>OZ012736.1:212781603-213981603 GCA_963859935.3 Lathyrus sativus | reverse complement strand
GTTCAACTTATTTATGGAATGCCCTTAGTTCTACCAAAGGAAGAACTGGGCTCTCACAAGAAGGACCCTAAGATTGTAGGACAGAGAAGGAGAATATGTGTACAAACACAAGAGTCCATCAAAGGCTCAACTTCTTATGGAATGCACTTGGTTCCTCCACAGGAGGAACTAGGCTCCCACAAGAAGGATCCTAAAATTATAGGACAAAGAAGGCATAGAGAGAATGATTAGGAGGGAAAGCACAATGAGGACCAAAGGAACTCATTATGTTCAACCTCAAACTCATCACATTCAATGTGTATTAACACAAGAGTCCTCAAAGGTTCAACTTCTTATGGAATGCCTTCAGTTCTTCCTAAGGAAGAACCAAGCTTTCACAAGGAGGATCCTTTGATTGTTGGACAAGAGGAAAGGAATGGGGAATAAGATGAGGGGAAGCACAATGAGGACCAAAGGAACTCGTTATGGCACTCAACCAAACTCATCACATTCAATGTGTATCAACACAAGAGTCCTCAAAGGTTCAACTTCTTATGGAATGCCTTCAGTTCTTCCTATGGAAGAACCAAGCTCTCACAAGGAGGATCCTTTGATTGTTGGACAAGAGGAATTAGAAGAATAAGATGTGGCAAGAGAATAAGCAAAAGAGTGGCAAAAGGATGGAAGTCATTCAAGGGTATCCACAAGGAAAGGCTAAAGGAAAGATCCTAAAGGAAGCCTAAGCTAGGAGCAGGGTATGAACATGATTAAGACTTGAAATTCATCACACAAGTGGCTTAAGATGTCTACAACATGAATATGCAAGAGTTGGATGCACAAGTATTGCAAAAAGATCACACAAAATGCAAACTAGGCAAGATGTAGAGTTGGAAACACACAAGGATAGGCCAAAATGAAAATTGCCTAAAAAAATAGTAAAATGAACCTAAAAATTCTAAGGAAATTCCTAGCGGACCCTTCTGGTATTAGGAACCAGGGGTCAAAATTTGAAAGGAAAATTCTAATCCTAGTTGTGCCAACAGAATGCAAAGTCTTAGGGTGCTCTATGAACTAAGCGAGAAGGAAGGGTTCTAAAGGATCAACCTAAACCCTAATCAAAAGGTATCAAAAATCAGGAACAAAAATATTCAAAAACCAGTCAAGTTATCCACAATATGCACAAGAAATTTCTTAAATTTATCTGAAGTATTGATTAAGAAATAAAATCAAGAAGTGGATGATATGCAATTTTCAACTTATAAAGAACACTTACAAAAGAAAATGCACAATTAATGAAAAGATGAATATAAAAAAATTCAACTAAAAATTGGTAAAATTAATTCACATGCCAAAGTATCTAAAAACATTTTTTATGATTTTTTTGATGTATTAAAATATTTTTAATGAATTAAATGCAAACAGAGTAGAAAATAAAGTAATAAAAGGAAAAGAAGATAAATGGAAAAAACTTGGTGTGAATATCAATCAACTTATGCTTATTTCTTTGGGATCAGGCGCATGGGGGTGTGATAAGCAAAGGAGGCCAAAACCAAATCAGAGACCATTAAGTGCTCAGTCAACCACTGAGACCAAATCTCAGCCATCCAATTCAATTACCAGTTAGGCTAACCAAAGGCTATGATGCAAGCTGCAATACACAGCGTTTCATTAAATCAAAGTCAAATGCTGAAAATAAGTCCTGGTCGTGGGATGTGGGTGAAGTCAAGTGATCCTAAAGACGTGGATATGCATGCTCAAGCAAACTCAACACACAATAAAATTGAATCGTGGTCGTGTAATGGGATGAAAGTCAAGTCTTCAAACATAATCCAAGGGTCCTCCCTATGCCACGCCATTAACTGATTTCAAAACATAAAAGGAGGGAGATGAACCAGACGGTGGCCGGAAAAGCTCCGGTCATCTCCTACCTTGAGCACGCACCGTAGCAGGTTCACAAATGTTCAGGAAACTCAACGAAACTTATATCAATCAACTCGTTTGCTTAATACAACATCGTGCCATGGCTTGTTTGACCTAATTGTCTCTATCTAAGCCTTACCGCAAGCTACAAGATCCATGGTGTCATCAAGAATTGTCACAATCAGGCCTTAAATTAATCCTAAATCCATCTACTAAGTATGAGGATCATAAATAAATGAGAATGGCGTGCAAATTCTTCCTAAACAGAGAGGAATTTTGAGAGATAGATTACCTAGTGGAGTACTTCCACTCAGCCTTCAAATGGTGGTGAAGCTTGATGAAAAGTTTCCAGAAACGATCCTTGATCCTTCCTAAAGCTGTTTGAATGCTCAATTTGGCTTGAATCTTGATGAATATGAAAACACGATTCTCACTCTTCTCTCAATTTCTCTAAGTGTTTTCTTGACGAAAATGGCTCCAAATTCAGTTATGAGAGCTTGTACATGATCCTCAGAATATATATGATGGATATTAATGATGAAAAAGCTCAATTACAGCCCCTAGAAGCCCAATGAAAGTTCAAAATTCCTTCACTTGAAACTCCATAGTTCCATGAAAACAGAGCTTGCACAACTTCAAACTTAGCTCAGGTAGCTCACACATGATGCATAGTGATCCAATGGCCAAGAATTATCCCTTGTTTTGATCATATGGCATGATTTGCAATTGTTACTTAAGCTTGAAGTCACATAGAGAAAGCTTGTGGAGATGACCTCAAACCTCAAATCCAAAATAGGCATTGTGTTTAGACTATTTTTTGGACTCAAAATATGCACACATATGACCAAAATTGATTCATCATGAATTTATTTGATTTTTATGCCTTTAATGCCTTTTCCATGGATTTTCCTTCACCAATTCTTCAATCCAAGTCCATTCAATGGTACCTCTATGTTTGATAGTGAAAATGACCCTATTTGGAGCAAGTTTGAAGTTGGAAAGATTTCCATTTGAGTTGTGCAAAGTGGTGAAATTGACCTATAATCAAAATGACCTATAATCAAAGTTTCCCAAAATACCCCTACAGTGCAAGCTTCATATCTTGAGCTCTACAAATCAGATGAAAGACTTCTGGTACTTTTTGGAAAGCTAAGATCATAAGGAAAAACTTTCATGTTTGGGTCAAGGTTAAGGGAGACAAACTTCTAGGTCAAAAATGTTTTGGAAGTTGGTTGACTTTTGTTGACCAAAATCACATTCATCTGATGACCTGTAACTTGCCAGCTTCATAAATTGAGTTCTAGAAATCCAATGGATGATTTCTAGTACTCAAACGAAAGTTGAGAACATGCTTTACAAATTTCATGATAGGGTCAGGATGAGATGAAACTTTTATCTTGAGATATGTGGTCTTGAAGTTAGGCACTAAATAGATGATTGGATCAAATTGAGTTATTTTTCTATTTATTATGAATTAATTCCAAACTATATGAAATGATGAAAAATAAAGAAAAAACAAAAGAAAATAAGGAAGCGCGTGTGATGAATAGCAAATTATATGAGTTCATTTCACAGACTGGGCCAAAACGGGGGTGTGGATAGCAACTGGATCCTTAAGCCCAAAACAACAATTAAATGAAACGTTGCGTTTCACTTCTCAATCTCTCTTCAGAACTTAAAACAAATCGTGGCCATCCATTGCTTGCCTGAGTCAAAGGTCAATAGGTCATCCAACGACCATGGCTTGTCTTCCCCAAATTCAAATAAGATGGAGGGAATTTCCCAGACGGTGGCCTGAGTTGCCGCTCCACCGTCTTCTCCGGTGGAGTGCTCATAACAGGTCATCAACAACACCAAAAAAAAATCATCATATCACTCGGTTTTCTCTCCTGAATCCAAATCCAATCTCCAAACTCTCTAATTCTTTCTCTAACTTAAAATCCGATCATACTTTCAGAAATACACCAAATCTTGATCATCACAATTCTCAAAAATAATGGTCCTAATGTAATCTACACTCTTCAGAGGTTAAAATCCATTATCCAAACACGATTATATCACCAAGAATCACAAGAAATCCGTCTCAACAGAAAATGATCCATGACCTAAAGTGTCTCTATTCCTCAATTTCTTGTACCAAAATCCATCTATGTCTTACCAAGAACCTAACCACATGCAAGTTTCTAGGTATCTCCCTATAGATTAAGCAGAATTTTGATTGGTACAAACCTGGTTTCAGATGAAGAACAGGTACAATTTCTGCTCGATTCTTCCTCCAAGCTTGTCCAGAATCACTCCAAATCTTCCTCTGAAGCTAATGCACACCTCAATTTGATCTGATTTCAACTCAATCCAAGAACACGATCTTGAGTTGCAGCTCTGAGTTTTCAATTGCTCCTTCTGTTATCAGTATCAATCTTCTCCAAAAAACTGGCTGAACACACTCCAAATCTTATATAGAACTCAATGGACTCATCCAGAAAGTTCTGTAAGCTTCCAAATGAGATTTTGCAATTTCAATTTCTCTTTCAAAATCTCATGTGCACAGTCATGAATCCAGCTCTGTTTGGGCATGAAAACACTTGGAATCTTCATCTCATGAGATATTGAATAGATTGGTTATGATCATTTCCTTGTTTGCAATCCAATGGTTTCATGTTGATTATGTTACTTCATCATGAAGCAACAAAGTAAAAGTGCATGAAAATGGACTCAAACTAAAAATGTAATATTCCCATTGTTTCTGAAATGATTTTTCCAATCAATTTGACCTATAATTTTGCCTTGTTTGGACACAAATCAATTTATTTCAATTTTTGGTCATTAAATGCCTTTAATCCTTCTTTTTTCACAACCCCTTGAACCAAGTCCTTCCTTGAGCCATTCCAATGTCTCCTTGATACATGGTTAAGGTTAAAACCTCATTTTGAACAACTTTCAAGTTGAACAAAATTTCATTTGAGGTGTCTAAGTTGGTGAAAATGGCCTATAACAAAAATGACCTATAATCATAATTCCCAAAATACCCTTGACTTGTCAAAGCCATAACTTGAGTTCTACAAATCCTTTCAAGGAATTCTAGTACTATATGGAAAGCTAAGAGAATAAGGAACAACATTCATGTTGATCAAAAGTTCATAGGAATCATCCTTCTTGGGCAAACGTTTCATGCAAGTTGGGTAACTTTCAAGCTCCAAATTCACATACCTCAGATGACTTGTAACTTGTCAAAGCCATAACTTCAGTTCTACAAATCCTATCAAGGACTTCTCGTACTCAAATTAAAGCTAAGATCATGCTCTACAACAATCATGTTGGGGTCAAGATGAGATGACAATCATATCTTGAGTTAATTTTCCTTGAAGATAGGGGTCAAACTAGGGGATTTTACACTTTCAAGCCTTAGAAACACTAGCTTGAAACTTCTAAAACTCTTCAATCATGATGAGTTAACCTTGGAATCATCCTTAGAACATCTCAATGTATCAATCCATGATCACATGGCTCTTGGATTAGATCTCAACCTTCTTCAAATCATCAACTGACTTAGGGTTGACCTAGTCAAACCTTAACTGCACCAATCATGGCTGAGGCTTCTTATTCTTGCACAATGACCTGTCTAGGCCTTAAAGTGATCTTCAACACTTCTCATGAGGTCTCTCAAGCCCTCAAGTCTAACTTCATGGCCTCAGAATCATCTGATGGTCTTCCCCATAACTCTCAAGTTAGGAGACCCACATACTTGGTTTCAACCACTCTCTCTGAGGATCCTTTAACTTCTCTGACAAGAATATCAACCCTTGAACACTTGAATAACCTTCTTAGCTAGCTTCAAAGTCTTGTGTAGCCCTTGATTGGTAATCATACCTCTTGATCTCCTGCATACATGTTAATGAAATGCAAATGATAATGCTAATGTGAATGAAATGAAACACAAGCTAGGTAAAGAAATGTTGGGCAAATTTTGGGGTGCAACAACATCTCATCATGAGTTATCACTAATCTCCATAATTATGATCCTAAAACGATCTATGTCATCACTACAACCTAACCACATGCCAAATTCAGTCTAAACATGCCTAAAACTAGAGCAATTTTGAAGAATGCAAACCTGGAAAAAACCTTGCAATTGAGGTAGTTGCAGTGTTATTCTTGACTTCAAATGCTGCAGAAACCTTCAGGGATGATCACTGGTGCTAACTGAATCCTCAATTCTTCTTGAAACTCTCTGAATTGCTAAAAACGATTTTGAGTTCGAAGCTCCAATCTATAACTCCCACAACTGAATTCTTCACCAATTTCTTCCAAAAAATCATCTGAACACGATCCAGGACTTAAATAGAATGTATTTGGATCCTAACATGGCCCAATCATGGGCCAATTTGCTTGATCCCAAATTCAATTTACTTGATCCTAACTATGGTAATTTGTGCATTCTGACTCAGTTTCATCTCACTCTTTGCTTCAATAGCTTGCACAACACTCCTTGAATGTGAATGGACCAGATTTAGTGCTTGATTTCATCTAATGGTGTTGATTGATTATGTTACTTTCATTCTAAGTAATCCACATAAAGTCCATGAATTAGGCCTCAAATCAAAAATGTAACATTGTCAATCTTTTCCAAATGTCTTTGGCAACCAGAAAATGCACAAACTTGGGGTTTTTTGAACGACTGTGATTTATTTTGAATTTTTCCTTGTATTAATGCCTTTAATGATCTTTTTTCAATAATTTCTTCATACTCTTCCATATTCATTCCATATCAATGGATGCTTGGGTCATGGTTACACTAAAAACACCATTTTGAACAACTTTCTAGTTGATAAAATCTTCATTTGAGGTGCCTAAGTTGGTGAAATTGTCCTATAACCAAATATGACCTGTAATTCCAACTTCCCAAAATACCCTTATCTTGCAAAGCTTGTAACTTGAGTTCTATTAATCCAATCATGGACGTCTAGTACTTTATAGAAAGCTAAGAAGATAAGAAACAACATTGATGTTGACCAAAAGTTCATAGGAATCATCCTTCTAGGGCAAAAGTGTCATGCAAGTTGGGTAACTTTCAAGCTCCAAATTCACATGCCTTAGATGACCTGTAACTTGTCTGGGTCATAACGTGAGTTTTATAAACCCTATCAAGGACTTCTAGTACTCTAATTAAAGCTATGGTCATGCTATACAATAATCATGTTGGGGTCAAGGTGAGATGAAAACCTCATCTTGAGGTATGTGGTCTTGAAGTTAGGCACTAAACTAGGGGATTTTACACTGTCAAGCATAGCAACCCTGTCTTAGGAACTTCTCACACTCTTGATTCATGACAAGTTGACCTTGGAATCATCCCTTGGGCCTCTCAATACATCAATACATGATCATATGGCTCTTGAATTAGGTCTCAACCTTTATCAAATCATCAGTTATCCTAGGGTTTCCCAGATGAAACCCTAGTTGCACCAATCTTGGGTATATCTCCATATCCTTTGCATATTGACCTGTCTAGGCTTCAATATGATCTTCAATACCTCTCATGAGCTCTCTCAAGGCTCTAGGTCCAACTTCATGGCCTCAGAATCATCTGAATAGCTTCCCATAACTCTCAAGTTAGGAGACATACATACTTGGCTTCAACCACTTCTCTGAGGACCTTTGGCTTCTCTGGTGAGGATATAAACCCTTGAGCACTTGAATAACTCTCATAGCTAGCTTCATAGCCTTATGTAGCCCTTGATTGGTAGTCATACCTCTTGATCTCCTGCATACTTGTCAATGCAATGCACATGATAATGCTAATATGAATGCAATGAAACACAAGCTAGGTAAAGAAAGGTTGGGCAAATTTTGGGGTGCAACAGCTGCCCCTATTCAAACGGCTTAGACCTGACTGGGTGAGAAGCGAACGACTCTCAAACAATCAAGGTAAAAGACGGTTGAATACCAACAAACCGGAAATTTTCCAACCGCACATGTACACGGTACTCTGATGGGGACAAATTTTCGAAAACTGAAATGATAGCTGCACGACAACTAGCTGGAGAAATACTGATATGAACCTCCGTTAGGATGATTCTCTGATTTTAATGTAGATCTCCGTCCTCAAATCATCAAGGAATCACCGGTTACACGGTAACTGGTGATTTGCCAACCGCCCAAGTAAACGATACTCTGATTGGTAGGAACATCTTCGAAACTAAAATAATAGTTGCACGACAACTAGTTGGGGATTCGGTTACACGGTAACCAGAAATTTGCCAACCGCACAAGTAAATGATACTTTGATGGGTAGGACAATCTTTGAAGTCTGAAATAGCAGTTGCACGACAACTAGCCCAAATCTCCATTAGGATGATCATCAGATTCCACTGCAGCTTCTTCCTCAAGTCATCAAGGGTTCACGGGTTACATGGTAACTGGGGATACATAGCTGATATTACTGTCAGGCATTCTGCGGCACGGCAGCAGAAGAATTCCTTGGGACTCATCAGGTCATCAGGAACTTTTGATAATCTCTATAATTATGCCATCGGGAATTCAAACAAATTCTCGGGCGTCAGCCGGACTTCGTCAGTAAGTCGAAAATAGAATCCTTAATCACTCATGAACCAATAAGGATACACAAACGTTTGCCGTCAGGCACCCCGCGTCAGCTGGGAGAACTGCTTCGCCATCGCAGTCAGACTTCATCCGTAAGTCTTCTAGGGAAATATCAACTTCTCTGTTCAAAACCTACTAGGGACGACACATCTTCGCTGGGGCTTCTAGAGAACTATCAAGTAACTCTGCTTTGGGGATTTCAGAAATCATTCTGGACAAATAAACTCTGTTGAGGAAATCAAGAATCATCTTGAACAAACAACTCCGCCGGGGTCTCTAAGAATCACCTTGAGTAAACAACTTTGTCGGGGACTTCACTGGGGATTTTAAGAATCATCTTGAGCAAACAACTTCGCTGAGGACTTCAAGAATCATCTTGAACAAACCATTCTGCGGAGGAACACCTGCAAAACAAGAACAGTAACGACCTAGCTCCTGTTTCATATGCATATGTTTGACAATGGTGCAATGCTCCACACGGTGGAAATGCTACGCATTTAGTGTAAATGCTATGAAATCATGCAAAATGCCATGATCCCATCAGTAAAATAAATGCTGAAGGGAAAATCCTCCTGTCAAGGAGAAAGAACCACTCTGGTGGAAAGGAGGAAGCATCCTGCTGAGGAGAAGAAATCACACCAATCTCAATTAGACTTGATCTGGGGAAACGAACTCCAGACGACTGCTGCAGGGGAATAAAGTTCTACGAGAACCTGTACTCGCTCAACTAGGTATACGAACCACAACTGCTGAGGAAACGATGTCAATCGCAGAAATAAACTGCACGGCCTTCGCAGCTAGAATCTTCCTGGAAACACGGACTCCGATGGGGAAGTGTAGCATCAGCTATTCAACTCTCTACTGGGGAAAACCAATCATGGCCTGAACGGCTTCCAAGGACTCGGCTCTCTTGGGGAACTGCAAACTCAGCTGAGGATAGGCAATCAGACGCTGGAATCACTCCTACCTTCCGGGGAGAATACAACTCTGTGGGGAATCTCAATTCCGTTGGAGAATTTAGTCTGAACTATCGAGAGCTGAATACCTGCGAATAGTCTTCTACGAAAAAACTTCACATTGACCCAGTGCTGGGAACGAGTATACACTTCAGCGCATGACTCAACCGGGGAAACGATGATCCTGCCTAGGATAAATCTTATTGGGGAGAATCTTTCTTTGTTTGGGGAGACATATCAATGCTCACGGTCCAATGTTCAGACTCTGTGGGGAAACACCGCTGAACTCACTGGGGAAGAAGGAACCATCCTGCTTGGGAAACATCTGGCGTACTTCCTGGAGGGTGACATCCCTGCAACAACATGAACAAACAGACAAGATACCCTTCACAAAGGGACCTATTAAGGTTATCATCCTCTGAAAATGTTCAGGTAATTCAATGTTTCAACAATTATCGGCCTAGGCCAGCAAGTTTATGTATGCGCATTTTATCAAAAAACATCGAGCGTTCTTTTTTGCAAAAAAAAAACAGATAATAGCTAAATAAACAAACAGAAATACTGAATAGTATACATTTATTGATAACGAACCCTTGAATGGGCCAAATGTTTTACAACAGATGCAAGCTCCTGAAATGAGGAAGCTGCACAAGCATAATAACATAAATATACATCGGTATACACAAATGTCGGCAATGTGGCGTAGACAAACACCACGAGTTGATCCCTCTAAGACCCACTCGACTTCAATACTTCTCCGACGCTTTAGCTTCAGAAGAGATTGATTCGGATAAGCGGCCCTCAGGTCTTCCAAAACCACTAAACAATGAAAGTTCACACGTGGAACGCAGTCATTTGTTTTTTCAAATCCCTAACTTTTGCCTGAACCGCCCTTTCGGGTTTTCGATTCACCGGGATACCCTTTTTTGCCAAAGTCACCCTTCCAAGTTTTCGACTTTGCGGGTGTACATTTTTCATTTATATCCCTAATTTTTGCCCGAACCTTTTTCCTTTTTTATGGTTCGCCGGGATGCCCCATTTTTGCCTGGATATTCTTTTTTCTTTCCAGCGGGTCGTTTTAAGCAAAGTATTTTTTAACTGCGTCCGCATTCATAGGGGATGAAAAATCTTTTCCATCCATCATGGATAACAACAAGGCTCCTCCCGAGAAGACCTTGCTGACGACGTACGGACCTTCATAGTTAGGAGTCCAATTGCCCCTGTGATCGGAGTGTGGTGGAAGTATCTTCTTCAGGACGAGATCACCCGTCTGAAAGCTTCTAGGACGCACCTTCTTGTCATAAGATTTCTTCATTCGGCTCTGGTATAGACGGCCATATTCAATCGATGCTAATCTCTTCTCATCCATCAGGCTGAGTTGGTTCAATCAGTTCTTAATCCATTTTTCCTCCTCGAGTTTCACGTCAACCAAAACTCGCAAAGAAGGAATCTCAACTTCCAACGGTAGGACAACCTCCATACTGTACACTAGTGAGAAAGGAGTTGCACCGGTTGATGTGCGTACCGTTGAACGATAACCGTGCAATGCAAATGGCAACATCTCATGCTAATCTTTGTAGGTCACAACCATCTTTTGTACTATCTTTTTAATGTTCTTGTTAGCCGCTTGAACGGCACCATTCATCTTCGGCCGGTAAGGTGATGAGTTGTGATGTTCAATCTTGAAGCTCTGGCATAACTCCTTCATCATCTTGTTATTCAGATTCGAACCATTATCAGTAATGATCCGCTCGGGAACTCCGTATCGACAGATGATGTCCTTCTTTATGAATCTGGATACCACTTGCTTGGTCACATTGGCATACGAGGCTGCCTCCACCCACTTGGTGAAGTAGTCGATGGCTACCAAAATGAAGCGGTGATCGTTAGATGCAGTGGGCTCGATCTTTCCTATCATATCAATGACCCACATGGAGAACGGCCACGGGGATGACATGACATTCAACGGGCACGGCGGCACATGAATTTTATCAGCATAAATTTGGCATTTATGACATCTCTTCGCGAATTTGAAACAATCTGACTCCATCGTCAGCCGGTAATATCCTGCTCGCAAGATCTTTCTCGTCATAGCATGTCCGCCGGCATGCGTACCAAATGTGCCTTCATGGACCTCTTCCATGAGCAAACTCGCTTCTTTCTCATCTACACATCTGAGTAGCACGAGATCGTGATTTCTCTTATACAGAACTCCATCAGGATTGAGATAGAAATTCCCAGACAGCCTCCTTAGAGTCTTCTTATCCTGGGTTGACGCTCCCGCAGGATACTCCTTAGTCATATGGAAGTTCTGGATATCATGGAACCAGGGCTTGCCATCGGAGGCTTCCTCAATTGCAAAAACGAATGCAGGTCTATCAAGACAGGGAAATGATAATTCTTGGAGCTTCATTCCAAAAATTGACTTTGTACATCGAAGCCAACGTGGCTAAGGCATCAGCCGTCTGATTTTCAACTCTGGGCACATGAAGGAGTTCCACTCGGTCAAAGAATGGATGTAGCCTTCTGGCATAATTCATGTATGGAACCAAATTCGACTGACGAGCTCCCACTCCCCTTTAATTTGGTTAACCACGAGTGCCGAGTCACCATATACATCCAGGTTTTTGATTCTCAAATCAATAGCTTCTTCTAAACCCATGATGCATGCCTCGTATTCTGCTTCATTGTTGGTGACCAGGAACGTCAATCTGGAAGTAAACGGGATGTGGGATCCTTGAGGAGTCGTAATGATTGCCCCAATACCACTTCCGTACGAATTGACTGCCCCGTCAAATATCAATTTCCACTGGGACTTCTTATCTGGCCCCTCGTCGGGCAACGATTCATCACAATCTTTCACTTTGAGAAACATGATATCCTCATTAGGGAATTCAAATTTCACCGGCTGATAATCCTCGATAGGCTGTTCGGCAAGGTATTCAGACAATACACTTCCCTTGATGGCCTTCTGGGAAACATACTGAATGTCATACTCTGTCAACACCATTTGCCATCTGGAAATCCTGGCTGAAAGCGCTTGCTTCTCGAAGACATACTTGATCGGATCCATCTTCGAAAATAGCATGGTCGTGTGGTTGAGCATATACTGTCGTAAACGTTTGGCAGCCCACGCGAGTGTGCAACACGTTTTTTCCAACATTGAGTAATGGGACTCACAATCTGTGAACTTTTTACTCAAGTAATAAATGGCATGCTCCTTTCTGCCAGTCTCTTCGTGCTGACCGAGAACGCAACGCATGCTATTCTCAAGAATTGTCAATTGCGTGATTAAGGGTCTTCTGGCCACTGGGGGTATCAAAATCGGAGGTTCCTGCAGATACTATTTTATCTTGTCAAATGCCTTTTGGAAATCCTCGTTCCAGATAATCGCCTGATCTTTTTTCAGTAGTTTTAACATAGGTTCACACGTGGCCGTGAGCTGAGATATAAACCTTGCAATGTAGTTTATTCTGCCCAGGAAACCATGAACTTCTTTTTCGGTCTTTGGCGCTGGCATATCTTGTATTGCTTTTATCTTAGCAGGATCAACCTTAATGCCTTTTTCACTCACAATAAACCCCAGTAGTTTTCCAGACCGTACTCCGAAAGTACACTTGTTAGGATTCATCCTCATCCTAAACTTCCTAAGCCTCTCAAAAAGCTTCAGCAAATTGACCAGATGTCCTCCTTCATTTGGGACTTCGCAATCATGTCATCAACCTAGACTTCAATCTCATGGTGAATCATGTCATGAAACAAAGTGACTATCGCTTGCTAGTAAGTGGCCCCTGCGTTCTTCAGACTGAAAGGCATTACCTTGTAGCAGAACGTCCCCCAAGGGGTAATAAACGTGGTTTTCTCCATGTCTTCCGGCGCCATCTTGATTTGATTGTAGCCGGAGAAGCCATCGAAGAACGAAAACACGGAAAACTTAGCTGTATTGTCAACCAACACATCAATATGAGGGAGCAGGAAATCATCTTTAGGGCTCGTCCTATTCAAATCCCGATAATTAACGCGCATCCGTACCTTACCGTCCTTCTTCGGTACAGGTACTATGTTGGCGACCCACGGAGGGTAAATAGTGACCGCTAAAAAGCCAGCATCCAGCTGCTTTTGCACTTCTTCTTTGATCTTAACGGCCATATCTGGTCGTGTCCTTCTAAGCTTCTGCTTAACGGGAGGACAATCTTCTTGCAGTGGTAGATGATGGACCACTATGTCAGTATCGAGTCCGGGCATATCCTCATACGACCAAGCAAAGATGTCACTATACTCTCGAAGCATCTCGGACAATCTCTGGTTGACATCACTCTGTAATGCAACCCCTATCCTGACATTTCTGACAAGTTCCTCAGAACTCATATTAACAATCTCAATCTCTTCCTCGTGATGCAGAATGATCTTCTCTTCTTGTTTCAACAAACGGGCCAACTCTTCGGGAAGGTTTTCGTCTTCATCAATCTCTTCTTCAGCTTGATATATCGGGAAATCAAAGTCGAAGTGAGTCGTAGAAGGTTCAGAGTCGATGTCATCTGTGATGTGAATCCTGCAATAACAAGGGTTAAGCTTAAGACAAGGATATGCAGGTTAGCACAACCATATTGCCATTTTATTGTTTTTCAAAACAAAGATAAAAACAGGAATAACAGAGATCACAAAATTTGTATGCAAAGAAAAACGCCCTTTAATTTATTGATAATATGTACATGCGTAAGCTATCAAGGCCCTGACAATAAAACCGTTACGCCTCGGGTAGAGCATAAGGTTGTACAACAATTGGA
Source organism: Lathyrus sativus (assembly GCA_963859935.3). Lineage (NCBI taxonomy): Eukaryota > Viridiplantae > Streptophyta > Magnoliopsida > Fabales > Fabaceae > Lathyrus > Lathyrus sativus. Next base: position 213,967,364 of record OZ012736.1, on the reverse strand, counting down.
AAAGACAAAGCATTACTCTTTGCGCGTCACCTGGATGACATCTGGGACGGACCAGTTGTTGAGGCTTTGGCCTGGTTTGCTCGGCTGAATCCAGGAGTCCAGGTTGCAATCACTATCTTTGTCGTCTTCAGACACGACGTTGACATTCTCAAATATCACCCCACCTCTTGTGAACTGAATCGGCCCTTTGACGCACGACGCACTACGAGAGGAGGAAGCATCAGCAGAAGGAGAATACCCTAACCCAAACTTATCCTGCTTATTAGGGATTTCCAGAACTTGCCCCCAGCCTGGGGCAGAGCCAGCTTGAACAATAGCTTGAGCTTCCTTGAAGGAAGAGAGAGTCATCTCAGGTTTCTCGATCATCATCGGAGTCACGTCTTTAACTTTAACAGCTTCAAACGCCTGGCACAAAGTTTCGTGGATCTCGCCATCCACCTCAACATATTTGAAAGATGACAAATGGCTCACCATTATGTCCTCTTCACTACAGACAGTCACGATGCTTCCCCCATAGCATACTTCAGCTTCTGGTGCAATGTGGAAGTCACTGTGCCCGCAGAATGGATCCATGGTCGGCCCAACAGGCAGCTATAAGCAGGCATGATATCCATGATGTTGAAGATCGCGTCGAAGGTTTCTGGACCAACTTGAATGGGTAGAGTTACCTCTCCAAAGACGTGACGCTTAGTTCCATCGAAAGCTTTCACAACCAGATCACTGGGTGTACAAATCAGCCCTCTCGTATCCAACCTCATTAGAGCTTTCTTTGGGAGAACAATCAGAGATGATCCTGTGTCCACCAACAAATGGGACATAACTGTTCCTCGACATTCTATCGAGATATACAAGGCGCTATTGTGGTTACTTCCCTTCGGCGTCAGCTCTAGGTCAGTGAACCCTAATCCATTCCCAGCATTCACATGAGCAACTACTCCCTCTAGCTGGTTGACGGAGATCTCTTGTGGTACATACACTGCATTTAGGACCTTCAGCAGAGTGTTGCGATGTGCCTCAGAACACAACAACAGATTCAGAATGGAGATCTTAGACGGCGTTTGATGAAGATGATCAATGATCTTATAATCACTTTTCTTGATTAATCTCATAAACTCTTTGGCGTCTTTCACAAGCAGGACTTTCTCTACCCCACGGGAGGTTTCTTCGACGACCTTACCTTTACCTCTGTCAGTTTTCTCAACTTTGTCAACTTTGTCCACCACAGTCTCAGGTGGAGCGAACACTCTTCCGCTACGTGTTATTCCCTCAGTTCCAACTAGGTTGTCAACAGATTGCCCAGATGGCTCCAACTCTAACTTTTGTCCATTACAATAGACGTCTGCCCCATAGTGCCATGAAACAGCATTAGAGCTATCGAAGGGTATAAGCCCAGCCTTCGTGATGGTGATCGTAGGTGGCCGTGATGCAAAAATGGTAATTGTTTTGTGAGGGATGGTGATAGTGGCAATCTCATCTTTTTGCTTCAGCATTACTTCCCCTGATCTGCTCTCAGCCCTCCGACTAAACTGCAGAATTCCTTTGGTCATTAGACTCTGAATCCCCGCTACCAACTGATCACAGTCGTCTGAATGAATCGCACACTCCATATACAACTTTCCACAGCCCGGGAAAATACGTTTCTTCATCAACTTGGCTTTAATGAAACCAAGTGGTGTCTTTAGGTCCTTGACATCAGTCAATAAATCCGAATCTTCTTCTTCGATGATGGAGTTGACCCCATCTCCCCCATGGTTAGGCATAGGGTTCTTTGTAACATTCGGAACATTATCGGAAAAGTTGATTATCTTGGCGTCAACCATATCTTGCACTTTGTGCTTGAATGCCTTACATTTATCAATCGAGTGGCCAGGTGCCCCCCGAATGAAATTCACATCTTGCATTCGCATCGTAGCCCGGTGGAGGTGTCCCTGTCAAGGGAGCCAAAGTTCTCTTCTAAACTAGTTGTAACTGAAACAATGTCTGAAAAAGCTGAGCATACGACATAGGTGGTGTTTCAAGATGACGACTTGACAGAGGAGCTTTGTTCTGGTACCTCCGGTACCCTTGCTGGTTCTGTTGATGCTGCTGCGGTTGCTGGACATTAGGAATAGTAACGCTAGCGACCTGCTGGCGCTGGCCTTTTCCTTTTCCCCGAGCATTGGACACTGAGCTCGCCTCCCCTTCCCGTCTCTTACCACTGTAAGGCTTCTTTCCCCCTCCAGCTGAGGATACATCTACACCCTGAATCTTTCCGAGTTTGATGCCATTCTCTACATGTTCCCTATTGATGATGAGATCGGAGAAGCTTCCTGACATACCACTGACCAGTTTCTCAAATTAAACTCCTGAAAGAGTAGCTACAAACATCTCAACAAGTTCTCGTTCAAACATCGGCGGCTGAACTCTCGCCGCCAGTTCACGCCAGCTCTGGGTGTATTCTTTAAATCCTTCGTTGTTCCTCTGAGACAAATTCTGCAGCTGAACCCGGTTGGGAGCCAAATCATTGTTATACTGATAATGGCGCATGAATGCTTCGGCAAGGTCTTTCCATGTACGTACACTGGTGGGTTCCAAACCCATATACCACTCCAACAAGGGGCCGGACAAGCTGTCCTGGAAGAAGTGCATCAGCAACTTCTCATCTTCAGAATGTGCTGACATCTTTCGGTAGTACGACCTCAGATGGACACGGGGGCAAGTGGTGCCCTTATACTTCTCAAAGTCGGGTACCTTAAACTTGGGAGGCACCTTGAAGTCTGAGATCAGTCTCAGTTTGGTCATGTCAACGCCCAAGGTATTCAAGTTCTCAAAACTTTTCATCTTGTCCTCGAGGGCTTTGAACCTTAAACGGGCTTCAAAATTCAATTCCCCCTCAGCCCCTTTCATTGAGAACAAATCCTTTTGACGGTCCTCTTGCCACGGCTGATTACCATTGCCAGCAACAAACCCAACAACATCAATACCATACAGATTACCAGCCCCAGCGTTCCCCGCATTACCAGCTTCACCAATATTGCCATGGCCTATTCCAGCATTGTCGTTGGCCTCAAAGTTGTCGTTACCGACGCCAGTCGTATTCCCATTAGGTTCGATGTTAGTGACAACATTTTCGTTACCACTTCCATTCCCTCCAGTCACAGGGATTCCACCTTGAGGGATCTCAACAAGTGGATGGTTTGGAGTATTCCCACCGTGAAGCACGCCGTTGCTGCCAACCCGTGAGATCAGCGGTTGCACCAGAGTTCTGAGCTGGTCCTTGCCATTAGTGACCACTTGTTCCATTGCTCTTGGATGTCTGAGCTCTTGGATGTCTGTCTGAACTTGTTCCATTGCTCTAGCTTGATTCGCTCTGGTCGAGTATCGGTGGATCTGTCTTCGTTCAATCCTGAAATAACCTGCATACACAAAGGGTTAGAAAAACGGCAAGGCACCTGTCATGCAAACGATTCATGCAAATGCAAACGTGTGTTTGTGCCTTAGGGAAATTTCTCCCCCGATTCTAGTGCCAGAGTGCTAGTGCTAATAATAAGAAGTCCAGATCCAGTCATGGAAATAACATCTCATATATATAAAGCCTAACACGGCAGGGTACAGTGTTACTGAGTACAGGTAGAATCAACAACATGACCTCGACCAACAAGCCTGGTGATGGTCAGCGTACAACAATGATCATAAAAATACAAGGGATTACAAAGTAGTCAAGTGCGGCCACGGGCGTGAAACTCTTCTAACAACCCTATTGTTTTGGGATGATCAGGCTGAGTGAGTAACCCCTCGACGAGTGACTCCCTCTGTATGATAGTGTAATGAAGACCTTCAATGGAGTCTTTCCACTCTTCCCTGCCAAAACAGTCTTCTAACCTTTGCTTGTTGGATTCAAAAGTCTGCTTGCGATCCTTCAGGTTCGCAATAGCCTTGTTCAACCTGTCTTCAGTGGCGTACCTGCGAGCAGTTTCATCATCAAACTTCTTCTCGCTGGCCTTCAATTGAGCCTTCAACTGGGAGATCTGTTGCTTCAGCTTGTCTTCCTGCTCTTTGTTGTTGGCTATGGTGGCATTCCACTGCTGGTTGAATTTGGAGATTCTCCGGTATGCGTCATCCAAGTTCTGCTTTTTGGTGGCCAGCACATCGTTGACAACCTTGAAATCCAAACCTAAACGTTCACGTTTAGCCATCTGTTTGGTCAAATCTGTGCCTAGCTAGTTCACTAGCTCTGTCTGTTTTTTGAAGGAGTAGACGGCTTCGTTTCTCTCGCTCCTAAGCTGTACCAATTATTTTTCCAACTCCTCGTTGGTCTTCTTAAGCTCTTCCTTCTCAGCTAATACCTGATTGTATTTCTGAATGGGCACTGTGGTCGGTTCTTCGACCACTGGAGGGAAATCTTGCTTAGCGGGTGGAAAAGGCATCCCTATTGTTTCTGCCCTGCTTCGAATCCAAGTCACATAAGGAGCATAAGCCTGACTATTTCTCTTACCTAACAGTGCTTTCCCTTGTCTGCTGATGTCGTTCCAGGCATGCTTGAGCTTGGCTAACATATTTCCCTCTAGGAGACCTGTGAGGTACAGAGATTCCTGCACCTCTTCGTCTTTTGGCGGGCCTCTCAAGGCGTACGCAAACTGTCTGACAAGTAATGAAGGATTGTAGTTAATACAGCCTCTTCTTCCGATTAATGGCACATTAGGAAAACCGTTGCAGCTGTAGATGACTTCAGTACCCAACATATCCCGATCAAACCAAATGATGCTCTCTGCGGATAAACCCATCAAGCGTTCAGACCACTCAGTTGTGGCCGCAGAGGAAACAAAGAGACCCTTCTTAGGCAAGTGTCTATCAAACCATCTGTAGAGTAAGGGCGCACAGCACGATACATTTTTACCCCTCCTATTCTCATTCTTGTAATGAACAAAATGATATACATCACCAAGCAGGGTGGCAACCGGATTTCCCGATGCGAAGACATGGAAGGCGTCCAAATCTATAAAGTTAGGCATGTTGGGAAACAAGATGATCCCATAGATGCAAAGGGCGAGAATATTGTTGAATACGATCCAACAATCGTATGTTTGTTCTTGATAGAGCAGAATTATTGGTCCTCTTCTGGTCGGGAAAGCCCAACAGTGCACTAAAGATGGTTGTTGGATCGTATTCAACGATATTCTCGCCCTCTGCATCTATGGGATCATCTTGTTTCCCAACATGCCTGACTTTATAGATTTGGACGCCTTCCATGTCTTCAGAGCAGAATTATTTGTCTACTTCAGGGTTTTGTTGCCTTGGCAGATGATACAGTGAAAGGGGAATTCAGGAAATCGTATGGGAAGTTGCTCAGTCTGGTTCGTAAACCTTCAATCTATGAGTTGAATGGGTTGTATGCGTTGCTACAGTTCTATGACCCTCCATTGAGGTGCTTCACTTTTCCAGATTTCGTTCTTGCGCCTACCTTGGAAGACTATGCTGAGTTGTTGGGTGTACCGGGTAAGAATCAGATGCACTGTTGAATACGATCCAACAACCGTCTTTACTGCTCTAACAACAAAACCCTGAAGAGGACCAATAATTATGCTCTGTCAAGAACAAACATATCTCTGATGATGAGAACCCTCTGATACTAACAATACTGATTCACTGTCAAGAAAACCAGGTTGTCTGAAGGTTAAGGTTTCCTGCAATAACCCGACCCCGCTCACAGGTATGGACCTAGTCACTGAAAAGGTATGGCATCCTATGCGTTCCCAACATCACAGACTTTCATGAAATGATGATACGTTCACCATTTCTGGTTTGGCATCATCACTCCCTGAAGTGGCCTGACTTAGCTGGGTCACAAATGATCGGTCCCCAGAGTCGACAACCCTCCAAACCAACAACCCCTCAAGCCCAAAGGGCCGGAAAAGAAGTCAACCGAGATAATCTCGTCTGAGCGTGGATTTTGTGAGACACTAGTACATGCAAAGCATGCACGCGCCCACTACTTTCCATAACTAATGCTAGGTACACTCAAGCCTGGGTATGGCTTATCACTCATTAGAGCTCCCTCCCACAACAGCACAAATAATCATATCATTGAAAATAAAATGTGAAAGGTAAAATGCGATAAATAAACACAACCCAACAAGTAAACACGCAAGCGCTAGGATTGACTCGCACAGGGGACGTTTATTTCCCAGCAGAGTCGCCAGCTGTCGCTACCGCGAAAATAAGGTGTCGGCAAAACAGAAGAGTCACCACCTTTCGTTATTTATCCCACAGAAAGGGAAAGGAAACGATCGGAAAAACCTGACGAAAAGGTATAAGACAAGGTCATCGCAATCATGTCTGGGTTCGGGAGTCGATTACGCAAGGGGAAAGTATTAGCACCCCTCACGTCCATCGTACTCGATGGGATCCACGCTTGTTGTGTTTATCTAACGGGTTGGTTTTACTATCTACCTATCAAGGCTGGTCTGAAAAGAAAAGAAAATGACTCGACAAAGCATCACACTTTATGCCTACGTATTCTCATCTGAGAAATCAGAGTCAACGTAGTTCGGCTAAGTACGGATAACGGATGGGGGAAGGTGGCTTGCCAATACGTCAGTAATATGCCTACGTACTCTCAGCAGATATGAGAGATCAGAGCTTACGTAGTTCGGGATAATACAAATTATGTGGATTCAGATTCATCTATTTTTCTGAGTAGGGTTAACAAACAGTTCCAGCAGTTTGGTGTATGCAGCTTGCTCGTCAGAGACTCGTGCGTTACTGTTTGCGGTAGAACTGAGAGTTAACGACACTCTTTTCTTCAGAAAAGCTTTCCTTTGAATTATGGGCCCACGAGGCAAAAAGGTTTGAAGTTTGTTTTCTGTCTTTTACGGAAGAAGTGTCTTTTATGGATGTTTGCAACTAATATCGCACTAGAGACTATGACCTAGGAGTGAATGCGTCGCATGTCACCCAAAGGGTACCATACTAAACATCCTGATCATTAGAAGGAAACCCTCCAACAATTATTTCCTAAGTAGCTTAAGGATCGTAACGTACGACATCAGTTAACCTTTATTACTGTATTTTGATTTGTTTGAAGAGAGAAGAGAGAACAGACACAACTGAGGGGAAACTATCAAGTTCTAATGTTGTCATGCCAAGGATTCATCCTATGGTTGAGGTTTGAAACAGGGAACTCCTAGATGTTATCATGCATAGGTTTCAACCTAAACTTCTAATCATCACTTCCTCGTCAAAGGAAGTGAGACTCCTAGGGGATCATGTCAATGGGATACAGACAACAGACAAAGCATCTGATAAACATCAGTAAACAGATAAACAGAAGAAAACAGTAAAGATGCACATGCAATGCAGCAATACAAGTAGAGGGAGACTCACTCAACCTCTAGAGCAATCAAGCAAAACACACAATACACAAGCAAGGGAGGCAGACTCAACCTTCAGCCAACAAGCAAAGCCAAACAGTAACAGACAAGCAGAGGGAGACAGACTCAACCTCTTATGCAAACAAGCAAAGGGAGGTAAGCTCAACCTTTCAATGCACTTAGTGTCGCTTACGCGAAAATAAGGTGTCGGCAAAACAGAAGAGTCGCCACCTTTCGTTATTTATCCCTCAGAGCGGGAAAGGAAACGATCGGAAAAACCTGACGAAAAAGGGTAAGACAAGGTCGTCGCAACCGTTGTCTGGGTTCGGGAGTCGGTTACGCAAGGGGAAGGTATTAGCACCCCTCACGTCTGTCGTACTCGACGGGATCCACGCTTGCTTGGGTTGTCTACGGGTGAAAAACAATCTATCTACGGCTGCTAAATCTAAACGGAAAGAAATTGACTCGATAGAGCGTCGCACTCTATGCCTACGTATTCTCACCAGAGAACGAGAAATCAGAGTCTACGTAGTTCGGGAAACTACGGGGAAAGTTGCTCGGCAAGACGTCGCGTCTTGGGCCTACGTATTATCATCTGAGAAATCAGAGCATGACGTAGTTCAGGCTAACTACGGCTAGACAAGGGTGTTCTCGGTCACACGGGGGTGAGAGATTAAGTTGACGATACTAGCGTACGCATTCTAGCAGTTAGGTGGACGCTGCTCGACCATTGGAGACTTAGGCATACCTGTTTGCGGTAGAACGGACGTAGTATGTCGGGTTTCGAGGTATGGGAACCTACGGGAACTAGAACTACGGTCTGGTCTCAAATGCACTCGGGCAAGAGAAAAGGATAACATCAGTCGTCAGCGGGAAAGTCTCGATCGCACAGTAGCGAGAGAATAAAAGGTTAGTTGTTAGTGTGCTCGCTAGGATATCGCATCCTATGCCTACATATTCTCATCAGAGAAAATCAGAGCAGCTGTAGTTCAGCTACTTTCTACGGGTAGAACGGGGACCACAGCGCAAATCTCATTTTATTAATATTCTGAAAGAGGTTACAATGATTGCGAAATAGGACTAAACTCCTAAAAATCTTATCCAACTATCATGGAAATTCTAATGGAAAAAGAAATGAAAAGAGGGTCCCCTAACAAATGGACCTTTAATTCTACCTCTAAAAGTGTAAAAAAGAAACTCCTAAAAGAAAATATATCCTAAAAAGAAAATATTAAAATACTATCATTTTTATATTTCACTATATTTTCTATTACATATTTTTGTATCACATATTCTTTTTTCTTAAAAAAATCTAAGCTAAGAAAATAAAAGAAAATAAAAACAAAAGGGGGGTGCAAACTACAGCTAGGGGTGCAACCAGCAAAAACAGTACAGCATTGGGGCCCAGCCCACAAAGGAATTCTGAAAATAAAATAAAAACAGAGGGTTTCTTGGCCAAAAATGGGGGTGTACGGACAGAAGAAGCCAATGGGCCCAGCCCAATCCATTTCCCTCTCTCCCTCTCGTTCAAGCCCTCAGAAACCCTAGCACTGTTCACAGAAAGAACCTCTTGCGCCGTTTCTCGTCTCCCACCTTCGATTCGACCTACTCACCAACCTTTCCTCTCGGATTCAACCCCTCAAACAAATTTCTTCTTCAAACACTCATGAACATGCTCATTCAACTCCACCTAGTCTGTGATTTGAAGCTATTCTGGGAGGATCTGACAGATCTGAAGTGTTTCTGGAGGACGCAAGTTGAATGAGGTGATGAAAGTGTGTCCTTGCTGAGAATTTCTGGATGAACCTGATGGATCGATGAAGATCTTCGAAGATCTTTGAAGATCTTGAAGGAAACTTTGATTTACAATTGGTAGTTGCAAATCTGTAAATCGTTTGGGACGAAGGTGTCGAACTGGAAAATGGATCTGGCGATGATAGATCTATGAAGATGGACGAAGAACACAATGGATGTTCTTGAAAATTTCTGGAGATCGCTGATGAGAACTGGAGGAGGATGAAGGTTTTCTGGAGATCTGAAGAACGCGATGAAGGTTGAATCAGTTTTGGAAAAATGCATGAACCTTGCTGAACACGATGAGATGAACGTGATGATTGTTCTTGGAGTTCTGGAAAATCAACGAAGAACGAGCGAAGAACGTCTATGAACTTTGTAGGAAAACTGGAAAAAAAAAACCTCTGGAATGGTTGAAGATCCTCAAGAACAGATGAAGATCTGAAAAAAACGCAAGAACGGTGGAAGAAGACCTTGATGAAGATCGCTGAGTTTCTTGAAGGTTTGGTGAGGAGATCTGGAGAGAAGTCATGAACATGATGAGTTTTCCGGTGACGGATGAATTTTCCGGCGAGACTGGGTGAAGGTCGGATGAACGAGATGGATGAAGAAGATGAAGGTTCATCATGGAATCTCAGGTTTCCGGCGAAAAAACGGCTTCCGGCGAGTGGTTATGGCGGTCGGAAATAGTTAGAAGATGGCCGGCGCGGCGATTGCATGGCCGGCGGCGGGGTCTCCGGTGAGGAGTGAGGCGTAGACAGGTGGCGGTGTGGGAGCTTGCATGGGTCACACGTGGTGTGGCATGCAGAAGGAGGGAGCGCAACGTGGCGTGAAGTGGGGGAAAAACGTGGATGAGGTGGGAGAGTGAAACGTGGCAAAATGGTGGAGACAGCTGAAGTGCACACGCGGATGCTCTTATAGACTGACACCTGGCCAGACTTGGACTGGGCCCAGAAATGGGCATCTGGCCCACGGATTTAGACTGATTAACTGCATGATTAATGACTAATTAGGCCTAATGCAATGCTAACGAAGAGCTAAAACGGTAATTAAATCCTAGATGACAAAATTAAGACTATTCTATCCTAATTAAGACTAAGAAACTCTAATTAACCTCTAAACCAATGAGATTAAAATCTAATTAAACTCTATTACATCTAAAAAAGAGAATTAACATCTAATTAAACTCTAAAAACTATTAACTAATAAGAATAGAAGAAAAACTATTAATTCTATTTAATGAAAACTCTATTAAATCCTATAAAACTCTACTTAATATCTAAAAAAAATATGATTTATTCTAAAATCTATTATCTAAAACAATTAATATCTATTAAAGCTATTTAAAAAACTATCTAATATCTAGAAAAAACAATTAACTCCCTAAAAATTCTAGAAAATAAGGGAAAAACCCTAAAAAATACGAGGAAGCCGATTAAATCGATTAGCGCCTATATCAAAATAAACGGTAAAAATCCCGGACACCGAGAGGTCCTCAAAAACAACAGCGAGAGATGAAAACACCGGGACGAGCATCAGCTCTCAAAATGCGTCCTCGCATTGGCCTGAAATGCCTGAAGCGCGATCAGAGGGCTGTAATCCCGATAAAGTCAATCTGACTGGAAAAAATGCAATGTACGCGGTATGCAAATGCAAAATGAAATGAGTCGAAACATGAGCCAAATTGTGATAAGTAGTTGGTCAAATTTTGGAGTGCAACACTTAGGCCTAGTATCAACTACATGAAAGCCTATTCTAATGCAACACACCAGAGAAACAGTCATACAAATACAGTCAAACAGCAAACACAGCAGAGCAGCACAACAACACTTCAACAGCAAAGCAGCCCAACAGTCTGTCTTCTAGTCCAAGTCATCCATCAGGAGAAAAGGGAATGAGGACTTCATCTTCAAGCTTAAACTTTCTCCATCAAGAGATGATGTGAATCAACACAAAGATTATTGCATGATAAGGGGAAGCATGATGGAAACCAAAGGATTCCACCACGGCACTCAACCACTCATCTGAGATTGGTATCCTCAAAGGTTTTACCTTTTGTGGTAGGCCTTTAGTCCTTCCAAAGGAGGGACTAGGATCCCACAAGGAACCTTGCATCATTGGATAGGAACTGGAATGCAAATCAAAGCAAACCACATTCATGAAAAAGAAAGAAACCCCTAAAGGCTCTAAAAACCCTAATTCTACAAGCTCTAAAAGAAACTTTCTAAATGGAACTAAAACACCAAATCAAACCTTGAGATTCAATCTACAAAGGCATCAACATGTCTACTAAACCATCAGAAAAGGTTTGGAAACTTATCATGAACTAAAGGTCACTTTTGAAGTTCAACTATGGGAAGTACTATGCTAGAAGCAAACTAAACACAGCCTAGATGTAAAATCCAACTAACATAGTAAATTAATTACTAAAAATCTATAAATTTTCCTAATGGGATCCTAAATGTATTAAGAATCTATGGTAAAAAATGCAAAGCTTAAATCAATGTTTAAGGGCCCTAAAGAAATTCTAAACCAAAAGGTGTCAAGTGAAGGTTCAAGTGGGGAAGGCTCTAAAAACCTAGTTCAAAACTAATCTTAGAATCATCTAAAAATCACCACAAAAATCCTATGACATTCTCAACATCTCTATAACCAGCCAACCAAAAATCAACATCAAATTCAAAAGCATGGATTGGTAATAAAATCAGCAAACAACAAGTCATTTTATGCATTTTTATTCAATTATCAAAAATAGAAAAATGGACATTAAATGGAAAACAGCACCAAAATAAAACCCAAAGGCATGGAAAAATTAGAAATAAAACAAGGATCACCCACATATTTTTCTCATATTTTTCTAACCATTATTCTATTTATTATGAATTAAACAAAAAAAATCAATTAAAAGAAAATAAAAAAACAATTAAAAGAAATAAAATAAACAGAAAATATCACAAGCGTCAGATCTATTGACCAGTCCACTCATTAGAGGGCCCAGCGCGCGCCACATCAATTAATAAAACTATGCTTTTTGGTTCAATGGCAATGTGTGGTATGGTTGACTGCAGTCCATGGTACAGTCTAATCCTATCCATTCATGGAAAAAGTAATCAGATCCTACGCTTCAGATCATGCCAGCTCACCAAACCCTAATTAGACTAAATCTCACCCACTGGATGCAAAGACCAGGTCAACAAATTCATCAGATCCAACGATCCCTGTTCATCTTCCTCATTTGAAACTGGTACAAGGAGGGAACTCAGCCACAGTGGTAGGAGAAGAGCTCCACCGTCTTCTCCGGCAAGAGCCATCAAGCTCTGCAATCAAACTCCATGAAACTCAAAGAAAAATACATGGATCCACTCGTCTTCTCACTCTGAGCACGAAAATCCACTCCATTTTTATTAATTCCTCATGAATCATGAAACACGATGCTCAACAGAAAATTCCTCAATTCCATAAATGTCACGAAACACCAAATTGATTGCATAGAAATCTTCCTCACCTCTCAAGGATAAAAAATCACCATCTAATTCACCTTAATTCTCAAGCATCAGCCATGTACAGGTCTCAACAGAATTCGTATCTCATCATGAATCATCACTAATTCCATAATTATGATCCTAAAATAATCTATGTCATCACTACAACCTAACTACATGCCAAATTCAGTTTAAACATGCCTAAAACTTGAGCAACTTTGAAGAATGCAAACCTAGAAAAAAGCTTGCAATTGAGGTAGTTGCAGTGTGATTCTTGACTTCAAATGCTGCAGAAACCTTCAGGGATGATCACTGGTGCTAACTGAATCCTCAATTCTTCTTGAAACTCTGTGAATTGCCAAAAACGATTTTGAGTTTGAAGCTCCAATATCTAACTGCCACAACTGAATTCTTCACCAATTTCTTCCAAAAAATCATCTGAACACGATCCAGGACTTAAATAGAATGTATTTGGATCCTAACATGGCCCAATCATGGCCCAATTTGCTTGATCCAAAATTCAATTTTCTTCAAAGTGTAACTATGGTAATTCGTGCCTTCTGACTCAGTTTCATCTCACTCTTTGCTTCAATAGCTTGCACAACACTCCTTGAATGTGAATGGACCAGATTGAGTGCTTGATTTCATCTAATGGTGTTGATTGATTATGTTACTTCCATTCTAAGTAATCCACATAAAGTCCACGAATTAGGCCTCTAATCAAAAATGTAACATTGTCAATCTTCTCCATATGTCTTTGGCAATCATAAAATGCACAAACTTGGGTTTTTTTGAACCATTGTGATTTATTTTGAATTTTTCCTTGTATTAATGCCTTTAATGATCTTTTTTCATAATTTCTTCATACTCTTCCATATTCAATCCATATCAATGGATACTTGGGTCTTGGTTGGACTAAAAAAACCATTTTGAACAACTTTCAAGTTGATCAAATCTTCATTTGAGGTGCCTAAGTTGGTGAAATTGACCTATAACCAAATATGACTTGTAATTCCAACTTCCCAAAATAACTTTATCTTACAAAACCTGTAACTTGAGTTCTACAAATCCAATCATGGACTTCTAGTACTTTCTAGAAAGCTACAAAGATAAAGAACAACATTCATGTTGACCAAAAGTTCATAGGAATCATCCTTCTAGGGCAAAAGTGTCATGCAAGTTGGGTAACTTTCAAGCTCCAAATTCACATGCCTCAGATGACTTGTAACTTGTCTGGGTCATAACTTGAGTTTTATAAACACTATCAAGGACTTCTAGTAATCAAATTAAAGCTATGATCATGCTCTACAACAATCATGTTGAGGTCAAGGTGAGATGAAAACCTTATCTTGAGTTATGTGGTTTTGAAGTTAGGCACTAAACTAGGGGATTTTACACTGTCAAGCATAGCAACCCTAGCTTAGGAACTTCTCACACTCTTGATTCATGACAAGTTGACCTTGGAATCATCCCTTGGGCCTCTCAATACATCAATCCATGATCACATGGCTCTTGAATTAGGTCTCAACCTTCTTCAAATCATTAGTTATCCTAGGGTTTCCCAGATGAAACCCTAGTTGCACCAATCTTGGGTATATCTCTATATCCTTTGCATATTGACCTGTCTAGGCTTCAAAATGATCTTAAATACCTCTAATGAGCTCTCTCAAGGCTCTAGGTCCAACTTCATGGCCTAAGAATCATCTGAATAGCTTCCCATAACTCTCAAGTTAGGAGACATACATACTGGCTTCAACCACTTCTATGAGGACCTTTGGCTTCTCTGGTGAGGATATCAACCCTTGAGCACTTGAATAACTCTCTTAGCTAGCTTCATAGCCTTGTGTAGCCCTTGATTGGTAGTCATACCTCTTGATCTCCTGCATACATGTCAATGCAATGCACATGATAATGCTAATATGAATGCAATGAAACACAAGCTAGGTAAAGAAAGGTTGGGCAAATTTTGGGGTGCAACACCATTAACAGAGCAAACTCTTCAAAAGTAGGCACTAAGACATAACCCGGGAAAGTGAAGCATCGTAGCTATGGGTCGTTGATCTGCTGTCGCGCGCAGATCAGAACCGAGTGATTTGAAAAACCGTCGTAAAGTGACAGTAACTCGGATGTCGATTCACAAGGATTCTTGTTTATAAAATAGCCAATTGTAAATGATTATGGGGGGGGGGGGGGTTGTTTTGATTTATGATTCGATTACGAAAATAAGCAGTAAATTAAGTGATTAAAACAGGTAAATCTACTGGTTCGACTCCCAACTTATCATCGGTCATTACAATTCCAATTCCCAAGCGGTTCCAATCCCTATTCGATTGCAATATTGTCAAACAGGCGTCAAAAATACCACACGAATTATATTCCTAATTACTAAATTAAGCAAATGGTAAAGATGATGCAAATTAACGAAAAAGCTAAGTTAATCCGCGATTAAGTTAGGGAACATTGATCGATCGAATTAAATCCAATTTATCTTATAATAACGAATTAAACAAATGAAGTTATAAAATGAATCGGAACGGAATTAAATTAAATCATAATTAAAATAAACCTCCAAGGATTACAGGATTCGAAACCGACAGATTTTCCCTTAGGATTAGTTTGCCATTGAAAACATGAAAGCAAAATAAAATTAGGAAAAACTAGGGTTTCCATCACTGTAGCACGGAAGCAACCTTATAAACAGAATAAGATTTACATTACATACTCAATTGGGTCAGAAACCTAAACCAGGCCCAATAGGGAAAAGCAACTAAATTATTACAGTCAGAACTTCAACGATATATTCGAGACTCAAGCAATCCGAATCAGCTTCTTTGTGAAACATGAAAGTTGTATATCTTTTTCTTAGCTTTCCAACGCTTGGTAGAACACCTTGATCCGATTCTTGTAACTCCAGTTATGAATTTTTTATTAAAACCTGCTAATGCTGAAAATAACAAACGAAAATCAAATAAGGCTTAAAATAAATTGAATTGTAAAAACATCCTAAAATAGTAAATTAAACAAACTAAACTATAGAAATGCTTAAGTCTAAACATAGAGGAAGGTGCATCAAAATGCATTGATCAAATTCCCCCACACTTGAACCTTTGTACTCCGAGAAAAGTATTATCAAAACTCATGAAACACAAAAACACTTAGATACTCATTCTAGGCTGTAAACTCTTCTTCGGTCAAGATTGCATCGATAGGTACTAATTTTGCACACTAAGGATATCATAAGAACACAAATCCGCAATTGTGCAATCATAAAGCTATCCCCTATACAAACCAATCCAAATCATGTCATTATTCCTAAGTTTAACTTACTCATCCTCCTTTTTGCTTTCTTTCATTCTAGTGCAATCACATTAAGCCCTTTATCTATTCACACACATGGTAAATAAGCGTGTTAGTGACTATGATCCATATATTTTTAACAATTCTAAATTAGACACTTTTTTGTCTTTTTTTTTTCTTCTTTTTTGTTTTTTGAAGGTTTCACAACCGTTAGCCTAAGTGACCGGGTGAGGGTCACCTAACTTAAAAGGCAGATTGCCTTTTTTGACTTCTTATTACGCACGGGATCATTCACTTATTTGCATCATCTTAATTACTTAGCGTGTGATTTCTAGATGGTGCTGACTGCTAGATAAACTATTTAAGAGCTATTAAAGGACGAGAACTCAAGACTATGTCATAACAAGTATCTAAATCGATTTCCATATTCGGGAGACTTAAGGTGTTATAACGATATCGATCTTATGAATTGTTCCCAGGTCTCCACAATCTAACCTCAAATTGATCTATAGCCCAAAAATTTCAAAAAATGCATTGTGTTTTCCTAAGTAAACAAAAATATACTTTTTTTTAAATGAAAAATAAAACCAACAGAAATAAAGAAAACAAAAGAACAAAATAAAAGGTTCTCTCCCCCACACTTAAAATAGACATTGTCCTCAATGGAAGTGACTCAATTAAAAAGTAAGAGTGGGAGAAAGGAAAGGGTGCTCCCTGGTTAGGTTGCAGTGTAGTTGGGTACTTCCAAAGAAAACTCTTCTATGGTAGCACCTTCAGGTACCGAACTCTTATGGAATAGCTTCAGCCGCTGTCCATTGACTTTGAAAACCTTGTTAGTTTTAATTTCTAATGCACCATGGGGGAAAAAATTAGTAACAGTAAAAGGGCCAATCCATTTGGATCGAAGTTTCCCAGCCATAAGCTTAAGGCGGGAGTTAAACAGTAAAACCTGTTGGCCCACAGAGAATTCCTTCCTAGAAATCATTTTATCATGGAAGTGTTTGGTTTTCTCTTTATAGATTCTAGAGCTTTCATAAGCTTCTAGCCTAAGCTCTTTAACCTGTTGTAATGGGAGTTTTCTTTCAATACCTTCTTGTTACATCTCCAGATTACAACTCTTTACCGCCCAATAAGCACGATGTTCTATCTCAACAGGAAGGTGACATGCCTTACCAAAAACAAGTCGATAGGGAGACATCCCTATTGGTGTCTTAAAAGCCGTTACTTGAGCCCAGAGTGCGTCTTCTAGATGACGACTCCAATCCTTCCTATTTGGTTGCACCATTTTCTCTAGAATCTGTTTGATCTCCCTATTAGAGACCTCAGCTTGCCCATTAGTTTATGGGTGATACGCGGTAGAGACTCTATGCACAACTCCATATTTCCGAAGCAGAGCTTCCATGGTGCGGTTATAGAAATGAGTGCCTTTGTCACTTATGATAGCTCGTGGAATTCTGAACCTGCAAAAGATATTAGACCTGACAAAATATGCAACAACTCTAGAATCGTTAGTTCTAGTGGGGATAGCTTCCACCCACTTTGAAACATAATCGACAACAAGTAAAATATATAGAAACCCAAATGATACAGGGAAGGGACCCATGAAGTCGATTCCCCATACATCAAACACCTCATAGAAAAGCATAGATTGCTGAGGCATCTCACTCTTATGAGTGATGGTTGTACCTGCTATCTGGAACTCTTTACAAGTGCGGTAAGTCTCATAAGCATCCTTAAAAATAGTGGGCCAATAGAAACCTGAGTCAAGGACTTTTCTTGCAGTCCGTTGTAGGCCAAAGTGTCCTCCTACTTGAGTGGCATGAGAAACGTTCAAAATGGATTCAATCTCATAGTCGGAGACACACCTCCTAATAACCTGATCACTACCAAATTTCCAAAGATAAGGATCATTCCACACATAGTATTTGGCGTCACTCTTGAGCTTGTGAATTTGTGCCTTAGATGCACCTGCAGGAAAAACACCAGCAACAAGATAATTAACAATATCAGCAAACGAAGGAGTAACTCCTTGTAAAAGTAGCACCTGTTCATCAGGAAAGTCATCCTGAATGGGAGAAGGATCTGCATCCTGCTCTATTCTGCTCAAGTGGTCAGCTACTAGGTTCTCGGCTCCACTTTTATCCTTAATTTCTACATTAAACTCTTGGAGCAACAACATCCACCGAATTAATCTTGGTTTTGCTTCTAGTTTCTTTAAAAGGTACTTCAAAGCTGTATGATCAGTAAAAACAATAACCTTGGAACCTATCAAATATTGTCTAAACTTGTCAACAGCAAAAACAATTGCTAAAAGTTCCTTTTCAGTGGTAGTGTAATTAGCTTGTGCAGAATCTAAAGTCCTAGAAGCATAGTAAATAATATGGGCAGCCTTGTCCATCCTTTGTGCAAGGACCGCCCCAAATGCATAGTTAGATGCATCACACATAATCTCAAACATAAGGTTCCAATCAGGAGACTGTATAATGGGGGCGGAGGTCAATGCTTTCTTCAAGAAATCAAACTCCTGCATGCATTTCTCATCAAAATTGAAGGTCACGTCGTTCTTCAACAAGTTTGAAAGCGGAAGAGCTATCTTGCTGAAGTCCTTTACGAAGCGCCTGTAAAAACCTGCATGACCAAGAAAAGAACGAATCTCGCGAAAGTAAGATGGATGAGGCAGTGTAGAAATCACATCAATCTTAGCAGGGTCTACTGAAATTCCTTTTTCAGAAATTATGTGTCCTAAAACAATTCCCTACTCGACCATAAAGTGACATTTTTCATAATTTGAAACAAGGTCAGTTTCGATGCATCTCTCTAAAACCATATTCAAACTGTTCAAACATGCATCAAAAGAAGAGCCATAAACAGTGAAATCATCCATAAACACTTCCATGCAATTTTCAAAAAAATCAGAGAAAATGCTAATCATGAATCGCTGGAAAGTGCCAGGAGCACTGCAAAGGCCAAAAGGAATCCTCCTGTAAGCAAATGTACCAAAAGAAAACATGAAAGTGGTATTTTCTTGGTCTTCAGGTGCAATGTGAATCTGAAAGTAACCTGAAAAACCATCAAGAAAACAATAATGTGATTTACCTGCGAGCCATTTGAGCATTTGATCAATGAATGGCAAAGGAAAGTGATCATTTCTAGTCGCCTTGTTCAACCTCTAATAATCAATACAAACTCTCCAGCTATTCTGAACTCTAGTGGGAACAAGTTCATTCTTTTCATTTTTTATAACAGTGAGTCCAAATTTCTTTGGTACAATCTGCACTGGGCTCACCCAGTTACTGTCAGAGATAGGATATATGATACCTGCTTGTAATAGTTTGGTTATCTCTTTCTTCACCACATCAAGAATTAAAGGATTAAGCCTCCTTTGGGGCTGCCTTACAGCCTTAGCTCCTTCTTCAAGCAGAATCTGATGCATGCACCTGGAAGGACTAATACCAGGAATGTCCGCTAAGGTCCACCCTATTGCCTTTTTGTGCCTCTATAAGACCTACAAAAGCATACTTTCTTGATCAAAATCAAGGTTAGCTGAAATAATAACAGGAAGCTTCTCATTTATGTATAAGTAGGCATATTTGAGATTTTTTGGGAGAGGTTTGAGTTCTAAGGAAGGGGGCTGCTCAATGGACGGGATGGTCGGGGTAGCAAGGACGTTCAGAGCCTCAACCGCACAAAACACTTCATCAGTAACCTTATCCACCTGCAAAATATCAGTCTGTGATGCAACATTTATCTCGGCACAAGTAGAGCAAACATTAGTGTTAGTTCACACATCACAGGAGAAAGTATCATCATAGTCTAGTAAAGATGGAAAATTAGATAAAAACTCAGGAAATGTATCATCTACCAAGTCAGAAAGTAACTCAATCTGTAATACTAAATGCTCTTCCATGGGATGTCTCATTGCATCAAAATGTTAAATTTTGCGATAATATGACCAAACTCCATGGACATTGTGCCATCATTAAAATCGATTTTCGTCCTTGCTGTTTTCATAAACGGTCTACCGAGAATGATGGGTGTCGTGTTTGACATTGTTCCTCCTTCCATGTCACGAATATAAAAATCTGCAAGAAAAATCAAAACATTAACTTGCACGAGGACATCTTCCACGACTCCGGCGGGGCGGGCATTACTTCTATTTGCCAGTTGAATGATCAAACCTGTATGCTGTAATGGACCAAGATCAAGATTATTATAAATAGAAGTAGGTATAACATTAATACCAACTCCTAAATCAAGCATGCAATTTTTGAATTTACTATTCCCAATGGTACAAGGGATAGCAAAAGTTCCTGGATCCTTGCACTTTTGTGGCATGGGCTGCTGGAAGAGGGCTGAAACATTTTGTTCAGCTGCATCATTTGATTGGATGAAGGAAGAAATATTCCTTCCCATATTCACCCTCTCATTCCCTTTCAATCTCCCTTTATGAGTACATAAATCCTTAAGAAACTTTGCATATTTTGGAATCTGCTTGATTACATCAAGAAGCGGAATGTTTACTGCCACTTTTTTAAACACATTCAAAATCTTTGTCTCTCTTTGTCTTCCTCAAGAACGTTCTTATTTTTCTGCAATCAGTGAGGGTAGGGTATCCGATGTACATACTGTTTTCCCGCAACAGCAAAAGGTTCAGCCTCAACAGCAATAGAAGGCTCAACAATTACCTAGATTTTTTTTGGTGCAGAATCTGTAACTTTTCTGGATCGCAAGGTTATTGCACTCACGTTAGAATTTGGACCTTTAGGGTTCACCACAGTTTGAGAGGGTAGTTGGTTGGATCCTTGTGCTTGCTGAATACCATTAACTGAAGAAGCAAGTTGTCCTATTTGTGTTTGCAAGGCTTAGATGGAGGATTTTGTCCGTTTTTTGAAGGACTCTGCCTGTTGTTGGAATTGGAGGTTATTGGTAGCCAATTGCTTAACATCCTCTAACGAAGGACCGGAAGCTAGGGCAGCAGTGGTTGCAGCTTGTTGTTATTTGGGATAGTGTTTTTGCTTGGAGGGTTGGTTCCCATATTGGAGGTTTGGATGGTATTTATTAGTGGACAGGTTGTACCGATTTTGGTTGTTACATTGATTGTAAAGGGCTGCAGCATATGCTTGAGGTACTTCAGTAGGATTTTCATCTTGCAGAACATGACATATATCAGTAGGATGATCAGGAGAAGTACAAATGCCACATAATCTTGTTGTTTAGGCTTCATGGGCTACTAGAGCTTTACCTACCACTACCAACTGTTTCACTAATTCGGTCAACTCATTCATTTAATTTTCGAAGGCTTTGTCGGAATGAGAAACGTGAACCTCATTCACACCTTTTATTTGAACATAATTTTCTCTTGTTGTGAACTGTTAGGAGTTAAGCAGCATGTTCTCAATCAGCGTCTTGGCAGCGGCTGGAGTCTTATCGACAAGTGCTCCACCACTAGCAGCATCTAGAATATTCCTATCCATTGGTTTTAAGCCTTCATAGAAATACTTAATCAATAATTGCTCGGTGATCTGGTGTTGTGGGCAACTTGAAACTAATTGTTTGAATCTCCCCCAATATTCAGCCAATGATTCATTATCCCATTGCCTAATACCACAAATGTCTTTTCGTATCGAGGCAGCTTTGGATGCATGAAAATATCTTTCTAGGAATACCTTCTTCAAATCATTCCAAGTAGCAACAGAATTCGGCTCAAGATAATATAACCAGTCCTTGGCTGAACCTTGTAGAGAAAACAGGAAGGCTCTTAGCTTGATGTGGTCTCCCGTAATTCCTTCAGGCCTGAGTGGGGTTGAGCAAACAATCTAGAATTCTTTGAGATGCTTGTGTGGATCCTCACCTGCAAGACCACTTAATCTCGGCAACAAATGTATTAGTCCAGATTTTAACTCAAAAGGAACAACAAGGTCATCATATTCAATACATAATCCATTATAGTTAACATCAGCGGCAACAAGTTCCCTTAGTGTCCGTTGTTCAGCCTTGGTGAACAAAGGGTTAGAATCAAAATCGACAAGAGGTGGTGAACTAGGGCTGACTTGATTATCTCTAAGGCGTGCACACAAGGTCCTCTCTATCTCAGGATCGAAATTAGCCAGGTCAGAGCAGAAAGTCCTAGTGGCCAGGATTACCAATGCAGCAACAAATCTGATAATTCCCACAATGTCCCTGTAGGTCATAATTAAAATCAAAGAAGGAATATGGTTAAAATA
Source organism: Lathyrus sativus (assembly GCA_963859935.3). Taxonomy (NCBI): domain Eukaryota; kingdom Viridiplantae; phylum Streptophyta; class Magnoliopsida; order Fabales; family Fabaceae; genus Lathyrus; species Lathyrus sativus. The sequence goes on along the minus strand of OZ012736.1, from coordinate 213,945,218 downwards.
AAATTGTAAAAATCTAAAAACACAAAATACAACCTAATTAGGTCAAATGAGAATTTTGGAAATTTTTTTGGATTTTTTTGAGACTATGAAAACAGTAAAAAAATTAATTAGAAATAGAAAAAAGAGGAATTTGGCGATTAGAGTGGCCAACTCCCATAACTCTTTAAGACTAAGGGAATTTTGATCGCACGATTTTTCTGCTTCAAGTGCACAAAACAGATCTACAAAAGGAGGTGATTTGCCCAAAATCGGGTTATTTCGACTAGGTCCAACAAGAAGCGGGCGAAACAGGACAACTGAACGCGAAAACGCAAGAAAATACACAAAAATGCAGAAAATTAAAAGAAACAAAACCTAAAACTATACTATTGGCTAATTTGACAAGAATCCCAGGCAACAGTTCCAATTTGAACCGCTGTCGCGCACGGATCAGAACCGAGTGACTTGAAAAACAGTAGTAAAGCGACAGTAACTCGGATGTCGATTCACAAGGATTCTTGAAAACGATTAGGGGGGTTTGTTTTGATTTATGATTCGATTACAAAAATAAGCATTAAAATAAGTGATTTTGAAATAAGTGATTAAAACAGGTAAATCTACCAGTTCTACTCCCATCTTATCATCGGTTATTACAATTCTAATTCCCAAGTGGTTCCAATCCATATTAGATTACAATATTGTCAAACAAGCGTCAATAATACCACACGACTTATATTCCTAATTACCGAATTAAGCAAACGGTTAAAGATGACGCAAATTAACGAAAAATCTAAGTTAATCCGCGATTAAGTTAAGGAACATTGATCGATCGAATTAAATCCAATTTATCTTATAATAATGAATTAAGCAAACGAAGTTATGAAACTAATTTGAACGGAATTAAAATAAACCTCCAAGGATTACAAGATTCGAAACCGGCAGATTTTCCCTCACGATTAGTTCGCCATGGAAAACATGAAAGCAAAATAAAATTCAAAAAAACTAGGGTTGCCGTCACTGTAGCACGACAGCAACCTTATAAATAGAATAAGGTTTGCATTACACACTCAACTGGGTCAGAAACCTAAACTAGGCCCAATAGGGAAAAGCAACTAAATTATTACAGTCAGAACTTCAACGAATTATTCGAGACTCAAGAAATACGAATCATCTTCTTTGTGCAACATGAAAGTTGTAGATATTTCTCTTAGCTTTCCAACGACTAGTTGAACGCCTCGATCCGATTCCTGTAGCTCCAGTTATGAATTTTTTATTAAAAACTGCTAATGCTAAAATTAAAAAACGAAAATCAAATAAGGCTGAAAATAAATTGAATTGTAAAAACATCCTAAAATATTAAATTAAACAAACTAAAATATAGAAATGCTTAAGTCTAAACATAGAGGAAGGTGCATCAAAATGTATTGATCAGTCGTAGAACTGTAGCAAAGTGTGAATAGCTCTTAATTAATATCTTGAAGTTTTACGGACAAAACTCAAAATCTTCCCATAATCCTTCTTGAAGTCTTCCATAACACCATGATCAACCACAGAAATGAGACCAAATAAAGGTACTAACTCCGGCATCGGGAACTTGTAGGTGACAGTCTTTTTCAAACCAAGCTCCATGTTGACGGTGGATCAGATTACTAGAATCAAAGGGAAAATGAACACCTGAAATTATAAATACATGCAGATGTTAATATGCAGATGAAAATGCAAATGCAGACAAGGTATCAAGATTATTGTGATGCTGACTGAGTTGAACCAGAATTCCACTTCGACAAGAAAATACCAGATCATCAGAATACCAAAGTATAGAAATCCATAGTATCAAAGATCAAAGCTCAGCACTGACGAGAAAACTAGAAAATTGGGTTGGTTGAAGGTCAAATTTCTTGCATAACCCTCCCCACTCACAGGTAGGACCTAATCTCTAATAAGGTACGACATCCTATGCAGGTCGTCAATGTCACAGACTCTCAAGTCGAGAAACGAGGATACGTTCACCATTCCTGGTTTGGCATCATGGTCAAACGAGGAGGCCTCACTCAATTAACTTCCCAATGACCGGTCTCCAGAGTCGTTAGTTTTCAGATCCAACATCCTTTCAACTGTTTGAGACGTATTAGACAGGATGTCTTCAAAGAAAACCTTGTTTGAACACGGATTTCATGATGACTATTGCCTGCCAAACATGCAAGTCCTCACTACTTCCCACACTAATGCTATGTATGTACTCAAGCTTGGGTATTGAGCTTATCTCTCGATGGAAAACCTCACCCAACAACACATCAACAGTATGATAATAACAATAAAGTGTAGAAAATAAAATGAAAAATGCAACAATGTACAGATACAACACATATGCACACAAATATACACATCCACAAACAAAAACACACAAGCGCTAGGAATGACTCGCATAGGGAAACAGGTTCCCCAACAGAGTCGCCAGCTGTCGCAACAGCAAAAAAGGGTCGGCAAATAGACAGAAGAGTCACCACCAAGAGAGGGAAAGGAAACGATCGAAGAAAACCTTAAAGAAACGGGAAAAGACAAGGTCATCGCAACCAAATATTAGGTTCGGGAGTCGGTTACGGAAGGGGAAGGTATGAGCACCCCTCACGTCCGTTGTACTCAACGGGATCCATGCTTATTGTCTAATATATGGGTGAGAAACTATCTAGAAGCTACTGCTAAACGGGGGTGAACAGAAAGAACAGACTCGATAGGACATCGCCGCCCTATGCCTACGTATTCGCTCGTGCAATGGGAAAGTCAGAGTCAATATAGTTCGGGAAACTACGAGTGGTGGGGGGAAAGGGTGCTCGCCAAGACATCACCGTCTTGTGCCTACAATGGTTGGTTCAACTATTTTATGAGCAATGTTAAATCTCCATTCTAGTAGTGAGGGATGATGCCTGTTTGCGGTAGAACAGAAACATAACATACTCTTTCTGAAAATTAGATTTGAAACAATCCAGAAGGATGAAAAAGGTTTGAATTTGGTTTTGTGTTTTTTAGAAGAAGTGAATTGAGTTAGTTTGAAACTCATGTTGCACTAAAGATTATGACATAAGAGAGAATGTGTCGCATATCGCCCAAAGCGCATACGCTAAACACTTTAGATAATGTGAAGAGAGACATCCACATTTATCATTCCTCATGTACTTAAAGCTCGTAGCATACAACATTTTTTATCCTTGATTAGATGTTTTGAAAGAGTTTAGGAGATGAGAAGAGAAGACATAAGGACTCTAAAGGGGACTAAGAAACCCTAATGTTATCATGCAAAGTGGTCCTAAAGTTGGGATAGAAAAGGGGACTACCTAATGTTATCATGCAAAGGATTGAAAGCCTAATATCTCTCCTATTCCCATCTTAAATAGAGGGACTAGGAATCCTAAGGGATCATGTGAACAAGCACAAGTAAACACAATGCATAATCAATCACAAGTGAAACAAAAAGGGAAGAATTGAACAAGTCTATGCAAGATGAAAAGAGATACTCAAAAACAAACAAGATATGCCAACATGAAGCATTCATCAAATACAAACACAAGTCACACAAGATAAGACTTAAACAAGTCAAGAAGGATGAGAGGAAATGAGAGAAGCAAGCTCCTATAATCAAATGCCATCAATCATCAGAAGAAAAAAGGTGATAAACAAAGAAGCACAATCAAAGAAGTGAGGGGAGAGGTAGAGTGGGGCAGCAACCACATCATGAACATCTAATCCCATATTCACCCATGATCGAATAGAAGAAAAGCAACCAGACAACTCCAAAGAAGTTCAATTGTTCATAACATCATCAAAGTGAAACCAATATCACCAAAGCATCATGAACAAGTACATAACCATCAAGTTCAGAAGTGAACTCAAGTGATAAACCTCAAATTCAAAATCAAGATATCAAGCAAACACAAGAATGATCACACTCAAGTTGAATGACCAAAGTGCATACAATAATCTCACACTTCAAACTTAAGTCGAAAGACATGATCAAATGAAACTTGTGGCACAAGGTACACATCTAAATGACCTACAATCAAGCAAGGCAGCACCTCAAGCATGTCAACATTAGTTAACAAGACTCATGGGGTCCTCAAGGGATCACTCAAGATCATATCCCCCAAAACTAGGTCAAGGATTGTATGCATACACATGATGGAAACAACATTGAATTTGAGGCATCCACTAAAAATATAAGCAAGCTCAAATAAAATCCAAATAATTTTGCAAACTCAAGTTAAATCAAACACAAATCAGAGAGCAAAAGGTCATGGCAAGAATCAACTAAAAGCACCACCAATTAGGTCAATCAAGACAAGGTGTTCCACTTATCGAGCAAACATCGAGGGTCCAATAAAAGTCAATGAAAAACAAATAAAGGATGATCATCAAGACCTCAAACCAACCCTCAAATATACCTCAATCAAACACCTAAGCGTGAGAGGAAAATTGGTCAAAGGGAAAGTTCAATAAAGGTCAAAGATTACAGTTAAATTCAAGGTATCAACCGTAAAACCACTCCAACAATTAAATTAATTAAAAATATAAAAAATAATTGAAAAATAAAATAAAAATAATGAAAAATATCCTAATATCCTAAAATGTCAGAAACACATTTTTTCGGGGTTTTATAAAATATAAATCTATTTTAAAATGATTTAAAATGCAAATGAAATTAAAAAAAAGAAAAAAGAAAAAAGAATGAAAGAGGGGTGCAGAAGTAATATGGACTTGAATTGAAATCACTTGTAACATGCAAACGGGCCTTAAAAATGGGAGTGGGAATATCAAAACTGCACAGCCCAAAACCAAATCAAACTTAGTTTTAATGAAACACGCTGTTTCATTCAACGAGTTGTCCAACACGTCAGATGGTCCACGCCCACGCAAGCCAGTCAAAATGAAAGTCAATGCCACATCAAAGACACCTCAGCATCACCTCAGATGCCAGAGCCCTAGCTCCGGTCGTCTTCTCCGGTGAGCCTCATCAGAGCTAGCTAAAAAACGTGATAAAAATCCAAACTGTTGGCATCATTTCAAATCTTCTTTCATTTAGAATCCAAATATGGCCATGGTTTTTGAAAAAGGTTCCTAGAACTAGGTGAAAGCAGGCCACGAAAGTTTGATGCTCAAACTGAAATTATCTCAAACAGACACAAAAAACATACAAACACGGCCTACACGAGGTAGGGCTTCAGATGCAGCCAATATGCTCCTAAATGCAAGCCTAAAATGAGAGATTCAGTTCATGGAAGTTTACCTAACGGAGCTGCTCCGTTGGCCCTTCAAACTTTGAGCAAGCTTCAACCTCAAGCTTCCAATCCAACCCTTATGCTTCAATGATGATGAAATGAACTAGAAATGGAATGGAAACTCAGTGAAGAAGGAGATTCAAAGAGAGATTATTTTGTGTGATTTTTGATGGAAACTCTCCTCTCATGCAACTATCTCCAATTCTGAGGCATTAGGGTTTATTCTCCACTTAAATATGAGGGCTAAGGAATGTCCATGCAGGCCCATGTTGTATGATTCACTTGATTTTCAAATTTTGACCAAAAACATTCTCTTGAGTGCATACACGGGTTGGAGGTGTTATCAGTCATTCCATTCATTCTTGCGGACCAAGTGAGGGTGAGGAAAGGAATTGTGTTGGTTTGGGGAATTAAAAATGAGTTGGTGCAAGGTTTTGAAGAATTACTCCTTATGGCATGAAATTTGAAAAGTGACTTGAAAATGAAAGTTATGTTGGCTCAATTTGGGTAAATAATGGCATGACCATTATATGATGATGATAAGGCATCAAAAGTTCAAAAATAACTTCATTTAATAACTTGAATTAGAAGAAACTAATTCTAAGTCCAAAAATCAATCTTTCATGCTCATCATGGCCTAAGTGATCTTAAAATTCGTCAAATGCCATGTAATTTAAGGTCAAGATGATGTTAAGGTCATTTGACATAACTTTCATGTGGCATGAATTTGGATTAGAGGTCTTGAAATGGATGAAATTGGTCTTTGAAGTGAATGACCCAAAACTTGGTTTCCAAAAACACCCTTGACTTGAGAAAGCCATAACTAGAGTTCCACATATGAGAATGATGAGTTCTAAAACTTTTTGGAAAGCTAAGACATTGAGGAACAACTCTCGTGTTTGATAAAAAATGAGGAGGATTTTACACTTAGAACCAACTGAAATCCTAATTTAGTAACCTCTTGAACTCTGGAATCTCTTTGATCTAGCTCAACATGACATTAGAGACAACTTAGGATGACTTCTCATGGCCTCAATGATCAAGAACCAAGTCTTGTGCCCTTTCAAATCCACAATTGACTTTTGGTGGACCAAATGAAACCCTAACACCATATCCATTGACTGAGGTTCTTGCAGAAGATTTGTGTGACCATACACACTCCATAAAGAACCCTCAAGATTCACATTGAACCCTTGAACCATGTCTCCTCTAAGGAAATGACATCATGTACCTCTAATCATCCTCAAGATAGGATGTGATTCGCAAACACACTCTCTCCTCTCAAGAAGCTTTGAGACCCATCTTGATGGCACTGAGTGTTGCGGTGAGAATCGTGATACCAAGCTACTGATTAACTTGAATCTTAATTCGTAAATTCACAACCGAACTTTAATTTATCCAAAGGAAAGGTCTAAAGAAAGAAAGAACCTTTTTCGCGATGTAACAACAATGCTAAGAGATTCGGGGATCGGGGGTTGGTTATGCATAGGGTAGGTATTTCACATCCTAAACATTTGTAGTACTCTACAGGAACCTTTTGTTTGTTTGCATGCTAAGTTTGCTAAATGTTTGCTATGGATTGGGATTGGGTAAAAGGTAAAGGTTAAAACCTACAGATGGTTTCTAAATTTGCTGGCAAAGACATCGCGTCCTCTGCCTACGTATCCTAACTAGGATAGAATCAGAGCAATCGTAGTTCACCTCACTAAGGATGAAGAACACTTGATTATGATCAAGGTTCAAAGGGGAACAAACATATCCATGCTTGTGTAGAGTTTCACAAAACTCTCTAGATCTATGTTAAACACTCAAGAAAGGGGAGTAACTAATCATATCCATGATTCTTACATAGAGTTTACAAACTCTATCCTAGGGTTCTAGTTGAAGAACACTCCTAGTATAGGTGGGTTTTCTAGACTTAAAGCAAAGTCTAAGGCTTAAACTTAACTAAGCTAAAGTTCAAAATGACTTCATAAAGTCAAGGAAGGGTAATGAGCTATCCAATGACACAAGGGTCAATGGAAAGACTTTTCCTTTGTAAGGAGAGAGAGAGAGAGAGAGAGAGAGAGAGAGAGAGAGAGAGAGAGAGAGAGAGAGAGAGAGACAACTTGGATGAGAACTAAAAAGTTCTATCACTTGGGGAATAAGTACTTAACAAAGTAAATGAGCAAGATGAAATAAGACAAGTAAGTATGCAAATTACAATAAGACTATACTTCAAATGATATCAAGGGTTACAACCAATAAATCATGTTAATAAAGATTGAGGACCTATCTTGACAAAGATTGGAACATGATGAAGGTAATTACCACATAAACAAATCACAATTTTGAAGATAGGCAAGTCACAAATTCAAAACATAGCAAATGTAACAACAATGCATAGATGATAATCAAACACCGTTAAATCAGTTTAAACCTCATAATTTAGGAGGGATTAATGAGACAAGATTATGGTGACAAAAAGAGGGGGTACTCTAACATGTTAACTAACAAGGAGAATAAAGATTTCGCAAGAAATTCAAACGTGCTCAAAGGAAATCAACGGTAAGTAGGATCACTAATCACAATAATGGAACAAATTTCCATACGGGAAAAGTATATCACGATTTATGACAACAAGTAGTATATTCATATCATATAAAATTAGACACTATAACAAGCACAATGCAAAAAGAATGAGCGAAAAAGGATGAAAAATGAAAGAGTTGTGATCATTTGAAATTTCATGAATTAAATGCACAAAACAATATTAACAAATAAAATTAAAAGAGAATGCAAGGGGTGGGAGTTGAGCCCACGCACTCTAGCTTGCACATGTGCACGCAAAAAAAAATGAAAAAGAATAAAAGGGTTTGTCCTTGTTGCACCCCAAAATTTGCCCAACATTTCTTCACCTAGCTTATGTTTCATTTCATTCACATTAGCATTATCATTTGCATTTCATTGACATGTATGCAGGAGATCAAGAGGTATGATTACCAATCAAGAGCTATACAAGACTATGAAGCTATCTAAGAAGGTTATTCAGGTGTTCAAGGGTTGATATCCTTGTCAGAGAAGTTGAAAGAGCCTCAGAAAGAGTGGTTGAAACCAAGTGTGTAGGTCTCCTAACTTGAGAGTTGTGGAAAGCCATCAGATGATTCTGAGAGTTGTGAAAAGTGTGGAAGATCACTTTGAGGCCTAGACAGGTCATTGTGCAAGATTAAGAAGGCTCAGCCATGAGTGGTGCAACTAGGGTTTGATTGGGTCAACCCTAAGTCAACTGATGACTTGAAGAAGGTTGAGACCTAATCCAAGAGCCATGTGATCATGGATTGATTCATTAATATGTTCTAAGGATGATTCCAAGGTTAAATCTTCATGATTGAAGAGTTTGAGAAGTTTCAAGCTAGGGTTTCTAAGACTTGACAGTGTAAAATTCCCTAGTTTGACCCCTGACTTCAAGACCATTTAACTCAAGATATGACTGTCATCTCATCTTGACCCCAACATGATTGTTGTAGAGCATGATCTTAGATTTAATTTGAGTATTAGAAGTCCTTGATAGGGTTTATAGAACTCAAGTTATGAGCCAGACAAGTTACAAGTCATCTGACGTATGTGAATTTGGAGCTTGAAAGTTACCCAACTTGCATGACACTTTTTCCTAATAAGGATGATTCCTATGAACTTTTGGTCAACATGAATGTTGTTCCTTATTCTCATAGCTTTATATATAGTAATAGAAGTCCTTTATAGGATTTGTATACCTCAAGTTATGGCTTTGACAAGTCAAGGGTATTTTGGGAAGTTATGATTATATGTCATTTTTGGTTATAGGTCATTTTCACCAACTTAGACACCTCAAATGAAATTTTGTTCAACTTGAAAGTTGCTCAAAATGGGATTTCAACCTTGACCATGTATCAAGGAGGCATTGAAATGGCCCAAGGAGAGACTTGGTTCAAGAAGTGGTGAAAAAGGAAGGATTAAAATTGATTAAATGACCAAAAATTCAAATAAATCATTTTGTGTGCAAATGGAGCAAAGTAATATCATTTTTTGAATGGAAAAATCATTTTAGAAACTTTGGCAATATTAGAATTTTGATTTGAGCCCAATATCATGCCCTTTTTCTTTGTTTCTTCATGATGAATTAACATGACATACACAAGCCATTGGATTGAAACAAGGGGAGAATCACCACCCTTCATGTTCAAAGTCTCATGAGAAGTTGAATGCAAGCTTGCTAAAGCCAAAATAGAGTGGGAATCGTGACTGGTGTAAGTGAGATTTTGGAGAGAATTTGAAAATCCAATTTCTCATTCTGAAGCTTTGAGAGAGTTCTAGATGATTCTAATGAGTTCTATATAAGTTGGTAAGTGTGTTCAGCCGTTTGTTTGGAAGGATTTGAAGCCTGAAGCAGAGAGTGAAGTTGAAATTTCAGAGGTGCAAGTTGAAATCGAATTCTGAGTTCAAGGCCAATTCAGGGGAAATTGAAGATTGCATTAGCTTTGGAAGGAGTTTTGGAGTGTATCTGCATCATCTTGGAGGCTGAAGTGATCAAGAACCTCTTCTGTTACACCTCTGAACACAGGTTGGTACATTTTGTTTTTGTGCATAATCTAGGAGGAGATAGATAGAAATCTATAGGTGGTTAGGATCTGGATGATGTATAGATGGATTTGAGCTGATCAATTTGGGAATTAGAGACAAGTTAGGATGTGGATCATTTTCTGTTGAAGCTGAATTCTTGCAATTCTTGGATTGATAATCAAGATCCTATAGTGTAAGATGATCACCATGAGATAAGGATCATTTCTGTGCATTTAATTGAAGTTCTGATGAGATTCAAGATTGAGGGGTATTTTGGAATAGCTATCGGGTTTGAAAATCCATGGAGATTTAGATGATTCTAAGGTTGGATTCATGATCAGCATGAAAAATTGGACAAGATGATGTATCATTTTGTAATTTTTGATGAACTGTGTGTTGGTCTTCACCGGAGAAGACGGTGGCGCCACTGCTCAGGCCACCGTCTGGTTTCCCTCCATGACTGAACATTTGAGTGAGGACGATGAGCTGTGTGCGTTGGATCATCACTGAAGCTTGACCAAGCCCATGGAATCCACGACCACGATTGCTTTGAAAAGTCAGCCTTGGACCCTGAAGCCAATACGCACCGTTTCACTTAACTGAAGTAAATGGGCCTAGCGCATGGATTGATATCCACACCCCCCATCTGGCCCAACCCAGGATTTGAACTGATCAGAGTTGCTATTTGCCACGCAAGTTTATTAATTTCTTTTGTTTTTCTTTTAATTTCATCATTTCATGTTAGTTTGACAATAATTCATAAAAAAATAGAAAAATAGGTCAATTCATTCCAGGTTTTTCCCCCCTGATTCATGATTGAATCTAGAATTTTATTGAATAAAAATATTAGGAAAATCATGCATTTTCAATTTTTGTGCAATTTTTAAATTTTATTTGATAATAAAATTACCATGGTTGATACCTCTGTTTGGTGAATTTAGTGTGATCACTTGGTGATGAGTTTTGGCTTGATTTTTTGTCTGTGATTAGCTTAAACATGTATGCTCCCCTAGTATTTTTCTCAAATTTTTGTGATGAAATTAGGTGTTTCTTTTAGGTTGAAACTTTAGGTGCTCCCTTTTAGGGTTTAAGCTTAGTACATTGTAGTGTAGAATTTATTTCTAGGTCTTATTTGAGGATTTAATCTCTGGAATTAACATGGTAGAGTCATGATTGACATAGGTTCCCATAGTTATTTTTGTAGGATTTTATAATTGATTTTATTATTTTAGGTAGAATTAACTCTAATACTAGGTTTTAGGTGATCCTAACTTGCTAACTCAACTAGAATGATTTCATTAGTTCCCTTAGAATAGGGTTTTTCTTCTCTTGCTCTTGGATGATGATGAAGACTTGTGTGGGCTGCTGTGGAATGCATGGTGGAGCTTGGACTTGCAGATTTCTCTCCCTTTGGTGTAGTTTGTTTAGGGATAAGAATTAGGGTTTTTAGGGAGATCCCTTTAGAATAGATTTTCTTCCTTCATGAAACATGGAAGGTGTTGATCACTTCCATTCCTCCCTATGATGTAAGGTCCCATTATGAAGGCCCCATCCCTCCTTTGGTAGGATGTGTGGCTCCTCATAAGTTGGTAGAACCTTTGAGGGTTCCTTTCCTTGATGGTGGAGTGCTTAGAGGTGACCTTTGGTCTTCACTTTGCTTCTCCCTATCCCCACCTTGCTCTTGTTAGATGAATCTTTCTCCCGTGCTACAGGTTGCACTTCCCTTTTGTTTGAAGACTGCCATTGGAACTGAAGCTTAAAGATCAAGAAGAACAAGTTGACACTTGTGTGAAGCAGATCAATTGAGGATGAAGAAAGAGCTGAAGCTTGAAGAAGATGAAGAACAAGTTGATACTTGTGTTTGATGCAGTGAAAGCTTGAAGAAGCAAGTTGACACTTGATATTGAAGATGAAAGCCTTGAGGAATAGTTACAGACTGAGGACTGAGCTGCTGTCAGAGGACTGCTTCGCTGTGAAGCTGTGGAAGCTGTTGATCTGCTTTCTTTCCTGTCTGTTTGCTTTCTATGCAACTGTATTGCTGTGACTTGTTTGATTTGCTTGATGCATTAGAATAAGTTTATGTTTAGATTGTGTTAAAGTAGGAGAATGATTGCATTAGAGGTTGAGTTGCTCCCTCTGCTTGTATTTTTACTGTATGGCTTTGCTTGCGGGTATTCGGTCGAGCCCTGCTCCCTTGCCTATGTGGTTTGTGGTTTGCTTGATGGCATTCTATTTTCTTCTAGTATTTTTGCAGTTATTCATACTTGGCTTGAGGTCGATACGAGCTTCTGGAGGCTGATGCCCCACACACATTTCCTCCCTCACTTGCATTGCATGCATGTTACAGTCGTTTACTATTTACTATTTAAGCTGATGCTTTATCTGTTTCTGGTTATCATTGACATGATCCCTTAGGAATCTCACTTCCTTTGATAAGGAAGTGATGATTAGAACTTTAGGTTGAAACCTATGCATGATAACTTCTAGGAGTTCCCTGTTTCAAACCTCAACCATAGGATGAATCCTTGGCATGACAACATCAGGACTTGATAATCTCCCCATAGAGTTCGTTATCTTCTCATCTCAAACAAGTAAAAAACGTAATAAAGGCAAGTTAGTATAGGCGCGTTACGAGCCTTAAGCTACTTGGGTAATGATAATTGAGCGGCCTCCTCTCAATCGTCTAGAATGTTTAGTATACGTCCTTTGGACGATATGCGACGCATTCGTTCCCAGGTCATAGTCTCTAGTGCTATACAAACTACAGACAACTAAAAACCAGTTCTTTCGTAAAAGACAGAAAACAAACTTCAAACCTTTTTGCCCTGTGGGCCCATAATTCAAAGGAAGCTTTTTTGAAGAAAAGAGTGTCGTTAACTCTCAGTTCTACCGCAAACGGTAACGCCTAAGTCTCCAAGGGTCGAGCCGCGTACGCCAAACTGCTGGAACTGTTTGTTAACCCCACTCGAAAAAATAGATGAATCTGAATTCCCGTAATCCGTATTAGCCCGAACTACATAAGCTCTGATCTCTCAAGCCTGTTGAGAGTACGTAGGCACAATACTGACGTATTGGCGAGCCACCTTCCCCGTAACCCGTAGTTAGCCAAACTACGTAGACTCTGATTTCTCATTCTTTGATGAGAATACGTAGGCATAAAGTGCGACGCTTTGCCGAGTCATTTTCTTTTCTTTTCAGACCATCCTTGATAGCTAGATAGTAAATAAACCTGTCAGATAAACACAACAAGCGTGGATCCCATCGAGTACGATGGACGTGAGGGGTGCTAATACCTTCCCCTAGCGTAACCGACTCCCGAACCCGAACAATGGTTGCGATGACCTTGTCTTATACCTTTTCGTCAGGTTTTTCCGATCGTTTCCTTTCCCGTTCTGAGGGATAAATAATGAAAGGTGGCGACTCTTCTATTTTGCCGACACCTTATTTTCGCGGTAGCGACAGCTGGCGACTCTGCTGGGGACTTGATAGTTTCCTGGGATCCAACGTCCCTTATGCGAGTCAATTCGGGGATCCAACGTCCCCTGTGAGAGTCAATCCTAGCGCTTGAATGTTTACTTGTTGGGTTGTGTTTATTCATCGCATTTATTTCCCGCACTTTATTTTCAGTACGATATGATTATCTATGATGTTGTGGGAGGGGCATTCTGATGAGTGAAAAGCCTGACCCAGGCTTGAGAGCTACATAGTATTAAAGTGGGTTAGTGAAGGACGTGCTTGCTTTGCTTGCATCTGTTCCCATGTAATCCACACTCAGACGAGGTTCTCTTTGATGGCTTCCTATCGGTCCTTTGGACTCGAGGGGTTGTTGGATCTGAGGATTGTCGACTCTGGGAACCGATCATTTGGAATTCAGCTAAGTGAGGCCGCTTCAAGAAATGATGATGCCACACCTCCTGGGTATCGTATCATCGTTTCTTGAAAGCCTGTGACGCTGATGACCGCATAGGATGCCGAACCTTTTCCGTGATTAGGTCCATACCTGTGAGCAGGGTCGGGTGTGATGCAGGAAACCTTAACCCCCAAACTACCTGGTTTTCTTGATAGTGGATCAGTTTTGTTGGTATCAGAGATTCTCATCAACAGATATGTGTTTGTTCTCGACAGAGCAGATTTATGGTCTAGCATCAGGGGTTTCTTCTCATCAGAGATACGGTTGTTCTTGACAGAGCAGTATTGTAGTTTTGTTGATACAGAGCCTTCATCTCCTCAACAGTATAGTCATCTTGATCTCCTGCTGCATGATTGCATTTTGTATTGCTTGCATCCTCATTTGCATGTCATTAACGTGTGTTTGTGTTGCAGGTGCATATTTCTCCCTTAGTTCTAGTCATCTTGATCCTCACGGCAGATATGGCGTCTCTGAAGAAGACTGTGGCTTACAAGCTACAAACACCTGACATCCGAGAGTTACGGACTTTGATTTCCTTGGCTGATAAGACAGTGATGGAGAGTTTCAGAAAGAGTTATGGGAGGCTTCTGAGTATTGTGTATAAGCTTCCTACATACGAGTTGAATGGCCTTTACGCCCTGCTACAGTTTTACGACCCACAACTCAGATGCTTTGTGTTTCCAGACTATGTCCTAGCTCCAACCTTGGAGGAGTACTCTAACCTGTTAGGGGTGCCTTTGATGAATCAAATGCCTTACTACCGTGTTGAGGGTGAACCCAAACTGAGTAAGCTGACTGATGCTCTTCATGTAGATGAGTCTGAGTTGGAAGGAATGGTATCCAGATAGATCGGAGTTCATGGTTTCCTTTTGCATTTCCTGATGGAAAAAGCCTGAAAGTTTGCCGAGAAGGGTCGCTGGGATATATTCAATGCCTTCCTAGCCCTCTGTATCTATGGGATCGTGCTATTCCCAAGTCATCCGGACTTCATAAGCATGGATGCTTGCCATATATTTGCCTCCGGGAATCCAGTGCCCACTCTCCTCGGAGACGTCTACCATTCAGTTCACAGCAAGAATGAGAACAGAAAGGGGAAGAACGTGGCATGTTGCGCTCCCTTACTGTATAAGTGGTTTGCTAGCCATCTTCCTAAGTCAGGGCCGTTCATTGATTCTGCTGAGTCTTCACCCTGGTCTGCACGGTTGATGGGTTTGACTGCTGACAATATCATCTGGTTTGATATAGATCTGCTAGGCAAAGATATTGTGTATAGCTGTTGTGGCTTTCCGAACGTCCCCCTGGTCGGAAGGAATGGATGTATCAACTACAATCCATCCCTGCTGGTATGACAATTTGGAAGAGATACGGGAATCTCTGTATCTCACAGGGTTGCTTGAAGGTGACACTTTGGTCAAGGTACAGAATGCTTGGAGCAAAATTCACCGAAAGGGGAAAGTCTTGCTAGGAAAAAGCAACAAGAAGGCCTTTGATCCGTATGTGACTTGGGTCCGAGAAAGAGCCGCCAAGTTTCTAATGCCGTTTCGTGCTGTGGAACCACTGTATCCTCTTGTGCACAAAGAGCCTACTACAGTTGACATTCAGAAGTTTAACCAGGTACTCCAAGAGAAGGAAGAGCTCTGAAAGGCCAACGAAGAGTTGGAGGAGGAGATCGCTCAGCTCCGGAGTGAGAAAAGTGAAGCCGTTTATACCTGCAAGAAGCAGACTGAGATGATCAACCTTCTGGGCTCCAACCTGACCAAAGAAACTGATGCTAGGGAGCGTCTGGGGTTGGACAGAGTGTTCCGGAAGTTAACCCAATACGAGAGGGTCTGGAGCAGTACCCTAGCCAAATACAAAGAGCGGGAAGAAAAGATGAAGCAGCGAGTGGCCGAACTAGAAGCTCAGATTATGGTGAAAGACGAGAAGGTAGAGGCAGAAGCCTCACTGCGACGAGACGTCCAGTATAGATTGACTGAGGCCGACGCGAATTTGCAAGAGTTTCAACTCCGAGCTAATGCTAAAAGGAGAAGAGTTGAGAACCGTTCTGAAGAAGGTGTTTCTAGGAGCGTTTCTGAGAACCTCCCAGAGTCCATCAGGCAGAGGGACCTGCTGGCCCAGGGTTTGCTTACCCAGTCAGATCATCCCGCTACAAAGAAGTTGTTAGAAGATCTTCGTGCTCGTGGCCGCTCCTGATCTTTTTGTATCTTCTTTGTACATTTTATGCATTGATATGCTGACCACCGCCAAGTCTGTTGGTTGGGGTCATGCCTTATTGCTTCAGTTGTATGTGTTTACAGTTGTACGCTACCCGAGCGGGCTTTTCAAATGAATATATGAGGATTACTTTTCCATGATTGGATCGTAGACTTTATTTGTCTCGGAAAATAGGATCGGGGGGTAATCTCCCCAAGGCACAGACACACATTTGCATTTGCATGAAGCATTTGCATAACGAGCACCTTGTCGTTTTTTTCTAAGCCTTTGTGTATGCAGGTTGTTCCAGGATTGACAGAAGACCGATCCACCGCTATCCGACCAGAGCAAATCAAGCTAGAGCAATGGAACAAGTGCAAACTGACGTTCAGGAACTCCGAGAGAGGATGGACTGCTTCATGGAGCTCATGCAAGTGGTTGCCAACGGCCAAGACCAGCTCAGAACATTGGTTCAGCCTCTGATCTCAAGGGTTGACAACAACGGTGTTCCGACCCCTCCTCCTGTTGAAACTCCTCAGGGTGGCATCCTCGTGACCGGGGGGAATGGAAGTGGTAACAGCAATGTGATCACTAACATAGGGCTCAATGGTAATACGACTGGCGTCGGTAATGGAAACTTTGAGACTAATGGCAACACTGGACCAGGAAATGGCAACGCAGCTGCTGTAAATCTGTATGGGCCTCAGCCATGGCTAGAAGATCGTCAAGAAGATTTTTTCTCACAGAGGAGTGCTGAAGGAGAACTGACTGCTGAAGCACGTCTGAGGTTTAAGGCACTCGAGGACAAAATGAGGAATTTCGAGAACCTAAACACTATGGGGGTCGACATGACTAAATTGGGATTGATTTCTGATTTCAAGGTGCCTCCTAAATTCAAGGTACCCGACTTTGAGAAATACAAGGGCACCACCTGCCCTCGTGTCCAGTTAAGGTCATACTACCGGAAGATGTCCGCTCACTCTGAAGACGAGAAGCTGCTGATGCACTTCTTTTAGGATAGATTTTCCGGGCCATCCCTAGAATGGTACATGGGTTTGGAACCCACCAGTGTGCGCACGTGGAAGGAACTTGCTGAGGCCTTCGTGCACCATTATCAGTATAACAGTGACTTGGCTCCGAACCGGGTTCACTTGCAGAAGTTGTCACAGAGGAACAACGAGGGGTTCAAAGAATACGCCCAGCGATGGCGTGAATTAGCAGCTAGAGTTCAGTCGCTGATGGTTGAACGAGAGCTTGTTGAGATGTTTGTAGCCACTCTCCCGGGCGTCTATTACGAGAAATTGGTTAGTGGTATGTCAGGGAGTTTCTCATATCTCATCATTACTGGCGAGCACGTCGAGAATGGGATCAAATTGGGGATAATTCAAGGTGGTGATCTATCCTTAGC
Organism: Lathyrus sativus; assembly: GCA_963859935.3. NCBI lineage: Eukaryota > Viridiplantae > Streptophyta > Magnoliopsida > Fabales > Fabaceae > Lathyrus > Lathyrus sativus. Next base: position 213,927,880 of record OZ012736.1, on the reverse strand, counting down.
CGGAGGAGGAAAGAAACCGTACAGTAGCAAAAGGCGTGAAGGAGAGACGAGCGCCGTGTCAAACACTCGAAGGAAGGGTAATTTCCAGCAGGTGGCTAGCATAACCATCCCTGCGGTCCAACAACCACAGCAACAATAGTAGCAGCCGCAGCCGCAGCAGCAGCCAAATCAGCAAGGGTACAGAAAGTATCAGAACAGGGCACCTCTGTCAAGTCGTCACCTCGAGACGTCACCCATGTCTTATGCTCAGCTGTTACAAACTCTGCTTCAGTTACAGCTATTCCAGAAAAGTACCCTGGCTCCCTTGACAGGGGCACCTCCGAAGGGTTATGATGCGAATGCTACGTGTGATTTTCACTCAGGGGCACCTGGTCACACGATAGAAAACTGCAAAGCCTTCAAGCACAAGGTGCAAGATATGGTGGATGCTAAGATCATCAATTTCTCAGATAATGTGCCGAATGTCACAAAGAACCCTATGCCGAATCATAGGGGAGGTGGGGTGAACGCCATTATTGAAGAAGAGGGTTTAGATTTATTGACTGATGTCAAGGATCTAAAGACACCACTTAGCTTCGTTAAAGCCAAGTTGCTGAAGAGAGGCTTCTTTCCGGGCTGTGGAGAACTGTGTATGGGCTGTGCGGCTCATCCTGATGGATGTGAACAGTTGATAGAGGGGATTCAGAGCTTGATGACCGAAGGAATCTTGCAGTTTAACCGAAGGACCTAATGTGGATCTAGAGAGGTAATGCTAAAGCAGGATGATAAGGTGGCCACCATCACCATCTCTCGCCAGACGATAACCATTTCTGCCCTTAGGCCGCCCACAATTACCATCACTAAAGTTGGGTCGATACCTTTTGAAAGCACCAATGTTGTCCCATGGCACTATGGGGCAGACGTCTACTGTAACGGACAGAAATTGGAACTAGAACCATCTAGGCAGTCTGTGGATAACCTAGTGGGAATTGGCAGAATCACACGTAGCGGAAGAGTATTTGCTCCACCTGAGATTGTGGTTGACAAAGCAGACAGAGGTGAGAAAACTGACAAGGGAAAGAGTAAAGTTGTTGAGGAAACCCCTCGTAGGGTAGAGAAGGACTTACTTGTAAAGGACGCTGAGGAGTTCATGAGGTTGATCAAGAAGAGTGATTACAAGATCGTTGATCATCTCCATCAAACACCTTCGAAAATCTCTATTCTGAATTTGTTGTTGTGTTCTGAGGCACATCGCAACGCGCTGCTAAAGGTTTTGAATGCCACGTATGTACCGCAGGAGATCTCGGTCAACCAGTTGGAAGGGGTAGTAGCCCACGTAAATGCTGGAAACGGGTTAGGGTTCATAGACCTGGAGCTGACGCCGAAGGGAAGAAACCACAACAACGCCTTTCACATCTCGATAGAGTGTAGGGGAACAGTTATGGCTCACGTGTTGGTGGACACTAGGTCATCGCTCAATGTTCTTCCGAAGAAGGCATTGATGAAGTTAGATACTCGAGGATTGATTTGCACACCCAGTGATCTGGTTATAAAGGCGTTCGATGGAACCAAGCGTCATGTCTTGGGAGAGGTAACCCTGCCAATCCAAGTTGGGCCGGAAACTTTCGACACAGTCTTCTACATTATGGACATCATGCTAGCCTACAGCTGTCTCTTAGGCCGGCCATGGATCCATTCTGCCGGTGTCGTGACCTCCATGTTGCACCAGAAACTCATGTATGCTGTCGGAGGCAGCATTGTAACCGTATGTGGCGAGGAAGACATAATGGTGAGCCATTTGTCGTCCTTCAAATATGTTGAGATGGATGGGGAAATCCACGAAAACCCTATGTCAGGCGTTCAAAGCTGTTAAAGTCAAGGGCGTGACTCCAGTAATGACTGAGAAACCAGAGATGACTCTCTCTTCCTTCAAGGAAGCCCGAGCCGTTGTTCAAGCCGGATCTACCCTAGGCTGGGGGCAAGTTCTAGAAATACCTAACAAACAGGACAAGTTTGGGTTAGGATACTCTCCTACGGCTGAAGCCTCCTCTTCTCACAGTGCGTCACGAGGTAAAGGGCCGATCCAGTTTACCAGTGGCGGGGTGATATTTGAAAGTGTCAATGCAGTGTCTGAAGACGGCGAAGACAGCGATTGCGACCTAGACTCTTGGATCCAGCCAAGCAAACCAGGCCAGAGCCTCACCAAGTGGTCCATCAGGGATACCATCCAAGTGACAGGCAAAGAGTAATGATTTACTTTCTCCAATTATTGTACAACCCTATGTCCTACCCGGGGCATAGTGGTTTTATTGTCAGGGCCCTGTTTGATTATGTACATGCATTTTACCAATAAATCAAAAGGCGTTTTTCTTCGCATTCAAATGTTGTGATCTCTGTTATTCCTGTTTTATATTTGTTTTGAAAAACAATAAAATGGCAATAGGGTTTGTGCTAACCTGCATATCCTTGTTTTAAGCTTAACCCTTGTTATTGTAGGATCCACATAGCAGATGACATCGACTCTGGACCTTCTATGACTCACTTCGACTTCGATTGCGCGATCTATCAAGCCGAAGAAGATATTAATGAAGACGAAGACCTTCCCGAAGAGTTGGCCCGCTTGTTGAAACAAGAAGAGAAAGTCATTCTACCTCACGAGGAAGAGATTGAGATTGTGAATCTGGGTTCTGAGGAACTGGTCAGGAGCGTCATGATAGGGGCTGCATTGCAGAGTGATGTCAAGCAGAGATTAGTCGAGATTCTTCGAGAGTATAGTGACGTCTTTGCTTGGTCATACGAAGATATGCCCGGACTTGACACTGACATCATGGTCCATCACTTGCCGCTGCGAGAAGATTGTCCTCCCGTTAAGCAGCAGCTTAGGAGGACGCGACCAGATATGGCCGTTAAGATCAAAGAAGAAGTGCAGAAGCAGCTTGATGCTGGCTTCTTAGCGGTCACTACTTACCTTTTGTGGGTCGCCAACATAGTGTCTGTATCGAAGAAGGACGGTAAGGTGCGAATGTGCATTGATTATCGGGATTTGAATAGGGCGAGCCCTAAAGATGATTTCCCGCTCCCTCATATTGATGTGTTGGTTGACAATACAACTCAGTTCTCCGTGTTTTCGTTCATTAATGGCTTCTCCGGCTACAATCAGATCAAGATGGCGCCGGAGGACATGGAGAAAACTACATTTATTACACCTTGGGGAACATTTTGCTACAAGGTAATGCCCTTCGGTCTGAAGAACGCAGGGGTCACTTACCAACGAGCAATGGTTACTTTGTTTCATGACATGATTCATCATGAGATTGAAGTCTATGTTGATGACATGATTACAAAGTCTCAAACGGAGGAGGGACATCTGGTCAATTTGCTGAAGCTTTTTGAGAGACTTAGGAAGTTCAGGTTGAGGCTGAATCCTAACAAGTGTACTTTCGGAGTACGGTCTGGAAAACTGCTGGGGTTTATCGTGAGTGAAAGAGGCATTAAGGTTGATCCTGCGAAGATAAAAGTAATACAAGAGATGCCAGCGCCAAAAACCGAAAAAGAAGTTCGTGGTTTCCTGGGCAGAATAAACTACATTGCAAGGTTTATCTCTCAGCTCACGGCCACGTATGAACCAATGTTCAAACTACTAAAGAAAGATCAGGCGATTATCTGGAATGAGGATTTCCAGAAGGCATTTGATAAGATAAAACAATATCTGTAGGAACCTCCCATCTTGATACCCCCAGTGGCCGGAAGACCCTTAATCATGTACTTGACAATTCTTGAGAATAGTATGGGGTGTGTTCTCGGTCAGCACGACGAGACGGGCAGAAAGGAGCATGCCATTTATTATTTGAGTAAAAAATTCACAGACTGTGAATCTAATTACTCGATGCTGGAGAAGACGTGTTGTGTACTAGCCTGGGCTGCCAAACGTTTACGACAGTACATGCTCAACCACACAACCATGCTAATTTTGAAGATGGATCCAATCAAGTACGTCTTCGAGAAGCAAGCGCTTTCGAGCAGGATTTCCAGATGGCAAATGGTGTTGACAGAATATGACATTCAATACGTTTCCCAGAAGGCCATCAAGGGAAGCGTATTGTCTGAATACCTCGCCGAACAGCCGATCGAAGATTATCAGTCGATGAAACTTGAATTCCCTGATGAGGATATCATGTTTCTCAAGGTGAAAGATTGTGATGAACCGTTGCCCGACGAGGGTCCTGATAGGAAACCCAATGGAAATTGATATTTGACGGGGCGTTTAATTCTTAGGGAAGTGGCATTGGGGCGATCATCACGACTCCTCATGGATCCCACATCCCGCTCACCGCTAGACTGACGTTTCCAGTCACCAATAACAAAGCAGAGTACGAAGCATGCATCATGGGTCTAGAATAGGCAATTGATTTGAGAATCAAGAACCTAGATGTATATGGTGACTCGACACTTGTGATCAACCAGATTAAAGGGGAGTGGGAGACTCGTCAATTGAATTTGGTGCCGTACATGAATTATGCCAGAAGGCTGCTTCCGTTCTTTGATCGAGTGGAACTCCATCATGTGCCCAGAGCTGAAAATCAGATGGCTGATGCCCTAGCCACGTTGGCTTCGATGTATAAAGTCAATTTTCGGAATGAAGCTCCAAGGATTGTCCTTTCTCGTCTTGATAGACCTGCATTCGTCTTTGCGATCGAGGAAGCCTCCGATGGCAAGCCATGGTTCCATGACATCCAGACCTTCCTTATGACTAAGGAGTATCCTGCGGGAGCGTCAACCCAGGATAAGAAGACTCTAAGGAGGCTGTCTGGAAATTTTTATCTCAATCCTGATGGAGTTCTGTATAAAAGAAACCACGATCTTGTGCTACTCAGATGCATAGATGAGAAAGAAGCGAGTATGCTCATGGAAGAAGTCCATGAAGGCACATTCGGTATGCACCCCGGCGGGCATGCTATGACAAGAAAGATCCTGAGAGCGGGATATTACTGGCTGACTATGGAGTCAGATTGCTTCAAATTCGCAAAGAGATGTCATAAATGCCAGATTTATGCTGATAAAATTCATGTGCCGCTGTGCCCGTTGAATGTCATGTCCTCCCCGTGGCCATTCTCCATGTGGGGCATCGACATGATAGGCAAGATCGAGCCCACTGCATCTAACGGTCATCGCTTCATCCTAGTAGCCATCGACTACTTCACCAAGTGGGTGGAGGCAGCCTCGTATGCTAACGTAACCAAGCAGGTGGTGGCTAAATTCATAAAGAGGGACATCATCTGTCGTTACGGAATTCCCGAGTGGATCATTACTGATAATGGTTCGAACCTGAATAACAAGATGATGAAGGAGTTGTGCCAGAGTTTCAAGATTGAACACCACAACTCATCTCCTTACCGGCCAAAGATGAATGGCGCCATTGAAGCGGCCAATAAGAACATCAAGAAGATTGTGCAGAAGATGGTTGTGACCTATAAGGATTGGCACGAGATGTTGCCATTTGCACTGCACGGTTATCGTACAACGGTACGTACATTAACCGGGGCAACTCCTTTCTCACTAGTGTACGGTATGGAAGTTGTCCTACCATTAGAAGTTGAGATTCCTTCTTTACGAGTTTTGGTTGATGTGAAACTCGATGAGGCAGAATGGATTAAGAACCGACTAAACCAACTCAGCCTGATGGACGAGAAGAGGTTAGCATCGATTTCATATGGTCGTCTATACCAAAGTTGAATGAAGAAAGCCTATGACAAGAAGGTGCGTCCTAGAAGCTTTCAGACGGGTGATCTCGTCCTGAAGAAGATTCTTCCTCCACACTCCGATCACCGGGGCAAGTGGACTCCCAATTACGAAGGTCCGTACTTCGTCAGCAAGGTCTTTTTGGGAGGAGCCTTATTGTTATCCACGATGGATGGCGAAGATTTTGCATCCCCGGTGAACGCGGACGCAGTTAAAAAATACTTTGCTTAAAAATGACCCGCTGGAAAGAAAAAGAATATCCAGGCAAAAATGGGGCATCCCGGCGAACCATAAAAAAGGAAACAGGTTCGGGCAAAAATTAGGGATATAAATGAAAAGAATGTACACCCGCAAAGTCGAAAACCCGAAAGGGCGACTTTGGCAAAAAGGGGTATCCCGGTGAATCGAAAACCCGAAAGGGCGATTCAGGCAAAAGTTAGGGATTTGAAAAAGCAAATGACTGTGTTCCGCGTGTGGAATTTCATTGTTTAGTGTTTTGGAAGACCTGAGGACCGTTTATCTGAATCAATCTCTTTTGAAGCTGAAGTGTCGGAGAAGTATCGAAGTCGAGTGGGTCATAGAGGGATCAACTCATGGTGTTCGTCTACGCCGCATTGCCGACATTTGTGTATATTTATGTTTTTTGCGCATCTTCCTCATTCCAGGAGCTTGCATCTGTTGTAAAACATTTTTAGCCATTCAGGGGTTCGTCATCAATAAAATATATACTATTCAGCAATTATGTTTGTTTGTTTAGCGTCTATCTGTTTTGTTTGCAAAAAAGAACGCCGATGTTTTTGATAAAATGCGCATACATAAACTTACTAGCCTAGGCCACCGATTGTTGAAACAATGAATTACTTGAACATTGTCACAAGATGATAACCTTGATAGGCCCCTTTGAGAAGGGTATCTTGTGTGTTTGTTTGTGCTGTTGCAGGTATAGCATATTCCAGACAGTACGCCGTATGTTTCCCAAGCAGGATGATTCCTTCTACCCAAGCGAGTGCAGCAACATCTCCCCATGGAGTCTGAACATGAGATTGTAAGCATTGATATGTCTCCCCAAGCAGAGAAGATTCTCTCCCCAATCAGGTGCATCCTGAAGGACCATCCCCTCCCCAGCTGAGTCATGCGCTAAAGTGTAGGTTCATTCCCAGCACCGAGGCAAAGCGCAGATTCTCATAGAAAACTATCTGCAAGTATGCAGCACTCGATAGTTCAAGACTGAAGTCTCCAGCGGAATTGAGAATCCCCACAGAGTTTTATTCTCCCCAGTAAGCAGGATGACTCCTTCTTCCCCTGCCGAGCTGGCAGCTCCCCAAGAGAGCCGAGTCCTTGGAAGCCGTTGAAGCCATGATTGGTTTTCCCCAGTAGAATGTCGAATAGCTGCTGCTGTATTTCCCCACCGGAGTCGTTATCTCCAGGAAAGAGTTTTTCCGAGAAGACCGCACAACTTATTTCTGCGATTGACATCGTTTTCCTCAGCAGTTGTGGTGTGAGTACCTAGTTGAGCGGGTTTAGGTTCTCATAGAACTTCATTCCCCTGCAGCAGTCGTCTGAAGTTCGTTTCCCCAGGCTTAGACCAAATGAGATTGGTGTAACTTCTCCTCCTCGGCAAGATGATTCCTCCTCCCTACCAGAGTGGTTCTTTCTCCTCGACCGGAAGATCTTCCCTTTAGCATTTATTTTGCTGATGGGGTCATAGCATTTTGCATGATTGCATAGCATTCACCCTAAATGCGTAGCATTTCCACCGTGTGGAGCATTATGCCATGGTCAAGCATATGCATACGAAACATGAGCTAGGTCGTTACCGTTCTTGTTTTGCAGGTGTTCCTTCGCAGAATGATTTGCTCAAGATGATTCTTGAATTCCCCAGCAAAGTTGTTTACTTAAGATGATTCTTAAGATCCCTAGTGAATTCACCAGAGTTGGTTGCTCAAGCTGATGCTTAGAAATCTTCAGCAGAGTTATTGGTACTAGATGATTCTTGAAGTCCCCGGCGGAGTCATTTGTCCAAGATGATTCTTGAAGTCCTCAGTAGAGTTGATTCACCCAGAATGATTTCTGGATCCCCGAAGCAGAGTTACTTGATAGTTCTCCAGAATTCCCAGCAGAGATGTGTCATCCCCAGTAGGTCTTAAACATAGAAGTTGAAATTTCCTTGAAGACTTATTGATGAAGTCCAGCTACGATGTCGAAGCAGTTTGCCTAGCTGACGCAGGGTGCCTGACGGCAGAAGAATAGATATCCCTTTTGCGTTCATGATTGATTGAGGATTCTGTTTCCGACTTACTGACGAAGTCTGGCTGACGCCCGGAAATTTCTTTGAATGCCCGACGACGTAATTAACTTGATTGTTAAAAAGTTCCTAATGACCTGACGAGTCCCGAGGAATTCTTCTGCTATGACGCATAATGCCTGACGGCATGATCAACCATCCATTACCAGTTACCGTGTAACCGGTGACCCCTTGATGACTTGAGGACGAAGATCTACAGCAAAATCAGATGATCATCCTGACGGAGATTTGAGATTATACCCTTCACCAATTTCCGTGTGACCAATTCCCCAGCAGAGTTGTCGTGCAACTAGCATGCGCAGTTTTGAAGATGTTCCTACCAATCGGAGTACCGTTTACCCGTATAGTTGGCAAATCACCAGTTACCGCGTAATCAGTGATCCCTTGATGATTTGAGGATGCAAGGATATCAGATAAATCAGAGAATCATCCTGACGGAGGTTCAGATTAGTATTTCTACAGCTAGTTGTCGTGCAACTATTATTTCAGTTTCCAAAGATTTGTTCCCATCAGAGTACCGTGTACTTGCGCAGTTGGCAAATTTCCGGGTCTATTGGTATTCAACCGTCTTTTACCTTGAATGTTTGAGAGTCGTTCGCTTCTCACCCAGTCAGGTCCAAGCCGTTTGAATAGGGGCAGTTGTTGCACCCCAAAATTTGCCCAACATTTCTTCACCTACCTTATGTTTCATTTCATTCACATTAGCATTATCATTTGCATTTCATTGACATGTATGCAGGAGATCAAGAGGTATGATTACCAATCAAGAGCTATACAAGACTATGAAGCTATCTAAGAAGGTTATTCGGGTGTTCAAGGGTTGATATCCTTTTCAGAGAAGTTGAAAGAGCCTCAGAAAGAGTGGTTGAAACCAAGTGTGTAGGTCTCCTAACTTGAGAGTTGTGGAAAGCCATCAGATGATTCTGAGGTCATGAGGATGGACTGGATGTCTTGAGAGAGCTCATGAGAAGTGTTGAAGATCACTTTGAGGCCTAGACAGGTCATTGTGCAAGATTAAGAAGGCTCAACCATGAGTGGTGCAGCTAGGGTTTGACTGGGTCAACCCTAAGTCAACTGATGACTTGAAGAAGGTTGAGACCTAATCCAAGAGCCATGTGATCATGGATTGATGCATTAAGATGTTCTAAGGATGATTCCAAGGTTAACTCATCATGATTGAAGAGTTTGAGAAGTTTCAAGCTAGGGTTTCTAAGACTTGACAGTGTAAAATCCCCTAGTTTGACCCCTGACTTCAAGACCATTTAACTCAAGATATGACTATCATCTCATCTTGACCCCAACATGATTGTTGTAGAGCATGATCTTAGATTTAATTTGAGTATTAGAAGTCCTTGATAGGGTTTATAGAACTCAAGTTATGAGCCAGACAAGTTACAAGTCATCTGAGGTATGTGAATTTGGAGCTTGAAAGTTACCCAACTTGCATGACACTTTTTCCTAAGAAGGATGATTCCTATGAACTTTTGGTCAACATGAATGTTGTTCCTTATTCTCTTAGCTTTCTAGATAGTAATAGAAGTCCTTGATAGGATTTGTAGACCTCAAGTTATGGCTTTGACAAGTCAAGGGTATTTTGGGAAGTTATGATTATAGGTCATTTTTGGTTATAGGTCATTTTCACCAACTTAGACACCTCAAATGAAATTTTGTTCAACTTGAAAGTTGCTCAAAATGGGATTTCAACCTTTACCATGTATCAAGGAGGCATTGAAATGGCCCAAGGAGAGACTTGGTTCAAGAAGTGGTGAAAAAGGAAGGATTAAAATTGATTAAATGACCAAAAATTCAAATAAATCATTTTGTGTGCAAATGGAGTAAAGTAATATCATTTTTTGAATGGAAAAATCATTTTAGAAACTTTGGCAATATTAGAATTTTGATTTGAGCCCAATATCATGCCCTTTTCTTTGTTTCTTCATGATGAAGTAACATGACATACACAAGCCATTGGATTGAAACAAGGGGAGAATCACCACCCTTCATGTTCAAAATCTCATGAGAAGTTGAATGCAAGCTTGCTAAAGCCAAAATAGAGTGGGAATCGTGACTGGTGTAAGTGAGATTTTGGAGAGAATTTGAAAATCCAATTTCTCATTCTGAAGCTTTGAGAGAGTTCTAGATGATTCTAATGAGTTTTATATAAGTTGGTAAGTGTGTTCAGTCGTTTGTTTGGAAGGATTTGAAGCCTGAAGCAGAGAGTGAAGTTGAAATTTCAGAGGTGCAAGTTGAAATCAAATTCTGAGTTCAAGGCCAATTCAGGGGAAATTGAAGATTGCATTAGCTTTGGAAGGAGTTTTGGAGTGTATCTGCATCATCTTGGAGGCTGAAGTGATCAAGAACCTCTTCTGTTACACCTCTGAACACAGGTTGGTACATTTCGTTTTTGTGCATAATCTAGGAGGAGATAGATAGAAATCTATAGGTGGTTAGGATCTGGATGATGTATAGATGGATTTGAGCTGATCAATTTGGGAATTAGAGACAAGTTAGGATGTGGATCATTTTCTGTTGAAGCTGAATTCTTACAATTTTTGGATTGATAATCAAGATCCTATAGTGTAAGATGATCACCATGAGATAAGGATCATTTCTGTGCATTTAATTGAAGTTCTAATGAGATTCAAGATTGAGGGGTATTTTGGAATAGCTATCGGGTTTGAAAATCCATGGAGATTTAGATGATTCTAAGGCTGGATTCATGATCAGCATGAAAAATTGGACAAGATGATGTATCATTTTGTAATTTTTGATGAACTATGTGTTGGTCTTCACCGGAGAAGACGGTGGCGCCACTGCTCAGGCCACCGTCTGGTTTCCCTCCATGACTGAACATTTGAATGAGGACGATGAGCTGTGTGCGTTGGATCATCACTGAAGCTTGACCAAGCCCATGGAAACCACAGCCACGATTGCTTTGAAAAGTCAGCCTTGGACCCTGAAGCCAATACGCACTATTTCACTTGACTGAAGTAAATGGGCATAGCGCTTGGATTGATATCCACCCCCCCCCCCCCCATCTGGCCCAACCCGGGATTTGAACTAATCAGAGTTGCTATTTGCCACGCAAGTTTATTAATTTCTTTTGTTTTTCTTTTAATTTCATCATTTCATGTTAGTTTGACAATAATTCATAAAAAAATAGAAAAATAAGTCAATTAATTCCAGGTTTTTTCCCCCTGATTCATGATTAAATCTAGAATTTTATTGAATAAAATATTAGGAAAATCATGCATTTTCAATTTTTGTGCATTTTTTACATTTTATTTGATAATAAAATTACCATGGTTGATACCTCTATTTGGTGAATTTAGTGTGATCACTTGGTGATGAGTTTTGGCTTGATTTTTTGTCTGTGATTAGCTTAAACATGTATGCTCCCCTAGTATTTTTCTCACATTTTTGTGATGAAATTAGGTGTTGATTTTAGGTTGAAACTTTAGGTGCTCCCTTTTAGGGTTTAAGCTTAGTACCTTGTAGTGTAGAATTTATTTCTAGGTCTTATTTGAGGATTTGATCTCTGGAATTGACATGGTAGAGTCATGATTGACATAGGTTGCCATAGTTATTTTTGTAGGATTTTATAATTGATTTTAGTATTTTAGGTAGTATTAACTCTAATACTAGGTTTTAGGTGATCCTACCTTGCTAACTCAACTAGAATGATTTCATTAGTTCCTTTAGAATAGGGTTTTGCTTCTCTTGCTCTTGGATGATGATGAATACTTGTGTGGGCTGCTATGGAATGCATGGTGGAGCTTGGACTTGAAGATTTCTCTCCCTTTGGTGTAGTTTGTTTAGGGTTAAGAATTAGGGTTTTTAGGGAGATCCCTTTAGAATAGATTTTCTTCCTTCATGAAACATGGAAGGTGTTGATCACTTCCATTCCTCCCTATGATGTAAGGTCCCATTATGAAGGCCTCATCCCTCCTTTGGTAGGATGTGTGGCTCCTCAGAAGTTGGTAGAACCTTTGAGGGTTCCTTTCCTTGATGGTGGAGTGCTTAGATGTGACCTTTGGTCTTCACTTTGCTTCTCCCTATCCCCACCTTGCTCTTGTTAGATGAATCTTTCTCCCTTGCTAGAGGTTGCGCTTCCCTTTTGTTTGAAGACTGCCATTGGAGCTGAAGCTTGAAGATCAAGAAGAACAAGTTGACACTTGTGTGAAGCAGATCAATTGAGGATGAAGAAAGAGCTGAAGCTTGAAAAAGATGAAGAACAAGTTGATACTTGTGTCTGATGCAGTGAAAGCTTGAAGAAGCAAGTTGACACTTGCTTTTGAAGATGAAAGCCTTGAGGAACAGTTACAGACTGAGGACTGAGCTGCTGTCAGAGGACTGCTTTGCTATGAAGCTGTGGAAGCTGTTGATCTGCTTTCTTTCCCGTCTGTTTGCTTTCTGTGCAACTGTATTGTTGTGACTTGTTTGATTTGCTTGATGAATTAGAATAAGTTCATGTTTAGATTGTGTTAAAGTAGGAGCAATATTGCATTAGAGGTTGAGTTGCTCCCTCTTCTTGTATTTTTACTGTATGGCTTTGCTTGCGGGTATTCGGTAGAGCCCTGCTCCCTTGCCTATGTGGTTTGTGGTTTGCTTGATGGCATTCTATTTTCTTCTAGTATTTTTGCAGTTATTCATACTTGGCTTGAGGTCGAGGCGAGCTTGTGGAGGCTGATGCCCCACACACATTTCCTCCCTCACTTGCATTGCATGCATGTTACAGTCGTTTACTGTTTACTGTTTAAGCTGATGCTTTATCTGTTTCTGGTTATCATTGACATGATCCCTTAGGAATATCACTTCCTTTGATAAGGAAGTGATGATTAGAACTATAGGTTGAAACCTATGCATGATAACTTCTAGGAGTTCCCTGTTTCAAACCTCAACCATAGGATGAATCCTTGGCATGACAACATCAGGACTTGATAGTCTCCCCATAGAGTTCGTTCTCTTCTCATCTCAAACAACAAGTAAAAAACGTAATAAAGGCAAGTTAGTATAGGCGCGTTACGAGCCTTAAGCTACTTGGGTAATGATAATTGAGCGGCCTCCTCTCAATCGTCTAGAATGTTTAGTATACGTCCTTTGGACGATATGCGACGCATTCGTTCCCAGGTCATAATCTCTAGTGCTGTACAAACTACAGACAACTAAAAAACAGTTCTTTCGTAAAAGATAGAAAACAAACTTCAAACCTTTTTGCCCCGTGGGCCCATAATTCAAAGGAAGCTTTTTTGAAGAAAAAAGTGTCGTCAACTCTCAGTTCTACCGCAAACAGTAACGCCTAAGTCTCCAAGGGTCGAGCCGCGTACGCCAAACTGCTGGAACTGTTTGTTAACCCCACTCGAAAAAACAGATGAATCTGAATTCCCGTAATCCGTATTAGCCCGAACTACGTAAGCTCTAATCTCTCAAGCCTGTTGAGAGTACGTAGGCACAATACTGACGTATTGGCGAGCCACCTTCCCCGTAACCCGTAGTTAGCCGAACTACGTAGACTCTGATTTCTCATTCTCTGATGAGAATACATAGGCATAAAGTGCGACGCTTTGCCGAGTCATTTTCTTTTCTTTTCATACCAGCCTTGATAGGTAGATAGTAAATAAACCCGTTAGATAAACACAACAAGCGTGGATCCTATCGAGTACGATGGACGTGAGGGGTGCTAATACCTTTCCCCTTGCGTAACCGACTCCCGAACCCGGACAATGGTTGCGATGACCTTGTCTTATACCTTTTCGTCAGGTTTTTCCAATCGTTTCCTTTCTCGTTCTGAGGGATAAATAATGAAAGGTGGTGACTCTTCTGTTTTGTCGGCACCTTATTTTCGCGGTAGTGACAATCCTCCTCAGGGATCGAACCCAGGTTCAGGCAATGATAGGCGTTTTATGGGCAAGGCTTCTACCACTGGGGTGGCTATACATCCGTTGATATAGCCACCCCCATAAGTATATATGGCTTGGCGTGCTAAATTTCTGGGCAACTTAAACGCAACAAGAATAAGGAACAAACATGGATGCATTTTGACTCACAACTTGGCCAAAACTCCATCAAATTTAACAAAACAAAAGTCTATCTTGAGTGGATTTTAAAAAGGATCATGATGGCATAAATGGTTTTTCAAAACAAGGCATGGAAAATAAAACACGATGGCAGTTGCAAATATGATGTTCAAAATGCATATTGATGAACATAAACTGAAACAGTGAGGATTAGAATTGAAAAACAACTTGAGCAAACCATGAAGGTGATATAGAAAGTGTTCTAACAAGAAATTGATGTAAAGCGGGCCTGAGATGAGAACAGGTATATGAGTTGCAATGTGTACATGGTATGATGCATTTGAGAAACCAAAACACATATGGAACTGATTCAAACTAGACAAGCTTTATACATACACTAGAAATATATTAACAGAAAGTTTTCACACTCAAGAGTCAACATGAATTAAGTGAAGCAGGCAGTTGATCAATGATTTGCAAATTCAACATAACAATGCATGATGCCTAGCTGTGGAATTCCAAATTGAGCAGGTTTATGTCCATACAAACAGCAGATGCAAATCTCAAATATGTTGGCTAATGGTTCTAAACTCATGGATCAAGTAAAATCATGTTTAAACAAGGGAGTGGTAATGTATTGCAGGCTGTGGCAGAAAAATGCAAAATGCACATGGGTAGTACATCACGGAAACATCAGTTCAGTTGCAATCAAGTCATGGAAATAAGGTATACACATCAGGCATATGAGGATATATGATATTGAATTCAAAACTGAGGCATACTTTAATCATATTAACAAATGGCATGTTAGTGGAAATGCAAACAGTTTTGGATTGATGATGCAGTAAGTGAGTTTTCAAGCAATGAGGTTTCAAACCAAAACAAAAGCACACACATATCATATACATGATGACAGATACGATGAACCAAGAAAATCAAGCATAATGCACTTAGAATAAAAATTGACATGTTTGTGGGATAGCAAAGACAGTCTTGATTATGCAGTGGGGATTTTGCAAATGGAAATGGTTTCAAACCAAAACAAAAGCACACACAAAACATATATGTGACAATGGATGAGATTGAATTCAAAAATTTAGCATATTGCACCTAAAACAGAAATTGGTAAGTTTTGTGGCAATGTGAAAAACTCTCTTGTTAGGGCAGTGGGTGAAATTGCAAAAGCAAAGGTTTCAAGTCAAGCCAATGGTTTACACATATCATATATGCAATAACAAATGAGATGAGCTCAAAAAATCCAAACAAAAACACTTAAAACAGCAAATGGCATGCTCATGGCATATTCTAGTATGAAATGCAATTGGAAGTGAAATTGAGGGAGCAGGCAATAACAGATCAAATTAACAATGTGCACACATCAAAAATATGATAAGAAATGAGTTTCAACTCTAAGAATGAGCATATGACAGTTGGGAAAGAAAAACATGTTGGTATAGGAAATGGTGAAAAACTGTCTTGGCAAGAATGTAGCAGCAGGGGGCATTTTCCAAATGAATGAGTTTGTGATGAATCCTGAGCTATACACACATCATAATGAGACTAACAAATGAAAACATGCTTGAGAAATGGAGGAAAACTTGACCAAACTGAAAATCTCCTTTTGAAACTCATGACATGTAAAAACAAACAACCTTAATATGCAACCAGCAACATCCATGACAGTTTGAGGCTTTTGACATCATACACACATTTCAAATGAGTAAGGCCATGATTTTATGAGCATAGATCAAGTGAGCATGGGTTGAAACAGAATATAGTATGTTTGTCATCATGATATTTTACAAAGTGCAGCAGTTTGAGGCATGACATAGCAAATTGAACCTTAGGCAGTTTTTAAGCATAACAACAACATATACACTCTTGAAATGGACAGGCAAATGAGTTTACAACTTCAAGTTATGCAAAAACTCATTAAATCAAAGAATGATATATTGAATCAAATTGGACAGCAAAAAGCACACATGTCTTATAAGACAGCCCTAAAGTTCAAAACCTCATGTTTCTCATATTTCCACCAAAACATACATTATAAACTTGATCAAGTAAGCATTTAGACAAATGACTTAGAACAAATGAGATGCAAAGTAGTAATCACAACATCCCAATATACAATTCTTAGTAGTGACAAGCAAGATGATATCAAAATAACATAGGAGCAAAATCAAATAGCCATATTGATTCCAACATGATCAAAGGCAAGGGGGGGATCTATAAGCAACTTACAAATCATCTACCTATCTTAAAAGTGAGCCAAGTGTAGAGTTCTAGGGCAAACAAACCAATTTCTCAAAGTTGGATCCTAAATCTACCAAATGACCAAACTATTACTAACAAGCATGAATATGGTATCAAGACACAAACTCACAATCTAACCTCCACATATTATTTACAAATGACAAAATATTGGACAAAACAAA
Source organism: Lathyrus sativus (assembly GCA_963859935.3). Classification (NCBI taxonomy): domain Eukaryota; kingdom Viridiplantae; phylum Streptophyta; class Magnoliopsida; order Fabales; family Fabaceae; genus Lathyrus; species Lathyrus sativus. The sequence goes on along the minus strand of OZ012736.1, from coordinate 213,911,402 downwards.
CATTATGATCATGAAACTAACATTCTTGACAAAGAAGCATCATAGGGCATTATGGTACATTTTCACACAAATCCTCACAAAAAGGTAAAATATGATAATGTATGATTTCTAGACAGTTAGAACATCACATGCCTCTTGTTGACCAGCCTTGAGCAAGCTAAAAAGCTTAGAAACCCAGAGGTGCTCCTTCTTTTGCAATGATATGAAACTTGTTTCCTCTTGAAGTAACAAAACCAAACATTAAGACAATTGGAGTTAATGAATTTCCAGCTGGTTTTTAATGCCTTAGACAGTTATAATATGATGTATGTGATGTGTGTGGATGGTTAGATCAACAAGGAAAAGCCTAGACCAAGATTTGGTAAGTTTTTAGGGTTGTGGTCAAACTTTCTTAGTGTGAAAGTTGACTTTTAGCAAATTGGTATTTTTTGGAGGTTTAAAGGTATAGACACCTTCTATATGATATTTAAGGATTGTATGGATGCTTTTTAGAGGTTTGGAAGGGATGGAACTGGTCTTGAGCAGAGTTTTTCTCAAGACAGTTTTTTGGTGGAAATGGAAATTTTGAAGATTTTAGGATTCTTGATGAATGAGAGGAGAGTGAGAGCTGTAGTTTTCTAAGATTTCTATGGTGTGTTTGAGCTCATAGAGGAGGCCTCTATTTATAGCCAAGCAAGAGTGAGTGTAGCCTTCGTCATTTACCACTTTTGGAGGGAGATTTGTGAAGAAAATCATGCCAAATCTAGTGGCAACCATCTTCACATCAACTCCATGGCTCAATGTAGAAGAAAACCAGCTGATATGAGGGAGTGAGGTGACCTGAGATGATGCTAGAGAAGTAGGGGACTGCAGCTGCCACATGTCTTGAAAAGTTTTTCTTTCTTCCTATTATTTGAATAAAATAATGTCTACTTGCCATCAACTTGCAATGTTCATCAAACCAACTTCCCTTCTGGTTTTCTCTTCATACATACCTCATATTACCAGTTTGTAACATAATCCAAGGGTGGAGAATGACTAAAGTTGTGAAAATTCATTTTTGAGAAATTTTGACAAAGTGGTTCCAAGTGTGACAGGCCCAACTTCTATGGTGCATAACTTCCTGCTCAAACATGCTATTGAGGAGTTCTACCACAGTTTGGAAAGCCCTTAAGTAGCTCTACAACTTTCATGTATTGGGAATTTCCAAATTCTTGATGGAACTAGGTTGAAAAATCCTTCAAAGTTTCTGAAAAAACCACTTACAAGTGCTAAATCACTTAGAAATTTTCTAAGTTATTTCCCCTTCCAAAATGAATTTTGCTATAACTCCAATTCTATGGATTTTTTGATCATGGACCACTTTGAGGCTTTTGTTGGATTTGCCAAGAGCTTTCCGATGAGCTTTGAACCACTTCAATTGGATGTGTGGTTGAGGAGTTATGGTCTTGCCCCTTTCGAAACCCTAATTCCCGATTTTTGCAATTACTTCTTAACCCTTGATCCAATGGTCATGAAATTTTATGGGGAGGTGTAATATGACATAAGGAACATTTTTGACTCGCATCTTGAAGTCAAATTCCTTATTTTTGAAAAGTTGACTTTTCGGTCAACCGTTCGATCGATCGGTGTCTACCGAGTCGCCTGTTTGTGATCCAGACATCCTGAGGACTTGAAACACTTTTTATGGACTTTACTAAGCCATATGAGCTTAATGGACCTTGATCCCACCATTGAAATACTCTTTGAATCGAAAGTCAAACTACAGTTGACTTTTTCTGATCGAAAACCCTAATCGGGTATCTCAAATTGCACTGTTCTCAATCCCCGGGTGACCACCTCAAATTGCACTCATTCTTGGTTCAATGTATCATCCTTGATCTTGTTTGAAGTTGGACCAATCCAAAACATTGATTGATCAAACCCTCGAAGTTTCGATTTTGACGGTACGAAACCCTAATTCATCTGCATCTTATCAAAGATAAACTGAAAGTGGGTTAAGGTTAGCTAATCAAGCAAATGTGATCCTACAATGATGATGAGGATCTAAGGGGTCAAAATTTGGGGTGCAACAGATGCCCCTATTTAAATATCTTCACTAGATGGTAATGAGAGATGACGATCCTCATAGAATCGTAGTGAAAGGTATTTAAATATAGCAAACCATAAATTTTGTTCCTTAGATCCGATGGTATGCAAAAGAACGAATGCAAATATGCCATGAATCTAAATGATGTTATATGATGCTGGAATGCAAGACGGATGCAGACACAAATATAAAAGAACGGCAATTCAACGAGTAACCACTCACGAGGACCCAACACACTGGGGAAAGATTCAAGACTAAGTAAGCAAGATAGTTCAAACATGACTAAAGATGTTGTTCAAGGAAATCTTTCACACGGGGGACACAAATTCCACCAGAGAAGACACATCTTCATTGGGGGAAAGAGACACAAACCTCACTAGGGACAACCAGATGAGGAAGCCCACCGGGGAAGAAAGCAATTCTTCACTGGGGAAACGAAAGAAAAGAAGCACAAACTTCACTGGGGAAGAAACCCACTGGGAAAATTTTTGCTGGGGAACAAATCCACTGGGGAAGCACAACTTCACCGGGGAAAAGATGGAACGAAGACACGAATCTCATTGGGGATAACCAGGTGAGAGATTTCCTATAACAAAGAGTTCAAACAGGATCTTCAGGAAAAGGTTAGAAACAAGACTGGATGCGTCGGGGAGGTTAGTATCCACTAATTCTCCGAGACTCGACTAGGAAAGCAAAAAGTTTCAACTGGGGAGAATATTGACGAACAGAATAACAAATAGTTTCAACTGATGTTAGCTTTCGCTAGACTTACTGGGGATATGGTGACGACCAGTCCGAAGTTTGGTTCCCAAAAAGTGCTAAATACTACTAGACTTCCTGGGGATATGGTTATGACTAAATCAAAGTTCCAATTACAATTGGGAATTCCAAACAATGTTGTTAGAACAATAAGACTCTGGCTGGGGAAGTTGGTAACAATCAACTTTCGGCACTAGTAACGATTAGTTTTCAAACAATGCCAGTAACCACTGGATTTAGAGGGGACTGGTGATAACCAAATCAGGATATACCAATAACAATTGGTTCTGGACGATGCTAGTAACCACTAGACTTAGCTAGAAAATTTGGTGACGACCGAATCCAAGGAGACCAATGACCATTGGATTTTCAAAGAGTTTGGTAACGACCAGACTACTGTGGTGATAATAATCTGCTTTAAGCGACGCCAATAATCATTGGTCTTTTAAGGAATTTTGGTGACGACCAAATCAGGTATTCCAATAACAATTGGTTCTGGACGATGCTAGTAACTACTAGATTTTCCAAACGAGGCTAGTGACCACTAGACTTTATAGAGATTGGTAATAACCGAATCAAATGTACCAATAACAATTGGGTCTGAAAGTAATACTAGTAACGACTAGGTTCAGAAAGACTGGTAATAACCGAATCAAACGGGTACCAATAACAATTGGATTTGAAGGTGATGCCAATAATCATTGGACTTTAGGGAATTTTGGTGACGACCAACTCCAATGTCAATGACCATTGGTTTTTAGAAGGCAATATAGTAACCACTAGATTTTTAGCTAGATTGGTGAAGACCGAATCAAAGGGACTCCAATAACAATTGGTTTGCTTTCTGGAATCAGTAATAACTGGTTTGGAAAATGGTTGGTGACGACCAAATCACGGTACGGAACATGCTTAGTTCTGAACGTGTGCTAGTGAACACTAGTCTTTCAAGGTTTGTTGGTGACGACCAAATTGAAGATGAAAATTGGTAACAACCCCCTGTTTGTGTAAATTGGATATTGCTAGTCACCACTAGCTTCCCAGAGAAAATAAGGAACCCCAGGATGTCAACTTTGAAGCGAATTTTGTAACAAGAAATCAAAGATAAAGGTAACGACCAAAGGATCTCAAAGGCAACAACAAAAACCAGGAATGCAAACACATGCGTATGCTGGCAAGATGCTGTATGTAAGATGCAGACCGACCCGTAGGAACAAAGGAAAGCAAAAACATAGAGAGAACTCGTCACGCTGAGTTTCAAAATGCCTCAAGTCAGGCGACACTTCCTTCTTTGGTGTAGATAACGATCTTTTCTCAATAAAATCTTCGTAATTCTGCAGAGAAGAAGTCTTAGCTTAAGAGCTAGAATTGCTGTCAGACACATCTAGCTTGGTCAACGGTAACAGCAACTTCCACAACTTTGAGAACTGTGTAATATCATCATATTACCTCTAGAATTTTTCAATAATTTTGTCAAATCGTGCTTCCTTTTTAAAACAAGATTTAGGTTTTTCAAAATACTTTGCTTTCATGAAAAATTCTTATTAACAAATAAGTGAAATTGCATAACAAAAAACAACGGATCATAACAATGATTTGGCCAAAAGTCTGATTTTATTGATAGACAAGAACTTTACAAAAGGCAAAGCCTTGGAAATTTTATAAGTTTGAAAAATGGCAAATAGAAAAGGTTACAGAATCCTTTAATAACCCGGTCCTTCTGACTGCCAGTTCACTTGCTTTGCTGCTTTTGACGAGAATGACAGGCGTTGATCTTTTTTTTTTTTTTTTTTAATATCTTGCACAAGACTCCGCTCCGGCGTCTGCCAGCTTTCACACATTGGGCTTTCATCTTGATGAAGCACTGAAATCTCCTTTCTAGGTATTTCGTTTTAGGCGTAGTATTTTCTCACTGCGTCTGAGTTGATGGGATACTTGAGTTGTTTGCCATCCATAGTCTCGAGAATTAGAGATCCTCCGGAGAAGACATTCTTTACAACGAAAGGGCCATCATAGTTTGGCATCCACTTGCCACGCGTATCCTTTTGAGTTAGCAGGATCTTTCTAAGCACAAGCTCTCCTTCCCTATACTCTTTGGGACGAACCTTTTTGTTGAACGCTCTGATCATCCTTTGTTGATAGATTTGACTGTGACACATGGCCGTCATTCTTTTTTCGTCAATGAGGTTCAAAGAGTCGAATCTTTCTTTTATCCATTCGTCTTCATCAAGTTTTGCTTCCGTCAAGATCTTCAAGGAAGGTATTTTGACTTCAATGGATAGCACAACGTCCATCCCATACACTAAGGAAAAGGGAGTTGCCCTTGTCGAAGTGTGCACCGATGTTCGGTATCCTTGCAAAGCAAATGGTAGCATCTCGTGCCAATCTTTGTAAGTTACGACCATCTTTTGTATTATCTTTTTGATGTTTTTGTTTGCAGCTTCAACTGCACCATTCATCTTAGGTCTGTAAGGAGACGAGTTGTGATGTTTGATCTTAAAATCATCACAAAGTTCCTTCATCGTTTTATTGTTCAGATTTGACCCGTTTTCCGTGATGATTTGGTTAGGGATACCATACCGGCAGACAATCTCTTTTTTTATGAAGCGAGCAACCACTTGCTTTGTCACGTTTGCATACGACGCTGCTTCCACCCATTTGGTGAAATAATCGATTGCGACAAGGATGAAGCGATGGCCTTTAGAAGCCTTTGGCTCTATTTCCCCAATCATATCTATGCCCCACATTGCAAAAGGCCACAGTGATGTCATCACATTGAGAGGATGTGGAGGGACATGCACTTTATCAGCATAGACTTGACATTTATGACACTTTCGAGCAAAGAGTATGCAGTCCATCTCCAAGGTTAACCAGAAGTAGCCTGCTCTTAAGATTTTCTTAGCCATGGCGTGGCCATTCGCATGGGTGCCGAAAGTTCCTTCGTGTACTTTGGTCATTATGAGATTCGCCTCGTTTTCATCGACACATCGGAGTAAAACCATGTCATGATTTCTCTTGTACAAGGTACCATTGCTAAAGAAGAATTTAGATGACAATCTTCGTATTGCCCTCTTGTCAATTGTGGACGCGTCAGCGGGATATTCTTGACTTTGGAGGAAATTCTTGATATCATGAAACCATGGCTTCTCATCAGATTCTTCCTCTATTGCCATGACATATGTGGGTACTGTCCTTCTTTCGATGCGGATCAAGAGGTGCCTCGTTGACAAATTGGACCTTCCACATTGATGCCATCATGGCTAGCACATCGACAATATGATTTTCTGCTCTTGGTACGTGCTTGAAGGTAATTTCATCAAAATATTCAACCATGTCCAAGATATGAGTCTTGTAAGGGATTAACTTTTCATCTCTGGTTTCCCATTCTCCTTTAAGTTGATATATCACCAAAGCAGAATCACCAATTACTTCCAAGATTTTGATGCGAAGATCAATGGCAGCTTCCAACCCTAAGATGCAGGCTTCATACTCGGCTATGTTGTTTGTACATGAGAAACAAAGTCGGGCTGTGACGACAGTGTACCCTCCAGTTGGATTTTTCAGAACAGCTCCGACACCATGTCCATTTTTGTTTGACGCTCCGTAGAACATCATTTCCCAACGGGATCCAGGCTCGGGACCTTCTTTCGGACCAGGCTCTAGTTTCGTGCGCTGAATATACATCACATCTCCATCAGGAAAATCAAACTTGAGTGGTTGATAATCCTCCATAGGATGCTCTGCGAGGTGTTCTGACAAGACACTTCCTTTGATAGATTTCTGAGCCACATATCGGATGTCATACTCTGATAAGAGCATATGCCATCTGGCTAATCTTCCCGTTTGAGCTGGCTTTTCAAAGATGTACTTGATGGGGTCCATTTTAGAAATCAGCATTGTAGTGTGACAAATCATGTACTGCCTCAAACGTTTGGCGGCCCATGCTAACGCACAACAGGCTCTTTCCAAGGGAGAGTAACGACTCTCGCAATTAGTGAACTTCTTGCTTAGATAATAGATTGCGTGTTCTTTCTTTCCTGACTCATCAGTCTAGCCCAAGACGCAGCCCATTGACTCTTCTAGTACCGTCATATACATGAACAAAGGCCTTCCGGGTACCGGAGGAATCAACACTGGAGGTTCTTGCAAGTACTTCTTGATTTTCTCAAATGCGACTTGGCAGTTTTCATTCCATACCACCGTTTGATCTTTTCGTAACAACTTGAAGATCGGTGTGCAGGTAAGGGTCAGATTGGAGATGAACCTGGAGATGTAGTTCAGACGTCCGAGGAAGCCTCTGACTTGTTTCTCAGTTTTGGGAGCAGGCATCTCCTGGATTGCTTTAACCTTGTCGGGGTCTACTTCAATTCCTCGCTGACTAACAATGAAACCCAGTAACTTGCCTGAGCGAACTCCGAAGGTGTATTTTGCTGGAATTAATCTCAGTTGATACTTTCGGAGTCTCTCGAATAGCCTCAACAAATGATCCAAGTGGTCTTCTTCATTTTGGGATTTTGCGATCATATCGTCCACGTACACTTCGATTTCTTTTTGCATCATATCATGAAAGAGTGTGACCATAGCTCTCTGATACGTTGCCCCTACGTTCTTCAAACCAAAAGGCATGACCTTATAACAATAGGTGCCCCATGGTGTGATGAAGTTTGTTTTCTCCATGTCATCTGGATCCATTTTTATCTGGTTATAACCAGAAAATCCGTCCATAAATGAGAATTCTGCGAAGCTTGCAGTATTATCCACCAGAGTGTCAATATGTGGTAGAGGGAAGTCGTCCTTCAGACTCACTTTGTTTAAATCCCTATAGTCGACGCACATCCTGACCTTGCCATCCTTCTTCGGGACTGGTACAATGTTTGCCACCCATTCTGGATACTTGGATACTGCTAAAAATCCAGCATCAATTTGCTTTTTGACCTCATCTCGGATTTTAAGCACCATGTCTGGTCTCGTCCTGCGAAGCTTCTGTTTGACCGGAGGACATTCTGGCTTCAGGGGAGCTTGTGCATGACAATATCAGCATCCAACCCTGGCATATCTTGGTAGGACCAAGCAAGTACGTCGACAAAATCTCTGAGGATTGTTATCAGCTTGTCTTTGATTTCTGGCCTTAATGATGCCCCGATCTTGACTTCTCTTTTGTCTTCCTCTGACCCCAAGTTAATGACTTCAGTCTACTCTTTGTGGGGTTGAAGATAAACATCTTCGTATTCAACCATTCTCTTTAACTCTTCTGGGACTTCTAACTCTTCGTCATTCTCTTCTTCAGCTTGAAAGACAAATGAACTGCTAGTAGAAGGAGCCGAAGGATCATAGGATTCTGTGGTTGATGAAGGTATTCTGCATGTTTTATTTTGGAACAATTAGGCACACACACACATAGACATGCAGATGAAGGGTTGTTTTTATTTTTTTCAAAAAAGGTTGTCATTTTTCTTTTAACAAAAAGAGTGAAAATGATGCGCAAAACAAATAGCAAGAGTTTTAACAAAAACACTTTTTCATTAATGATTTTCAAATTTTGCAAAGTGGCCCAATACAAAATAATTCGCAGGCCTTGGGCAAGACCAGGAATTTTTAAAGAAAAACACAAAGCTAACAAGCAGAGTGAATTACTCTAAAGGTAAAAAGATGGGAACTTCCACAGCCTCCCAATTGCGCAACGCTGCTCCTCCCTTAGTTATTAGATGATCCAGATTACCATCTTCATCTTCAGCAATAATGGCATTGACTTGCACGCCGCCACTGGTGAATATCTCTTTTAAAGACTTCTTCTTCATGGTGCTTTCTTCTGGCTCGCCTTCTGGAGTTGGTTTGTAACCCAACCCTCGTTGATCATTTTTGGCTTGAGCATTGACTTCGATGACCTCTCCCCATCCCAATGGGACTCCAGCTTTCATTGCTGCCTTAATACTTTGAACAGAGGTAAATGATGGCTTACGGGTTATGTCCGATTCATCAACTAGAACAGCGTGAGCTATTTCCAGTGCTTGGAAGGCCATCTCGAGGGAATCTTCATCAGCCTCAATATATCGGAATGATGACAAGTTGCTCACCATTAAGTCTTCTTCTCCATGGATAATGACCAACTGGTCATTCACAACAAACTTCATTTTTTGGTGGAGAGTGGAAGTGACATCGCCAACTGTGTGAATCCATGATCTTCCCAGTAGACAACTGTAGACCGGGTTTATGTCCATCACCTGGAAGGTGACTTCGAAGATTTATGGTCCAATTAGGATATGAAGATCAAATTCTCCTATCACAGTTCTCCTGGATCCATCAAATGCCTTGACTATGAGAGAAGTTGGTCTCATGGTAGCACCTTGATATGCCAGCTTGGCCAAAGTCCTTTTAGGCATTACATTAAGTGTTGATCTCGTGTCGACAAGAACTCGGGAAATTGTATCTTTTTCACATTTGACTGACACATATAAAACACGATTGTGCTTACGCTTCTCAGCTGTCAGATCGTTATCATCAAAGCTCAAAGTGTTGCAGGCAGTGATATTTGCTACAATGGAGTCAAACTGCCCCACTGTAATATATTTAGTGGCGTGGGCCTGTGTCAGGATTTTGAGCAATGCCTGGCGGTGTGTTGGAGAGCTTAAAAGCAAAAACATGACCGAGATCTTGGAGGGTGTTTGGTTTAGTTGGTCCACTACCCTGTAATCACTTCGTCGGATGATTCTCAAGAATTCTTCTTCATCGTTCTTGAGACTCTCTTTTCCTCTAACTAAAGGTCCTTTGGCGGCGACTGCCTCTGGAACAGGCTTTTGAGGAACAAGAGTTTTTTGAACAGAAACTGCTGGTGGAGGAGCCTCATTATATGTTCGAGGTTGGTAGATGCGACCACTCCGGGTCATTTTGCTTCCACTGACAATGTTAGCCACACTTGTTAGTTTCTTTTCTTTGAAAATCCCCTCGCACCATGAATAGTCTTGTTTTGGTGTCACGGCTCTTGGGTGAGGCTTGGGTCCTCCCCTCGGCTCAAACCTAGTCTGTCCCCTCCCGAATTTCGGGGGTGCATCATCGTGAAATACTGGTCGGACGTTCTTGTAGTTTTTGTTACTGTTATCATCTCTGAATACGGCTCTGTTGTTGGGCTCTCCTGGTATGTTAAACACAGGTTCGATGACCGCCACATCTTCTTCCTTTTTCTGGTGAGTGATTTCTATCATTCCCTGTTCAATCATGGCCCGAATGTCTTTTTTCACAGCGTCACAACCCTCAGGATTCAGCAGACATTCTTTGCAATCTTCATGAGATGTCTTGAGCGACCATGCCTGAGCAAGGCGTTTGTGTAAGTCTGCTAACGGCACTTTAATCTCACCAACAGTAGTAACTTTTTTGTCTTCTGACCCCTCCCCTTCTTCAGTTATGGCATTGACTCCACCATGATTTGGCAGATGGTTGCTCATATTGTTGGGATGATTATCTTCAAAGGATAGAATCCTTTTTTCAATTAGTTCAGGAACTAGATGCTGAAGGGCGAAGCAACCTTCGAGATCGTGGCCTGGAGCATTCTCATGAAATAGGCAGCGAGCATTTGCATTGTAATAGAACGGGAGTGGATTAGGTGGAGTACCTAATTTCCTCGTTTTGACCAGCCCTCTTTCTATTAGCATGGGAAACAGGTCGATGTAACTCATTGGAATAGGTTGTATCTTTGGCCTATTTGCTTGATAATTTGCTCTCGGGGCCCTATTTTAAGGTTGTTGACCCTGCGGCTGCTGGTATTGTTGCTGATTATTGGCGCGATAATGTTGCTGATTGCCAGGCTGATACTAGTGCTGATTGCTGGATGCCCCAGGTTGGGGACCATGCTGTGAAGAAGGTTGGAAAACCGGGGTCACTGCCGCCACATATGATGGTTGGTACTGTTGGTTTGGCTTCGTGAGCTTTGTGCTTTCTTTCCATATGTGATTGCACTCACCTCTCCCTCTTTCTTTTTGTGGAAAGTGCTGACTGGCTTCTTTGTCGTGCTGGCGCTTGAGGTAATATTTGAAGTGGTCACTTTTCCACTCTTTAAACCTGCTTCCACCTTGACTCCCACTGCCACAATATCAGAGAAATTTGTTGTAACACTGCTGATCAAACATTCATAGAATTCTGGCCGAACTGTATCCACAAACCAGTCTGCCAACTCCTTTTCAGTAAGGGGAGGCTCTACTTGTGCTGCAGTTCCGCGCCATCTTTGTGCATACTCCTTAAAGGTTTCAGTATTTTTCTGCGTCATGCTGAGAAGCTGACGACGGTCGGGATCTAGGTCCATGTTGTACTTGTACTGTTGAATGAAAGCATCTGGAAGGTCTTGGAAACTGTGGATTTTCGCTTGATCTAAACCGAGATACCACTTAGCTGAAGCCCCTTTAAGACTATCTTGGAAACAGTGTACTAGCAGTTTATCATTTTCAATATGCGGAGCCATCCGCCTACAGTACATGATTAGGAGCACTTTAGGACAAATGGTCCCCTCATATTTGTCGAAGATTGGCATTTTAAATTTCTGAGGAAACACCAATCCAGATACTAGACATAGATCCTTGGCATCAGATCCAAAGACATGATTTCCTTCAATGGCCCTCATCCTTTTGGCCATGATTTCCATCTCCACTCTTAATTTTTCGTGTTTTTCGTCCTCAGCTTCAGATTCATCGGGTATATCAAAGATTGACTGTTGATTGGCGAAAACTGGTCGCACAGTGGTAGGTCCACCTGCTTGAGTGAAAATAGGGTTTCTGGTTGTTGAGTCGAACAGGGTATTGAGACTCGAAGACTGCATATTATTGAAAGGTTGCACAAAATCCCGGGACATGCCGTAGGGAAACTCTGCTGAAGTAACAGGAGCTACTATGACATTGGCCGCTGCTGTGGGAACTTTGGAGATCACTGTAGGTTGCGTATCCATTTTTTCTTTGATTATGTTGAGGACTTCCATGATCTGGCTGACGTCCCCTTTGATCCCTTCAATGTCATTATCCATTTGATCGAACCTCTGGTTGTTATCTGCCATCTTCTTTTGAGCTTGGGACCGTGTGTTGTATCTGTGGGTACTCAACGTGACTCCTTATCTCCTTTTGAATAAGAACAAAGGATGAGCTGCGGAACCCAAATGCAGGACTGATGCAGGATGACATGTGAATGCAAATGCAAATGCAGATGCATAAACCATTCACGGAAACTCAGTTTTTTTCGTTTACAAATAAAAAGTTAGAACAACATGTAACGACATGCTTAAAAAGCGTTTTTCAATTGATAGCTGGAAATCTATTACAATAGGGTGGCCGTTGCTAAAATGCAAGACCTTTCTTACAAGGAAAATGAAAGTAAATGCAACAAACAGGATTTCAATCCTTTTTTAGGGAAAGCAGGGAAATGGTGAAACAAAGATCAATCTAACAAGATGATCCTTCTCCTTCTTGGACTCTGACATGAACTTGGTTCTGGCGGATAATCTCCCATAGGTCTTCGTTCTCTCTTTGCGCCTTGATCAAAGCATATCTTAGCTCTTCCCAAGTTGCGGGGACCTCACGCTCCATGGTTATCTCATAGTCATGAGTGTAGAACATGTTTAAGGCAATTTCTTTTGACCATAACAGGTACCCCCTAGTGGTTAAACAACTTGCATTCTCCATTGGAGTTAGGCCCAAGAGGTGTGGATCTCTTTGAGCGTATTGAGCATTAGCTTCTAGTTCTTGGTTGCGACCTGTCTCACAGAAGCAAGGCCTCAACAGTTCTGGTTCGGGCTCTGGTCCGGTAGGATATCCATGTTGACGCCGAGAGAGAATAGGATTATAGGTGATCACCCCTTCTATCCCAATGAGAGGCACATTGGGGAAATCTCCGTAGCTAGGAATCATGACTTGGTCACTGATGCTGGTGTCATACCATGTGATGTCATGGTGTCTGAGAGTGACGAGTTTAGAAACCTATGCGTTTTTGGTAGGAAGCCTCCAAAGGATATGAGTTCTTGGCAGATAAGAAGTAAACCATCGGTCGAGTAGTGCAAGACAGCATGAGAATTGCCCACAATCATACAAGATGAAACGGTGGATGACTACATAAGTGTCAGCCAGTATTGTGTTGACCGGATTTTTGATGATGAATAGGCGGATCGCCTCTTCACTAATGAAGTCGTAGCTGCTTGGAAAAAGATACAGTTCATATATCAGTAATGCCAGAATCGCCTAAAAAATGCCTAGGTTTCTGCTTTCATAATGATACTCAGCCATCTCCATTAGAGGTCTGGCATCCATTCCGTACCACCCTCCTTTCGCTCTCATTGGTGGTAAGTCTTCCAGCTTGATATGCATGGCTTTAGCTAAGTCCCTCTTCTTTGGTTTTCCATAAGGGAGCGTAAAATTCCATGGAATCTTTAAGTAAGCAGTATACTCCTCGAGGGTCGGGAGTAACTGAAAGTCTGGAAACACAAAGCAGTGGTAGGTTGTATCATAGAATTCAACCAAGGCTTGCAACATGGGCTCGTTGATCGGAGCACTTATCAATGGCAATAGGTCCCCATATTTGAGTATGAAAGCAGCAGGATTTCGGACAAGTCTCGTTAACATCCTTAGATGGCCCAACCTTAGATCTGGAACCCGAAGCATGTCTCTTCTTACCATGTTGTTGTCTGCAAAAAGAAAAAACGAATTTCCTTGAATGGTTAGAAGAAGTGCAAATGCAAATGCAAATGGCGTCATGGAACTCAGATATTTTCGAACATCAGAAGTCGCCATTTCATTGATTAACAAAACGGATTACAAAACATTGTTTCCCCTTACAAGAGTTTTAAACAACATCTAAATGAATCCTATCAAGGTTCCCCTAGCAGCCTTAAATTGAGCTTCTCGATCTTTCTTTCCATCTGAGTCTTCTCAAAGATGAGTCTGTCCACAATTATCTTCCATGGATTAGACTGAGGCTCATAAGGTTCTTCTAGTGCTTTCCTTTTCTTACAAGAGAGGATTTCTTCATCTTTCAACTGGAGTTGTCTCTGGAGCTCCGCATTTTCTTCGACGACTATTTGATACTTGTGCTTCCAAGCTTCTTCAGTTTGTTGTGCTTTGACCAAAGCAATTTTCAACTTTTCTTCTTCAGACATGAAGACTAAAGGGCGTTCTTCCTTTAAATCCATAGGCTCTTGCTTAGGATAAGGCATCCTTAGTATGATGGCTCTCTTTCGAACCCATTGGAGGTAAGGTTCCAAAGAGACACAGTTGAGTCTTCCAAGATCCTTCTGTCCTTTCTTGTGTAGATGCTTCCAAGCCTCCAAAATCTTCCCTTTTAATCCTTGACTATCTTCTCCCTCTTTGAAGAAAATATTTTCCACTTGAACACTATTGGGTTTGTCCTTTAGAGGGTATCCCAATTGTCGGCGGGCGAGTATTGGATTATAGTTGATTCCTCCATTAATGCTGAGAAGAGGTACATTGCCGAAATCCCCGCAATTATCAATAATCATTGTCCCATCATAGTCACGAATATACCAATCAATATCGGAGTGGGTAAGAGCCATGATCTTTTGCGACCACCATCCTTTCTTTGAATCCCAAAAAGCATTAGGCTTGGGCAAGTGCGAAGTGAACCATTTGTATAATAAAGGAGCACAACAAGTGATCATTCCTCCATTGTGAAAGTTCCTCAGATGAATAGAATGGTATGTGTCTGCTAACAAGGTAGGCGCAGGATTCTTCTTCAAGAAAATTTTAATGGAATTGAGGTCCACAAAATTCTTAAAGCTTGGAAACAAGAAGATACCATAGATGAGTAAGGCAAAGATAGCTTCGAACGCATCCATGCTTAAATGATCTGCATAATACTGAGCTTTCTCAACCAAGAATTCTGCTTTTAACCCAAAGACTCCTCCTTTTGTAATCAGATTCTTTTTTATATCAACCATTCCCAAACCTGTAGCTTTGGCAATATCTTTCTCTTCAGGGTCCTTTTCCACAATTGGAAAAGGAGAATCTTCAAGAATGGGAAATCCAATTAACTGAGAATACTCTTCTAGTGTGGGCACTAGCTGATAATCAGGGAATGTGACACAGTGGTAGAGCGGATCATAAAATTGGAGAAGAGTAGAAAGAAGTCCACTATCCATCTTTATCTTCAAGAGTAGCAACAACTTTCCATATCGGCTTTGAAACCCCTCTGGATCTGTCACTAAGGTGCTCAACCTTTTCAAGTCATCTAGGTTAAAACCCTTGTAAGTGTACTTCAAAGTTTTCTTTCTTTCACTGTTCATGACGACCTCTGATGTTTACAAACAACAAAGTCTGACTTCCATGAAACCATATGATGACGATATGATGATATGAATGCAACATGCAAAAACACAAGCAAATGCATATGCACACAACACAAACTTAGGGTTAAGGACAAGCATGAGTCCAAGGGTCTACCCATCCCCAAAGGTTTGTACTATGGATTGATTGTACCTGCCGAACGGGTTCTACAAAGTTCCCAGAGTCATCAAGCCATCTTTCGGATATTATCAACTTCCCAAATTACTTGGTAATCGACAATATTCTCAAGAGAATCTCGTCTGAGTGTAGTATCGCGTATCAACTATTTCGGAAATACTTCCTTATAGTCATCGCACTATGTCCTAATAAGGCCAAAGTGGGGTAAAGTGTATTCTAAAAGTCCACAGTGTCATGGGCTCCTTCGTCGAAAGTAGCATTGTTTTCACGAATACTCGATCAACAATACTAAACTTTCAAGAGGGCCTACACTGAGCGGTGGTTTCTCAAGTTAGCTTGGTCGGGAATCAACTCCCTATAAGCCTTCTTGAATATACCACCATCCTATCATAATTTCACTCATGTCCGGGTATAGGACCGTCTCACCACTCAAAGCACTCAATACCCAACAATCAAACAAATATATTGACAAATATACATGTTAAGCAAATATAGCATGCAATTAAACAAAATAGGCTAAACCCTGGAGTTAAGTAATGTCCCTAGTGAAGTCGCCATTTCTGTTGCGGTGAGAATGGTGATACCAAGCTACTGATTAACTTGAATCTTAATTCTTAAATTCACAACTGGACTTTAATTTATCCAAAGGAAAGGTCTAAAGAAAGAAAGAACCTTTTTCGCGATGTAACAACAACGCTAAGAGATTCGGGGATCAGGGGTTGGTTATGCATAGGGTAGGTATTTCACATCCTAAACATCTGTAGTACTTGTCGCTTGCGCGAAAATAAGGTGCCGGCATGACAGAAGAGTTGCCACCTTTCGTTATTTATCCCTCAGAGCGGGAAAGGAAACAATCGGAAAAACCTGACGAATAAGGGTAAGACAAGGTCATCGCAACCATTGTCTGGGTTCGGGAGTCGGTTACGCAAGGGGAAGGTATTAGCACCCCTCACGTCTGTCGTACTCGACGGGATCCACGCTTGTTTGTTTACTTGGACGGGTTGGTTTTATTCTATCTACCTATCAAGGCTGGCTGAAAAAGAAAAGAAAAATGACTCGGCAAAGCGTCACACTTTATGCCTACGTATTCTCATCAGAGAATGAGAAATCAGAGTCAACGTAGTTCGGCCTACGAAGGATTATGGGGGAAAGGTTGCTCGCCAAGACTTCGCCATCTTGTGCCTACGTACTCTCAACAGGCATGAGAGATCAGAGCTTACGTAGTTCGGGAAACTACGATTTATTTCCTGTCTTTTACGAAAGAAGTATCTTTTATTGTGTTTGCGATTTCAACCGCACTAGAGACTATGACCTGAGAGTGAATGCGTCGCATGTCACCCAAAGGGTACCATACTAAACATCCAGACCATGGAAAAGAAACTCTCCCACAATCCTTTCTCAGATAGCTTAAGGCTCGTAACGTACGAAAGAAATCATTCATGATTACTGTATCTTAAACTGTTTTGAGATGAGAAGAGAACAGGCCCAACTAGGAGGGAGACTATCAAGTCCTACTGTTATCATGCCATGGATTCATCCTATGGTTGAAGTTTGAACAGGGAACTCCTAGATGTTGTCATGCATAGGTTTCAACCTAAAAGTCTATCATCAAATCCTTATCAAAGGAAATGAGAGTCCTAAGGGATCATGTCAATGATACACCAAAACAGACAAAGCATCAGCTTTAAACGGTAAAATGCATGCAATGCAAGTGAGGGAGGAAATGTGTGTGGGGCTTCAGCCTCCACAAGCTCGTCTCGACCTCAAGCCAGTCATGAAATAACAGTAATCATACTGAAAAATAAACAACATGCTATCAAGCAATATACAGAAGACTGCAATCATACAAATAAATGAAATGAAGTGCCCTCAGGCAGACAAACCACATGCTTGAGAAAGAAATCATCTATACCTGATCTCTAATCCTAAACCTAAAACAGAACTCTAATCAGAAGAAAGCAAAGCCCTAAAGCAAAACCCTACACAAGAGAAATCAATCCCAGTCTCCAAGCTTCAAAACAAGCTTACCAAAGAAAGGGAGCTAAGTAGGCAGACTCATAGTGCCCTCCTCAGGAAAGCACTAGGAGGCTTGTACTCAGGAATCATATCCTATGTGGCTCAACCACTGTGATCAGTTTACATTCCTCCTCAGGAGAAATTAAACTCACATGAAGGCTCCAACATCACTGGATATTTAGGAAATCCTACCTGAACTAGTGGAACTAAGTGAACAGCCCCATAGTGCCTTCCTCAGGAAAGTACCAGGAGGCTTCCACTTAGGAGTTGTATCCCATGTGGCTCAACAACATGTGATCAGTTTACATTCCTCCTCAGGAGAAATTAAACTCACAAGTTGGCTCCAACATCATTGGATACTTAAGAAATCCTAGATGAACTAAGGGAGCTAAGTGAACAGACCCATAGGACCTTCCTCAGGAAAGTACTAGGGGGCTTCCACTTAGGACTTGTATCCCATGTGGCTCAACAACTGTGATCAGTTTACATTCCTCCTCAGGAGAAATTAAACTCACAAGTTGGCTCCAACATCATTGGATACTTAAGAAAGAGGTGAGAAGAAAGAATGAAAGTCATTCATAGTGCCTTCCTTAGGAAAGTACCATGAACTTCCCCAAACTTCAGGATCTCAAACCTCACAGACAGGGAATAATCTCCAGGCTCTGGGTCTCTGAGTCTTGATCTACAATCTTCTCTCCCATCAAGCTCTTCAACAAGATCTTCAAAACAAACTAAGCCCCACAACAAATTCCCCAAAATAAACCCTAAGGATAAACAGATAACCATAGAACAGTCAAAATCATCAGTCAACTTCAGAAAATACCTAAAAATACTAAAACAAGAGGGAAAATTCTAACAATTATTCACAAGGGTCCATAACATCTATCCAAAACATCCACATATGCCCCTACCCAAAAATCAAGACAAAACTCTCAGAAGAAAATGAATTACTTTACCTATGCACAACCTAAACCCTAATTATGATACCCTAATCATACCCTAATTAAACTAATCAAATTTTAATCTAAAAATCAAGAATTAAATCCTATGGGGAACTATGATTCAATGTCTAATTATACCCAAAAGAATGAATTAAAAATCACTAAGGGAAGGTCTTAAAAGAAATTCTACAAAATTGGATACCAAACTAAACATATTAAAAAGCTATTTAAATGGAAAATACTCTAAAAATACTAAACTAAAAATAAAATGGAATTTTATTTATTTATAATTTTCTAGACAAATTTATGAACATGTGAAAAAAACAAGTATTAAAAAATATTCATTTTTCTATTTTATATGAATTTTTTAATATGCAAGAAATATAAAAGAAATAAAAATGAGAAAATAAAATAAATGGGGGGAAGGGGGTGTCAAGAGCAAGGCGCTCTAGTTATTATTTCAATGGGCCAGAACTGGGGAGGTGCAGATAGAAACTGGGTTAAGCCCAGGCGCGCTTCAGAAAAACAATGAAAAATTAAAAAAGAAAAAGATAAACATGCGGTGCATTTAGCAAGGGTTACTAGTTCATTTCCAGTTGGGCTGAGTGAGGGGGGTGTGGATAGGAGATGGCTCTTAAGCCCACGTTTCAGAATAAATGAAACGCGGCGTTTTAAGGACGCGCAGGCTTCCCTCCAAATTCACTTCAAATCTGGGCCGTGAGATTGGTTTTTGGTCAATGGTCTTGGGCGTGATCCAAGGGCTGGGAGGTTGTCTTCAACCTCCAGCCTAGGGTTTCATGGAAAACCAGTCTTCATGCGCTGATCTTTCTCTCCCTCGTTCTCCTTCGTGTGGCCATGAAAACAGAAACTTCCAAGACCAATATTGCGCCATTTCTTCCCAGGAATCTAACTATACCAATAGCTTCTCCTGAAACCTCCTAGAATTCGCAAACAGAATGCAAGAAAAGCTTGGTTCCAACATTTTCTCTGTGATCAACTCGGTTAAAGCTCAAATCTGATGGTATGATCCTGTTCTTGGCCTTGCCCTAATCAATCTAAACCATACCATATCCATTAATACCCTACATACAACCTGTTCTTGAAACTCAAAGAAGTGGCACCCTGCCATGAAACTCCATAGATCCTCCTCTAATCCTCAGAACTTAAGCAGCTAACCTAGTAGGGTAATTCTACACCTAGAAACTTGATTGAATGCGCATAAATAATGAGATACGGGGAGAATCACCAACCTGCCAAGTGATGATGGTGAGTAATGCTAGGGATGAATTCAGAGCTTGCAACCTTCCATGATTAATCTTTAATGGCAGATAAGAGTTCTGTTTGCACTATCTTGGATGATTGAAGCCTGTGGTGAGCAACTCGAGCCTTGCTTGACTTTGAAGAAAGCTTTGAACACCTCACTCTTTCTCTCCCTTTCTCCACTGAATTCTTCAACCTGGACCAACCCCTTACTCATCATGATTCACTTGTTATATAACAATCCATGGAATCAACTAGAAGCTTCTAGAATCCACTAGAAGGTGATGAAAATCTCATGACATGACATATTGGTTATCTCATATCTCATATGTTAAGCCTTGTAATTTTGTGCCAAAATCTCCCCTTGTGAGATATTGAGGTGGAGTGTACAAAAAATCAGCTCATACTTGCCTTGTGTGAAGATTTCTCAAGTTTCCTTAAGATGCAAGAAACAAATTTACAAAGCAACTCCAATTTTTAAGCCTAAACTCAAAAATGTGGCTAAACCATTGTTTTTAAAATGATGTTTGGATTCAAAATGACATATTGGATGACCCATTTTGGATTTGTAGATCTCTCAAACCAAAATTCCATTTCAACTTTTTCAACTTATAAGCCATTTTAGGTCATTTTTACCCAATCATGAAAATCCTTGCTACAAGCTTTTTCAATAACTCATGACCACTTTTCTAAGCTTAAAATACCATTTTGAACAACTTTCATGTTTTGAGTTTTTCCATTTGAGGCTTGGAAATAGGAGATATGGCCTTTGCTTAAAATGACCTATAACTGCCAAATGACCAAAATACCCCTGTCTTGTTCAAACCATAAGTTGAGTTCTACAAATCCTATCAAGGACTTCTAGTACTCTCTAGAAATCTAGGAAGATGCTCTTCAACATTCATGTTGACCAAGAGATCATAGGAATCATCCTACTAGGGCAAAAGTTGTCTGCAAGTTGGGTGACTTTCAAGGACCCAGATTCACACACCTCTGCTGACCGGTAACTTGTCAAAACCATAACTTGAGCTCTGCAACTCCTATCAAGGACTTCTACCACTCAAATTAAAGCTAAGAACAAGCTCTACAACATTCATGTTATGGGGAAGATGAGATATCAATCACATCTTGAGCTAAAACTGCCTGGAAGATAGGGATCAAATTAGGGTTTTTCACTGACAATCCCTGGAAACCCTAACTCAAAACTTCTCACACTCCTCAATCATGATGAGTTGGTCTAGGAATCATTTTTATAACATATCCATACATCATTCCATGATCTCATGGCCCTTGGATTAGGTCTCAACCTTCTCCAAATTTTCAGTTATCCTAGGGTTGACCCAGTCAAAACCCTAACTCTACCATTCATGGTTGAATCTCCTGAATTCTTGCACAATGACCTCTCTGGGCTTCATGATGGCTATCAAGACATCTCATAGGCTTTCTTAAAGCTTCCAGTTCATTCTCAGAGTCTCAGAATCATCTGAGGAGCTCCCACACCTCTCAAGTTATGAGACACACAACCTTGGTTTCAACCAATTCCTCTGAGGATCTCCTGAACTTTCTGATGAAGGTATCAACCTTCAAACACTTGATGGATGAATAATTGTTGGTCAAATTTTGGGGTGCAACAGCTGCCCCTATTCAAACGGCTTAAACCTGACTGGGTGAGAAGCGAACGACTCTCAACCAATCAAGGTGCGAGACGATTGAATACCGGTAAACCCGAAAATTTGCCAACTGCTCAACTCGTCGAACACTGGAATAATAGCTGCACGGCAACTATCTGGAGAAATACTGATCTGACATCGCCGTCGGAAACAAACAATACATCCAACATTACCGCTGGAGAACTAAAGAACCTGAATCACCAAAATACCCAACATCGCCGCTGGAGAACGAACCATCCAACATCACCGCTGGAGAACTGAATTAACTGACACAACCAACATCGCCGCTGGAAAACTGAGTCTGACATCACCGTTGAATACCCCGCATCGCCGCTGGAGAACTAAATCTGATATCGCCGTCGAATAATCGAAATACCCCGCCTCGCCGCTGGAGAAAATACAGCATTGAACAAAATACCCCGCATCGCCGCTGGAGTACTACATCTGACATCGCCGTCGGACAATCCAAATGCCCCGCATCGCCGCTGGAGAACTACATCTCGAAAAATACCCCACATCGCCGCTGGAGAACTAAATCTGACATCGCCGTCGGACAATCAAAATACCCCTGCATCGCCGCTGGAAAACAACATAATCTGACCTCGCCGTCGAAACAAACATTCAACCTCGCCGTCGAACAAACATTCAACCTCTCCGTCGAACAAACATTCAACCTCGCCGTCGAACCAACATTCAACCTCGCCGTCGAACAAACATTCAACCTCGCCGTCGAACAAACGTCATCTGACCTCGCCGTCAAAACAAACATTCAACCTCGCCGTCGAACAAATCCAACGTCGCCGTCGAACCAATCCTAATCTGACCTCGCCGTAGACCAATATTGCGCCATTTCTTCCCAGGAATCTAACTATACCAATAGCTTCTCCTGAAACCTCCTAGAATTCGCAAACAGAATGCAAGAAAAGCTTGGTTCTAACATTTTCTCTGTGATCAACTCGGTTAAAGCTCAAATCTGATGGTATGATCCTGTTCTTGGCCTTGCCCTAATCAATCTAAACCATACCATATCCATTAATACCCTACATACAACCTGTTCTTGAAACTTAAAGAAGTGGCACCCTGCCATGAAACTCCATAGATCCTCCTCTAATCCTCAGAACTTAAGCAGCTAACCTAGTAGGGTAATTCTACACCTAGAAACTTGATTGAATGCGCATAAATAATGAGATATGGGGAGAATCACCAACCTGCCAAGTGATGATGGTGAGTAATGCTAGGGATGAATTCAGAGCTTGCAACCTTCCATGATTAATCTTTAATGGCAGATAAGAGTTCTGTTTGCACTATCTTGGATGATTGAAGCCTGTGGTGAGCAACTCGAGCCTTGCTTGACTTTGAAGAAAGCTTTGAACACCTCACTCTTTCTCTCCCTTTCTCCACTGAATTCTTCAACCTGGACCAACCCCTTACTCATCATGATTCACTTGTTATATAACAATCCATGGAATCAACTAGAAGCTTCTAGAATCCACTAGAAGGTGATGAAAATCTCATGACATGACATATTGGTTATCTCATATCTCATATGTTAAGCCTTGTAATTTTGTGCCAAAATCTCCCCTTGTGAGATATTGAGGTGGAGCGTACAAAAAATCAGCTCATACTTGCCTTGTGTGAAGATTTCTCAAGTTGCCTTAAGATGCAAGAAACAAATTTACAAAGCAACTCCAATTTTTAAGCCTAAACTCAAACATGTGGCTAAACCATTGTTTTTAAAATGATTTTTGGAGTCAAAATGACATATTGGATGACCCATTTTGGATTTGTAGATCTCTCAAACCAAAATTCCATTTCAACTTTTTCAACTTATAAGCCATTTTAGGTCATTTTTACCCAATCATGAAAATCCTTGCTACAAGCTTTTTCAATAACTCATGACCACTTTTCTAAGCTTAAAATACCATTTTGAACAACTTTCATGTTTTGAGTTTTTCCATTTGAGGCTTGGAAATAGGAGATATGGCCTTTGCTTAAAATGACCTATAACTGCCAAATGATCAAAATACCCCTGTCTTGTTCAAACCATAAGTTGAGTTCTACAAATCCTATCAAGGACTTCTATTACTATCTAGAAATCTAGGAAGATGCTCTTCAACATTCATGTTGACCAAGAGATCATAGGAATCATCCTACTAGGGCAAAAGTTGTCTGCAAGTTGGGTGACTTTCAAGGACCCAGATTCACACACCTCTGCTGACCTGTAACTTGTCAAAACCATAACTTGAGCTCTGCAACTCCTATCAAGGACTTCTACCACTCAAATTAAAGCTAAGAACAAGCTCTACAACATTCATGTTGTGGGGAAGATGAGATATCAATCACATCTTGAGCTAAAACTGCCTGGAAGATAGGGATCAAATTAGGGTTTTTCACTGACAATCCCTGGAAACCCTAACTCAAAACTTCTCACACTCCTCAATCATGATGAGTTGGTATAGTAATCATCTTTATAACATATCCATACATCATTCCATGATCTCATGGCCCTTGGATTAGGTCTCAACCTTCTCCAAATTTTCAGTTATCCTAGGGTTGACCCAGTCAAAACCCTAACTCTACCATTCATGGTTGAATCTCCTGAATTCTTGCACAATGACCTCTATGGGCTTCATGATGGCTATCAAGACATCTCATAGGCTTTCTTAAAGCTTCCAGTTCATTCTCAGAGTCTCAGAATCATCTGAGGAGCTCCCACACCTCTCAAGTTATGAGACACACAACCTTGGTTTCAACCAATTCCTCTGAGGATCTCCTGAACTTTCTGATGAAGGTATCAACCTTCAAACACTTGATGGATGAATAATTGTTGGTCAAATTTTGGGGTGCAACAGCTGCCCCTATTCAAACGGCTTGAACCTGACTAGGTGAGAAGCGAACGGCTCTCAACCAATCAAGGTGCGAGACGATTGAATACCGGTAAACCCGAAAATTTGCCAACTGCTCAACTCGTCGAACACTGGAATAATAGCTGCACGGAAACTATCTGGAGAAATACTGATCTGACATCGCCGTCGGAAACAAATAATACATCCAACATTACCGCTGGAGAACTAAAGAACCTGAATCACCAAAATACCCAACATCGCCGCTGGAGAACGAACCATCCAACATCACCGCTGGAGAACTGAATTAACTGACACACCCAACATCGCCGCTGGAAAACTGAGTCTGACATCGCCGTTGAATACCCCGTATCGCCGCTGGAGAACTAAATCTGATATCGCCGTCGAATAATCGAAATACCCCGCCTCGCCGCTGGAGAAAATACAGCACTGAACAAAATACCCCGCATCGCCGCTGGAGAACTACATCTGACATCGCCGTCGGACAATCCAAATGCCCCGCATCGCCGCTGGAGAACTACATCTGGCAAAATACCCCGCATCGCCGCTGGAGAACTAAATCTGACATCGCCGTCGGACAATCAAAATACCCCCGCATCGCCGCTGGAAAACAACATAATCTGACCTCGCCGTCGAAACAAACATTCAACCTCGCCGTCGAACAAACATTCAACCTCGCCGTCGAACAAACGTCATCTGACCTTGCCTTCAAAACAAACATTCAACCTCGCCGTCGAACAAATCCAACGTCGCCGTCGAACCAATCATAATCTGACCTCGCCGTCGAACACAAACTTGATCTGACCTCGCCGTAAAAAAAAACATTCAACCTCGCCGTCGAACATACACCTGATCTGACCTGGGGCTCACCCCTGGTAAATGGGACAAAAGGTACACTTGTGTATTTGAAACTACTTCGCTGGGAATGAGAGACTTAACCGAGCACACTCTGATCTGGGGTTCACCCTCAGAACCATAACGAACATCGGAATACTGCTGCACAATGATCCCACTGTAGAACTTCAACATCAAAGATATATGAAACCCTGGCCCCTGGCCACTTCCAGCTTCAGCTAGAAAAGCTCTTCAAGTATTTCTGAAGATAAGCATCCTTGGCCTTCAAGGATGTAAACTTTTTCCTGTCGGCAACTCTGCAGGAGGTATCTTCGACTTCAGTCTGAAGAAATGGTCCTTGGCCTTCAAGGATACATGGATATGCCTTCAGGCAACTCCGCCTCTGCTATAGAGTATCCGTGACTTCAGTCAGGGATATACTTCGGCCTTCAGTCCGAAAAAGTGAATCCTAGGTCATTCATGACCTTGGGGATAACCTTGCCTTCAGGCACATTCGCTTCAGCTTGGGAAATCTGTGACTTCAGTCAGAGAAATGGTATCCTGAGCCATTCATGACTCTACGGGGATTCAAACACTTTGCCTTCACGCAAAACTCCGCTTCAGCTGGAGAACCATCTTCGACTTCAGTCAAAAGAAATATCATTCGCTTGATCGCAATCAATCATCACCTCAGGATAAGTGACTTGGTCTTCAGGCCAACACGGATCACTTTGCAAACAAAAGCTGTATATACAAATTTTTGAATTTTGTCTTCAGACAAGCGCTGATTCATCAGCACGGAAATCTGAATCCACAGGAACCTTCTGATATTGCCTTCAGGCGTTTACGAAGTCAATCTTCAGATTAGACGTCACTGTTGGGGCAAACATATCACGCCGCTAGGGACTTCAAGAATCATCTTGAACGAACAATTCTGTCGGGTACCTTCAAGAATCATCCTGAACTGCTGACCTTTCTGGAGACTTTATTCTGCTAGGGATATTCCAAGAATCTTCCTGGGCAACTCTTGCTGGGGACGCTATTAGGGAGCTCAAGAATCATCCTAAGCAAACCACTCAGGAACCTGCGCTGAGGTCTTAAGAATCATCTTAAGCAAACGGCCCTGCTGAGGAATTCAAGAATCATCTCGAACTGAAGACTTCGCTGGGGATCTCAAAAATCATCTTGAGCGAGCGACTGTGGGGATTACACCGGGGTCTTAAGAATCATCTTAAGAAAGCGACCTCGTTGGGGAGAATATCAGGAATCATCCTGAGCAACTGGTCCTTTGGTGGAACACCTGTAAAACAAGAATGATAGTAACCTAGATCATGCGTATGATGCATATGCTTCGGCGCCATGCCCCACACGGTGGTAATGCTATGCGTTTATGCTAAATGCTATGCAATCATGCACAATGCTATGCAATCCCGTCAGCAAAATAAATGCCAAAGGGGAATTCTCCTGTCAAGGAGAAAGAACTACTCAGATAGAGGAATCATCCTGCTGAGGAGAAAACTGCACGCCAATATCAATCGGACTTCGCTTGGGGAATTGATCTTGCGGTTGACTGCTGCAGGGAAAACAACTTCAGTTGATTGCTGCAGGGGAACGAAGCTCTACGAGAACCTGGACCTGCTGATATCAATCGCGAGGATAAACTGCGCGGCCGTCATGGCTACTCTTCTGGGGATAACCACTCTGTGGGGAAACAACTTCAGCTGCTCAACGCTCCACTAGGGAAGAGACCGATCATGGTCTGATCAACTTCCAAGGACTCGGCTCTCTTGGACATCTGCAAACTCGGCTAAGGAAGGAGAAGTCATTCTGCTTCACTGGAGAGAGTGCGACTCTGGGGAAATACAGCATCAGCTGTTCAATGCTCTGCTAGGGAAAACCCACTCCTGGTCCCAACTGCTTCCAAGGATTCGGCTCTTTTGGGGGTCTGCAGACTCAGCCGGGGAGAGAGAAATCATTCTACTTCACTGGAGAATACGACTCTGATGAGGAATTTCAATTCCGCTGGGGTAGAAGGAGTCATCCGACTTCGGGGGAGAGTACAACTCTGCAGGGGAATACAACATCAGCTTTTCCATCACTCTACTGGGGAAGAGGGAATCATCCGACTTCGGGAGAGAACACGGCTCTGGTGGGGAATCTCAATTCCGCTGGAGACTTCAGTCTGGCACCATCAGTTACTGCATCCTTCGGCATACGAACAACTTCCTACCAGACTTGCACTTGTGACCCGGTGCTGGGGGCGACACCTGCTGCGGCGGCTTTACTGGGGAAAACACGAGCTTCGGCACCCGAACACTCCTCTGAAATTTGCACTTGTGACCCGGTGCTAGGGACAGAAGACATCATCCTTTGGTGCTTGACTCAGCTGATGAGGTGACGTTCCTTCAGGATGCGTCTGCTTGGGGAAGAGAATCATCCCTGCCTGGGGAGACATATCAATGCTCACTATCTTGCGTTTAGATTCTGCGGAGGAGAGACTTCTGAACACTGCTGGAGAAGGAGGGCTCGCCCTGCTTCGAGGATGCGCACGGCACATCCTCTGGAATGCGCTACACCTTCAACAACACAAACAACAGGACAAGACACCCTCTTCAAAGGGGCCTATCGAGGTTATTATCTCGTGACAATATTCAGGTAATTAATTGTTTCAACAATCAATGGGCCTAGGCCCGTCAGTTTATGTATGCGCATTTTATCAAAAACATCGGCGTTCTCATTCGCAAACAAAACAGATAAATGCTAAAACAGGCAAGCAGAATTGCTGAATAACATGCATTTTATTAATGGTGAACCCCTGAATGGGCAAAAATGTTTTACAACAGAGGCAAGCTCCTGGAATGAGGAAGCCGCGCAAAAAAGAAAACATAAATATACATCAGTATATACAAATGTCGGCAACGAGGCGTAGACGAACACCATGAGTTGATCCCTCTAAGACCCACTCGACTTCGATACTTCTCCGACGCTTCAGCTTCGGAAGAGATTGATTCAGATAGACGACCCTCAGGTCCTCCAAACCACTAAACAATGAAAGTCCACGCGGAACACAGTCATTTGCTTATTCAAATCCCTAACTTTTGCGTGAACCACCCTTTACGGGTTTTCAGTTCACCGGGATACCCTTTTTTGCCGAAGCCGCCCAGTGTAGGTTTTCGACTTCGCGGGTGTACATTTTTTTCAATATATCCCTAATTTTTGCCCGAACCTTTTATTCTGTTTTTGGTTCGCCGGGATGCCCCTTTTTTGCCTGGAATCTTTCTTTTTTGTCCAGCGGGTCTCTTTCAAGCAAAGTATTTTTTAACTGCGTCCGCGTTCACCGGGGATGCAAAATCTTCACCATCCATCGTGGATAACAACAAAGCTCCTCCCGAGAAGACCTTGCTGATGACATACGGCCCTTCGTAATTCGGAGTCCACTTGCCCCGGTGATCAGAGTGTGGCGGAAGAATCTTCTTTAGGACGAGATCACCCGTCTGAAAGCTTCTAGGACGCACCTTCTTATCATAAGCTTTCTTCATCCGGCTTTGGTACAGGCGACCAAATGCAATCGATGCTAACCTCTTCTCGTCCATCAGGCTGAGTTGGTTCAAACGATTCGTAATCCATTCTGCCTCATCGAGTTTCACATCAACCAAAACTCGCAAAGAAGGAATTTCCACTTCTAACGGTAGGACAACTTCCATACCGTACACCAAGGAGAAAGGAGTTGCCCCGGTCGACGTACGCACCGTCGTACGATAACCGTGCAAGGCGAACGACAACATCTCGTACCAATCTTTGTATGTCACAACCATCTTCTGAACAATCTTCTTTATGTTCTTGTTGGCGGCTTCGACGGTGCCATTCATCTTCGGCCGGTAAGGAGATGAGTTGTGGTGTTCAATCTTGAAGCTCTGGCACAGCTCCTTCATCATCTTGTTATTCAAATTCGAACCATTATCAGTAATGATCTGCTCGGGAATTCCATAGCGACAGATGATGTCCCTCTTTATGAATTTAGCTACCACCTGCTTGGTCACATTAGCGTACGAGGCTGCCTCCACCCATTTGGTGAAGTAGTCGATAGCTACCAGAATGAAACGATGACCATTGGATGCAGTGGGCTCGATCTTGCCTATCATGTCGATGCCCCACATGGAGAACGACCAAGGGGAGGACATGACATTCAATGGGCACGGCGGCACATGAACTTTATCAGCATAAATCTGGCATTTGTGACATTTCTTCGCGAATCTGAAGTAATCCGACTCCATAGTCAACCAGTAATACCCTGCTCTCAGGATCTTTCTCGTCATGGCATGCCCGCCGGCGTGCGTACCAAACGTGCCTTCATGGACTTCTTCCATGAGCATACTCGCCTCTTTCTCATCTACACATCGGAGTAGCACGAGATCGTGATTTCTCTTATACAGCACTCCATCAGGATTGAGATAAAAGTTTCCAGACAGCCTCCTCAGAGTCTTTTTATCCTGGGTTGACGCACCCGCAGGATACTCCTTAGTCATAAGGAAGGTCTGGATGTCGTGGACCTCGATTGCATCCTCGATTGCAAAGACAAATGCCGGTCTGTCAAGACGCGAAAGCACAATTCTTGGAGCCTCATTCCAATAATTGACTTTATACATTGAAGCCAACGTGGCTAAGGCATCAGCCATCTGATTTTCAGCCCTGGGTACATGATGAAGTTCCACTCGATCGAAGAAAGGAAGTAGCCTCCTGGCGTAATTCATGTACGGCACCAAATTCGCTTGACGAGTTTCCCACTCCCCTTTAATCTGATTGATTACGAGCGCTGAGTCACCATATACGTCTAGATTCTTGATTCTCAAATCAATTGCCTCTTCTAGACCCATAATACATGCTTCATACTCTGCTTCATTATTGGTAACTGGAAACGTCAGTCTCGCAGTAAACAGGATGTGGGATCCGTGAGGAGTCGTGATGATAGCCCCGATACCACTTCCATAGGAATCAACCGCTCCGTCGAATATCAGCTTCCACTGAGACTTCCTATCTGGCCCCTCATCGGGCAATGGCTCATCGCAATCCTTCGCTTTGAGAAACATAATATCCTCGTCAGGGAATTCGAACTTCATCGGCTGGTAGTCTTCGATTGGCTGTTCGGCAAGGTAATCAGACAATACGCTTCCCTTAATGGCTTTCTGAGAGATGTACTGAATATCATATTCCGTTAACACCATTTGCCATCTGGCAATCCTTCCCGAAAGAGCCTGCTTCTCGAAGACGTACTTGATCGGATCCATCTTCGAAATTAGCATAGTGGTGTGGTTGAGCATATACTGTCGTAGACGTTTGGCGGCCCAAGCTAATGCACAACACGTCTTCTC
This sequence comes from Lathyrus sativus, assembly GCA_963859935.3. Classification (NCBI taxonomy): domain Eukaryota; kingdom Viridiplantae; phylum Streptophyta; class Magnoliopsida; order Fabales; family Fabaceae; genus Lathyrus; species Lathyrus sativus. The sequence goes on along the minus strand of OZ012736.1, from coordinate 213,881,181 downwards.
CAGCATCGAGTATCGAGATTCACACTCAGTGAACATTTTACTCAAATAATAAACGGCATGCTCCTTTCTGCCCGTCTCGTCGTGCTGACCGAGAACACACCCCATACTATTCTCCAGAACCGTCAGGTACATGATTAATGGCCGTCCAGCCACTGGGGGTATCAAGATTGGAGGTTCTTGAAGATACTGCTTTATTTTGTCGAATGCCTTCTGGAAATCCTCATTCCAAGTAATCGCCTGATCTTTCTTTAAAAGCTTGAACATCGGTTCACAAGTGGCCGTGAGCTGAGAGATAAACCTTGCAATGTAGTTTATTCGGCCCAAGAAACCACGAACTTCTTTTTCTGTTTTCGGCGCTGGCATTTCTTGGATAGCTTTTATTTTCGCAGGATCAACTTCAATCCCTCGTTCACTAACGATAAACCCCAATAACTTTCCGGACCGCACTCCGAAAGTGCATTTGTTAGGATTCAGCCTCAGCCTGAACTTCCTAAGCCTTTCAAACAGCTTCAATAAGTTCACCAGATGCTCTTCCTCCGTTTGGGACTTTGCAATCATGTCATCAACATAGACCTCGATCTCATGATGAATCATATCATGAAACAAAGTTACCATTGCTCGCTGGTAAGTGGCCCCTGCGTTCTTCAGACCGAAGGGCATTACCTTATAGCAAAATGTTCCCCAGGGGGTGATAAACGTCGTTTTCTCCATGTCCTCCGGTGCCATCTTGATCTGATTGTAACCGGAGAAGCCATCCATGAATGAAAACACGGAAAACTGGGCTGTGTTGTCGACCAACACATCGATATGAGGCAACGGGAAATCATCCTTAGGGCTCGCCCTATTCAAATCCCGATAATCGACGCACATGCGTACCTTACCGTCCTTCTTCGGTACAGGCACTATGTTGGCGACCCACGGAGGGTAAGTGGTAACGGCTAGAAATCCTGCGTCCAACTGCTTCTGGACTTCTTCTTTGATTTTTACAGCCATGTCTGGTCTCGTCCTCCTGAGCTTCTGCTTGACTGGAAGGCAATCTTCTCGCAACGGCAAGCGATGAACCACGATATCTGTGTCAAGTCCGGGCATATCTTCGTATGACCAAGCAAAGACGTCACTATACTCTCGAAGCATCTCGACCAGTCTATGCTTGACATCAACCTGCAGCGCTGCCCCTACTCTGACATTTCTGACGAGCTCTTCAGAACCCAGATTTATGATCTAAATATCCTCTTCATGAGGCAGAATAACCTTCTCCTCTTGTCTCAACAAGCGGGCCAACTCTTTCGGAAGGTCCTCGTCTTCGTCAATCTCATCCTCGGCTTGATAGATCGGGCAATCGAAGTCGTAGTGAGCCGTAGAGGGTCCAGAGTCGATGTCATCTGTTACGTGGATCCTGCAATAACAAGGGTTAAGTTTAAAGCAAGAATATGCAGGTTAGCACAAACCTCATTGCCATTTTGCTGTTTTTCGAAATAAACATAAAACAGGAATAACAGAGAACACAATATTTGAGTACGAAGAAAACGCCTTTTATTTATTAACAAAATGCATGTACATAATCCAACAAGGCCCTGACAATAAAACCAATATGCCCCGGGCAGGACATAGGGTTGTACAAAGATTGTAAAAATCGAATCATTACTCTTCACTTGTCAGCTGGATAATCTCCTTGATGGTCCAAATGTTGAGGCGCTCGCCCGACTTGCTCGGTTGAATCCAGGCGTCAAGATCACAATCACTATCCCCGCTGTCCTCAGACGCTGCGTTGACGCTTTCGAAAATTACTCCGCCTTTGGTGAATAGGATCGGCCCTTTCCCACGAGACGAACTTCTAGACGAAGATGAAGCCTCGGCTCCAGGAGAATATCCCAACCCAAACTTATCCTGCTTGATTGGTATATCCAAAACATGCCCCCAGCCTGGGGTGGAACCGGCTTCAACGACGGCCCGAGCTTCTTTAAACGAAGAGAGATTCATCTCTTGCTTCTCTACGACGACAGGAGCTACCTCTTTCACCTTGACGGTTTCAAATGCTTGGCAGAGAGTTTCATGGATTTCACCATCCATTTCCACATATTTAAAGGATGACAAGTGGCTCACCATAATGTCCTCCTCACCACAGACGGTCACTATGCTGCCCCCGACAGCATATTTAAGCTTTTGATGCAGCGTGGACGTCACGGCACCAGCAGCATGGATCCATGGCCGACCTAAGAGGCAACTGTAGGCAGGCATGATATCCATGATATAGAAAACCGTATTGAACGTCTCTGGACCAACTTGAATTGGCAGGGTCAACTCTCCGAAAACGTGGCGCTTAGTTCCATCAAATGCTTTCACCACCAGATCACTGGGCGTGCAAAGCAATCCACGGGTATCCAACTTCATTAGTGCCTTCTTCGGAAGCACATTAAGCGACGAACCCGTATCCACCAGGACATGCGACATGATAGTGCCTCTGCACTCTATCGAGACGTGCAAGGCGCTGTTGTGATCTCTTCCTTTAGGAGTCAGCTCTAAATCTGTAAATCCCAGCCCATTACCAGCATTAACATGGGCTACCACCTCTTCCAGCTGATTTACTGATATCTCCTGCGGCACATAGGCAGCGTTCAATACCTTCAGTAACGCGTTGCGGTGCGCTTCAGAACACAGCAACAAGTTAAGAATAGAGATCTTTGACGGAGTCTGATGAAGATGATCTACAATCTTGTAGTCGCTCTTCTTGATTAATCGCATGAACTCTTCAGCATCTTTAACTAGCAAATCTTTTTCTGCCCCAGAAGGGACCTCTTCGACAGCTCTGCCTTTACCCTTATATACAGCGTCAGCTCGGACCACTTTCTCTGCTGCAACCTCTGCTGGCGCAAACACTCTACCGCTTCGAGTAATGCCACTGACTCCGGCCAGATTCTGCACAGTCGATCCGTACGGCTTGAGCTCTAACTTTTGACCATTGCAATAGACCTCGGCGCCGTAATGCCATGGAACGGCGTTAGTGCTTTCGAATGGGATTGGCCCGGCCCTGGTGATAGTAATAGTAGGCGGTCGGGGCGCAGAAATAGTAATAGGGTGACGAGGAATAGTAATGGTAGCGACTTCATCTGCCTGTCTCAGTACAACCTCCCCTGATACACTTTCAATTCTCCGGCTGAACTGCAAAATACCCTCGGACATCAGACTTTGGATACCTTCTACCAGCTACCCACACCCATCAGGAAGTGTAGCACAAGCCATACATAACTCTCCACATCCAGGAAAGAAGCCCTTCTTCAGCAACTTAGCCTTGACAAAACTAAGCGGCGTTCTCAAGTCTTTGACATCAGTCAGCAAGTCTGCACTCTCTTCTGTGATAACGGCGTTCACTCCGCCTCCCTTATGATGAGGCATAGGGTTCTTGGTAACGTTGGGCACACTATCAGAAAAGTTAATAACCTTGGCGTCCACCAAGTCTTGCACTTTATGCTTAAAAGCTTTGCAATTCTCAATCGTATGGCCTGGTGCCCCAGTATGGAAATCACAAGTAGCATTGGCGTCATACCCCGGCGGCGGTGCCCCTGTTAAGGGAGCCATTGTCCTCTTTTGAACTAATTGGAGCTGAAGCAACGTTTGTAAGAGCTGTGCATACGACATAGGTGGAGTTTCAAAATGACGATTTGTCAGAGGAGCCCGATTCTGATATCTTCTATACCCCTGCTGATTCTGCTGCTGAGGATGCTGCTGCTGCCGCGGCTGCGGTGGAGCAGCTGGGATATTTATGCTAGCAATCTGAGGCTGAGGGCCCTTGCCCTTTCTCCGAGCATTAGTGACAGCACTGGCATCTCCCTCTCGACACTTGCCAGCGTAAGGTTTCTTACTACCTCCTCCAGCCGAGGATGATTCGCCCTGAATTTTTCCGATCTTTATACCGTTCTCAACATGCTCGCCCATAGTGATGAGAGCCAAGAATGTTCCAGACATGCCACTGACCAGCTTTTCATAGTAGATTCCAGGAAGGGTAGCCACGAACATTTGCACTAGCTCACGCTCAACCATCGGCGGTTGAACCCGAGCAGCCAATTCACGCCACCGCTGGGCGTACTCTTTAAAGCTTTCATTGTTCCGCTGTGAGAGATTCTGAAGCTGAACTCGGTTGGGGGCCAAGTCGCTATTGTATTGATAGTGGAGGACGAACGCTTCTGCGAGATCTTTCCAGGTGCGCACAGTAGCGGGCTCCAGGCCCATATACCATTCGAGTGATGGACCAGAAAGACTATCCTGGAAGAAGTGCATCAGCAACTTCTCATCGTCAGAATAAGCGGACATCTTTCTATAATAAGATCGAAGGTGAACACGGGGGCAAGTAGTACCCTTATACTTCTCAAAGGCAATCACCTTGAATTTATGAGGTACCTTAAAATCAGCAATCAACCCAAGCTTGGACATATCAACGCCCAATGTGTTCTGATTTTCAATGTCTCTCATCTTGTCTTCCAGCGCTTTGAACCTGAGTCGAGCTTCAGCATTCAACTCTGCTTCTACACCTCTCTGAGAGAATATGTCATCCTGATGGTCCTCAAGCCACGGTTGAGGCACCAACAGATTTCCCACACCAGCATTGCCGTTGACCGGCCCTATGTTAACATTGGCTCCCAGACTACCATTGCCGACGCCTGCCGCATTGAGCCCGATATTAGTCATCAGATTGCCGTTAGCACTGCCGTTGCCCCCGGCAACAGGAACAACGTTCTGTGGAGCATCCACTGGAGGAGGAGTAGGCACGGCCCCGCCGTGAAGTATGCCATTACTGTCAACCCTGGAGATCAGAGGTTGAACCAAAGTGCGAAGCTGGTCCTGACCATTCGCGACCACCTGCATCAGCTCCATAAAACGATCCATCCGTTCGCGGAGTTCTTGAACATCTGACTGCACCTGGTCCATTATCCTTGTCTGATTAGCGCGAGTTGAGTAACGGTGAATGAGTCTTTGATCAATCCTGGAGATCGAAAGCAGCTCGGAACCTGTGTACCTGAAAAACCTGTCAACATTAAGGGTTAGGAAAAGCAACAGAATGTATGTCATGCAAAAATGCTTCATGCAAATGTATGCGTGTGTTTGTGTGCTTGAGAGGTTTCCCCCGATCCTGGCGCCTTAGTACCAGTGCCGACAATAATAAGGAGGGGAATCTGGGCCCAATCAAGGAAACAACAATCTCACATATACATAGTACCAGTGATAGCCAACTCCGAAACATCAGGGATCGAGAACTCGTACGCAATAGTCTTTCTGAGAGAGGCTATAGTAATACAATAAGAGGTGAGAGATCCTGGATCGGGGAAACGATACCTGTCACAGACACACGTCAATGGAATGCGAATGAACATGCAAACTAATGCAGAATGCAGGCATGCAGCAATATATCCAGGTGGCTGCTGTGGAGATTCGGTATCAACAGTGACTGATGAAAAGGAAACCCCGGTGTAAAACCACTGATCTGATCTGCTGAGAATAACCATCTGATAGGATCGAGATCAAAATTCTGCTCTGTCAAGAGTAAGTGCCTGATAATAAGGACCCGGGATGCATGATCAGAAAACGTCCGCTGATGAAGTCTTCAGACCCCAAACCAAAAATCTGCCCTATCAAGAACAAACATACAGCTGCTGATGAGATCTTCAGACCCCACTCAAAATCTGCCTTATCAAGAACAAACAACAACTGCTGACGAGATCTTCAGACCCCAAAATCTGCTCTATCCGGGACAAACCTCTGATGACAATACTCTGATCCAAACCTGCTCTATCAGGAACAAACATGCACCCGATGATAAAATCCTCTGATCAAAAAACTTGCTCTGTCAAGAACAGTCAATATCTGCAACTGAGAACCCTGATACCAACATAACTGATTCACTGTCAAGAAAACCAGGTGGTCTGGAGGTCAAAGTTTCCTGCAATATCCCAACCCCGCTCACAGGTATGGACCTAATCCACGGACAAAGGTACGGCATCCTATGCGGTCATCAGCGTCACAGACTTTCATGAGTGACGATACGATTCCCAGAAGGAGTGGCATCATCAAGTCATGAAGAGGCCTCACTTAGCTGACTTCCAAATGATCGGTCCCCAGAGTCGACAATCCTCACGTCTGGACTCCCCTCAGATCCTCAGGACCGGAAAGGAGCACCTCTGCAAGAATCTCGTCTGAGCGCAGATTTTCGTAGGGAACTGTGCCTGCTCAGCAGACAGGTTCGTCTACTACTTCTCCGCAACTATATCTAGGTGTATGCTCAAGCCCAGGTCCGGCTTCTCACTCATAGTAACATCCCTCTCCCACAGCAGCTCAGATAATCATATCAAACTGGAAATAAAATGCGGGAAATAAAGTGCGAGAAGTAAAATGCAGGAAGTAAAAAATGCGATAAATAAACGCAACCCAACAAGCAAACATACACGCGCTAGGATTGACTCTCATAGGGAACCGAAGAACCAGAGACTATGGGTTCTCTATCGTCCCCAGCAGAGTCGCCAGCTGTCGCTTGCGCGAAAATAAGGTGCCGGCATGACAGAAGAGTCGCCACCTTTCGTTATTTATCCCTTAGAGCGGGAAAGGAAACGATCGGAAAAACCTGACGAATAAGGGTAAGACAAGGTCATCGCAACCATTGTCTGGGTTCGGGAGTCGGTTACGCAAGGGGAAGGTATTAGCACCCCTCACGTCCGTCGTACTCGACGGGATCCACGCTTGTTTGTTTACTTGGACGGGTTGGTTTTATTCTATCTACCTATCAAGGCTGGCTGAAAAAGAAAAGAAAAATGACTCGGCAAAGTGTCGCATTTTATGCCTACGTATTCTCATCAGAGAATGAGAAATCAGAGTCAACGTAGTTCGGCCTACGAAGGATTATGGGGGAAAGGTTGCTCGCCAAGACTTCGCCATCTTGTGCCTACGTACTCTCAACAGGCATGAGAGATCAGAGCTTACGTAGTTCGGGAAACTACGATTTATTTCCTGTCTTTTACGAAAGAAGTATCTTTTATTGTGTTTGCGATTTCAACCGCACTAGAGACTATGACCTGAGAGTGAATGCGTCGCATGTCACCCAAAGGGTACCATACTAAACATCCAGACCATGGAAAAGAAACTCTCCCACAATCCTTTCTCAGATAACTTAAGGCTCGTAACGTACGAAAGAAATCATTCATGATTACTGTATCTTAAACTGTTTTGAGATGAGAAGAGAACAGGCCCAACTAGGAGGGAGACTATCAAGTCCTACTGTTATCATGCCATGGATTCATCCTATGGTTGAAGTTTGAACAGGGAACTCCTAGATGTTGTCATGCATAGGTTTCAACCTAAAAGTCTATCATCAAATCCTTATCAAAGGAAATGAGAGTCCTAAGGGATCATGTCAATGATACACCAAAACAGACAAAGCATCAGCTTTAAACGGTAAAATGCATGCAATGCAAGTGAGGGAGGAAATGTGTGTGGGGCTTCAGCCTCCACAAGCTCGTCTCGACCTCAAGCCTGTCATGAAATAACAGTAATCATACTGAAAAATAAACAACATGCTATCAAGCAATATACAGAAGACTGCAATCATACAGATAAATGAAATGAAGTGCCCTCAGGCAGACAAACCACATGCTTGAGAAAGAAATCATCTATACCTGATCTCTAATCCGAACCCTAAAACAGAACTCTAATCAGAAGAAAGCAAAGCCCTAAAGCAAAACCCTACACAAGAGAAATCAATCCCAGTCTCCAAGCTTCAAAACAAGCTTACCAAAGAAAGGGAGCTAAGTAGGCAGACTCATAGTGCCCTCCTCAGGAAAGCACTAGGAGGCTTGTACTCAGGAATCATATCCTATGTGGCTCAACCACTGTGATCAGTTTACATTCCTCCTCAGGAGAAATTAAACTCACATGAAGGCTCCAACATCACTGGATATTTAGGAAATCCTACCTGAACTAGTGGAACTAAGTGAACAGCCCCATAGTGCCTTCCTCAGGAAAGTACCAGGAGGCTTCCACTTAGGAGTTGTATCCCATGTGGCTCAACAACATGTGATCAGTTTACATTCCTCCTCAGGAGAAATTAAACTCACAAGTTGGCTCCAACATCATTGGATACTTAAGAAATCCTAGATGAACTAAGGGAGCTAAGTGAACAGACCCATAGGACCTTCCTCAGGAAAGTACTAGGGGGCTTCCACTTAGGACTTGTATCCCATGTGGCTCAACAACTGTGATCAGTTTACATTCCTCCTCGGGAGAAATTAAACTCACAAGTTGGCTCCAACATCATTGGATACTTAAGAAAGAGGTGAGAAGAAAGAATGAAAGTCATTCATAGTGCCTTCCTTAGGAAAGTACCATGAACTTCCCCCAAACTTCAGGATCTCAAACCTCACAGACAGGGAATAATCTCCAGGCTCTGGGTCTCTGAGTCTTGATCTACAATCTTCTCTCCCATCAAGCTCTTCAACAAGATCTTCAAAACAAACTAAGCCCCACAACAAATTCCCCAAAATAAACCCCAAGGATAAACAGATAACCATAGAACAGTCAAAATCATCAGTCAACTTCAGAAAATACCTAAAAATACTAAAACAAGAGGGAAAATTCTAACAATTATTCACAAGGGTCCATAACATCTATCCAAAACATCCACATATGCCCCTACCCAAAAATCAAGACAAAACTCTCAGAAGAAAATGAATTACTTTACCTATGCACAACCTAAACCCTAATTATGATACCCTAATCATACCCTAATTAAACTAATCAAATTTTAATCTAAAAATCAAGAATTAAATCCTATGGGGAACTATGATTCAATGTCTAATTATACCCAAAAGAATGAATTAAAAATCACTAAGGGAAGGTCTTAAAAGAAATTCTACAAAATTGGATACCAAACTAAACATATTAAAAAGCTATTTAAATGGAAAATACTCTAAAAATACTAAACTAAAAATAAAATGGAATTTTATTTATTTATAATTTTCTAGACAAATTTATGAACATGTGAAAAAAACAAGTATTAAAAAATATTCATTTTTCTATTTTATATGAATTTTTTAATATGCAAGAAATATAAAAGAAATAAAAATGAGAAAATAAAATAAATGGGGGGAAGGGGGTGTCAAGAGCAAGGCGCTCTAGTTATTATTTCAATGGGCCAGAACTGGGGAGGTGCAGATAGAAACTGGGTTAAGCCCAGGCGCGCTTCAGAAAAACAATGAAAAATTAAAAAAGAAAAAGATAAACATGCGGTGCATTTAGCAAGGGTTACTAGTTCATTTCCAGTTGGGCTGAGTGAGGGGGGTGTGGATAGGAGATGGCTCTTAAGCCCACGTTTCAGAATAAATGAAACGCGGCGTTTTAAGGACGCGCAAGCTTCCCTCCAAATTCACTTCAAATCTGGGCCGTGAGATTGGTTTTTGGTCAATGGTCTTGGGCGTGATCCAAGGGCTGGGAGGTTGTCTTCAACCTCCAGCCTAGGGTTTCATGGAAAACCAGTCTTCATGCGCTGATCTTTCTCTCCCTCGTTCTCCTTTGTGTGGCCATGAAAACAGAAACTTCCAAGACCAATATTGCGCCATTTCTTCCCAGGAATCTAACTATACCAATAGCTTCTCCTGAAACCTCCTAGAATTCGCAAACAGAATGCAAGAAAAGCTTGGTTCCAACATTTTCTCTGTGATCAACTCGGTTAAAGCTCAAATCTGATGGTATGATCCTGTTCTTGGCCTTGCCCTAATCAATCTAAACCATACCATATCCATTAATACCCTACATACAACCTGTTCTTGAAACTCAAAGAAGTGGCACCCTGCCATGAAACTCCATAGATCCTCCTCTAATCCTTAGAACTTAAGCAGCTAACCTAGTAGGGTAATTCTACACCTAGAAACTTGATTGAATGCGCATAAATAATGAGATACGGGGAGAATCACCAACCTGCCAAGTGATGATGGTGAGTAATGCTAGGGATGAATTCAGAGCTTGCAACCTTCCATGATTAATCTTTAATGGCAGATAAGAGTTCTGTTTGCACTATCTTGGATGATTGAAGCCTGTGGTGAGCAACTCGAGCCTTGCTTGACTTTGAAGAAAGCTTTGAACACCTCACTCTTTCTCTCCCTTTCTCCACTGAATTCTTCAACCTGAACCAACCCCTTACTCATCATGATTCACTTGTTATATAACAATCCATGGAATCAACTAGAAGCTTCTAGAATCCACTAGAAGGTGATGAAAATCTCATGACATGACATATTGGTTATCTCATATCTCATATGTTAAGCCTTGTAATTTTGTGCCAAAATCTCCCCTTGTGAGATATTGAGGTGGAGTGTACAAAAAATCAGCTCATACTTGCCTTGTGTGAAGATTTCTCAAGTTTCCTTAAGATGCAAGAAACAAATTTACAAAGCAACTCCAATTTTTAAGCCTAAACTCAAAAATGTGGCTAAACCATTGTTTTTAAAATGATGTTTGGATTCAAAATGACATATTGGATGACCCATTTTGGATTTGTAGATCTCTCAAACCAAAATTCCATTTCAACTTTTTCAACTTATAAGCCATTTTAGGTCATTTTTACCCAATCATGAAAATCCTTGCTACAAGCTTTTTCAATAACTCATGACCACTTTTATAAGCTTAAAATCCCATTTTGAACAACTTTCATGTTTTGAGTTTTTCCATTTGAGGCTTGGAAATAGGAGATATGGCCTTTGCTTAATATGACCTATAACTGCCAAATGACCAAAATACCACTGTCTTGTTCAAACCATAAGTTGAGTTCTACAAATCCTATCAAGAACTTCTAGTACTCTCTAGAAATCTAGGAAGATGCTCTTCAACATTCAGGTTGACCAAGAGATCATAGGAATCATCCTACTAGGGCAAAAGTTGTCTGCAAGTTGGGTGACTTTCAAGGACCCAGATTCACACACCTCTGCTGACCTGTAACTTGTCAAAACCATAACTTGAGCTCTGCAACTCCTATCAAGTACTTCTACCACTCAAATTAAAGCTAAGAACAAGCTCTACAACATTCATGTTGTGGGGAAGATGAGATATCAATCACATATTGAGATAAAACTGCCTGGAAGATAGGGATCAAATTAGGGTTTTTCACTGACAATCCCTGGAAACCCTAACTCAAAACTTCTCACACTCCTCAATCATGATGAGTTGGTCTAGGAATCATCTTTATAACATATCCATACATCATTCCATGATCTCATGGCCCTTGGATTAGGTCTCAACCTTCTCCAAATTTTCAGTTATCCTAGGGTTGACCCAGTCAAAACCCTAACTCTACCATTCATGGTTGAATCTCCTGAATTCTTGCACAATGACCTCTCTGGGCTTCATGATGGCTATCAAGACATCTCATAGGCTTTCTTAAAGCTTCCAGTTCATTCTCAGAGTCTCAGAATCATCTGAGGAGCTCCCACACCTCTCAAGTTATGAGACACACAACCTTGGTTTCAACCAATTCCTCTGAGGATCTCCTGAACTTTCTGATGAAGGTATCAACCTTCAAACACTTGATGGATGAATAATTGTTGGTCAAATTTTGGGGTGCAACAGTACTCTACAGGAACATTTTGTTTGTTTGCATGCTAATTTTGCTAAATGTTTGCTATGGATTGGGATTGGGTAAAAGGTGAAGGTTAAAACCTACAGATATTTTCTAAATTTGCTCGCAAAGACATCGCGTCCTCTGGCTACGTATCCTAACTAGGATAGAATCAGAGCAATCATAGTTAACTTCACTAAGGATGAAGAACACTTGATTATGATCAAGGTTCAAAGGGGAACAAACATATCCATGCTTGTGTAGAGTTTCACAAAACTCTCTAGATCTATGTTAAACACTCAAGAAAGGGGAGTAAGTAATCATATCCATGATTCTTACATAGAGTTTACGAACTCTATCCTAGGGTTCTAGTTGAAGAACACTCCTAGTATAGGTGGGTTTTCTAGACTTAAAGCAAAGTGTAAGGCTTAAACTTAACTAAGCTAAAGTTCAAAATGACTTCATAAAGTCAAGGAAGGGTAATGGGCTATCCAATGACACAAGGGTCAATGGAAAGACTTTTCCTTTGGAAGGAGAGAGAGAGATAGTTAGAGAGAGAGATAGAGAGAGAGAGACAACTTGGATGAGAACTAAAAAGTTCTATCACTTGGGGAATAAGTACTTAACAAAGTAAATGAGCAAGATGAAATAAGACAAGTAAGTATGCAAATTACAATAAGCATATACTTCAAATGATATCAAGGGTTACAACCAATAAATCATCTTAATAATGATTGAGGACCTATCTTGACAAAGATTGGAACATGATGAAGGTAATTACCACATAAACAAATCACAATTTTGAAGATAGGCAAGTCACAAATTCAAAACATAGCAAATGTAACAACAATGCATAGATCATAATCAAACACTGTTAAATCAGTTTAAACCTCATAATTTAGGAGGTATTAATGAGACAAGATTATGGTGACAAACAGAGGGGGTACCCTAACATGTTAACTAACAAGGGGAATAAAGATCTCACAAGAAATTCAAACGTGCTCAAAGGAAATCAACTGTAAATAGGATCACTAATCACAATAATTGAACAAATTTCCATACGGGCAAAGTATATCACAATTTATGACAACAAGTAGTATATTCATATCATATAAAAGTAGACACTATAACAAGCACAATGCAAAAAGAATGAGCGAAAAAGGATGAAAAATGAAAGAGTTGTGATCATTTGCAATTTCATGAATTAAATGCACAAAACAATATTAACAAATAAAATTAAAAGAGAATGCAAGGGGTGGGAGTTGAACCCACGCCCTCCAGCTTGCACATGTGCGCGCAAAAAAATAGGAAAAAGAATAAAAGGGTTGATCCTCCTCAGGGATCGAACCCAGGTTCAGGAAATGATAGGCGTTTTATGGGCAAGGCTTCTACCACTGGGGTGGCTATACATCTGTTGATATAGCCACCCCCATAAGTATATATGGCTTGGCGTGCTAAATTTCTGGGCAACTTAAACGCAGCAAGAACAAGGAACAAACATGGATGCATTTTGATTCACAACATGGCCAAAACTCCATCAAATTTAACAAAACAAAAGTCTATCTTGAGTGGATTTTAACAAGGATTATGATGGCATAAATGGTTTTTCAAAACAAGGCATGGAAAATAAAACACGATGGCAGTTGCAAATATGATGTTCAAAATGCATATTGATGAACATAAACTGAAACAGTGAGGATTAGAATTGAAAAACAACTTGAGCAAACCATGAAGGTGATATAGAAAGTGTTCTAACAAGAAATTGATGTAAAGCAGGTATGAGATGAGAACTGGTATATGAGTTGCAATGTGTACATGGTATGATGCATTTGAGAAACCAAAACACATATGGAACTGATTCAAACTAGACAAGCTTTATACATACACTAGAAGTATATTAATAGAAAGTTTTCACACTCAAGAGTCAACATGAATTAAGTGAAGCAGGAAGTTGATCAATGATTTGCAAATTCAACATAACAATGCATGATGCCTAGCTGTGGAATTCCGAATTGAGCAGGTTTATGTCCATACAAACAGTAGATGCAAATTTCAAATATGTTGGCTAATGGTTCTAAACTCATGGATCAAGTAAAATCATGTTTAAACAAGGGAGTGGTAATGTATTGCAGGCTGTGGCAGAAAAATGCAAAATGCACATGGGTAGTACATCAGGGAAACATCAGTTCAGTTGCAATCAAGTCATGGAAATAAGGTATACACATCAGGCATATGAGGATATATGATATTGAATTCAAAACTGAGGTATACTTTAATCATATCAACAAATGGCATGTTAGTGGAAATGCAAACAGTTTTGGATTGATGATGCAGTAAGTGAGTTTTCAAGCAATGAGGTTTCAAACCAAAACAAAAGCACACACATATCATATACATGATGACAGATAGGATGAACCAAGAAAATCAAGCATAATGCACTTAGAATAGAAATTGACATGTTGGTGGGATAACAAAGACAGTCTTGATTATGCAGTGGGGATTTTGCAAATGGAAATGGTTTCAAACCAAAACAAAAGCACACACACAACATATATGTGACAATGGATGAGATTGAATTCAAAAATTTAGCATATTGCACCTAAAACAGAAATTGGTAAGTTTTGTGGCAATGTGAAAAACTGTCTTGTTAGGGCAGTGGGTGAAATTGCAAAAGCAAAGGTTTCAAGTCAAGCCAATGGTTTACACATATCATATATGCAATAACAAATGAGATGAACTCAAAAAATCCAAACAAAAACACTTAAAATAGCAAATGGCATGCTCATGGCATATTCTAGTATGAAATGCAATTGGAAGTGAAATTGAGGGAGCAGGCAATAACAGATCAAATTAACAATGTGTACACATCAAAAATATGATAAGAAATGAGTTTCAACTCCAAGAATGAGCATATGACAGTTGGGAAAGAAAAACATGCTGGTATAGGAAATGGTGAAAAATTGTCTTGGCAAGAATGTAGCAGCATGGGGCATTTTCCAAATCAATGAGTTTGTGATGAATCCTGAGCTATACACACATCATAATGAGACTAACAAATGAAAACATGCTTGAGAAATGGAGGAAAACTTGACCAAACAGAAAATCTCCTTTTCAAACTCATGACATGTAAAAACAAACAACCTTAATATGCAACCAACAACATCCATGACAATTTGAGGCTTTTGACATCATACACACATTTCAAATGAGTAAGGCAATGATTTTATGAGCATAGATCAAGTGAGCATGGGTTGAAACAGAATATAGTATGTTTGTCATCATGATATTTTACAAAGTGCAGCAGTTTGAGGCATGACATAGCAAATTGTACCTTAGGCAGTTTTTAAGCATAACAACAACATATACACTCTTGAAATGGATAGGAAAATGAGTTTACAACTTCAAATTATGCAAAAACTCATTAAATCAAAGAATGATATATTGAATCAAATTGGACAACAAAAAGCACACATGTCTTATAAGACAGCCCTAAAGTTCAAAACCTCATGTTTCTCATATTTCCACCAAAACATACATTATAAACTTGATCAAGTAAGCATTTAGACAAATGACTTAGAACAAATGAGATGCAAAGTAGTAATCACAACAGCCCAATATACAAGTCTTAGTAGTGGCAAGCAAGATGATATCAAAATAACATAGGAGCAAAATCAAATAGCCATATTGATTCCAACATGATCAAAGGCAAGGGGGGATCTATAAGCAACTTACAAATCATCTACCTATCCTAAAAGTGAGTCAAGTGTAGAGTTCTAGGGCAAACAAACCAATTTCTCAAAGTTGGATCCTAAATCTACCAAATGACCAAACTATTACTAACAAGCATGAATATGGTATCAAGACACAAACTCACAATCTAACCTCCACATATTATTTACAAATGACAAAATATTGGACAAAACAAACATTATGATCATGAAACTAACATTCTTGACAAAGAAGCATCATAGGACATTATCGTACATTTTCACACAAATCCTCACAAAAATGTAAAATATGATAATGTATGATTTCTAGACAGTTAGAACATCACATACCTCTTCTTGACCATCCTTGAGCAAGCTAAAAAGCTTAGAAACCCAGAGGTGCTCCTTCTTTTGCAATGATATGAAACTTGCTTCCTCTTGAAGTAACAAAACCAAACTTTAAGACAGTTGGAGTTAATGAATTTCCAACTGGTTTTTAATGCCTTAGATAGTTATAATATGATGTATTTGATGTGTGTGGATGGTTAGATCAACAAGAAAAAGCGTAGACCAAGATTTGGTAAGTTTTGAGGGTTGTGGTCAAACTTTCTTAGTGTGAAAGTTGACTTTTAGAAAATTGGTATTTTTTGGAGGTTTAAAGGTATAGACACCTTCTATATGATATTTAAGGATTGTATGGATTCTCTTTAGAGGTTTCGAAGGGATGGAAGTGGTCTTGAGCAGAGTTTTGCTCAAGACAATTTTTTGGGGGAAATGGAAAATTTGAAGATTTTAGGATTCTTGATGAATGAGAGGAGAGTGAGAGTTGTAGTTTTCTAAGATTTCTCTGGTGTGTTTGAGCTCATAGAGGAGGCCTCTATTTATAGCCAGGCAAGAGTGAGGGTAGCCTTGGTCATTTACCACTTTTGGAGGGAGATTTGTGAAGAAAAACTTGCCAAATCTAGTGGCAGCCATCTTCACATCAACTCCATGGCTCAATGCAGAAGAAAACCAGCTGATATGAGGGAGTGAGGTGACCTGAAATGATGCTAGAGAAGTAGGGGACTGCAGCTGCCACATGTCTTGAAAAGTTTCTCTTTCTTCCTATTATTTGAATAAAATAATGTCTACTTGCCATCAACTTGCAATGTTCATCAAACCAACTTCCCTTCTGGTTTTCTCTTCATACATACCTCACATTATCAGTTTGTAACATAATCCAAGGGTGGAGAATGATTCAAGTTGTGAAAATTCAGTTTTGAGAAATTTTGACAAAGTGGTTCCAAGTGTGACAGGCCCAACTTCTATGGTGCATAACTTCCTGCTCAAACATGCTATTGTGGAGTTCTACCATAGTTTGGAAAGCCCTTAAGTAGATATACAACTTTATTGTTTTGGGAATTTCCAAATTCTTGATGGAACTAGGTTGAAAAATCCTTCAAAGTTTCTGAAAAAACCACTTACAAGTTATTTCCCCTTGCAAAATGAATTTTGCTATAACTCCAATTCTATGCATTTTTTTATCATGGACCAGTATGAGGCTTTTGTAGGATTTGTTAAGAGCTTTCCAATGAGATTTGAACCACTTCAATTGGATGTGTGGTTGAGGAGTTATGGTCTTGCCCCTTTCGAAACCCTAATTCCCGATTTTTGCAATTACTTCTTAACCCTTGATCCAATGGTCATGAAATTTTATGGGGAGGTGTAGTATGACATAAGGAACATTTTTGATTCACATCTTGAAGTCAAATTCCTTATTGTTGAAAAGTTGACTTTTCGGTCAACCGTTCGATCGATCGGTGTCTACCGAGTCGCCTGTTTGTGATCCAGACATCCTGAGGACTTGAAACACTTTTTATGGACTTTAATAAGCCATAGGATCTTAATGGACCTTGATCCCACCATTGAAATACTCTTTGAATCGAAAGTCAAACTACAGTTGACTTTTTCTGATCGAAAACCCTAATCGGGTATCTCAAATTGCACTGTTCTCAATCCCCGGGTGACCACCTCAAATTGCACTCATTCTTGGTCCAATGTATCATCCTTGATCTTGTTTGAAGTTGGATCAATCCAAAACATTGATTGATCAAACCCTCGAAGTTTCGATTTTGACGGTACGGAACCCTAATTCATCTGCATCTTATCAAAGATAAACTAAAAGTGGGTTAAGGTTAGCTAGTTAAGCAAATGTGATCCTACAATGATGATGAGGATCTAAGGGGTCAAAATTTGGGGTGCAACATTGACCTATACCATGATTCTTGATGTTGTAACCTCTTGAATATGTTTATCATGCCTAATTCTACTTGTTTATGTGTCTTGTTAGAACCATAACACATTTAGGGTTTGTTTCTTGCCTTTGTGAATGCTTGAATGTGAATGATATACCTTGAACTTCTTTGTGATTCAAAACATGATTCTTGATGTTGTAACCTCTTGAATATGTTTTTCATGCCTCATTCTACTTGTTTATGTGTCTTGTTAGAACCATAAAATTCTAGGGTTTGATTGTTGACTTGGTTGTTACCATGAAATTTGCTTACTTTTCCCCATGAAGTCATGAACAAATACTTGAATTGTTGTAACATTTATTGTGTTTTTTGCTTGTTTGATTGTTATCAATACATGTTTAGATGGTCTTATGTTATTACATTTGATCTCATTTGATCCTTATAATATGCTTGCTTTAAGTTGTAACTTATTTGCATCAATCTCGTTTGATTGGTATAGATGAACTTGTTGTTACACATGTTCTTTACTTGAATTGATGATTGTTACATCTATGTATTTATTTTGATCTTGACTATTGTTCATATGTTGTTACATGTTCTTGCTTATTTCTTTAACTTTTTTAAGCCTTCCCCAACTGATGGAGCTTGTTAGTTCTCATCCAGTTGCCTCATCTTTCTCCTATTCCAAAGGAAAGTTTCTCCATTGACCCCCAGGGTCATAGATAGCCCATTATCCTCCCTTTGACTTTGTTAAGTCATCATGAACCCTAGCTTAGTTAAGTTAGAACCTACTAGCCATTATACTTTGGTTAAGTCTAAAAGACCCACCTTTCCTAGGAGTTTTCTTCAACTAGAACCCTAGGTTAGAGTTTGTCAACTCTATGTAAGGATCATTATCATGATTACTTACTCCCCTCCTGGCTTTTGTCAAAGTCAATCCCCTTGAGTGTACAACTTATAATTGAGAGTTTTGTTAAACTCTATACAAGCATTGTTATGTTTGTTCCCCTTTTAACATTGATCATAATCAAGTGTTCATCCACCCTTTGTGAGGTGAACTACGATTGCTCTAATTATATCCTAGTTAGGATACGTAGGCAGAAGATGTGATATCTTTGCGAGCAAACTTAGAAACATCAACCCTAGGTCTTTACCTCAAAACCCCAACCTTGATCCCAAACCATAGCAAGTAGTATACATACAAACATACAAATGGTTTTTGTAGAGTACTACAGATGTTTAGGATGTGAAATACCTACCCTAAGCATAACCAACCCCTGATCCCCGAATCTTTTAGCGATGTTGTTACATCGTACAAAAGGTCTTTCTTTCTTTAACCTTTCCTTTGGATAAATCAAAGTCCGGTTGTGAATTTAATGAATTAAGTTTCAAGTTAATCAATAGCTTGACATCCGATTCTCACCGCAACTGAAATGGCGACTTCACTGGGGATAATATTAGAGGGTTTAGCCCACTTTGTGTGTTTATATGCTATATCTCTATATGCTTATACATGTATATTTGTAAATATATAACTGCTTTGTTTTCATTGGATCTTTGGGTGATATATTGAGTGGTGAGATAAGTCCTAATCCAGACTTGAGTGTACACATATGATAGGATGTGGTATGATCAATAGTTGACTGTTGGGAGTAGTCCTAACATGTTTGACATATGATGTAACCATGCTCAATAGAGACCTCTTTGAGATAATTGATGGTGTACGAGTAGTCATGCATTTCATTAGTTCTTTCAACCTGGGAGTCTGTGAAATTGAGGACCTTTAGTGCGGATATTATAAGGGAGTAGTCCCGAAATAGTTGTTATGCGATGCTACACAGACGAGTCCATCCTGAGAATATTTTTGACCCACGTGAGTATTCATGTTGGTTGATAATATCCGAGGGATTTACTTATGACTCTGAGCACTCTCGATAGAAATCAATCTACAGGTACAATGAAAACCTTAGTACATGTCCTTTGTGAGGGTATACCTTGGCTTCATGCTTATAACCCTGAACCTAGGACCTTTGCTCGTTAGCATTTGCATGTGTGTGTTGTGTGTGCATCATATCATCATGTCATCATAGCATCTCATCTTGGTGCACTGGTTTTGTAAAACTCAGTCATTTTCTATTTGTGAAACCCTAGTTATCATGGATTTTGGGAAAAGAAACACTAAGAAATATAACTTCAAGAAATGTGATACATTGGAGTTGAGAAAGCTATGGATAGTGGTATTCGAAGACTTTGGGAAGACATATGGAAAGCTTCTGAGCATTCTGAAGACTAGGATGGAAGAAGGGGTTCTCAACACCTTGGTTCAATTCTACGATCCGCTGTACCACTATTTCACCATACCAGATTATCAGTTGACGCCAACATTAGAAGAGTATTCCTACATCATCGGAATTCTCGTGAAAGATAAAAAACCTTTCAGTGTTTAGAGAAGCTACCCTCGTTGAAGGAAATTGCTGACATACTCCATCTAGAAGTATTTGAGATTAAAGCCAATCATACTTCAAAAAATGGGGTCAAGGGTTTTCACTCTGCTTACTTATTGAAGAAGGCTACTTACCTTGCCAAGGAAGGTAGTATGGACACATTCGAAGTAGTTTTGGCTTTACTAATATATGGTTTGGTGTTGTTCCCAGAGGTAGAAGAATTTGTCAATTCAACTGCCAACGCAATAATCTTGAATGGTAACACAGTACCCACTTTGTTAGGTGATGCTTATCATTCCATTCATAACAGGACTCTTCAAGGTAAAGGAACTATTAGCTGCTATGCACCTTTGCTATACATATGGTTTGTCAATCATCTACCAAGAACGGATGCTTTAAAAGAAAATCCCAATGGTTGGAGATGGTCTCAAAGGATTATGTCTCTGACTCAAGCAGGCATTCATTGGTATGATCCTGCCTACGACCGAGGAGTCTACATTGATAGCTGTGGTTCTTTTCCGAATATACCACTATTGGGAGTACAAGGAGGGATCAATTACAATCCTAACTTGGTCAGACTTCAATTTGGATTCCCATTGAAGGATAAGCCTAACAACATCCTCTTGGTTGGTTTCTTCTACCTCAACACCTAAGCAGAGGGAGGTTTAAGAAATAATACAATTGATGCTTGTAAAAACATCCGGAGAAAAATCAAAGCCGACCTTGGGAAGAAGAATTGTGTAGCTTTTGAGCCATTCACTAGGTGGGTCCAATCTAGAGCTCGTGATCTCAAGATGCCTTACCTTCCTGAGAATAATACGCAGATTCTCATCGCGTCATATTCTGCCATTCCTATTGAAAATATGGAAGAGTACCAAGAGGTTCTTGAAAGAACAAAGCTTGAGAGAGATACTTGGGAAGACAAGTACCATACTCTTCGTGCTGAGATGATATAATTGCAGAAAGAGTTGCAAGACAAAGATGAGTTGATTGGATGGCTCGAAAGATGCCTAACTGACAGAGATGTGACAAAGGAGAATTTATTTTTCTCTAACATCAAGCCTACGCGGAGTACTCATGAGTATTCAAATATCCCACCAACTTCTGGCGCTTGGAAGGGAATAGTAGACAAGTTGGTGATGGAGAACACTATGTTGAAAAGACTGAAGATGACATACGGATAGGATTCTTATCATACTTCCTAACCATAGGGCCTAGTTTTCTCCTTTGATATAGCCTCACGTTTCTTGTGTTATATTTCAAAAAGTTGTAACTTTTACAAACATTAATGAAACAAGGGTATTACTTTAATTGTCTTCTGAGTGTTGTAAAACCAGTTGTGTCTTTGCATTGCATTCTGCAATTTTGCTAACCATTCAAGGAGTTCAAAATTTGTTTTTTTTTGCAGACACAGTGATGGATAAGAGAAACATGATTACATTCCCAAGCCTGAGGTTAGATAACCTAAGGATTTTAAGGAGCCTCGTAAGGAATCCTGTTGCTTTCATAGCCAAATATGGGGACTTATTGTAACACCCTTTTCTACCCCACAATTATTAAGGAAAAATAACATAGATATCAGAGTAAATTATTAAATTCAATAAAAGCCACCACAAAAGGGCGTATATTTCCCAAATCAAAAAAATAGGTCAAGGCTCCGTAAACAACGGGTTTTCCCAAAATACATCAAATTGCACAAAGCAGCGGAACTCAAAAGGCATAAATCAAGGTTTTCCTCATACAGGAAGATAATCAAAATAAACTCAAAATAAAACATAGTTTAACACAAAATACCTCAACCCGATGTTACATATTAGAGAAAGACCCTCTAAGTTAACCAAAAGGCTAACAACTCAAAACTTCGAAAATATCCTCGACGGTGTCCACGGCTAAACCTGGTCATCTGCATGTTACCCACGTGGAGGTAACATTCAAACAGGCAGGGTGAGTAAAATGATTCATAATAATCAATGTATAAAAATCAACATATAAAACAACATCATATTCATATTCAACATATTCATATCCTTCAATAGGCCTCGAAGGCCACAACACCATAATTCATACTAAAAGACTCATAAATGCAATGCAACAAGACTCAATGCATGTGGTACCAATCATCACAGCATGATGAACATTGGGCCATCAACCCTCCATAGATCCCCATCAATAAGATTGATTCTACTAGAGAACCAGAGCACATCAAAACACTTCACATCCACACAATGGGATTGAAGCCAAAATAATCGAGGTCCTGAACCGAAGTCCGGATGAACATGAATGCATGATGCACACGTCATAAATCATCCTCATAATAACAGCATAGGTGCATCATCATTCATCATATTCATCATCATCATCACAATCATCATCATATCTAATGTCATCATATAATTCATCAAAATAAATGGCATTATCATCATATTACATCATAGAGATCATCATGTCATCATGTAAACATCACATAAAACTCATTGTCATACTCAGGTTAATTCATCACAGAAATCATAGAATAAAACATCAAGGCATCGTTGCACACGATCAACATTCGTAAAACTCTGCTACGTTCGCTGGCATGTTCGCTAGGCGAGTCTGGGGCGAGTTTCTTCGCTAGGCGAGTCTGGGAACAACATTGTTCGTTAGGCGAAGCTTTCTTTGCTAGGCGAACAGTGCGATGACAGCAAATTATGCTACGCACCAGAACTTAAAATCACTTAAAAAGCTCTATGATTCACTTTCCCAATGCCCCCAAAACATCCCTAAATCATCCCTAAATCATATCTCTGAATTGCTCAATCAGTCCTAATTCTCGAACCATAAGCATTGACATATGTAAGGACTTTCTGATTAACGCATCAGCTACAACATTAGCCTTACCAGGATGGTAACTCAATTCAAAATCACAACCCTTCAGAAGTTCAAGCCATCTCTTCTGCCTCATGTTCAACTCCATCTGATCAAACAAATACTTTAGACTCTTGTGATCGCTGAACACTTCGAATCTGGACCCAAAAAGATAATGTCTCCAAATCTTCAACACAAACACCACAGTGGCCAACTCTAAGTCATGCGTAGGATAATTCCTTTCATGAACTTTCAGTTGTCTAGAAGTATAAGCAACTACCTGACCATTCTGCATCAGTACGCCTCCAAGACCCATCTTCGACGCATCACAATACACTGCAAAAGACTCACTCAGGTTTTGCAAAATCAACACTGGAGCAGTCGTCAACTTCTTGAGTTCTACAAAACTCTCCTCACAAGAGACATCCCACACATAAGCTTGACCCTTTCGAGTCAACTGGGTCAATAGAAGTGCCAACTTTGAAAATCCTTATATAACCCTACGATAATAACTAGCCAATCCAAGGAAACTTCGAATCTCAATAGCAGGCTTTGGAGTCTCCCACTGCAACACAACATCAACTTTCGACGGATCAACAACAATTCCTCCACTAGAAATCAGATGGCCAAGGAAACTCACTTCCTTCAACCACAACTCACACTTAGACAACATGGCATAAAGCTTCTTGTCTCTCAAAACCTGCAATACCACTCGTAGATGTTGCGCATACTCTTCCTCGGACTTAGAATATATCAAGATATCATCAATGAACACTACCACAAACTAATCCAAATAAGGATGAAAAATCCTATTCATATACTCCATGAATACACCATGTGCATTAGACACACTAAACGACATCACAGTATACTCATAGTGTCCATACCTCGTCCTGAAAGATGTCTTTGGAATATCATCAGGCTTAACGCGAATCTGATGATAACTAGACCTCAAATCAATCTTGATAAACACACAAACACCCACCAATTGATCTATCAAATCATCAATACTCGGAAGTGGATACTTATTCTTAATCATTACCTTATTCAACTGCCGATAATCCACCCACAATCTCATGCTACCATCTTTCTTCTTCACCAACAACACAGGAGCACCCCACGGAGAAACACTCGGTCGAATAAACTTCTTCTCAAGCAAATCTTCCAACTGTTTCTTCAATTCCCCTAACTCAGATGCAGACATCTGATAAGGAGCCATCAACACAAGACTAGTGCCCGATATCACATCAATAGTAAACTCTACCTCACGATCAGGAGGTAAGTCACTCATGTCGTCTGGAAACACCTCTGGAAATTCCCAAACAACCGGCAGCTCTGCACTCACTATTTCATAATCAACTAGAAGCGATGCAAACAAAGTAAACATTTGAGCCTCATCCTCTAAGAGTTCTTCTACTTGCTTGGCAGATACAAACATCAGCTCCCAACCATCAACAAACTCTAGAAACCTCACAGTCTTGCTGTAACAATCATTATGAACATAGTTGTACTCCAACCAGTTCATACCAAGAATAACATCGATCTGATGCCAAGGTAGATAGACCAAGTCCATCACAAAATTCTTATCATAAATGGTCAAAGGTCAGCTCAAACAGACTAACGCAGTAGTCACTGAACCATTAGTCGGGGTATCAATAACCATACTCCCAATCATAGAAAATAATTTCAAATTCAACCTCTTTGCACATTCAAGCGAAATAAACGACTGAGTAGCACCAGTATCAACAACAATCAATTCAACATCATTAATAAAACAAGTACCTCTGATCAAGTTATCTGTCTTGGACTCTTCCGTACCACTCAAAGCAAACACTCTGCCACTTGCCTGAGCAGCAGTAGCAGTCTTCTTCGGCTGTTGACACTGGGTACTGATATGACCCTTCTCTCCACAGTTGAAGCAAGTTGGAGCTTCGTCTTTACAGTCAGTAGCTCTATGACCTCTCTTGCCACAGCGATGGCATCTCAGCGCTCTACAATTCTCAGCACGGTGGCCTTGCTCGCCGCATTTATAACACTTACCTGGAGCAGTAGCTGCTCCCCCACTTGACTTTTTCCCATCTAAAGCCTTCTGCTTCCCCTTATCACCAGAAGTCACATACGGCTTCCCTCTATACTGACCTTTCTCTTTCTTCTCACTTAGCTGCTTGTAGTGAGTAGATCGAACTCGGCTATCCTCATCATAAATTCTGTTATTGTCCACCAATTCCGAAAACCAACGAATCTGCTGGTACCCAATTCCCTGCTTAATCTCTAGTCTCAATCCATTCTCAAACTTGAGACACTTCGACATCTCTGCGTCAGCACGATTGTAATGCGGACAAAACTTTACCAAAGACTCAAACTTTGCCGCATACTCAGCCACAGTCATATTCCATTGCTTCAGCTCAAGAAATTCCACCTCTTTCTTGCCCCGAACGTCTTCCGGAAAATACTTCCTCAAAAATTCTTCCATGAACACAGCCCAAGTTATTGCAATGCCAACATCTCCCAATCTCTGACGAGTATTATCCCACCAGTCCTCAGCTTCCTCTGCTAGCATGTGCGTACCAAATTACACCTGCTGAGCATTAGTGCACGCCATATCTCGGAAAATCTTCTCAATCACTTTCAGCCACTTCTGTGCATCATAAGGTCATGAGTGCCCACAAAAGTCGGCAGATTGTTCCTTTGGAACTTTCCCAAAGCACGAAACTCATCTAGAGGTCCACTATTCTGAGCCATCACTTGGGCAAGTGATTCCAACACGATCATTCCTTCCAGCCATCTGCAACCATCAATAGGGTTAGAAGAAAACAACTCATCAATAGTGTTCTCACACTATTGACTGACAGGGAACTAACAAAATAAAAACTTGGTTGGACGGACCGACCTACTTTGGTACCACTAATGTAACACCCTTTTCTACCCCACAATTATTAAGGCAAAATAACACAGATATCAGAGTAAATTATTAAATTCAATAAAAGCCAACACAAAAGGGCGTACATTTACCAAATTAACAAAATAGGTCAAGGCTCCGTAAACAACGAGTTTTTCCCAAAATACATTAAATTGCACAAAGCAGCGGAACTCAAAAGGCATAAATCAAGGTTTTCCTCATATGGGAAGATAATCAAAATAAACTCAAAATAAAACATAGTTTAACACAAAAGACCCCAACCCGATGTTACATATCAGAGCAAGACCCTCTAAGTTACCCAAAAGGCTAACAACTTAAAACTTCGAAAATATCCTCGACGACGTCCACGGCTAAACCTGGTCATCTGCATGTTACCCACGTGGAGGTAACATTCAAACAGGCAGGGTGATTAAAACGATTCATAATAATTAATGTATAAAAATTAACATATAAAATGGTGTCATATTCATATTCAACACATTCATATCCTTCGATAGGCCTCGAAGGCCACAACATCATAATTCATACAAAAAGACTCATAAATGAAATGTAACAAGACTCAATGCATGTCGTACCAATCATCACAATGCGATCGACACTGGGCCATCAACCCTCCATAGATCCCCATCAATAGGATCGATTCTACTAGAGAACTGGAGCACATCAAAACACTTCACATCCATACAATGGGATTGAAGCCAAAGTAATCAAGGTCCTGAACCGAAGTCCGGATGCACATGAATGCATGATGCACACGTCACAAATCATCCTTATAATAAAAACATAGGTGCATCATCATTCATCATATTCATCATCATCACAATCATCATCATATCTCATGTCATCATATAATTCATCAAAATTAATGGTAATATCATCATATTATATCATGGAGATCATCATGTTATCATGTACACATCACATAAAAATCACTGTCATACTCAAGTTAATTCATCACAGAAATCATAGAATCAAACATCAAGGCATCGCTGCACATGATCAACATTCGCAAAACTCTGCTACATTCGCTGGCATGTTCGCTAGGCGAGTCTGGGGCGAGTTTCTTCGCTAGGCGAGTCTAGGAACAACATTGTTCTCTAGGCGAACAGTGGGATGACAGCAAATTCTGATATGCACCAGAACTTAAAATCACTCAAAAAGTTCTACGATTCACTTTCCCAATGCCCCAAAAACATCCTTAAATCACCCCTAAGGTCTTACGACGTTAAAGACACAAAACCTACGGTTCATTAGGCTAATCCCGCAACATATTCACGCCCTAAATCACAATTTTTCCTTCAATTACACCCTACTCATCAGGATTACTCACTATTCAACATTCTTATCCCTTTCAAGGTCAGACATTTAACAATTCAAGGTTTTGGCCACGAAGGCCTAATTTTCCTTTTTTCCCCATTGAACTCACGGTCATATTCACCAATCATAGGTTTAGGCCACGAAGGCCAAAGATCACTATTTCTAATATCTACCCTCAAAATCCCTTAAACCTTAAATCGACCTTAAACACATCGAAAGTCACACATGGTAAATCATGAAAAGCTATACTCCCCATACCTTAATCGTCGATCAAAGCCTTCTTAATCCTTCAGGGAATCTCTCGGAACTTCTTCCTCCAATCCTCTCCTCAGAGCTCTAGCCTCAATACTTTTCAGAGTTCACAAATGAATCCTAATTCCCTTTAGAATTCCCTTTTTGTCAAACCTAGTCTTGTGCCAAACAATTGGGCTTTCCGCATAATACCCTCACTAACTCCCCTTAAATGTCCAATTTTCCCTTATTCATCTTATATTTATTTTAATTAATAATATTAATAAATTCATATTATATACTATCGATTAAATAAATAACCCAAAAATGCATTAATTCTAAATATTCCACAAAACACCGAAAATCACCGAAAGATGAATATTCTCAATTAAATAAATTAATTAAAATATTCCAATTAAATTTGGGGTGTTACACTTATTACCTCTGCTAGATACAAAAGTGAATGAAGAAATGCTGCAAGCTCTCATGAAGTTTTACGACCCGCTGTACTGTTTCTTCATATTCCCAGACTTTCAGCTACTGCCAACCCTGGAAGAATACTCCGAGTATATGAAAATCCCTATGACTTTCACACCTAATTATGGAAGGGAGAAGAAACCAAACAGAAGAGATGTGGCTGAAGCTCTTCACCTATAGGCCACTGGCCTTCCAACCCAGCTGGATAATAAGGGTTGATTTAACGGGATGGAGGCAAGGCCATTCATAGAGAGATTTGAGTTTTCTTATGACCGAGGGCATTTTGAAATTTTTTAAGCCATATTGGCTTTCTTGGTTTACGGCTTATGCCTGTTTCCCAGCACACCTGAGTTCATCAGCCTGGAAGCCATCAAGCTGTTTATTGTCAGAAACCCAGTTCCCACTCTCTTGGATGACACTTACTAAACCATTCTCCAGTGGAAGGTGTTCAATCTCGGATGATTCTCCTGCTGCACAGCGCTCCTCAGCAAGTGGTTTATTTCACACTTGCCTAGAACATTCCCTCTGTGGAAATTTCAGGATAGTGATGCATGGATTGGAAAATTGGTTACACTCTCTCATTACGACACCAGCTGGTATGACGTAACTCGTGGAGGAGTGGCCATGATAAAAAGCTGTGGAGAATTCCCAAATATACCGTTAATCGGCACTAGAGGATACATCAATTATAGTCTTATCCTAGCTCGCCCTCAGCTAGGATACCCCACGGAGAAAGAACCAGAGCCAGCCCAGCTAGAAACTTGCTTCTACGAAAGGGATGCTGATCCAGATCTTGAAGCACGAATTATCTATGTTGGCGTCACCCCAAAATGCAATGAATGGCTGCTGTGGAAAATATAAGCTGTCTTATTTCGAAGGAATATCTCTTTTGGTCAAAAGTGATAGCACTAAAAAATTTTTATACTCAATCCTACGACATTACTCTAGAGCCAGAGAAGCTTTTGTCTAGGGGAGAATTGAAGTTTGCTTTGGTGAAAGCTGAGCGAGAGAATGCGGAACTTTGGGAGCTACTTCGTCAGAGTCAGGAAAAGACAAGGCTGATTAAGGGAGAATGGTCATCTTGTTAAAAGATGCTTAGCTATTGATTTCCTTTTGTTGTTTGTACCCCAGGCTGATGGGAATATGTAATCTTTCGTTTCATAAAATGATTGAAAAAGCTTCATTTGTTAATGAAGGCTTTATGCTGTAAAACTCTTTTATTAATGATTTTTTTTTTAAATTTTCATCACGTTGTTACGTGTGGATCCATTAAATTTGTTCGTAAACAAACTTTTTGGTTCTCCTTGAATGTATGGTCTGCATTTGCATCCTGCATTTCATCTTGCTTTTCATTTTTGCATTTCGTCGGTCCTCCGGCTTATCCCGTGTGCTATTGCTATTAGAGAAAGAGAGAGGGTCACGCTGAATACTCATCGGTACAACACAAGAGCCAATGCTCAGAAGAGAATGGAAAATCAACACATGGGGTTCGATCAGATCAACAACGATGTTGAAGGACTACAAGGCGATGTTAGCCAAATCATGGAAGTCCTTCAGGTAATTAAGGCAAAGATGGACACTCAACCTATAGTGGTGTCTGAAATCAACACGACGACATTAAATCCTCCTTCATTAGTAACTTCAACAGCAGAGCATCCTTTCGGGATTGCCAGAGACTTCATGCCTTGATACAGTGATGCTCAACCATTCAACCATCAGCCATATTCAAACCCACAAGGAGTTCCCCTAATGATGGATTTTCAAAATCCCATTTACACTCAGGCCGGTGCTCAGGCACAAGTTTGACCAGTTTTCAACAATCATCAACCGATATTCGACGTATCCAACATATTCGAAACTGAAGATAAGAAGCATGAGAAACTGCGAGTTGAGATGGACATAATGGCCAGAAGGATGAGGGTCGTAGAAGGGAACAATGTCTTTAGGTCTGACGCCAAAGACATGTGTTTAGTCTCGGCCTTGGTGTTTCCTCCCAAATTTGTAATGCCTACGTTTAAAAAGTGGGAAGGGGCAACCTGCCCGTAGGTTCACCTAATTATGTATTGCCGACGTATGGCCCTGCATATCGAGAATGATAAACTCTTGATCCACTGCTTTTAAGATAGTCTGAAAGGTGCCTCCGGTAAGTGGTATTTAAGCCTGGATCAATCCAAGATCCACTGTTTTCAAGACTTGTCTGATGCGTTCATTCAACAGTATAAATATAATATGGACCTAGCGCTAGACCGATGTCAACTTCTGAGTATGACCAAGAAAAACTCTGAAACCTTTAAAGAATATGTGCAAAGGTGACGCGAGATGGCTACCCAGGTTGAGCCTCCCCTAACGGAAAGAGAGTTGGCTAACTGGTTTGTGGATACTGTAAAGCCCGAGTTTTACGAGAGAATGATTATCAGTATCACAACAAATTTCTATGATATCGTGGCTGTCGGTGTAAAAGTAGAAGCTGGGTTGAAAAACGGCAAGGTGACAAGTTCAGCTAGCACTAGCACTGTGAAAAGGCCGCCGGGTAACTTCCACAATAAAAAGGAAGGGGAAACAAATGCCATAATGTACGACGAACGAATTCAGAATAGAAGAAGCCATCTGCAGAATCAACGGTCGTCTCATCCGCGACCTCAACAAAATTATCATCAACAATAGTACGTGGCTGCAATCACATAGATTTTTCAACTATGACCAATTCCACGAAATCCTCAGCAGCAGGTGCCCAATGCCTATCAACTGAACCATAATCAGCAGGTACTCCCACAACAAGGAGCACCGGGTCCAAGGGTCACTTTCCAAAATAGAAGGCCGGAAATTCGGCTTATACGAATTTGTACACGAAAACAGGTAACGCCTAAGTCTCCAATGGTCGAGGGTTACAAAGCACTCCGACACATTGTGCGAGAACTTATTGAAAAGAGAATCCTCTCCTTTGAGGATAATCAGCCGAATGTGGAGAACCGTCCCCTACCAAATCATAGTGGCGTCCATGATGTGGAAGAAGATTCCAACATAAGGATAATTTCTGAAGTATTTGAAGTCAAGACTCTATTGGTTGAGTTACACAAAAAGATGGTAAAAGCGGGTCTAATCAAGGGTCCCCGTGAAAGTTGCAATGATTGTCATCATAATCCGCAGGGTTGTAACCTAGTGCAGCGAGATATCTAGTCAATGATTGGTGAAGGTATACTGCAAATATGTGGAAAGAAGAAGGAAAAGGATGTCTCAGTGATTGATCCAATCTTCAACCTACCGAGGAAATCTAAAAAGAGACCAGGGTTAAATACCGTGAATAACAAGTCTGCCCCTCCCACTACGGTGAAACCTGTTTTTCACAATGGCCCCGCACCAACTACAGACCAACCTAAGCCTAGGTACTATCTGAAGACGAGACTGGGTCCTCATCCAAGAGTTGTATCTTGGAAACACGACTACTCCTGGTACGACATAAATGCTGGAAGAAAGCAGGAATATATATCAACCTATGGCAAAATTTATTGTTCCTCAGGCTGCTGCTACTATTCCTAAAACAACTACCACCATTCCTAACGAAGCTGTTCCAAAGGAAGCCACCTCAAATGAACCTATTGTTGAAAAAACAAAAGGGAAAGAAGTCCCAAAGGAGGATGAGGAAGAATTTTTTAGAATCATTCGCCAGAGTGATTATTGGGTAGTGGACCAACTCAACCAGACACCATCCAAGATCTCGATCATGTCATTACTATTAAACTCTCATGTCCATCGACAAGCCCTATTGAAGATATTAACACGAGCCCATATCACGAAGGACATCACCGTGGGGCAGCTTGATTATGTGGTTGCCAATATTACAACCTGCAACTGAGTATCAGCAACTCTGATCTAACTGCTGATGGTCGCAAGCACAACCGTGCCTTGCATGTGTCTATTAAATGTGAAAAAGATACCATTACCAGAGTACTTGTTGACAACATATCAAATTTTAACGTGATGCCTAAAAGAACGTTGGCTAAATCAGCTTATGAAGGAGCTGAGATGAGAGCTACGTCATTGATTGTAAAGGCTTTCGATGGATTAAGAAGAACGGTGATCGGAGAAGTCGACTTACTTATCATGGTGAGACCCTAAGTTTTTGAAATCACCTTCCAAGTGATGGACATAAATCCAGCTTACAGCTGTCTGTTAGGAAGATTGTGGATAGACGCAGCAGGCGCTGTCACGTCCACTCTGCATCAAAAGATGAAATTCATTACTGAGGATCATTTGATCATGGTGCACGGTGAAGAGGACCTGATGGTAAGCAACCTATCCTCTTTTCGATACATCAAATCTGACAAAGATGCCTTGGAAATAACTTTCCAAGCATTAGAAATCGCACATGCTGTGATGGTAGAAGACGTTGTCGTAATACATGGTCCATCCTTTGTCTCCGCCTAGAGTATTAAGAATGCTATGAAAGAAGGACTTCCGCAAGGATGGGGAGAAGTGATCGAAGTCAATGCCCGAGCGAAGAATGACGGGCGAGGATTGGGTTACAAACCAACTCCAGACAAAGAGTCAAAAGTCAACGGCAAGCGCCTCAAAAATATGGAAGAAATCTTTGTAAGTGGCGGCGTTCAAATAAACGCTATTGAAGAAAACGATGGGGAAAGCTGCATCGACGACCTGTTATTCTAGGACAAAGCCGTTCTGCTCAATTGGGAGGTTGTCAAAATTCCTGTCATGTTGCCTCTTGTCGAGTAATTTGCTTGTTTTGCCTGTTAGCAGTTTTTATGTTTAAAACCCCTGGTCGTGCCCAAGGCCAGTGGATCATTGTCTACGGGCCACACTTTCAAAAATCAATTAATGAATGAGTGTTTTGTTAAATTCCCATTTATTTTTGTTCTTTTTTTATTTTTATCTTTTCATAAAAAAGGAAAGTGGAAATCTTTTCAAAAAACCTTTAAAAAATCATCTGCATCCCTTTGTGTGTGTTTTTCCTCATTTAGACCCGTTTAACACATGCAGAGAACCTCCATCATCTCTTAAATCCGATATTCATCTGATCCCATCTAACTTCAATTCAGCAATGTTCCAAGCTGAAGAAGACAATAATGAAGATTTTGAAGTTCCAGAAGAACTAACCAAAATGATTGAGTACGAAGATGCCTATCTCCAGCCGTACAAAGAGTAGATTGATGTCTTCAACTTGGGGTCAAAAGAGGTAAAGAAAGAAGTCATGATTGGGGCATCACTAGGGGCAGACATTAAAGGCCGGTTAATAACACTTCTCAGAGATTACGCAAATGTGTTTGCTTGGTCTTACCAAGACATGCCTGGGTTGGATATTGATATTGTGATGCACAAACTTCCTCTTAAACCCGAGTGTCCTCTGATCAAGCAAAAGCTCTGAAGGTCCTGACCTGACATGGGCCTCAAAATCAGGGAGGAGGTTAAGAAAGAAATCGACGCGGGCTTCTTGGAAGTCTCTAAATATCTTGAGTGGGTGGCTAATATTGTACCAATGCCCAAAAAGGATGGCAAGGTTAGAATGTGCATAGATTATAGGGACCTCAACAAAGCCAGTCCAAAAGACGGCTTCCCCTTACCATATATTGATACTTTGGTGGATAACACAGCTAGCTTCGTGGTGTTTTCATTCATGGATGGTTTCTCAAGTTCGAACCAGATAAAAATGGATCTAGCTGACATGTAAAAGATGACATTCATCACCCCTGGGCACTTATTGTTATAAGGTTATGCCTTTCGGTCTAAAGAACCTTGGAGCTACATACCAACGGGCCATAGTGGCATTATTTCATGATATGATGCACCAAGAGATTGAATTCTACGTCAATGACATGATTGCTAAATCTCAAAGCGAGGAAGATCACCTTGAGTATTCGTTAAAATTGTTCAAGAGGCTTAGGAAGTATCAGTTGAGACTGAACCCCACCAAGTGTACTTTTGGGGTAAGATTTGGCAAGTTACTCGGTTTCATTGTTAGTCAACATGGAATCAAGGTGGACCTCGAACAGGTACGATCCATTCAGGAGATACCTGCACCACAAATTGAGGAGCAAATTAGATGTTTCCTTGGAAGGTTGAATTACATCTCCAGATTTATCTCCAACTTAACTTCTACCTGCACGCCAATCTTTAAGTTACTATGAAAGGATCAAGCGGTTGTATGGAACGAGAATTTACAGGTAGCATTCAAAAAGATCAAGGAATATCTCCAAGAGCCTCCTATATTGATCCCTCATACACCTAGAAAACCGCTCATCATGTACATGACGGTGCTCGAAGAATCAATGGGTTGCGTTTTGGGTCAAATAGATGAGTCAGGGAAGAAGGAGCACGTAATCTACTATTTAAGCAAAAAGTTCATCGATTGTGAGAGTCGTTACTCTCCATTGGAAAAAGCATGGCGCGCCCTAGCTTGGGCAGCCAAGCGTTTGAGACAATACATGATCTGCCACACTACTAGGTTGATTTCTAAGATGGACCCAATAAAGTATATATTTGAAAAGCCTGCTCAGACAGGAAGGCTCGCTCGTTGGCACATGCTCTTATCAGAATATGATATCCAATATGTTGCTCCAAAGGCTACTTCTAAGAAACTAGGCATAAGGTCTTATCATAATGTCTATTTAAATCAAGATCGCATACTTAGGGAATCTAAGGCGTAGGAACGGTACCGATATTTTCACAACTTTCCCAAGTCTATCTAAGATAGCCTAAGCAATCTATATACTCTCGAAGTGTCGTGCCATGAATCAAAATTTTAAACTATGGTCAAAATAGGGGAATTACTAGACAGTACGAAAAATTGTAAAGTAATTATTGATTCAAACGTGCATATGACTCAAAAAGAAACAACTAAAACAAACAAACAAAAAACTGGAAATGACAGAAAGTAAATAAAAATAGTAAATAGCTCCTCCCCCACACTTAAACTAGACATTATCCTCAATGGCCAAGTCTAATGTGAAAGAAGGAACGATGGAACCTGGAGTAGTCAATGGTGGCGACCACTAGCTCAACGATGGTGTCTTTCTTGGTTGAAATTTGGGTTGTCCTGTGGGACATGTTGGACACAGTCTGCAATACGACTCACCTCTCTGCGCAAGCCTACCATGCTAGACACAACGTCTCACAAATCCAGCTCAGTTCTGTCCATAAAATCATATTGGCGCCTCTGCATCTCCTACATCAATGCGTCACACTCGACGTCCCTTTCTCTTTGCTGCCGGAGCTCCGATAAGATGTCATCCAACAATGAGCGAATACCTGCAAAATCCGAAAAAGAAGCAGCGGGTTCCTGGGTGCTAGGCCCAGGTGTGTGTGTAGTATGTCTACGAGTATGGGGCCTCTCGGAAGGCTGTCCCGCAACCTCACGATACCGCCTCTCGGAGTTTTCCTCCTCTAAATTTGGCGCACCTAAATCAAACAACCAATTATCGCACCAGCGCACTTCGGTACGGTCAAAGCATGGAAGAGAGAAGCCTCAAAACTTAGTGGTACGAACCATAATATGATACTTACCACTAGGCAAACTTTTGACAAGCCGCATACGACGGCAAGTCAATGTTAGCATAGAGGCAAGGTATACTGTCAGTGTTTTCTAAATCAGTCTCTAGGTCTAGACAACAGGCGATAGCAGTGACGACGTCGCCAATGCAAATGGGACCACTAGTTCTGTTTGAAACACTAACAAAATGGGCTAAGAGGAATGGTGTGGGGTTAACATTGTTTTGGAGGAGAGCGCAATGGATAAAGAATAAGTCTTTAGAGTTCACATTGCCTGGATCCTCACGTCCAAAAATGGTGGAAGTGAGGATATGGTGTAAGTATCGGATCGTTGGGTTTTGCATGGTGGTGGCCTTTAGGCCTTCCCATATGATGGTGGTGGTGTTTGGGATTTGGTTCCAAAACTGAAAGGCTTCATCCTCCCAGTCACTTTCTAAAGGTGCAAAGGTAGCAGACCCATCGTTGGCGGGAAAGCAAAAGTACTCTGCTACCTGTTCATGAGTTAACGAATAGTAAGCATTAAACATTCTGTAGTGAATGGTACCGGTTGTGCGGGAAAGATCATGAACATACCTAAGTGAACTTAGAAACTCATATGTAAGCTGAACAGAAGAAGCATTAAAAATAGAACAAAAATGAGTCATACCGAGGTTTTGGAGCATCCACGAGACGCTATGGTAGAGTCTTAAGGTGCGAAGAGTGTCCGGGTCAGGATATTGTGTCGCATAGACGGGTCTTTTGGAGAGTCGGTGAAAGTTCACGCACATGGTGTTTCCGAGCACTCCTTCGAGGAACTCGATGCCCATGTAATTGATTTCTTGGTTGGCTTCCATAATGTTTTTTTCTTTGGGTTTCTGAGAAGGGTTCAAGAACGGAAAATGGTTTTGAAAGTGATGATGGAGAGGGTGAAGTTGATGGGTTTAAATAAGGATTCAATAGAGAAGTTAGATGGTTAGAAGTTAATGTGGGATCATGAGAAGGTTGTGGGGTGATTAAGGATGTACTAGGAATATGCAAGGGTGGTAAGAGTGAAGTGATAAGGAGGCAAAACTAATTATTTAAATTTTAAAGTAGCTATGCCCCCAAGACCAAACGGCGAGCACCATTAGGCTTATGGCGACCGCCATTTGCCTCAAGTACGAGATGTTTGCTCTGGCTTGGCAGAAAGCAGTTCTGCCAGCATATTTTTGGTGTTTTTCTTGTTTTTTACATACACACGATAAAATGCTATATAAAAAGAAATTAAAAAGGCTTTAGAAATCCGAAAACAAAAGTACGTAAAGAAAACAAAACTTGCATTAAATGAAACTGAAGTACGTTACAACTATGCGTCGGCATTCTGATGTTAAACAGTGAAATGAAAAATTAGTAGTACAAACAATGCGGAATGCGAAACACATTACAGAGAAACAAACCATCCTAAGAAAAACAGGGAAATATCTGCGTCTGGCAGTCATCCGTGGTGTTGTGCAGTGGAATAGACCATCTGAAACAAGTGGTCCAACTCCTCATGGACAACATCCATAAGTCCAATGAAACCGATTATGAGGGACGAAATTTTGTTCCGAACAAAATCTAATTCAAATTGGGTGCAATTAATAGCTGCAGATACATTGAAAGTTGGATCAGAAGGATTAACCTTAGAACTTTGAGTGGCAGAGGCAGACATAATAGTGTCACGGTTCTCGTAAGCTTGAGTAGAGTCAGGTGGAGCTAGAAACTTGTCGGAGACCTCCAAGTCATAGAGCCAATTATTCTTGTTGTGCACACTAGTTTTCTCATGGTTGGGCAGGGTAAAAGTATGAACTACAACATTATTAATAAGCAGCTCAAATTCAACAGGACCAAGATTTGCAATCATTTTCCGATTGAAACAAAAGTTAATGTCCATCAAACGGACGCCAGCGAAAGAAAAAGAACGATTCATATGATATCTTATTCTAATTGCATCGGAAATCATTGTTACTAACCCGCCTATTAAAATCGGCTCAAAAGAATCACGAGCAAGACAAATGAAATTTGCAAGCAGGAACGGGGCAGCATTTACAGGTTTTCCTTGGGATACACAAAGCATGATGTACAACTCATCCCTAGACACAGAGGTGATGTTCTCTTCCTTGCCAAAGAAAGTATGAGCAATGATCTTATGAAAATATCTCCATCTAGGGTTGTGGGTGTTCTCATAGAACATAGCAACGGGTTCAGCATTCCCGTTTCAAGATAAGGTACCCCAAAATTATCAGAGATCAAAACTAGTAAATGCATCCACAGGGGTTTTGGTTACAACATCAGGCTCATTAGGAAAACCCAATAGGTAAGCAAATTCGTGATGAGTGAACCTATACTTGTTTCCGAACAACCTGAAGGTAGCCAGTCCATAGCCAAAACCTAAACCATAGTTGGGGTCGAAGAAAACAAAGCTGAGGAACTCCAGAGTCAGGTTATGGTAGGTGTTGAACTTTTTTTCTTAGGCAAAGTGAGATCAACCTATTTGGCTCATAAGGTAAACAACGTTGTCCTGGATGCTAAGGGTTTGCATAGCAGAGTTGTCAGGGTAGATGGACAGACCAAAATCTCTTGAGACAAAGCCTCAAATCGACGTCTCTAGACATCATTCCTGAAGATGACAGTATGGTTCTCGAATGTCTTCATGGTCTCATGTCAAAGGTATCCAAGAGAGGGTTATCTTGGAGATCAAAGGAAAATAATACACTATTAGGGAAATAATACTACTATTGGTTAGTACAGTTAAGATATAGATACTAATAATAAAGTAATAATAGTGACAACATTGGAATGCATAAGAGATATACTCTACACTAGTCATGCATACAATGTCCTAAAACTAACAACAATAAAAAGAAAACAAAAACTAAAGATCGTGGTTTAGCTTCCACGGAGTGCTCTGTTTAATGTCGGAAGCTCGACATTAGATCTGCAAAAGGTTTCATAAATCAGGAAGAGCTTGAGGCTCTTCCAACTTGCAGTATGTGCAAAATTCCTTGTTTTCTAGTGAGTGGTATTGCTTGAGTCTTTGGCCATTCACAAATAACGTCTCATTCGACTTTCCTTTTATTTAACCTGGTCTACTTTGTAGGACTTTTGTAACTTCAAAAGGACCGGACCACCTAGAACGCAGTTTACCAGGAAAAAGCTTAAGTCTAGAGTTAAATAGAAGAACTATATCTCCTTCATTAAACTCCTTCTTCTCTATCCTCTTATCATGCCATTTCTTGGCTCTTTCTTTGTAAATCCGAGAATTTTCATACGCGTCTAGTCTTCGTTCCTCTAGTTCATGGATATCCAGAATTCTCTTCTCGCCAGGTCCCTTGTAGTTCATATTCAAGGTCTTAGTGGCCCAATAAGCTTTGTGCTCAAGTTCCACGGGAAGATGGCATGATTTTCCATAAACCAGTTTGTATGGTGTGGTTCCAATAGGGGTCTTGTAAGTTGTTCTGTAAGCCCACAGAGATTCATGAAGTTTAATAGACCAATCTTTCCTAGAGATCGGAACTATTTTTTCTAAAATTTGCTTGATCTCCCTATTTGATACCTCCACTTGTCCACTTGTTTGAGGGTGGTAGGGTGTCGTTACTCGGTGTCTTACTTCGTATTTAAGCAATAGTTTCCCGAAGACATTTGAAATTAAATGGGAACCGCCATCACTAATGACAATTCTTGGACACCAAATCTGGGAAAGATTATATTTTTAAAAAAATTTTACCACCACTCGTGCATCATTAGTAGGAGAGGTTATCGCCTCGATCCACTTGGATACGTAATCGACTGCAACAAGTATGTATTTGTTTCCAAAGGAAGATGGAAAAGGTCCCATGAAATCAATTCCCCATACATAAAAGACTTTAACTTCTAAGATTCCCCTTTGTGGCATGTCATCGCGTCTAGACATGTTCCCAGTGCGTTGACACTGGTCGGAGTTCATAATAACAATGTCGACGTCGTTCTAGAGGTTCGGCCAAAAGAGGCCATATTTTAATATCTTTGCACATGTTTTGGACATACTGGCATGTCCTCTATACGATGTGGCATGGCAGTGGGATATGACATCCGCTACTTCTAATTCGGGGACACATCGATGAAATATTCCATCGGCGCCTCTTTTAAATACTAGGGGTTCATCCCAATAGTAGTGTTTGAGGTTGTAGCACCCCAAAATTTGCCTTTCCGTTTTGGCAGTGTCTGGCTTTTGTTTCATTGCATTTTCGCATTTCTGTATTTGCGTAGCATTCGTCCTTGAGACAGAGGATCAAGGTTTTCCCGTGGCTCAGTTTTCATCTCAGTGCATGAACCTGAATAGCGAGCATTAGAGGCTCTGGCATTTATTTTGCCAGGCGGTCGGGCAACCGGTTTTATTTTATTTTGCAGGGTATTTTCAGCTTAGAAAGCAGCATTCAGGCTATCGCAAGCATTTTCATGGTTATGATATTCAACAGCAAGTTTCAGAAGTTGAACAGAGCTCAAAACAGCAAGAAACGGGTAGATTTCCCTCTAAAAGCCGCCAAAATTCAAATTTTGAAGGTTCTAATCGATTAACCAATATGGTTAACCGATTAACCAAGTCAAAATTAGGTCAAATATGAAGTTTTGAAGGTGTTAACCGATTAACCTATATGGTTAATCGATTACCCAGTGCAGATTTTGCCTCTGCACATGAATTTCAATGCAAGCCACTTTGGGGTCCAATTTTGGTCATGTGCAAATCTGATTTTCACTTTGGGAAGGATCTCGAACATATTTGAATTGTGGTTAATTTCATTTTCCCTCTAAATGTCCATTCCTCATTCCAAACCAAGTTTCACAAACCATATTCCAAACCTTACATTTGGATCCAAGCCTATGTGATATTTAAGTGATCCACTCCAAACCAAAGGAATCTAATCTCTTACAATTCACTCTCATTTTCAGAATTGATCTCAATCATTGACAATTCACTCTCATTTTCAGAATTGATCTCATTCTCTCTCAATTCTTCCAACTTCAAAACCCTCACCAAAGCTCTTCTCATTGAGATCATTGATTCTTCATTGGAATCCTTGATATCTAAGAGCTAAACCTTCATCCATTATCTCCATTAAATCAATTTCTTCATCCGATTTTCGTGCAAAATTGGATCTGAATCTGGAAGTGATTTTGCAAGTGATTATTTGGCTTATTTTAGATTGATCTTGGTGAATCCTTACTCCTACAACAAGAACACATTTGGATCTTGAAGAATCTACGATTTTCTTGCTCCGATCTGCTTATTTCCAGCGAATCAACACTAACCAGAGCAAATCTCTACTTTGTAGGTTGGAAATTCTTGATCTGAATCTGTTTTTAGCTTATTTGCATAATCATGTGGATTTTCATCTTTGATTGACTTTTGGTTAATTTGATCCGTTTAATTCATGATTTGGTTGCGTTAATCTGTTTACATACTGTTTGAATCATGATTTACTGGTTTAATTTCGTGATTAAGTGATTATGCGATCATCCGGTTGATCAGATAAGTGCTTATTTGCTGAACATACTGCTATATTGCTGTTTTTCTGCTTTTGGCGCAGTGTTAATCGGTTAACACATTTGGTTAACCGATTAACCATCTCAGATATTCAAAATTTTCAAAGTTTTCAAGGTGTTAATCAGTTAACGCCTGGTGTTAATCAATTAACATGTACAAATTTCCAGATTTTCAGACGTTTTTAAGTGGTTAATCGGTTAACCTCTGGCATTAACCGATTAACATTGTACCAGTGGGTCTGTTTTGCTGTTTTTCTTATTTGTTTGAGTACCGTTTCACATCGGATCATCGTATATCACTATGATGCATCAGGGGTGAAATGTTTTGGACATTTTGTAGCTGTTTCGATTGTTTAATCAGGATTTCATCGACACGCTTTTTGTTTTCCGCTTGGATACACATGGTTGTATGTGTTGTTCAAAGTGATGATGTGCTTGCATGTTCGTGTTTTGCTTGCTCTTATTGCATGGTCTTGCTTTTCACGCGCATGCTTGAGGTCGAGACGCGCTTGTGGCGGCTGCTGCCCCACACTATTTTCCTCCGTCTCTTCATTCTACTTGTGCATTACGTGCATTTCCGTTTGCTCTTCTCTTCTTTTTCTTTGCCATGCTCCCCATAGGATTTCTAATCTCTTTTGAGGTTATGATAGACTTTAGGTTGGAAGTCATGCATGCTAACATTAGGTAGTATCCCCCTAACCTCAATCATAGGACCATTTTGCATGACGACTACTAGGTTTGAGTTAGTCTCCTTTTAGTGTGTCCTCTCTCCTTCTCATGTTCAAATCATGTCAAAACATTTAATAAAGGCTAATGAATATTGTGCGTTACGAGCCTTAAGTACTTGGGAAATGATGATTGGGTGGTTTCCTCTCAATTGTCTAGAGTGTTTAGTGTACACCCTTAGGGTGATATGCGACGCATTCGTTCCTAAGTCATAGTCTTTAGTGCAACACGAATTACAAATAATAATCAATGCACTTCTTCTCTAAAAGACACAAAAACAAATTCAAACTTCTTTTTTTCCTTTGGTACCCTTAATAATGGAAAAGCTTTTTTCATAAAAAAGAGTGTTGTTATGCTTTGGTTCTACCGCAAATAGGCATCATCCCTAACTGCTAGAACGAAGGTTTACCCCTACTCGGGTAAAACATGTTGAACCAACTGGTGTTCTTGTTAGCCCGAACTACGTTTGCTCTGATTTCTCATACCAGATGAGAATAAGTAGGCACGAGACACGATGTTTCGGCAAGCAACCTTCCCCCACCTTTCACCCTAGTTAGCCGAACTATATTGACTCTGACTTTCCCATTGCACGAGGGAATACGTAGGCACAGAGCGGCGATGCTCTGCCGAGTCTCTTTTCTTTTCTTTTTGTCCTGTGAGCCTGTAGCGTAGATAGTTTAAACACACCCTTAAATAGACAACAAGTATGGATCCCGTCGAGCACAACGGACGTAAGGGATGCTCATACCTTCCCCTTGCGTAACCGACTCCCGAATCCAGGACATGGTTGCGATGACTTCGTCTTTTCCCTTTTTCGTTAGGTTTTTCCGATCGTTTCCTTTCCCTCTCTTTGGGATAAATAACGAAAGGTGGCGACTCTTCTGTTTTCCGCCGGGTGTTTTTTGCAGTTGCGGCAGAGGTCATGGAAGAACTTCTTTCTTTGTTGGTATGTTAGATCTGGTAGAAGCACTTTGGCTGCTAGGTAGTTGACAAAGTCAGCATACCATGGCAATGTGGTTTTGGTACAGATTGCTTCCACTACTTCATAAGTTTCTACATCGTTAAATAACAGGGAATGTTCTATTGTATCACCTTCGCTTTCCAATTGGGCCACTAGTTTGTCGTAATGGAATGCATCATCTATAGGAACTTCTTCGGGTTCCAGACCCTCAATCCTAGAGAGATGATCCACTACCACATTCTCTGTGCCCTTCTTATCTTTAATTTCTAAATTGAATTCTTGAAAAAGCAAGATCCATCTCAAGAGTCTTGGTTTGGCATCCTTCTTAGTTAACAGGTACCTAATCGCAGCATGATCATT
The DNA here is from genome assembly GCA_963859935.3 of Lathyrus sativus. Classification (NCBI taxonomy): domain Eukaryota; kingdom Viridiplantae; phylum Streptophyta; class Magnoliopsida; order Fabales; family Fabaceae; genus Lathyrus; species Lathyrus sativus. Next base: position 213,838,353 of record OZ012736.1, on the reverse strand, counting down.
ATGATTTTTGCTCCTACTAGATAGGAACGAAATTTATCTAAGGCGAAAACAACGGCTAGGAGTTCCTTTTCTGCGATTGCATAGTTCATCTGCGTGCTATCTAGGGTTCTACTTGCGTAGTAAATAGCATGAAGCTTTTTGTCCTTTCTTTGTCCTAAGACAGCGCCCATAACATAATCGCTAGCGTTGCACATTATTACAAATGGTAGACTCCAATCAGGTGGTTGCATGATGGGTGCGATAATAAGGGCACACTTCAGATGTTTAAATTCTCTCAAGCATTCATCATCGAATATGAATTAGGCTTCTTTCATTAGTAGTTCAGTCAGAGGCTTTGTGATCTTAGAGAAGTCTTTAATAAATCGTCGCTAAAAACCTGCGTGTCCTAAAAAGCTTTGTATTTCTCTGACTATTTTAGAAGGTCAAAGATTTTCTATGACTTCTATCTTTGCTTTTTCTACATCAATACCTCTATCGGATACTACATGTCCTAGGACTATGCCTTGTCGTACCATGGAATGACATTTCTCCCAATTCAACACAAGGTTTACCTTAACGCATCATTCAAGTACCATTTCAAGGTTTGACAGACAGTGTTCGAAACTTCCCCCACACACAGAGAAATAGTCTATGAATACTTCTATTATGTCGTCTATGAAATCTGCAAAGATCGACATCATGCATCTCGGAAATGTTGCGGGAGCATTACACAGTCCGAACGGAATTCTCCGATATGCATATGTGCCATAGGGTCAAGTAAATGTAGTCTTTTCCTGATTATTAGGATGGATGGGCATCTGAAAGAATCCTGAGTACCCGTCTAAGTAACAAAAATGTGAATGTTTGGCTAGTCATTCAAGCATCCGGTCTATGAAGGGTAAAGGAAAATGATCTTTTCTAGTAGCTTTATTCAGCTTCCTATAATCAATACACATCCTCCATCCAATTTGAGTTTGTTTTGCTACGGACTATCCCTTTTCATTAGTTACGACCGTAACACCACCCTTCTTTGGTACGACATGCACTGGGCTTACCCAGTTACTGTCAGATATCGGGTATATGATTCCTGCTTCCAATAGTTTTTGCATTTCTTTCTTGACTACATCGCCTAAGATAGGCTTCGATCGCCTTTGATGTTCTCTAGACGTCTTACAGTCCTCCTCCATCATAATGCGATGCATACGTATAGAGGGACTTATCGCTTTTAGATCGGAAATGTTCTATCCAAAAGATGAGGGATATCTCCTTAAGACTTCTACTAGTCTCTCTATTTCTAATTGTCCTAAATTGGCATTAACTATCATGGGTTTCTCAAGTTCAGTATATAGGAATTCATATCTCAACTCCTTAGGTAAGGTTTTAAGTTCTACAAAGGGTATCTTTGGGCATGGCATTAGATTGGGTGTGAGTGATAGGCATTCTCTTAAACTATCATCTTCATATGGCTCATGCCAATTATCGTCCTCGAATATTGGAGGGGCTGGAATCTTAAGTACTTATTTGTACCTTGTTGGTTCCTTCTGCATTTCTTTCACGCATTCGTTGATAATGTCTAGAGCGCAGCATGTATCGTCTAGGGCAGGGGCTTTTAGGAATTGGGCTAAGATAAACTCAATTTTCTCTTCCCCTACCTCAAAGGTTAATTTTCCTTTCTTCACATCTATTATGGCTCCAGTTGTTGCTAAGAACTGTCTACCTAAGATGATTGGTATATTAGAATCTTCCGTAATGTCCATTATCACGAAATCCGTCGGTATGTAGAACTGACATATGCGAACTGACACATTTTCTAGCATACCTACTAGATGCTTAACCGAGCGGTCTGCTAGCTATAGAGACATTTTTGTCGGCCTAAGTTCTCCTAAATCGAATTTCTTACATGTGGATATGGGCATTAGACTAACACTGGCTCCTAGATCACATAGTGCTTTATCTATGACAGACTTTCCGATTACACAAGGTATGGAAAAGCTACCTGGATCTTTTAGCTTAGGAGGCATGTTATTTTGAAGTATAGCGTTACACTCGACAATGAGCATAACGGTTTCATTGTCTTCTAGCTTTTTCTTATTTGACAGGATCTCTTTGAGAAATTAAGCATATGAAGGCATTTGCGTAATAGCTTTTATGAATGGTATAGTTACATTTAATTGCTTTAGAAACTCTACAAATTTCCTGAATTGTCCTTCGTTTTTGGATTTAGCTAGTCTTTGAGGATAAGGTATGGGTGGTTTGTAAGGCGGCGAAGGCACGTAAGGTGTTTCCTTCTCTGTGGCCTCTTTACTCTCATCTTCCTTCTCGGTATTTAATTTTTCTCCCTTCTCGGTTTCCTTTTGCATATTTCGGTGCATCGTTGACTTTTGGATTCTCGGATCGACAGGTCCATCGTATTCTGTTCCGCTTTGCAAAGTAATAGCGTTAGCATGACCTTTTGGATTTGGTTGTGGCTGGCCAAGAAATGCTCCAGCTGGGGCTGCTATAGCTGATTATTGTTGGGATACTTGAGTTATTTGAGTTTCCAATATTTTGTTATGAGTAGCCACAACATCAAGCTTGCTTGACAATTGTTTCACCAACTCACTTGTGTGAGTGTTTTGATTTGCCAAGTCTCTGTTTTGCTGGGCTTGAGCATTCATAAAGTTCTCCATCAGTATTTCCATATTTGACTTCCTAGGTGGCTGTTGTAGAGCGGATTGCGCTCCTTTCTGAAATTCGGGTGGAACAGTAGATGTTGAGTTTGGTGGATGTAAAGCATTGTTATTCTTATATGAAAAGTTTGGGTGATTTCTCCAGCCAGGATTGTAGGTGTTTGAATACGGGTTTCCTTGGGCGTCATTCACTTGGTCGGTTGGAGTACCAGCCAACACTTGACATTCCGCATTTGTATGCCCAGGGTTTCCACAGATTTCACAATTTGGAGTCACCGTAGCTACGATAGCTACTGGTGGTGCTATTGTTAAACTTTCGATCTTTGAGCAAGGGCTTCTACTTTAGCATTGACTCGGTCTATACCGTTGGCTTGGTGCGTTCCTCCTTTTGGAGTTGGTATCTCTATACCGGCGCGTTCACCTCCCCATTGGAAATGGTTTTGAGCCATAGTCTCTATGAGTTCATAAGCTTCTACGTATGGATTATCCATTAGTGCACCTCCTACGGCTACACATAAGTTCATTTTGGTGTTGTACAACAGCCCACCATAAAAGGTATGTATTATCATCCATTCTTCAAGTCCATGGTATGGGTATATCCGCAACATGTCCTTGTATCTCTCCCAAGCATCAAATAAGGATTCGTTGTCTTTTTGCTTAAATCCATTCATCTGAGTGCCCAACATAGCTGTCTTGCTTAGTGGGAAATATCTGGCCAAGAAGAATTTTTTCAACTCGTCCCATGTCATCACTGAATGGGATGGTAGAGACTGGAGCCAAGCTCTAGCTCTATCCCTCAATGAGAACGGGAAAAGTCGCAGTCTTATTGCTTCTTGACTGACTCCATTGGCTTCAACTCGAAATTATTACGGTTAATAGATGGGGCAACAATGCTGTTGTGTGGCTCTTCCTATGATAGAACAACGTAATACTTTAGAGGACAGTCTCTCGGTCCTTCGGCCATGTCTCTATATGGTTCTGATTCGGTTTCTGAATCTGAATAAGGAATAATGGGTTTCGGGATATTATGTCTATGAAAGAAATCGTTGATTCGACGTCTCAGAAGTATGTAACATTCGATTTCATCGATTGGTTGTTCCAACTCTTCACCTCGCAAGCGAGTGTCTGGCATACAATCGGCTAATCGAAATGGAAAATAAAATAAAAAGTTGCCTTAGTCTATACTGTGCAACTAAATTATCACAATAATGACTAAATTAGTCCCCAACAACGGCTCTAAAAACTTGATTACGACTTTGCGTATTTGTCGAATTACTACTGCAAGTATACAGTCTATCACATAGTTTTAAAAGATTATCAAACCCACAAGGACTAATAATCAACCTAGAGTGATCAATTGTTGTGGTGCAGAGCTAAGGCTTGGTTTTTGCAGTAAACAAGAACACTTAATTAAACGGGATTTGAAAAAGATAAAGAAACAGGTCCGAAGAATGATTCACGCACTCCTAAGGGACTCCGTAGATCCTGGGTGTTAACAAAGGACTCAAAGTTATTATGTAGTAAAAACTAGTTTAAAGATTCGATCTTACACTCTCGCGCTGTTAACTCAGCCACACCTGATGACCCCAAGATTTTGCTCTTGCTCGCTCGGTAGTTAAAAGGCACACTTCGAAAACTAGCAGGGCCTAATTGAGACCTGAAGCGCTCTCGATGCATTCAGACTCAGTACTCGGTGTCTACTATCCAGTGATCACCTCAAACTCTCGCTCTGTCGGACACGCCTTGGTGTGTTTCTCCCTCTCGTGACAAAACACTGTTAACCAGCCTCTCACTCTCACGACAAGACTGGCTAAATTCTGGTTAGACACCAGAGCCAGAATCTTAAAATAACTAAGTTGAACACCGATGGTTCCTACAAAGTCTCGTCGAGTAACACGTTCATCTTTAACCCTAAGATATTTATCATGCTGTAAACTAAAACATACATAATTGTAAATAATAAGAAAGTAAATTAATGCAGTAAAACATAATTATAAATAACCTGAAGTAAATTGAAATTAAATAACTTCAAATGTATTACAATATTGATCCAAGCGTACAATCGGCAACAGAAATCATAAAATATAAAGTGCAACAATCGCTCAATATGACGATCACTGCTTTGGTAGGTGAATATCTGGCTAAGGTCTAAGGAAATTTTTGTAGCGCTTCCGCAAAGGTTCTTGGATACTAAGCTCTGACCTACCAGCCTCTATTTATAGAGGGGGGGGGGGGGTTCCTAGAAAATAGGAGATGAAAACTGCCTCAGAACTGCCCAACTATCCTGAAAAACTGCTCCTGCGGTAAACTGTGTCGCTACCGCAAAAATAAGGTGCCGGCAAAATAGAAGAGTCTCCCCCTTTCGTTATTTATCCCATAGAAAGGGAAAGGAAACAATCGGAAAAACATGACGAAAAGGTATAAGACAAGGTCATCGCAACCAAGTATAGGTTCGGGAGTTGGTTACGCAAGGGGAAGGTATTAGCACCCCTCACGTCCGTTGTACTCAACGGGATCCACGCTTGTTGTGTTTATCTGACGGGTTGTTTTTACTATCTACCTATCAAGGCTGGTCTGGAAAGAAAAGAAAAATGACTTGGAAAATCATCACGCTTCATGCCTACGTATTCTCGACAGAGAACGAGAAATCAGAGTCAACGTAGTTCGGTTAACTACGGGTGAAAGGAAGGTTGCTCGCCAATACGTTAGTATTGTGCCTACGTACTCTCAACAGGTGTGAGAGATTAGAGCTTACGTAGTTCGGGATACTACGAAACACGGGTTTAGATTCATCTGTTTTTCCGAGTAGGGTTAACAAACAGTTCTAGCAGTTTGGTGTATACAGCTCACTCGTCGGAGTCTCGTGCGTTACCGTTTGCGGTAGAACCGAGAGTTAACGACACTCTTTTTTCTGAAAACGTTTTCCTCGAATTATGGGCCCACGGGGCAAAAAGAGGTTTGAAGTTTGTTTTCTGTCTTTTACGAAAGAAGTGTTTTTTTATGGATGTTTACAATTCATATCGCACTAGAGACTATGACCTAGGAGTGAATGCGTCGCATGTCACCCAAAGGGTACCATACTAAACATCCTGATTATTGGAAGGAAACCCTCTAATAACCATTTCCTAAGTAGCTTAAGGCTCGTAACATACGATATCAATTAACCTTTATCACTGTATTTTGATTTGTTTGAAGATGAGAAGAGAGAGGGCACAAGTAAGGGGAAACTATCAAGTCCTAATAGTTGTCATGCAAATTTAACCTAATGGGTGAGGTTTGAAACTGGGAACTCCTAGATGTTATCATGCAAAGGCTTCAGCCTAAAGTCTAATCATCACTTCCTTAAACAAGGAAGTGAGAATCCTAGGGGATCATGTGAAGTGGGAAACAGACAACAGACAAAACATATGCTAAACATCAGTAAAGCAGATAAACAAAAGAGAAAACAGTAAAGATGCAAATGCCATGTAGCAATACAAGCAGAGGGAGACTCACTCAACCCCTAAAACAAACATGCAAAAGTAAAGGCAATCAAGCAAAGGGAAAGGCAATCAAGCAAATGGAGGGTCACCTCAACCTTTCAATTCAAACACATCAAATAGAAAGAGAAAAACAACACACAAGCAAGGGGAGCATCACCTCAACCCTTAATGCAAGCAAGTAGAGGGAGACCCACTCAACCTCTTAATGCAGTCATGCACCTACACTTAGACTACCCTAAACATGAGCTACCCTAATGCAACACACCATTCAATCATAAATGAAGGAAAGGAATTGTGACAAATAAGGAATTCATTCCACAAGTAATCAAACAAGGTATCTATCCTAAAGAATTGAATTGATGATGGGATGCATGGTGTATACCAAAGGTATCCACTATGATGTCCAACCAATCATGGATAATCAAGAAATGAGGTGATACATGGTGTATACCAAAGGTATCCACCATGATGTTCAACCATTCATGGGAGATTAGAAATGAAGGGAAGCATGGTGTATGCCAAAGGCATCCACCATGACACTCTACCATTCATGGGAGATTGAAATGAAGGGAAGCACGGTGTATGCCAAAGGCATCCACCATGACACTCTACCATTCATGGGATATTGAAATGAAGGGAAGGACGGTGTATGCCAAAGGCATCCACCATGACACTCTACCATTCATGGGAGATTGAAATGAAGGGAAGCATGGTGTATGCCAAAGGCATCCACCATGACACTCTACCATTCATGTGAGATTCATCTTCCTAAGAGGATTCAGGAGGAACCCTAAGGATTAGTTAAGGATCCTTAGTGAGGTGAACTACGATTGCTCTGATTCTATCCTAGTTATGATACATAGGCAGAGGATACGACGTCTCTGCGAGCAAGCTTAGAAGCTATCTTTAGGTCTTAACTTTCACCTTTTACCCAATTCCAAACCTTAGCAAACATTTAGCAAACTTAGCATGCAAACAAACAAAAGGTTCCTGTAGAGTACAACAAATGTTTAGGATGTGAAATACCTACCCTAGGCATAACCAACCCCCGATCCCCGAATCTCTTAGCGTTGTTGTTACATCGCGCAAAAGGTTCTTTCTCTCTTTAGACCTTTCCTTTGGATAAGTTGAAGTCCGGTTGTGAATTTTAAGAATTAAAAATTCAAGTTAATCAATAGCCTGGTATCACGATTCTCGCCGCAACAGAAATGGCGACTTCACTGGGGATCTTTACTTAACTTGAGGGTTTAGCCTATTTTGTTTAATTGCATGCTATATTTATGAATATTTGCTTAACATGTATATTTGTCAATATATTTGTTTGTATGTTGGGTATTGGGTACTTTGAATGGTGAGACGGTCCTATACCCGGAATCGAGTGCACTTATGATAGGATGGTGGTATATTCAAGAAAGCTTATAGGGAGTTGATTCCCGACCAAGCTAACTTGAGAAACCACTGCTCAGTATAGGCCCTCTTAAGAGTTAGTATTGTTGATCGAGTATTCGTGAAAACAATGCTACTTTCGACGAAGGAGCCCATGACACTGTGGACTTTTAGATTACATTCTACCCCACTTTGGCCTTATTAGGACGTAGTGCAATGGCTATAAGGAAGTATTTCCGAAGTATTTGATACGCGATACTACACTGGGGCGAGACTCTCTTGAGAATATTATCGATTACCGAGTAATTTGGGAAATTGATAATATCCAAAAGATGGGTTGTTGACCCTGGGAACTTTGTTAAGAACCCGTTCGGCAGGTACAAATCAACCCACATTACATCTCCTTGGGGATGGTTAGACCTTTGACTCCTTACTTTGATCTTGAGCCTATGAGGCCTTTGTATATGCTTTGTATTTGTGAATACTTGCCTTTGTGTTATGTGTGCATCATCCCATCATATCACCATAAGCATATCATGTCGCAACTAGTTTTGTAAAACTCAGTCGATCTCTGGTACTTTTAAAAGTTGTAACTTTTTCCAACGGTTGATGAAATTAGGGTTTTGACCTAATCAATTTTCTGAGTTTTGAAAACCAGTTGCTTCTTGCACTTGCATCAGCATTTTGCATATCATTCTTCGTTACGTCAGTCCTTTTTTTCATCCTGTGTTCCTTTGATGTCAGAGAGAGAGAGAGAGAGAAAAAAGGGAGAGAGTATAAGGGCTAAAAGATGGACCATCTTGAGCAAGAAAATCAAGTACTCCGAGAAGAAGTTTCTCGTTTAAAGAGTAACACAGAGGCATTCGCTGCTGCCGTCGGGGATATGATGGATACTCAAAAAGCAGGAAAATCAAAAGCTCAGTGACGAGCTAGAAAGGGTGAAGCGTGCCAAAAGGAGTTTGACAAACTTTGTCAGAGATTTGATCTTATCCCAACGACAAAAAGGATCGGCTTCGTCTACAAATCATCCATATGGTGGGTCTCTGGGTATTCCTATACCTTATGCACGGTTGTTCCCTATACTCTTGCAAAATGGTTTGATTCAAAAGGAAATGCCACTCATTCTCCCTCCAGGCCACCAGAGTTATTTCACCGCTGATGCTTTCTATGCCTTCCACCATGGAGTGCCCGGTCATGATATTAAGGAGTGCTACATCCTCAAGAATAAGATGAAAGAGATGATTGAAGCAGGAGTCATATCTTTCAAGATATGCGAACCTCGAGTGCAAGTCAACCTTCTGCTTGACGAAGAAGCAACCACATCCCTGCATAGGGTGGACTAAAGAAGAAGGCCCTTGATAGTGCTCTTTCCTTGTTTTGTTAAACAAATTTTAATTCCCTAAGGCTGGCAGTTGTAGACTGTTTCAGCATGTGTTGTAACTTCTTTGTATTTGATTTTCTTGTAAGCTGTTGTTTATTTGAATTTGGTAATATTAATGAAATGTTTGTGCATCTTTTGATTAAGTCCATTCGTTTCACTCTTTCTTTTTCCTTTCATTGTTATGAAATACCAAAAATGCAAAAATTTCTTTTCTTTACTAAACTGTTATTTAAAGCAAAGATTGGGGAGGATGATGAAAATTATATCCATAACTGCTGTTGATATGCTTTCAATTTAACTTTGCCGATGATGTAAGGCATTGTTTCAATCCCTAAACACTGTAGAAATAAGGAAGATAATCCCTCGTTAACCCCTTCGAGCCTAGAAGTAGGAGTTTTCTTTCTTTACAAAAACAAAACCTTAGATCTCAAACCTGGGGGTGGGTAGTTCTCAGTCAACTCAGAGATATATGCATAGACGACACTTTAAAAGTGGTGCATTCAGGTTTTCCTTCACACACAACATACAAGTGTCGATGTTCATGAAGATGATGATGGTTCACCATAGTCATTAAACTAGGTGGTCACCTCCTTTCTCAAAACAAAAAAGAGAGAAGAAGAAAAGTAAAAAAGGAAAAAAGCCCGCTAAGTCAAAACCTATGAAGGAGACTTAGGCAAAAATGGGGCATCTCATTGACTGTATATTCGAACAAAGAAGTTCAGACAAAAGTCAGGGATAAAAAGAGAGAAATTCTGTAAGAGTTATCACTCTTTAAAAAAATCCTCAAATAGAAAAAGCTATCAAACAGAGCAAGGGAGTCGTGACTACCCTAGGTTTGTAAGTCAGCACCAACTATCATCAGTTCAATTCTTAAGTCTGTAAGAACCTAAATGTGTAGTTTGAGTTAACTGAGCGTAGGATTGGAGTTCATCATGGAGAGTGGGTGGGACAAATAACTTTGAGCCTTTATCCTTTGTTTCATGAACCGTGAACCAGACCACATTACAACCCTTAAAAGACCTAATTGAGGTAAGATTGTTTTGAAAGCATATTACAGCAAGGTTGGATAACCTGACTCCTAATGATCTTTGTTAATTGTGTGTATTCATCACTTTATCCATCATTTGTAAAATGATTGGATCACTTTCACTTTGATCACTTGATCACTTCGCCGTGTGTGTTTCATCAAAAAATGTTTTCAAAAGATTGCATGAACTTTACATTGAAAATTGCCAATTTTTAATGAACAACATTGCATGCAAGACGATCTGATGTTAAAGGAATCCCAACAAACGCTTTCAGCTAGGGAATTTGACTTGATAAAGGAAGCTCAGCCTGGGGCAACTAATTTGAAGGATTTGTTAATCATTTGTCATAACGTTCAGCTAATCAGAGCCGACCAGGTCAAGATCAGATGAAGCTCTCAATGAATAGTTTAGTCTGGGGCAAATCTTTTGCAGTTACCAGTAAGCAGGGGCAAGTTTGTTACCCAGTCGTTACTTCCACAGTCTGAGACTTTATTGTGAAAGCACCATTAAACTGGGGCAATCACGTCGAGATTTGTAAATATCTCTCTATAAGAGTTTGAAGACATTGAAGCATCTTTATGTTAGTTCTCTTGATGGTTTCTTCCCACAGACCATGTAATCTGGGGCAGAAAAGTTTAAAGACTATTTGTCACAAGGGTCGTTGCTCACTAAAGAGGATTGTTATACTATCAATGGGGCAGAAAAATTTTGGTCTCACGATACCCTTTGTTAGCTCTCCAATTAAGTTGTTACTTCGGTTGATCTGGGATTCTCTCGATATGGTTTTCATCCAACAAAGAATTCAAGCTCATGATGGCAATCAAAGTGAAGTCATGATGTTTTGGCCTAAGAAGATTACTCTCTCCCAAAGAAGGTGGTAACCTTGAAGTGGAATTGTTGTTCTTCATGATCATCCCTTTGATGTCCAATTTTGGTGAAGATTGGTTGGGTATCCATGTCGAGATTTTTATTTCATCTCCTGTTTTGTTTTGTCTGTTTTGTCAGCATAAACATAAGCATGGCATAAAGCATATGCATAATATCTGTGCATTTTTGCTATCTCTGGTTGTTACCTGTTCCTGTTTCACTTTGGTTCCCTCCTCAGTGATTGGGTGTGTTGTCTCTCTCTATTAGAGTTGTCAGCCCTTAAGCATAAAACGTCCATCCTTTACCAATTCCCCATAGAGTTTAATCCTCGTGGATGATGGTTGCTTCAGTTACCTTTTTCCATGATTGGATAAGGTGAGTCACCATTCGAGTTTATTTCTTAATGGTTGGAGTCTTGTTTAACAGTTTCTTTCTAGCTATATTCTAGATTGAACTTTGGTCCCTGTCGGTCGACGAACCTACCCGGACGTGCATTTATTTTGCACTATCCATCATAAAGAACATTGTGCATTGCCTATCAAATAAGTGGCAATCTCTGGCGAGAAGCTTATCATCTCAACGATAAATGGCAGTCTCTTCGAAGAAGTTTAATTGTCTTCAGCGGTAAGTGGCAATCTCTTGGGAGAAGCTTAACCTTCATCAACGATAAATGGCAGTCTCTTCGGAGAAGTTTAATCGTCATCAACGATAAATGGCAGTCTCTTCGGAGAAGTTTAATCGTCTTCAGCGATAAATAGCAGTCTCTTCAGAGAAGTTTAATCGTCTTCAGCGGTGAATGGCAGTCTCTTTGAGAAGTTTAATCTTCATCAATAGGTGAGTGGCAATCTCTTGGGAGAAGCTTAACCTTCATCAACGATAAATGGCAGTCTCTTCGGAAAAGTTTAATCGTCATCAACAGGTGAGTGGCAATCTCTTGGGAGAAGCTTAACCTTCATCAACGATAAATGGAAGTCTCTTCGGAGAAGTTTAATCGTCATCAACAGGTGAGTGGCAATCTCTTGGGAGAAGCTTAACCTTCATCAACGATAAATGGCAGTCTCTTCGGAGAAGTTTAATCGTCTTCAGCGATAAATGGAAGTCTCTTCGGAGAAGTTTAATCGTCTTCAACGGTGAGTGGCAATCTCTTGGGAGAAGCTTAACCTTCATCAATGATAAATGGCAGTCTCTTCGGAGAAGTTTAATCGTCTTCAGCGATAAATGGCAGTCTCTTCGGAGAAGTTTAAGCATCTTCAACGGTGAGTGGCAATCTCTTCAGAGAAGCTTATCCTTCATCAGCAGTAAGTGGCAGTCTCATTTGAAAAGCTTATCTTAAGGACGTTAACGCATGGTTGTAACCAAAATTGTTTAAAAAATCCAGTGGATACTGATATAAGTAATTTGGTGGTGACCAATCATATCTCAAGTAAGGCCCGTTGGTCATTGACATTATGAAAATCCATGGACAACAAATACTGACAATTTGGTTGTGTATCAGTCCAAACTAAGTCACGATGGTTTCCATCCCAAGCTCAGGTTTCGTATCTTTGGAGATGTATTGTTTCATTCCAAGCACAGGTTTTGTACCTTTGGAAGATGTTTGTTTCTATCCCGAGCACAGGTTGTGTACCTTTGGAGATAGATGTTTGTTTCCATCCCAAGCACAGGTTTCGTACCTTTGGAGATGTATTGTTTCATTCTAAGCACAGGTTTTGTACCTTTGGAAGATGTTTGTTTCTATCCCGAACACAGGTTGTGTACCTTTGGAGATAGATGTTTGTTGCCATCCCAAGCTCAGGTTGTGTACCTTTGGAGATGTATTGTTTGATTCCAAGCACAGGTTTCGTACCTTTGGAAGAAAGTTTATTTCTATTCCAAGCACAGGTTGTGTACCTTTGGAGATAGATGTTTGCGCCATCCCGAGCATAGGTTGTGTACCTTTGGAGATGTATACTTTGAATCCCGAGTTCAGAAATTCTAGAGACTAGAATGTCTGCATTTGTGTACTATATTCTAAGGTTTTGAGGGTATTAGTTTTTGATCCTAAGGTTTTGAGGGTCTTCGTATAATCCTAATATGTTGAGGGTGGTGTGTCTTCTATATCCTAATGTATTGAGGATGTTCGGCTTTCGTTCCTAATGTTTTAAGAGACTGGGTACAATCCTAACGTGTTGAGGGTTGTGTCTCTGCTGTATCCTAACGCTTTGAGGATATTAGCTTTTGTTCCTAAAGTATTGAGGGATATATTTATGCTGCCTGTTTGCAGACCGGGTCGTCACCAAACTCTTTTAAAATCCAGTTCTTTCTAAATCTAGTGGTGACTGGCATTGCTTGAAAACTAATCATTATTAGTCAGTTATTACCAATTCCCCAGTTGAAGTCCTGTGTTTTATCAATATTGTTTGGAATTCCCAATTGTAATTGGAACTTTGATTTGGTCGTCACCATCATCCCCAGTAAGTCTAGTGAAAACTAACACTAGTTGAAAATGTTTGTTATTCTGGTCGTCAACGGTTTCCCCATTAAAGCTTTTGCTTTCCCAGGCAAGTCTCAGAGAACTAGTGGATACTAGCTTCCTCGGCGTGTCCGGTCTTTCTTCTAACCTTTTCCTGAAGATCCCGTTTGAACTCTTCGTTATAGGAAATTTCTCATCTGGTTATCCCCAGTGAGGTTTGTGTCTCCCTTCCCCAGTGAAGATGTGTATTCCCTGTTGGAATTTGTGTCCCCTGTGTGAAAGATTCCATTGAACAACATCTTTAGTCATGTTTGAACTATCTTGTTTATTTTTGTCTTGAATCTTTACCTAGTGAGTTGGGTCCCTCGTGAGTGTTTACTCGTCGTGTTGCCATTTCTTTTATATTTGCTCATGCGTCTGCATCTGTCTTGCATTCAAGCATCATAAAGCACCATTTAGAACTCATTTGCATTTCAGCATCTGTCCTTTTGCATACCATCGGATCCCAGGGACAAAATTTCTGGTTTGCTATATTTAAATACCTTTCACTACGATTCTATGAGGATTCTCATCTCTCATTGCCATCTAGTGAAAATATTTAAATAGGGGCAACTGTTGCACCCCAAATGTTGACCCCTTAGATCCTCATCATCATTGTAGGATCATATTCATTTGATTAAATAAGCTTAACCCATTTCAAGTTTATCTTTGTCAAGATGCAGGTGAATCAGGGTTCCATACCGTCAAAAGTCGAGGCTTTAGTGGTTTGATCAATCAATGCATTGGATTGATTCAACTATAAACAATATTAAGAATACCACATTGGGTCAATTATGAATCCAATTTGAGGTTGTCACCCAGGAATTGAGAAAAGTGCAGTTCAGGATACCCGATTAGGGTTTTCGATCAGGAAAAGTTAACTGTAGTTTGACTTTTAATTTAAAAGGTGTTTCGAAGGTGGACCTTGGTCCATTAAGTTCCTATGGCTTAGTAAAGTCTATCCAAAGAGTTTCAAGGCCTCAGAATATCCGGAACACGAACAGACGATCCGATAGTCATCGACCGATCGAACAGTTGATCGAAAAGTCAACTCTTCAACCATAAGGAATTTGACTTCAAGATGTGAATAAAAAATGTTCCTTATGTCATATTGCAACTTCCCATAAAATTTCATGACCATTGGATCAAGGGTTAGGAAGTAATTGCAATAGTCGGGAATTAGGGTTTTGAAAGGGGCAAGACCATAACTCCTCAACCACACATCCAAATGAAGTGGTTCAAAGCTCATTAGAAAGCTCTTGACAATTCCTACAAAAGTCTCAAATTGGTCCATGATCAAAAAATGCATATATTTGGAGTTATGACCAAATTCATTTCAAGAAGGGAAATAACTTAGAAAAATTATGTTATTTGGCCTTTTTAGTAGGTTTTTTCAGCAACTTTGAGGGGTTTTTCAACCTAGTTCCATATAGAATTTGAAAATATAAAAAACATGAAAGTTGTAGAGCTACTTGAGGGATTTCTAAAATGTGGTAGAACTCCTCAATAGCATTTATGAGCAGAGAGTTATGGATCATGGAAGTTGGGGTTGCCACACTTGAAATCACCACTTCAACATGTTCCAAAATTCAAAATTCACCAACTTGGGCTACCCTCAGCCATTGGATCTTGTTCTATTTTGATATTATGAAGCTTGGATGATGCAAAAACTAGAAGAAGTGAAGAATTGATGGGCTGTTGCAACTTGGAGCAAGTGGACATTAAAATAATCATTTAAAGTCCATGAAAGAGAAACATTTTCAAAGAGATTGGGAAGCTGCAGTCCCCTACTCTCCTAGCCTCACTTCAGTCATCTCTTCTCTCCCATCTCACTTGATTTTTGCTTAGCATTTGTCCACGGAGCTGATATGTAGAGCTGCCATAAAGATCTTGGCAAGATTCATTCAAAATTTCACAATCTCCCTCCAAAAGTGTGGAAAAGCCAAGGCTGCCCTCACCTCCATTTTCCCTATAAATAGAGACCTCTCTCTATGTTAAAAAAACACACCAGAGCACTCTTAAAAACCAAGAGAAATCACAAGCTCTCAGCTCTCATTCATTTTCTCAAAAACCTCATTTTTCAAAAACTTCCATGTTTTCACCAAAATCTGTCTCAAGCAAAATTCTGCCCAAACTCATTTCCACCCCTTCCAAGCCACTCAAAACCATTTGCACAATCTATAAACATTGTGTAGAAGGTGTTCATATACTCAAACCACCCAAAAACATCATTTTCCTAAAAGTCAACCTGCATACCTTCATATGTTGACTTTCATGCACTTTGGAAGCCAAGTCTCTACTTAAGGCATTTCCTATTACCTCAACACTCCTAACACCTCATATATATCACATTTCAACTGTCCAAAGTCTCAAAAAGCAGCTGGGAAGTTCATAACTCAAACTGTCTTGAAAGATAGTTCATTGCTTCAAGAGGAAGAAAGCTCTAAATCTTTGCCAAAGAAGATCTCTGGGTTTCTTAGCTTTTTAGCTTGTTCAAGAAAGTCTACAAGAGGTATGTAATGCTCAAAATCCTTCATTATTCATACATTGTCATGTTTTACAATTTTGAGGTGCTGGTTTGTGAAAATATAGTCATGCTGTCCCATATTGCTTCTTTGTCAAGAACTTGAGTTTTATGGCTGTGATATTGCTTTTGTTAAAGTATATTATCTATGAATGATGTGTTGTTGATATGTTACCAATATTGAACTTTGATGTTGTGTACAACTTGTTTTGAATATTTTATCCAAGATTAGCCTTAAGGATCCAAACATGATAATGTTGGTGTGCTTGCCCTAGATCTGTCAACCTTTGTTCATTGGTGATTTTTTGGATAACTTGTTAGTTGTTTCATGAGGTTCCCCTACCGCCTAGGTCATGTATGAATCTAGTTTAACTTTTGTTCACAGTTGTGATATTTTCCTTATTTTGCTATACTATGGTCATCAGTCTTGGTGTTAGACTGCTTGTGCTTGCCATGTTTCACCTCAAAGTGTTTAAAATGTTGGTTTGTTATGTTTTGGTTATGTTTGTATCATTTGAGACTTGTTGAAAATATTGAAAAACATGAGATTTGGTTGTTAGGGCCTGCTGTGAAGTTTTGTTGTCTTGCTGTCAATGTTTGCAATAGGCATACCAGTCCTTATTTGGAGCAGTTTGTGTTTGATTTTAAGTTGTAGAATCACTTGCTAGCATGTTTAGAGGTTGTGTGTGGTGTGTGTATGATCAAACTGGCCTTGCTTTTTCAAAACAACATTTCACTCTCCACTTGCATTTTGCAAAACCTCATGATACCAACAGCAATCCATTTTCTGTTCCAATCTGTTTTTACTTGAACTATGTGTATAGAATCTTCATTCTACATATTTTGAGTTTGTATGTGGTGCCAAATTGCCTCAACTGCCATGACAGATCCTACTTTCTTTTGAAATGTTGACAATCTTTGTTTTTTTATGCTCTATTTGCAACCAGTAGGCCATATTATGTTTGGTGTGGATTTGATTTGATTCTTGGGCATAATCTCATCTGTTTACATATTTGTGGTATGTGTATGTCATTAGTTTAGCATGAATCTCTTTCACTTGACAAATGCCCTGCTATATCACCAAGATTATTCAAAACAGTTTTTGTATAAGCATCAAACATGCCAAATTCATTTCTGTTTGCATAAGCCTGAGTTTCTAAGCATGATGTCTTTCATTTTCATGATTATGATGTGTGTGTGATGATTGTATGACTTATGTCCACTTGTTTTCTCACTTCACTTTCAAATTGCATTTTTCAAGCCACAGTATGCCATGACCATGCCAAGTTCTGTTCCATTTGCAAAATGCTTGATTTCTGAGTTTGAACTCATTTACCTTCATATTAATGATGTGTATGTGCTATGTTTATAACATGAGATCATTCACTAGCTTGTACCCTCATCACTTTGCTGCCAAACTGTTTTGAAAAACCACAGCTGCAACACACACTTCACTTTGCCATTTGTGTTGCTTTGATTATTACATGAGCATGGATAGTATGTTTAGGATTTGTATGTGGATATAAACCCAACACCTTTGTGAATGATATGCTTTTTCTGCTTGACAACCTGCCTTCCATTGTGTTACAATTGCAACTTAAGAGCCATTTTTTGTTGTGTGCATTTCATGATCGATCTTAGGTGTTAGAATCATTCATTGATGCATTTGAGACTTGTGTATGGTATCTGTTTGATCTCAACCTATTCCAATCATGTTTTGGTTTCAATTATGCAACTTTATGTGTTAATGAGCAGTTGATATGTGACTTTCATTTCTGTTGGGTTTGAGGCAAGTCTTAAAGTGTGGAAACACTCAAGATGATGTTTATAGTTTGTGTGATAGGTCTGTTCAACCTGGTTATATTTGTTTCATGATTTGGCTTTCAAATTGAATTCTTTCATTTCCACTTGGCATGACAGTTGTGTTTGGTGTTAGATCTTAGCATGTTGATTGTTGCTATCTTGTTTCTCATTGGATTCTAAATGTTTTGGTTGAAGTTTCATGATCCTTCTTATTCTGTTTTGGTTAACAGTTGATTTTCATCCATGTTTGGCCCTTGTGTTAAAATTCTAGAAAGCAATATCATGTTTATGTTTGCAGTTCATGTGCCCTTCTTTGATCCAACACTGTTTTGATCAAAATCCTTGCTAGGACTCATTCATAATCATGTTTGTAACTTGTTCACACATGTCATTAATCCTAATTGCATCTGGTTTGATCCATGTTCATCAAGTTACATCTAAAAATGCCAATATGCATATGCTATCGTGTTTCAATTTGTGGGTGTTATTTCAAAATTTGGTGATTACCATCATAATCCTCATCAAAAAAAACAATCATGTTTGACTAAAATTTCATAAAAAAATATTGAGTTTTGACCAAGTTTGGATTCTTCACGTATTTGGTTTTGTTGACTTGCTTTTTGCCCAGAAAATCCACCATATTTAGTTTTATCTATTTATGGGGGTGGCTAAATACTTGGATGTATAGCCACCCCAGTGGTAGACAACTTGTGCGCTTTATACCATTTCACATGCCTGACCTGAGTTCGATCCTTGGTGATCAACTCTTTTGGCATTTTATTTTCAATTGTCATTGTTTTATTTTGTTTCATTCTTTCCATTTCCCTTACCAGCGCGTGCCTAGTGCCTTAGTGGATGGATGTTGTGTTTGTAAACCAAAGGGCGTGGGTTCAACTCCCACCCTTGCCCTTTCTCTTTTTATTTACATGATTTTTATTTGTTATTTGCATGAAACTTCAAAAATTCATAACTTATTCATTTTTCATCTTTTTTAGCCCGTTCTTTTTGCAAATTGCTCATTGTAATGCCTATTTTCATGTGATGGATTAAAATCTCAATTGCTTGTTTTTACACTGCCGTTTTCCTACTTGTTAGTTGGTTCATTCTTAGGTCGTTACCTCACGTCTTGATCGAATTTCTTTCATTCTATACTTGACCTATCTTGTGAGATTTATTGATATTGGATTTCTTTATGTTTGTTAACATGTTGAGAATTCATTTCTTGTTGGTGGTTACCATAATTTTGTTGTTCCCCCCTAAAACTTTATGTTTGACCATGTCTTATTTTCTTTACGTATTTGATTGTCATCAATGCCTAGATGTTGTCACATTTGAATTTATAACATGATTATTTTAAGTTGTGACTTATTTGTATGATTGTTGTTATCATATTTGTTAATATGTCTCTCGGGTTGTTACTTCCATCTTTGTTAAGATATTTGATTCTTGGTTGTAACCATTTGTATTATTTAATCCTTGCTTATTGTGATACGCATGCTTGCTTGGTTATAACCATATATCTTTTTCTTCTTGTTTAGTTGTTGATTGCTTTGTTAAGTATTTCTTCCCCAAGTGATGGAACTCTTTAGTTCTCATCCCAGTTGCCTTCTCTTTCCCTTCCAAAGGAAAGTCTCTCTATTGACCCTTGGGTCATAGATAGCTCAACACACGCATAGGTCTGGATAGAACCTTCTCCCCCTTTTGGTCTGGATAGAACCAATAGGATAACCTCATAGGTCTGGATAGAACCTTCTCCTTCTTTTTGGTCTGGAAAGAACAATTAGATCCTTATTCTGTAGTTCGTGCCCGAACTACAACCGCTCTGATTTCTCAATGGACAATGAGAATACGTAGGCACAAGATGCAATATCTTAACGAGCAACCTTCCCCATTTCTTCCTCCTTTTGGTCTGGATAGAACTAATTGGTCTCACAACGTAGAACTTTAGGATATAGTTTGGTTAACTCTATGTAAGAATCATAGTTATGATTACTTATTCCCCTTTTGAGTGTTTCAACATAGATCTAGAGAGTTTTGTTAAACTCTATAGAAACATTACTATGTTTGTTCCCCTTTGAAACTTGATCATAATCAAGTGTTCTTCAACCCTAGTGAGGTGAACTACGATTGCTCTGATTCTATCCTAGTTAGGATACATAGGTAGAGGACGCGACGTCTCTGCGAGCAAGCTTAGAAGCTATCTTAAGGTCTTAACTTTCACCTTTTACCCTATTCCAAACCTTATCAAACATTTAGCAAACTTAGCATGCAAACAAACAAAAGGTTCCTGTAGAGTACAACAGATGTTTAGGATGTGAAATACCTACCCTAGGCATAACCAACCCCCGATCCCCGATTCTCTTAGTGTTGTTGTTACATCGCGCAAAAGGTTCTTTCTCTCTTTAGACCTTTCCTTTGGATAAATTAAAGTCCGGTTGTGAATTTTAAGAATTAAAAATTCAAGTTAATCAATAGCCTGGTATCACGATTCTCACTGCAACAGATTGCCCCAGATTACTGACTTCTGGAATGGCTGACTCCCATGCGGTGATCATTTGACATAGCTTGCCCCCGGTTCACCGGAATATTCTTGCATTATGCATTATGTCCTGATCAACTCTTTCCATCGTGGAAACTTTCCCGCTGTCAAGCGCTTACTCGTAAGTAAAACAAACTGTTCTGCATAAAAGACATATCAAATGCAATGCATATGGCAGTTTTCAAAATCCATTCCTGTTCACTGGAAAAAAATTTTGTGACATAAAATGTATGAAATCATTCATTAACATGTCAACATTAATACAACGCTGTAATGGGAATCCTTTCTAGGAGTCAGTTCCGATGCGATCTTTACCGAAGTAAGCTTTCAAAACAAACCTATTTCAATTAGGACTTTTAAAGGTTGTAACGTGGTCAGGTTCACCGTTTAAGAAAGAAAGGATAAAGGCTCAAAATTCATTTTAACCCACCCATTCTCCTTGATGTTCTCCAATCCTACGTTCAGCTAATTCGACCTTAGCATTCACCTTTCAACGGTTGAGAGGTAGTTCAAGAGATCACCTTTTTTGGAGTGACAATCACACTCTTTTCGTCTTTTGGCGTCCGGGGCCACACGATTTCGTTCTTGTTTGAGTATTTTTCTTTTGTAATCCTTTTCGCTTTTCATTTTTTGTTTTTTCGTTTTCCCCTAACTTTTGCCTGGACTAACTCTTTTGAGTTTCTTCAATTTTGAAGTCCAGCGGGGTACCCTAATTTTTGCCTAAGTCGCTTGTTTGCAAGATTCGACTTAGCGGGCTTTTTCCTTTTGATTCTTTCTTCTTCTTTTTTTTGAACAAATCGCATGACAACGGCTCGTCTGACTTGTTAAAGAGATTGTGACTGTTTCACTCCTGATCGGCCAGGTTTAACCATCATGGTTTTTTAGGTACGACCTATAGCGGTGTGATTGATCCTCGAACGAACACTCCTTTTGTAATTTCAATGCTTGGTCAAATTAACTAACACCTACCCTGCCCCGGGTTAAGATTGAGGGTTTTTCTATCTTCAGAAAGATACTCCTACTACTCGGCTCAAAGGGGTTAACAAGGGATTATCTTCCTTATCTCTCCGGTGTTCGGGATTTGAAACAATGCATGTACATCATCAACAGGTTTTTATTCAAAAGCATAGCATCAGAAGCTTACACATCGTTGGATTTTGTCATCCTCCCCGGATTCCACTTAAACAAGTGTTTGAAATAAAAGAAAGCAATAGAGTGAACACGAATGGATTAGTTCAAAACATGCATATTTATTTCATTATCAATATCAATTGAAAAACAACAAGCTTTACGAACAAAATTTGCAATCTAACAGGAAAGAAACTACAAATGTAAAGAAATGACATGATAAAATGTAGGTTGCCAGCTTCTGGAAACTGGGCTTTCACACTTATTTGCTGCTGAGGGGAGCGCCCCTTTGAAGTCTTCAGACTCAATCAGATGAACGGTTGCTGTGAGGTCGACTCTGATTCGGGCTCCGATATTTTTGCTGCAACGGAGAGAGAGGTTGCTGATTCTGAATGGCATAAACAATTTGGAGACGAGGTCTGAACTAGTGAGGATTCTCTCTGTTCAGGGGCTTTCATCCTTAAGCTCGACCCAGGAACATGAAAAAATTGCGGGCAAGGAAATTCAGACTTCGAAGACCATAGGATATACTCCTGATCTTTCTCGACTTCAGATGAGGTAATGGGAATATCCATCTCTTTTGCATGATAAGGGATGAATTTTCCTGATGCTTTCATGCCGCCCGATACGAATTCAGTTTCTCTCGAATCAATCAAGTCTTGAACCTTATGCTTAAAAGCTTTACTGTTTGTTACATCGTGCCCCAGTGATCCAGAGTGGAACTTGCAATGGACGTTTACGTCCTAGCCCAGTGGTAGTTGTCCAATCAATGGAGCCAAAGTTCGAGGTTTAACCATATGAAGTTGGAGCAAGAATTGCACCAACTGGTCATAATCCAAAGGGATCGGATCGAGGATTCTGTCAGATAGTTTCATCCTTTGACCCTGTCTTCTGGGGTTGTCTTGAGGAACCAGATGTGGCCGCTTCCGGGAAACGTTTTGAGCTTCAAGTTATGCAGAGGGTCTTTTAGGCCTATCATGCCTTGGTGTAGGTTCTTCAGACACCTGTGGAGCGAGTATGCCAGCTGCAGCTTCGGGAATTTGTTCATATTTTCTTTTGAGTATGTTCTTTAACACTTCTTCCATCAAGCCCACCTGACTCTTCAGCTGGTTGTTCTCCTCTTTGAGCGCCTCTTGATTCCAGCGCAATGCTTACATGTCCTTCATAACAGCCTCAACTGGCTCTAAACGTCCTTCAGTTCCGCTTGTACCTGTTCCATTGCTCGGGTCAACCTGCGATCAATCTTGAAACAACATGTATCAATAGAGGGTTAGAAAAACAGCTCAAGGTACCTGTTATGCAAATGATTCATGAAAATGCAAACGTGTGTCTGTGCCTTAGGGAGATTTCTCCTCGGATTCTAGTGCTAGAGTGCCAGTGCTGATAATAAGAAGTCCAGATCCTGTCGTGGAGATAACGTCTCGTATATATATAAAGCCCAACAAGGCAGCATATAATGTCACTGAGTACATGTGGAATCAACAACATGACCTCGACTAACAAGTCTTCTAGAAACTCTTCTAGAACAACAATGATCAGAAAATACAAAGGATGACAAGGTAGTCAAGTGCGGCAACGGGCGCGAAACTCTTCTAGAAACTCCTTCGTTTTGGGATGATCAGGCTGAGTGAGTAACCCTTCGACATGTAACTCCCTCTACATAACGGTGTACTGAAGACCTTCAACGGAGTCCTCCCATTCTTCTTTGCCAAAACAGTCTTCTAATCTTCGCTTCTTTGACTCAAAACTTTGCTTGCGATCCTTCAGGTTTGCAATAGCCTTGTTCAACATGTCTTGAGTGGCGTACCTACAAGCAGTTTCATCATCAAACTTCTTCTCACTGGCCTTCAACCAAGCCTTCAACTTGGAGATCTGTTGCCTTAGCTTTTCCTCCCGCTCTTTGCTGCTGGCCAGGGTGGCATTCCACTGCTGGTTGAATTTGGAGATTCCTAAGTAAGCATTATCTTGGTCCTGCTTTTTCGTGGCAAGCACATCGTTGACAGCCTTGAAATCCAAACCTAAGCGTTCACACTCAGCCCTTTGTTTGGTCAAGCCTGTGCCTAGCCGGTTTACCAGCTCTGTCTGTTTTTTGAAGGAATAGACGGCTTCGCTCCTCTCGCTTCTAAGTTGAACCAGTTCTTTCTCCAACTCCTTGTTGGCCTTCTTCAGCTCTTCCTTCTCAACCAATACCTGGTTGTATTTCTGAATGGACACTGTAGTGGTTTCTTCAACCACTGGAGGGAAATCTTGCTTAGCAGGTGGAAAAGGTATCCCTACTGTTTCTACCCTGCTTTGAATCCAAGTCACATAAGGAGCATAAGGCTGGCTGTTGCTCTTACCCAACAATGCTTTCCCTCGCCTGCTGATGTCGTTCCAAGCATGCTTGAGCTTGGCTAACATATCTCCATCTAGAAGCCCCGTGAGGTACAGAGATTCCTGCATCTCTTCGTCCTTCGGCAGACCTCTCAAGGCGTACGCAAATTCCCTGACATGTAATGAGGGATTGTAGTTAATACAACCTTTTCTTCCAATCAGGGGCACATTAGGAAAACCACTGCAGCTGTAGATGACTTCAGTACCCAGCATTTCCCGATCAAACCAAACGATGCTCTCTGCTGATAAACCCATCAGGCGTTCAGACCACTCAGTTGTGGCTGCAGAGGAAACAAAGAGACCCTTCTTGGGCATGTGGATATCAAACCATCTGTAGAGTAAGGGCGCACAACACGACACATTTTTAGCCCTTCTGTTTTCATTCTTGTAATGAACAGAATGATACAGATCACCAAGCAAGGTGGGAACTGGATTTCCCGATGCAAAGATATGGAAGGAGTCCAAATCTATGAAGTCTTCCATGTTAGGAAACAAGACGATGCCATAGATGCAGAGGGCGAGAATAATGTTGAATACGATCCAACAACCGTTCTTAGTGCACTGTTGGGCCTTCCCAACCAGAAACTATAGAGATAAACTAGGAACTCCATTCCATGAGGTCAGAAGCAGCTCTGAAGCATCTAGATGAAGAGCAACAGCTAGGTTAGGAAGATTAAGCTTAGCATCCATGTGAGCAAACGACATCTAATTCTGAACAGGCACACCCAACAGCTCAACATACTCTTCTAAGGTAGGCGCAAGAATGAAATATGGAAAAGTGAAGCACCTCAACGAAGGGTCATAAAACTGTAGCAGTGCATACAACCCGTTCAACTCATTGTTAGCTCCTAAATTCGACGTCTCAGCTAGAAAGAAGGTATCTAAGACAAAAGGGTGGAGAATAACTTGAATACAAGAAAATGGTCGAAAGAAGCAAAAAAGCTAAGTCGAAGGACTCACCTAGAGGCCAAGGGTTCGACCGCCTGCTGAGACGAATGGTTTGTCGAAGTATTTGAAATTTGAATATTGGAGGGAACGGTTTTGCTTGTGGAAAATTGAGGGAGACACGTGTCGCCTTATGAATACTGGATCCATGCATTTGAGACAAGTGGCGGAAGGAGATTATGGTGGAGGTTATGAGAGGTTATTTTTTTGTTCCTATAAATAGAGTGTCTTAGACATATCCAAAGTGTGTTGTAATTTACTATTGTACAAATTACTCTTGAAATTACTCCAAGTATCCGAGTGTAGAGAAAGCGAGTATTGTAAGAGAATGTACGTGATGTAAACACACCATCTTTTAACTTAATGCAATTTACTTTTTACTTTAAGTTTTACAAAGCCTTTTATTGTCTTTATTGTCTTTACCCCTCTTTCCCCCTTACCTTATTTCTCTCCTTCCTATGGAATTCTTTTCTCTTCGTCCTCAATCTAACTTCAGCCTCACCAACAAACTTTCTTCTCTTTTATTAGAAGCCTTACTTTACCTTTAAATTAACCCGTAGTCGAATAGATGTTCTTTCAGGATTCTGTTTATCCCAATATTGTTCGAGTGTGGAACTTGAATAAATTCTAAAAACCAAAAATAAATCTTTTAGCACATGTCCTAGGATCAATCTGATTGATCCTGTGAGTCACCAAAGTTAGATTTGGAAGATCAGCGGTTGTTTTCCGATTTTCAAGGGAAACAAAATGGCAGGCCCAGTGGGACAGTGCTAGAAAATCCATTTTACAAAACTAAATTTATATAAAAATTGTAGTCAGACTGGTCCTCTTCGTGAAAGGTATATTTTTTTATGTTACTAAGAAGTGGTAAAATTACCGCTATAAACGAAGAGACGTGATCAATACGAAGCAGTAAGAACATGGCTACGGGTACAAACCATCCAGATAACTCCAACCAACAAGGAGACGGTTCCATCGAAGGAATAAGAGACGAGGGAGTTCCCCCTCTGATACCATCGACTGGAGAACAAAACGGTGCTTCCTGTGAGGCCAGTGCCGACGCCTTCAGTACTTGGGGTAGGATCGACAGTGATAAGGCCTTATACTCAGCCAATTTTGGAATACATCGGTCACCAAACGTCGAATCCTCAGATTTTGTTAGGAGGAAGTTCGACGTCCAGGCAGTTTGTGCCTCCTGGTTTTTCACAGTCACCAAGAAACCCCTCATATAGGATGCCCACTGCTATGATGCAAGGGCTCCAAAGTGCACCCCCTGTATTCTCAGATCAAGCGATGGCTTCGCCACTACAAGGGTCAGGGTCAGGTGTGAACATTGGTCGAAACCCCCAGAGTTTAGGGTATTCGACACAAGGCCCCAATTTGACCAACACCTCAGTTGCTTGTTTGAGACAACAGATGGATGAAAGTAACCTACAGATGGTTCAGACTTTGTCACAAACCATGGGCGAAATATTTCAACCATTAATCCAAAATACAACCCAGACCAATCAACAATTGGCGGTACAATTGACAAGATTGGCTGAATTCATGGGGGTACCTCCCTTAACCAGAAACCAAGCCGCAGTAGCGGATGTCCCACGAGACAACTTGGCGAATATAGTAGAAGTCGACATAGGAAACCAAGGAAGGATAGTCCCTCCGGTAGTCGAAGGGCTTAGGGAAGAGCCTTTGCAAAACCAACCCCGTGGCTTGGGAGAATGAAATCTAGGAGTAGTGGTTGTGAATCGAAACCAAGACGCAGATACTGTAGTCCAGCATGTTCGTCGAAATAACATAGCCGTAGACAATAATCTGGCGGCCATGGTCGAGAGAATTATGGCTAGAAATGGGCTAAACACTGGCTTTACCAGGCCAAACTACACTTCACCTATAATAGACTATATCCTTCAGGCGGAGTTACCTCCTAGGATGAAAGTACCTAAATTCACTAAGTTTTTAGGAGATACGACGGAATCCACCGTCGAACATATGGCTCGTTACTTAATCGAGGCTGGAGAGATAGCGAACGATGAAAGCCTTAGGATAAAATACTTCCCAAGTTCTCTTACTAAGAACGCCTTCACCTGGTTCACGACGCTTCCCCCTAACACGATATGTAACTGGACCCAGTTAGAGCGTTTGTTTCATGAACAGTTCTATATGGGTCAGACTAAAATTAACTTAAAGGAACTAGCTAGTGTGAAGCGTAAGTTCTCTGAACCAATAGAGGAGTACCTTAATAGGTTCCGTTTGCTCAAGGCCAGATGCTTCACGCAGGTCCCTGAACATGAGTTGGTCGAAATGGCCGCTGGTGGTCTCGACTACTCTGTAAGGAAAAAGTTGGACACCCAGTACCTAAGGGACATAGCCCAATTAGCCGATCGGGTTCGATAACTCGAAAGACTCAAAGACGAGAAGGCTAAGTATAACAAAAATAAAAAGGTAGCTTTTGTCGAATTTAATGATAACGTCGAAGGTCTGTGTGACGAGTCTATGAGTTTCGACGATGGTGAAGTGGACCTTGCTGAACTCAAGCAAGGACCACCTTACTTATGCAAAGTATTAGCTCCCCCAAAAGGGAAGAGTTATGTCGAATCTGAAAAGAATGATAGGTTCCCAAAGAAAACATATACCTTCGACATCACAAAATGTGATGAAATCTTCGATTTGTTAGTTAAGGATGGACAAATGATAGTGCCTCCTGGCGCCAAAATGTCGTCCCTAGAGCAAAGGAAGAAAAGAGGGTTTTGTAAATATCATAACTTCTTGCGTCATAAAACATCTCAATGTTTTCTTTTCAGGGACCTCGTTTAGAATGCGATCCAAGAAGGACGTCTAAAGTTCGGAGAGAAAGCTGGTGGCCAAATGAAGGTCGACTCAGATCCTCTGCAAACGGCAGACGCAAATTACACAGAGCCGGTCGTGGCTAATATGATCAAAGTTGTCAACAGTTACGACTTCTCAATCGAAGTAACTGAGGCTGCTGGAAATCCCATATACGAAGCTGTAATGGCGAAAGTTACCATCAGCTTCGGAAAAGAAAGCTGTGTTGAAATGGAAGTTGACAGCTGTGACCAGAGGGATGAAACCAAAGGCCCAAGCGACAGGAACAACTCAGTTTGGGAGATAGTGACCAAGGAGACAACTGATGACTTCGTTAAGATTGACGAAGCTACCAAAGGCGTGGAGTTAAGCTTGAAAAAGGTTCTAGTGAGTGAGTCAAACTACCAGGAAACATACATAACGGAAGCCTACCCAGAGCAGGAGGAATTCCTTGTTTCTTTTCTTCATCGCTGCCAGGAGAAAGGTTCTAGTGTGATGTTCTGTCCCCGATGCAGCGCCATATTCGACAAGAAGTCTGCACAAAAGCTGGAAGGGACACGAAGGCTGAAGCAAGAAAGCGAAAGGCCAAGATTCGACCCTCGAAGAGGCTTTCAGCAGAGGTCTGACCCTCGCATAAGGCCTCCGATGAACAAGCCTAATAGCTTTAAGCCCAATGCTGAGGCCACTGATGGAAAGTGGACGAAGCCCAATGAGAACAAGCAGCAAGGGCAGAAGAGATGGAAAAATTTCGAAGTACAATGGGGATCTTCATTAAGCTATCGAAAAGAATTTCAATCTTCGAAGGTTGCTCATGTGTCAGAAAATTACAAAGGGAAGAATCCCATGTCTCGATCCCAATGGAGACGTGAGCAGAGAAGAAGGAAAGCACATAGAGAAGGTGCACATGAAGACCAACCACAATCCAGCACCAATATTCCCGTTGAACAGGAGGATCAAACAAGGGCTTTCGGGAAGACACCTGTAGGAAGAAAGTTGTTTCCAACACCGGTCGAAGACCAAAGGAAATCGGTCGATGATGAAATGACCGATAATTTTGATGAAGATTCTGATGATACGTTGGATATTTTGGTCAACGTAGTGTTAGTAATTCTCAGTGAATTCGACAGGGTTTCAGTAGTTGAGAACTTGGACGCGTATACAGACTGGGAAATAACGGCTCATAAGCCGGTATGCTATTATGTGATGAACAACGGTTGCGTCGAAGAGCAAAATGCTTTCTTTGAACGGCCAACAGAGGCGATGAAAAACCATCTGAAACCTCTTTATATTACAACACAAATAGAGAAGGTCCCAGTTAACAAATTACTGGTGGATTGCGGTGCTACGGTAAACTTGATGCCGCATTTTCTGCTGAACAAAATTGGGAAAAGTGCGACAGACACCAAGCCACACAACATGGTGCTATCAAACTATAAAGGGAAGGTGGGTTCGACTATGGGGGTCATTTAGGTGAATGTCATGGTCAGAACCATCACCCGTCCGACTGTCTTCATGGTGGTGGAGACCAATGCCAATTATAATCTATTACTTGGAAGAGAATGAATCCATGGAGTGGGGGCAGTGCCATCGTCGATGCATCAGAGGATCGCTATCTGGAGATCAGATGGTATTGTCGAAAACATCAAAGCGGATCAGGGATACTTTAAAGCACCTATAAACTAGATTGATAGAGGACAGTTTGACAAACATTTGGCCAGTATAGGGCCATGTGAACCTGCAGACTTCGACTTTATACCTAATGACGAAGTGTATTATTCGTTATACCTGCATCCCGTCGAGGGTTTCCGATGGGACAAGGAAGTTCCAGGCGAAAGGTTACCATACCTTGGCGAACTTCTCATAGACCCCACTGGTTGGGGAAGTGAGTTCGATGATGATGACTGAAGCCGCAATGCTTCAATGGATTTCGGCCTACGTGGCCGAGACTAAACTATAAACGGCCTTGGAGGCCGCTAATAATGAAATGGCTGAAGGAGCCAATGAAAAATCCAAACAGGCAGGTTCAGTTGGGTATTTCGACCCTAAGATTCAATACGAGGGGCAGAGACTCGACGCCATATATGACGATGAGCCTTTGGGTTTTGAAAAGGATCCTTTGGCCAGCGATGTCAAAATGTTGGCGCAAGATCCACTAGAGGAAGTTGACCAGGGAGATGGAGTAATCAAAAGGCCAACTTATATCAGCGCCAGCCTCAACCCCCGACTTAAGGTCGAAACCATTCAGTTGCTATGAGAGTACAGGGATTGTTTTGCTTGGGACTACGACGAAATGCTAGGTCTAAAGAGAGATCCAGTCGAGCATAGGCTACCAATCAAGCCTGGCAAAAAACCAGTCGAGCAGAATCCAAGGCGCTTCGCCCCTGAGATCCTCTCAAAAATAAAGGAGGAAATCAAAAGACTCCTCCGATGCAAATTCATCTGTACGACCAGGTATGTCGAATGGCTAGCAAATATTGTACCAGTCATAAAGAAAAACGAATTGTTAAGGGTCTGTATAGACTTTAGAGATTTGAATTCAGCAACCCCTAAAGATGAGTATTTGATGCCAGTGGTAGAAATGTTAGTCGATTCAGCTGCTGGCCACGAATACCTTAGCATGCTGGATGGATATTCTGGTTATAACCAGATTTTCATTGTTGAGGATGATGTTCCTAAAACAGCGTTCCGTTGCCCAGGGGTCTTAGGCACTTACGAATGGGTAGTGATGCATTTTGGCCTAAAGAATGTTGGGCCAACGTACCAGCGGGCGATGAATTCGATTTTCCATGACTACATTGAGTCCTTTATCCAAATTTACATTGATGACATTGTGATAAAATCTGTGTCAGGAAAGGATCATGTGGAACACCTGCGCAAATCCTTCATGAGAATGAGAAATTTGGACTCAAGATGAATCCCCTCAAGTGTGCATTTTGTGTGCAAGCGGGAGATTTTTTGGGTTTCGTAGTCCACAAGAAGGGGATCGAAATCAACCAAAACAAAACGAAGGCCATCATGGAAGCGAAAGCGCCATCCAACAAGAAGGAACTTCAGTCCTTGCTGGGCAAAATAAATTTCCTAAGAAGGTTCATATCAAATCTCAGCGGAAAAACATAAGCCATTTCGCCATTTCTTCGAGCCACTAAGGAGAAGTTCGAATGGACGAAAGATCAGCAAGAGGCCTTCGACAAGATCAAATACTACTTGACTCATCCTCTAGTCCTTGCACCTACATGTCGAAACAAAAACATGAGATTGTACATAGCAGCATCTGACAAAACTCTAGGGAGCATGCTTGCTCAAGAGGATGAGAGTGGCGTCGAAAGAGCCATTTACTACCTTAGTAGAGTTTTAAATGATGCAGAAACTAGGTATAGTGAGATAGAGAAATTATGCCTATGTTTGTATTTCTCTTGTATGAAGTTGAAGCAATATATAAAACTAGTTGATGTTTATGTGTCTTCACATTTTGATGTTATTAAGCACATGTTGTCCAAACCTATTTTGCATAGTCGAATTGGTAAATGGGCATTAGCATTAACTGAGTATTCATTGACTTATAGACCGTTGAAAGCGGTCAAAGGGCAAATAGTGGCAGACTTTATTGTCGACCACTCCATAAATGAAAGTACCCTGAACTTTGTTGAACTAGAGCCTTGGAAGCTATACTTTGATGGGTCTAGTCACAAGAATGGGACAAGCATAGGTCTATTGATCATTTCGCCTGACAAAATTCCAACAAAATTCAAGTATAGGGTCGAGGGCCTATGTTCTAATAATGAGGCTGAATATGAAGCTTTGATCGCCGGACTTGAAATTTTGTTAGAATTGGGGGCAACCCGAGTCGAAATAACGGCAGATTCAGAGTTGGTTGTAAAACAGCTAACAAAGGAATACAAATGCGTTAAAGAAAATCTCATCATGTATTTCGTAATAGCTAACAGACTACTCAAAATTTTTGAAGTCTGTACTATTCGACACATACCACGAATACACAATCAGATAGCCAACGACCTGGCGCAAGTTGCCTCAGGATACAGGGTCTCGAAAGAGAACTTACAAGAGGCAATCGAGGCCAGGGGTAAGGTGGTGTCCATGGGCTTGAGACCATCAGACTTGGAAGTCACAAAATTTGGCTACGCCGACGAGGAAACCTTTGAGATTTTTACAGTCGAAGGTCTGACAGACAAAGATTGGAGGAAACCTCTGGTCGAATACCTTCATAACCCTTCATCGACTACAGAACGAAAGATAAAATACCAAGCACTAAGCTACGTCCTGTTGGGGAATGAGTTATTTAAGAAAACTTCTGAGGGAGTTTTACTTAAATGCCTCAGTGAATCTGAAGCATACTTGGCATTGTCCTCAGTCCATGGTGGGACATGCGGAGCACACCAAGTAGGCCATAAGATGAAATGGTTGTTGTTTCACCAGGGGATGGACTGGCCTACGATGCTGAAAGATTGCATCGAGTTCGCCAAAGGTTGTCAGGAATGCCAAATTCATGCTGGCATACAGCATGTCCCAGCAAGCGAGTTGCATTCCATAGTCAAGCCATGGCCATTCAGAGGTTGGGCTTTAGACCTTATAGGAGAGATTCGACCAGCGTCTTCCAAAAACCAGAAGTACATTCTGGTAGGGATAAACTACTTTACCAAGTGGATCGAGGCTATACCTCTACCAAAGGTAGACCAAGAAGATGTTATCGAATTCATTCAGAAGTATATCATCTACAGGTTTGGCCTACTAGAGACAATAACGACAGATCAAGGGTCAGTATTTACGGGTAGGAAGATGCAGGAGTTTGCTAAAGAAATGGGATTTAAACTCCTTACCTCGACACCTTACTATGCCCAGGCCAATGGCCAAGTCAAAGCGGCAAACAAAGTAATAATTGGCATGATAAAGAAACAGATTGGAAGCAAGCCTAAGAATTGGCATAAGACATTGGATCAAGTCCTATGCGCATGTCGAACATCCCCGAAGGAAGCAACCAACACTTCCCCCTATCGACTCACTTTCGGCCATGACGCAGTATTGCCAGTCGAGATACACATACAATCAGTAAGAATTCAAAGACATCATGAAATCCCTCGAGAGATTTATTGAGACATGATGCTTGATGAGTTATTCGACTTAGACGAAGAGAGATTAAAAGCTCTAGAACTCCTGAGAAGACAAAAGAGAAGAGTGGAGAAATCATATAACAAGAAGGTCAAAGCGAAGACTTTCCTGGTTGGAGATTTGGTATGGAGGGTAATCCTGCCGATGGATCGAAAGGTGAGATACCTAGGTAAGTGGTCTCCAAAGTGGGAAGGACCATTCCAGTTATCGAAGGTATTCTTCAATGGGGCATATGAAGTGATAGAGCTGAGTAAGGATGAGAGATTATTAAAAGTAAATGGCAAATATTTAAAGAAGTATAAACCTGCACTTCGAGAAGTAAAAATATCAACAGAATAGTTGCCAAAGATAAAGCGAAGCCATAATGGTAATTTAAAATATGCCAAAATGGCCCAATGTCTTACAAACAAAAAATAGCTCATAAAGGCCAGTATAGTCTGCTCTATTACAAAAACCCAACAAATCAAAAAGGCAGATTCGCCTTCATCTTAAGGTAAGTCGATTTTTGAAGTTCGAGACGGCTTTGGCATTGAGCCTTATCTGCCCTCAGCTGGGCAACTTCATATTCCAAACGACGGGCTTCCTCAGCATAGGTGACAGCATGATCAAGCTCAGCTGTTAAGGAGGTTTCGTCGAAGGAAGATAATTCAGCGTTCTTTTTCTTAGTCTTCGCTATCTTACTACGGAGCTTTTTAATCTTCTGTTCCCAACAGGCGATGTTCGCCTCATTAGTCAGGACCTCTTGTCTATTTTTCTCCTTTGTTTCTTCCAACTCAGCAATCTTCTCCTCAGAGTCGACAACAGCGCTCCAAGCGGCAGCCTCGCTGCCAGCCTTCGTCTCAATCTCACCCTCAATGTAGGGAAACAGTCGATAGTCTTTATACACCTGGTCGATCAGGGCACCTACTTCTTGAATAACATTCGCAGCCTCAGGAGCAAGGGATTTAATGTCCACTTTTTGAAGGAGAGCTTTGAGGGGAAGATGGCTGGCAGGGCCCATCTGCAAGTGGGTAAAAAGATCCCCTTTGAAGATTTTTTGCTTGACCTTGTCGAGGGCACTGTCAGTTGGTGGCTTTGAGGTTTACCCTTCGGAAGTCGAAGTACTGGGAGTACAGCTAGAGGAACGACTTCTCCTACTCAACAAAATCCTGATATATTGTCGAGGGTTGGAAACCTTCAACTCATCTAGTTCGGCGGGAGTAAGTTAAGTTTTGCTTGGGAAGAAGTTTGTTGGAATATCCTTTGGGTAGGAGGAACGGGAGTCTTTGTTGTTTCAGTAGTTTCAGGTTCTTTGACGGAAGTGTCCACAATTTTTAATTCTTTATCTTGGCTATCCTTTGTCTTGTCAGCATCCTCCTCCATGGCATCCCCAGTGCTTTTGTCACTAGATTCATGAAATTTAGGCTGGAGCTTAGCCTGATCCTCAATGGCCTGATTACCCTCGACAACTGTTTCATCCACAGCTACTGTCTGACCCAAAGGGGAGTTGGTCGTATCAGCCAGAGTTGTTTTCTCCTCCGAAGCGTCAACTTCATCATCCACTGTAATAGGGTCAACCTGAGGATTGTCATCTTCATGATCAGAACCGTCAGTCTGAGACTGTTGGGTAATGGTCTTTGCAGGAGATAGAGGGGCTGTGAAAGAATCAGGTTTATTAATATCACCAAGTGAACTCACACCAGAACCCAAATCATAAGTGGGATGATAGGTAGGCTCACCTTGGCTATTCAAGGAGTATAGCGACAGAGGAATCGCGGTGGATTAGATCTTGAAGTTCCAGCATTATCCTAGAAAAGGTGGACATTAGAAATAATGAAGACTAAAGAATCAGTGCAAAGACCCAAGGAAAGGTGGATGTATAAGATACCTTGACAGTTTCGTCAGCGGGACTCGAATTATCACTTTCCATGGGGACAACCGCTTGGATCGAAGCATCCCCTATGGGAGCGGGAGTAGGTTTTGGAGGAGGATTAGTAGGTTGAGGTGTGTTGGTCACAACAGGAGCAGGTGGAGCATCAGGAGCATCCACATCATGAATAATCTTTCTTTTTCTTTTCACTTGAAGACTCTCACGAGGAGACTCGTCTTCGTCATCAGAATCAAGAATAACTTGGGGAGAAGCCCTTTTTAATCTTCTTTGAGGAGTAGGTGGTTTTCGACTAGCCTGAAAACAACATGAAATGGTAAGATTGAGTAAGGAGATCGTGATAGTAAAAGCTGCGGAAGGCTACCTTTTGACCTTCGTCCTTGACTTCAGTCCTGGCTGTTGGGGCAGCATGTTTCGGAGCAGCTGAAAAATAGATGATACTTAAAACAGTTAGCAACAATAAAGCTCAGAGAGGGAAGTCCAAATAGAAGGGGGATGAACCTTCAAGAATGTCGGATTCGATGCGAACATCTTCAATACTGACATGAAGGTGCCCTTTAAACGTGTCGAATGTATGTTTAGTTGGAACCACCCGATGTACCTTGGGCTTAGACTGCTGTCGAAGAATTTTTATAGCGTCTCCACAAATAAACCAATCTGGAAATGGAGGGGCAAGGGCCACGCCAAAACCAGCGGTTGGTAGTCGAGGGGATTTTGGGGGGAAAAGTTTAAAGGCAACCTCATACCGTTTCTCGCGAGGAACAGACGAGGGAATCTTTAAACTATCCAGTTTTTTGGAATATTTTTCTTTTAAGGTAACAGCAGCCTCGCGGATGGTTCGACAAATATCATCTGGTCGATAGGAAGTTTCAAAATATTTCTGGAAGGCTTGGATCTCTTTGATATGAGTAGACGTACCTTTCTTGACCCTCTCCTGCACATCAATGAAAGCTTGGTCAATCAAGCGAGTAAAACAAGGAGCATCGAGAAATTCTGAAGCACAATGCTTCAACCACCAGTCATAGAAGTTTTGGGAGCAAAAGTAAGAAGGTTCAAAGTGAACAGGTGTGAGGTAGGACTTATGAGTGTGGCGTGCCAGTTGTGTCGAACAATCCAGAGGAGATAACACAGTAGAAGGAAGGATGATATGTGACTTCTTATTGTACAAGCATTTGGGCAAGGTTTGAATTAACCCGAATTACTTGGAGACCAAGTTAGGTTGATAGGCTAGCAGGCTGGAGTGACCTTTTACAAGGTTTAGTTTGTGGATCAGTAGGCGGGGTGTAACACCCATTTTAATTATTTAGTCATTTTATAATTATTTTAAATATTATACGTTGGTGTGTCCTTTGGTGGGGGTGTATTTGGTGATGTTTGGTGGGTGTCCCTAATGTGGGAGGACTATTGGTGGTATTTTGGTGTGAAATATAATAATATAAAAATAATAGTAACATTGGTGGGGGTGTTATTATTATTATTATTATTATTATTATTATTATTATTATTATTATTATTATTATTATATTTGTTAATATTATTAATATTATTATTATTTTGGTGAAATAATGATATTATTATTATTATTATTATTATATTTATTATATTTGTTAATATTATTAATATTATTATTATTTTGGTGAAATAATGATATTATTATTATTATTATTATTATTATTATTATATTTATTATATTTGTTAATATTATTAATATTATTATTATTTTGGTGAAATAATGATATTATTATTATTATTATTATTATTATTATTATATTTATTATATTTGTTAATATTATTAATATTATTATTATTATTATTTTGGTGAAATAACGATATTATTATTATTATTATTATTATTATTATTATTAATGAGTATTATTATTATTATGATTATTATTATTATTAGTATTATAATATTATTAGTATTAATAATAATATTGTATTATTTTATTAAGTTATTTTATTAATTGGGATTAGATTTAATAAAGAAAATAGAATGTGAAGGGGTGGGGAGAGTGGTACGATACATTTGAGAAATTGAGAAAAAGGGAACAAAGAACGGAAGAGAAAAGGGGAAGGCCAAGAGACCAATTCTAGGAGGATTTCTATCGATCAACCAATTGATAAGGTAAGGGGGGAGAAATTTGATTGGGAATGGTTTATACATGTATAGGGTAGAGGGGATTCCTTAACCCCGTAGGAATTTATCGTTATATAAAGTTTTATATTGGCATGCTATGATTATTGTTGATGTTGGGGGATTGATGAATGCTGATGATGCATTTTGGGGTATATATATATATGGTGATGATAGTAACTGTAATGTTGAGCCATTTTGTTGGATTGTTGATGATACTGTAGTATTGATCCATTTTGTTGGATTGTTGATGTTACTGTAGTATTGATCCATGAAGGTGCTGCCGGCCATGACTTAGAAGGTTGCTTTGCCTTAAAACATCTGGTAAGAGAGTTGATGGAGAAGAAAATCTTGTCCTTTGATGATGTACCACCTAACGTCAAAAGTAACCCACTGCCAAACCATGGAGGGGTCAATGCCATTGAAAAGTCAGATGAAGAGATAATTAACGATGTGTCAAAAATCAGAACACCATTGAAGACATTGCATGATAAGCTGACAAAAGCAGGGTTGTTGGGAGATGTTCATAACCAATGTGAAAAACGTACCGTTAGGGGATGGGAAAATTCCCCAGCAGCTATAAGTCCCCAGCAGAGTTGCCAGCTGTCGCTACCGCGAAAATAAGGTGCCGGCAAAACAGAAGAGTCGCCACTTTTCGTTATTTATCCCACAGAAAGGGAAAGGAAACGATCGGAAAAACCTGACGAAAAGGTATAAGACAAGGTCATCGCAACCAAGTCTGGGTTCGGGAGTTGGTTACGCAAGGGGAAGGTATTAGCACCCCTCACGTCCGTTGTACTCAACGGGATCCATGCTTGTTGTATCTATCTGACGGGTTGTTGTACGCAACGGGATCCAGGCTTGTTGTATCTATCTGAAAAGAAAATAAAAATGACTCGGCAAAGCATCGCGCTTCGTGCCTACGTATTCTCGTCAGAAAACGAGAAATCAGAGTCAATGTAGTTCGGCTAACTATGGGTGAAAGGAAGGTTGCTCGCCAATACATCAGTATTGTGCCTACGTACTCTCAACAGATGTGAGAGATCAGAGCTTATGTAGTTCGGGATACTACGGAACACGGGTTTAGATTCATCTGGTTTTCCGAGTAGGGTTAACACACAGTTCCAGCAGTTTGGTGTATGCAGCTCGCTCGTCGGAGTCTCATGCATTACCGTTTGCGGTAGAACCGAGAGTTAACGACACTCTTTTTTCTGAAAACGTTTTCCTCGGATTATGGGCCCACGGGGCAAAAATAGGTTTAAAGTTTGTTTTCTGTCTTTTACGAAAGAAGTGTTTTTTATGGATGTTTACAATTCATATCGCACTAGAGACTATGACCTAGGAGTGAATGCGTCGCATGTCACCTAAAGGGTACCATACTAAACATCCTGATTATTGGAAGGAAACCATCCAATAACAGTTTCCTAAGTAGCTTAAGGCTCGTAACGTACGATATCAATTAACCTTTATTACTGTATTTTGATTTGTTTGAAGATGAGAAGAGAGAGGGCACAACTAAGGGGAAACTATCAAGTCCTAAAAGTTGTCATGCAAATTTGTCCTAATGGGTGAGGTTTGAAACTGGGAACTCCTAGATGTTATCATGCAAAGGCTTCAGCCTAAAGTCTAATCATCACTTCCTTAAACAAGGAAGTGAGAATCCTAGGGGATCATGTGAATTAGGAAACAGACAACAGACAAAACATATGCTAAACATCAGTAAAGCAGATAAACAGAAGAGAAAACAGTAAAGATGCAAATGCAATGCAGCAATACAAGCAGAGGGAGACTCACTCAACCCCTAAAACAAACAAGCAAAAGGAAAGGCAATCAAGCAAAGGGAAAGGAAATCAAGCAAAGGGAGGGTCACCTCAACCTTTCAATTCAAACACATCAGATAGAAAGAGAAAAACAACACACAAGCAAGGGGAGGATCACCTTAACCCTTAATGCAAGCAAGCAGAGGGAGACCCACTCAACCTCTTAATGCAGTCATGCACCTACACTTAGACTACCCTAAACATGAGCTACCCTAATGCAACACACCATTAAATTATAAATGAAGTAAAGGAATTTTGACAAATAAGGAATTCATTCCACAAGTAATCAAACAAGGCATCTATCCTAAAGAATGGAATTGATGATGGGATGCATGGTGTATACCAAAGGTATCCACCATGATGTTCAACCAATCATGGATAATCAAGAAATGAGGTGATACATGGTGTATACCAAAGGTATCCACCATGATGTTCAACCATTCATGGGAGATTAGAAATGAAGGGAAGCATGGTGTATGCCAAAGGCATCCACCATGACACTCTACCATTCATGGGAGATTGAAATGAAGGGAAGCATGGTGTATGTCAAAGGCATCCACCATGACACTCTACCATTCATGGGAGATTGAAATGAAGGGAAGCACGGTGTATGCCAAAGGCATCCACCATGGCATTCTACCATTCATGGGAGATTTAAATGAAGGTAAGCATAGTGTATGCCAAAGGCATCCACCACGACACTCTACCATTCATGGGAGATTCATCTTCCTAAGAGGCTTCAGGAGGAACCCTAAGGATTAGTTAAGGATCACCTAAACTAAAAGGGATTAAAGGCTCTATAAAGGCCTAATCAATGTTCTATAGATGTATCTACCTAAGTTATATCCTAAAGGAATGAATTTGAAGCTTAGAATTAGTTAAAGTTCACTTTAAGGACTAATCTATGAAGTAAGCCTAGTTAGGGTCACCTAAACCATAATCAACTTGTAAAATGGGGGAATAATAGGAAATCAATTATAAAAATCCTAAGAAAAATTATAAATGATCCTAAATGTGTTAGGAGTCTATGGTTAAAGTTTCAAGTCCAAACTATAAGTCTAAGTATACTAACCAGAAAGCTAAACTTAGATATATGCTCTGGGAGATTCAAAAGGAAAAGGATCTAAATATGTGCTTCAAAACTATACCTAATTGAGTCTAAAAAATGCAATAAAAATCATACAATATCCTACAATGTATCAACATTCACCATATAAAAAATTAGACCTTAAATCCAAGCATTGATATGGAAACAAAAATCTTGAAGTTAACATAGCATGATATCTATTCATGGAAAAGCATATAAAAGAACAATACAAAATTAATTGAAAAAAGAATTAAAATTACAATTAAAAAATGTGACAAATTAAAGAACATACTAAAATACAATCATGATTTTTCCCAAGATTTTATGACATCATTTATTATTTTTTCTGAATTAAAATGGAACAAGCAATCAATTAAAAACAAAAGAAAATGAAATGAATTAAGAAACTACAAGGGGGTGTAATGAGTAACTGTTACGCGTGTTAATCATGATGGCCGTGCGAAGGGGGTGGGGATAGCGAAATGAATTAAGGCCTAGAGTTTCAATTAATGAAACTCTGCGTTTTGCACCTAAGGGGAAATGGCCAAACGCGGAATTGAATCACGGTCGCACGATGCGTATACAAGGTCACGTGACCAGCTCGATCGGACGGCCAACAAGAAATATGGTAGTTTGAATATCAAAACAGAGGGAAAGCTCGCACGGTGGGGGACGGTGGCCGGACTTCGTTCCGGTCATCTTCTTCATCATGTCAAAAATGGCACTTTCTCATTTCCTCACCAAAACTAGTTTTTCTTGAACCAAACTTGTGTATTTTTTCGTGTAGAATCCAAATATGAAATTTATTTCTACTTTCCTCCATTAAAACTCAAAAATCATGAACATCCAAGAACCACTCAAGAATTTCCAACTTTCACAAAACTTAAAATTGAAGCCACTAATCTCTTCCTCTCACTTCCTACATCAACAATCTATGTTTCTTTTCCATTTTCATTCAATAATTAGAGAGAAATTCAAGCTACAACCTAAGGTGCTCTGTCAAGAATCGTCATGAAACTTAACCGTTCTAATCCTAAAACGTTCTACACACTCTAAGGATCACAATCATGTGAAAATAGCATAGCAATTCATCAAGAACAGAGCTTATGGATGAAAGATAAGAACCTGGTTTTGAGCTTCAATGCAGGCTTGAATTGTGGATGAAGCTTCAAGAAAATCGTCCAGAATCCATCAATGAACCTCACTGAAGCTTTTTGCAATGATAATTTGGACTGAAACTGGCTCTATCTTCAAAATTGTTTTTCCAAATTTCTCCATTTTTTCTTAACTCAATTTCTGTTATCTTCCACCAAAATTCTGTTATGGCAGTTGGAAATCATCCGAGAGGTTATATGAAATGGACCTAGAGTGATTTGAAGCCCACTTGAAGCCTATGACAGCCCAATTCAAAATCCAAAATTCCAGGTTTGAAGCTTTGTGAAACTCATCAAAACAGAGCTATCAAGCTTGCCCAATGATCCATTCTGGTTCCTTATGATGTGAGGAGGATGTGTGGATAGGATTGAGGCCTTGGAAGTGAATGGATGGTTGATTTCCATTATGTTACTTAAGGATGAAGAAACCATGAAATTGGCATAGCAAATGACTTCAAACTTGATTTCTTATTTTTCTAATGTTCTTAAAACATCAATTGGACTCAAAACATGCACAAATATGACAAGCTTTGGTTCAAAAATGAATTGATTTGAATTGGCCCTTTTCAAGCTTCCTTTAATGATTCATTCATGAATTTTTCTTCAAGCATTTCTCATTCTAACCCATATTAATGGATTCTTGGTACATGGTTGGACAAATAACATCATTTTGAGCAACTTTCAAGTTGGACAAAATTTCATCTGAGGTGTGTAAGATGGTGAAATTGACCCATAATCAAAATGGCATATAATCTCAAATTCCCAAAATACCCTTGTCTTGCGAAGCTCATATCTTTAGTTCTACAAATCCAATCATGGACTTCTAGTACTTTTTAGAAAGCTAAGAAGATAAGGAACAACATTCATGTTGGCCAAAGGTTCATGAGAATCATCTTTCTAGGTCAAAAATGTCATGCAAGTTGGTTGACTTTCAAGCTCCAAATTCACATTCATCTGATGACCTGTAACTTGTCTGACTCATAACTTGAGTTCTATAAACCCTATCAAGGACTTCTAGTACTCAAATTAAAGCTATGATCATGCTCTACAACATTCATGTTTGGGTCAAGGTGAGATGAAAATTACATCTTGAGTTATGTGGTCTTGAAGTTAGGCACTAAACTAGGGGATTTTACACTATGAAGCATAACAACCCTAGCCTAGGAACTCCTCACACTCTTGATTCATGATGGGTTTACCTTGGAATCATCCTTTGGGCATCTTAATACATCAATCCATGATCACATGGCTTTGAAATTAGGTCTCAACCTTCTTCAAATCACCTATTAACCTAGGGTTGACCAGATGAAACCCTAGTTGCACCAATCTTGGTAGTAGCCTCTTATCCTTCACATGATGACCTATCTGAAGGTGAGAAAATACTTAGAAGGGGGACTGAATAAGTATGAAGATAAAAAGTTAGAAATAAAAACTCAAGTATTTTTATCTTGGTTCGTTGAACTCAACTACTCCAGTCCACCCTTCCTAGAGTGATTTTCCATTCTCAAACAAGGACTTAATCCACTATTTAATCAACTGATTACAATAGTAAGCACTAAGAACAACTGTTCAAAGTCTTCTCAAGAACTACATATCCTAATTGGATCTTCTTAAGGTATTCTTACAATCAAATGTAATAACAAATACAAGTGTTTAAATTGCTTCTAATAAAGCTTTATCACAACTGTGATTTTTCACTTAAAGTTAAGAACAAAGAAATTAATTCTAGAAAGAATGTAAATTGTATGAGAGCTTTGAATATTGATTTCTTTTGGATATAACATCAACTGAAGAAGATGGGTGAAGACTTGCTTTTATAGGCAGCTTGATTCAAGAGAACTTCACGTTGAGAAGAGTGTACTAAAAGGTCTGAGCCTTTTTGTCTTCACATCAAGTGACCTTTCCTAGAAGAAGAAAGCACAGAGAAATCCTTTTTGTCTATGTTCTTGTGTCTAGCATAAATAAGGAAAGAGTCGTTTGGATTATTCCAACGGACATAATCTTTGAATTCTTCTTCATCAATTTTCAGCAAGAATCATCAGAGTCTAATTTGATCAGAGCCTTCTGATGTTGATCAGAGTTTTGCTGAATCAGAGTCTTTGCAGTAGGTGTGCTTTTAGCGTGTGTAAGTTCAGAGCATAATTGAGTCAGATCCTCAGTACTGGCAGCTCTAGTACTTTCAGAATCTTCTGTAGTAGCTATGCTTGAAAACTCTTCTTACAGAATTCTTCTTTGGTTCAAATGCTTCTGACTTGCTTCAGATTCTTCTGGAGCTTCTGCTTCAGATCCTTTTAGAGGCTACGCTTCAAATCCTTCTGGAGGCTACGCTCAGGATCTTCTGTTGGCAGCATTCAGAATCTTCTAATGGATGCATCTGGCGCTTCAGAGTCTAGCATATTTCTTATGTTCAGTTCTGATTTGCTTCTAGAGTGATAATTACTTTACTATCTGCAGTAAAAACTCTTAAGCAAATTTTAGAGTATATAATTCTTAATTACAAAATTTCATAATAGTTATCATCAAAATATAGATATATTATTAAGAACCAATCTGTGTTCTAACAATCTCCCCCTTTTTGATGATGACAAAAACATCAGAAATTTTGTTTAATTGAAAGATAGAATAATTATAACTCCCCCTGAGATGATGAATCTCCTCCTGAATTAAATATAAATAAGGAATAGAAACTTCCCTTTTGTCTTGAGTGTTTTTCAGAGTTAGAGCTTGATTGTTCTTTAACATTTGAGAGTCAGAGTGTCTTGCATATTTCAGAGTCAGAGTCTGATAATTGTCAAATAATCTGAGAGTCTCAGAGTTTCTTTTACAGAGTGTACTTATCAAATGTTCTGTAATACTCATATTTTATGTTAGATAAAATTGATATGTCTGAAGTTTCATTCTGGTGAAGTTTAATTAAACAGTTCAGATCTATATTTTCTCCCCCTTTTTTGTCATAAGCAAAAAGTAATAGCGTTGAAAAGACAAATAAAAGGAAACATTAAATGAGATAAATCATGTGGAGAAAACTTTGAAACATTCATTCATTCAATTCAGAGCAAGAGTACACACATCAGAAGAATAATCAAAATACATATGCAAACATCAGATGCAAACAACAGAAGAAAAAAAATAAACTAAGAGTGTTTTGACAAAAGCATCTTCAACAGATTCGTGATCTCAGAAGAGGACTGTTCTTGTTTTGACATCCACTTAGCCATTGTTTCATTCTTCTGATCCTGTTGGGACATCCACTGAGTCATGTCTTCAGACTTCTTATCTTGTTTAGCCATCCATGACTTGATTTCTGATTGACCAGCTTCCAGAACTGCAATCTTATCTTCAAGATCTGGATGTTCTTTCTTGATCTCAGATGAAGAAGGTGGAACCGTTTCTGAAGCTTGAACATAGTCAATTTCCATAGGGGCTTTGGAGCTAGGAGCAGTAGAGCCAGAAGGATTTTCTATCAGAGTCATAGCCAGGGGGTTGTCTTCAGATGCAGATTCAGTATTCTCTTCTGATGATGAAGGAGCGTCTGTAAGAAGTAATGGTCCAGATCTCTTAACAGTCCAGAACAGACTTCTAGCTGCTTCAGCAAATCTGAGCTTCGCATCATCAGAACATACGTTCTTCAGATTTGATGCTACAGTGTTGAATTTGTTTATGAAGCCATTCCAAATGGCATCAGATTCCTTTGCATCCACTGTTGATGAACATTGCCTCTGTACAGAACCTAAATACATCTGTATTTCTTGCAAAAAACATGTAAATAAATGATCAACATTCAGTCTAGGTCTGGGGTGTAACAGAGTTTCCAAGGTTATTGGCTTGGGTTGGGGAGTAGGTGGAAATATGGATTTATGAATGGAGATCAGAGGAGGAGGGTAGTAGGGTATGAATGGAATATCAGATGATTTGTCAGGCTTGGATCTAGATAAAGCATTCAACAGATTTGGTTTTGCTTTAGTTTGATAGGAAACCACATCAAATGGTTTATCAGAGTAAGGTTTGAAAGCAGATTTAGCAGGTTTATCAAATTTTGCAGATATAGCAGAGGATAGTTTTGGATCTGATGAAGGTACTGCTGACATTGTTTTGATATATGTTTGAAGTACAGATGGTAGAATAATGGTAAGTTTAGGTTTGAGAGGAGTGATAGTGTCAGAGGGTTCAATTCTGGTGTAGAAATTTTTCAAAGTGAAACCAGAAGGAAGTTTGTTAGA
Source organism: Lathyrus sativus (assembly GCA_963859935.3). NCBI lineage: Eukaryota > Viridiplantae > Streptophyta > Magnoliopsida > Fabales > Fabaceae > Lathyrus > Lathyrus sativus. The sequence goes on along the minus strand of OZ012736.1, from coordinate 213,793,529 downwards.
AGAAGATAGTTTGCACGAAGCAGAAGGTACATTCTCAGATGTTCTTGGCTTGGGTGCAGGGGTAGGATTTTGAATGGTAAGTTCAGAGGATGGTTTGGGTGTTGGAATAGGATCAGGAATAATAATTTTAGAAGAAACAGGGGGTTCTGGTTGGTTTACTTCAGAATTTCTGTGAGAGGGGGATACCAGAAAATCTGGGTGTATATCAGATTCTGATGAATTGGATGATGTGGTTGGGGTGTAAGAGGTAGAGGACACTTCAAAAACAGTTTTGAGAGGTGTAACATTTAGAACCTCTGTCTCAGGAATATGGGTTTCAGATGGGTTAGCTGTTTTTGATGGATCTTCAGAGGGTTTTGATGGTGGTTCAGATGTGGTTGATGGTGGATTTTCTGGTTGTGGTTGTTTTCTTGTTGTTGTGGTTGTGGTTCAGATGGTTTTTGTTGTTGATTTTCAGATTCTTTTTCTTGTTGAGGTTCAGATTGTTTTGGATGTTGTTCAGATTGTTCTGCAGGTTTTTCTGTTTGAGGTTGTTCTGTAGGTTTTTCTGATTGAGGTTGTTCTGTAGGTTTTTTTTCTGATTGTTGTTGTTGTAGTACAGATTGTTTTTGAGTAGAAGGTGGTTTTGGAATAGACTTAAATGTTGAATCATTTACAACAATATTATTTACAGAAGATACAGAAGATTTGGTACCTTTAATCTTGATGCATTTTGCAAGAACAAAAGGAGTGTCTCCAGATTCTTTCCGCTTTAGCAGCTTCTGAGGCTTCTCAGCAACTTTGGGCTTCTTCTGAACAGGTGCAGCTTCTGCTTCTGATTGAGTTCTTTTTCTTGTGATCTCTTCTCCTCCAACAGGCAATGGTTCCCTTGCTCTTTTTATAATATCTGCAGGAATGGGCGTTCCATCTGCCTTGCAAGCATCAATATATCTCACTATTATTTCCCTTGGTTCTTCAGCATAGAACAGAGGGTAGTCATCTACTGGGATTCTCTTCTTACTGAGTTCAGAAATATTCAGCTTCTTGGGTGCAGATGTGAGTTCCTCTACAATTTTTAGTCTCTGAAGACTCTTTGCATTCAAAGGTTTTCCAAGAATGAATTCAAGTTCATCTATGACTCCAGCAGCATATAAAGCAGTCACCAGTCCATTTTCTGTCAGAAAATCTGAAATTAACCTTCCAAAAGGAATCCATGTTCTGATCTTCTGACCTTTTTCTTTCACAGATTCTCTGGAGGCATTTATATGATTCCATAAGTGCATAAACATAATGTAGGGAAGATCTACCTTAGTGCTCTGACTTAAGCAGTACATAAAGTAGAGATGTTCATTGTTTACGTAGTCTGGAGAGTTTGTAGACTTTCTGTGATGAATGCATCCCATGAAAATCTTTGCCCAGATCTTGTAGTCAGGCTTCAGACCTTTGAACTTATTAGAGGCCTGTCCAGCAGTCATCACTTCCTCATATACTTCATCCATATCTACACGCCCAGCTGGCAGGTGAGATACTCCATCTGTCTCCTCATATCCAATGAGTTTCCTGATCAGATCTTCTGTGATGATTATCTCTTTACCCAGAACAGAAGACAAAATAAACTTAGGGTATACAAAAGCATGTATCCAGAATTCTTTCACCAGAAGGGGGTAGACTGGTCCAAAAAGTCTATCAAAGTATTTTACCCATCCTTGAGCATCAATAATGGAGCGAAACTCTAACCCGTTTTCAGCCAGTGAATCAAATTCCACCATTGATTCACAGAGAACCTCCAATTTGTCAATAGGTGTTAACAAAGTTCTCATCGGTGTCGTATATGGAGTCACACCCATATTTGCAGAAGTAACTGCAGCCATGGTTGATTGAAACTGTGCAGTAGTGGATGAAGAAGTTGCCATTGAAGATGAGTTTGTCAAACGCTTAGGGTTTTTGTGAAGAGAGAAAAGAAGACAGAAATGCATAAACGATTGAGATGTGAAAAGTGTGAAAGTGGTGAGAAGTGTGATATTTATACTAAACACTTAGGCATACAAACAGTCAGATAAAAGCACGTTCACACAAAGCATTTAATGAAAAGGAATAAAAATCATTTCAAGCATTAATTGATTCTGACAAGTTGGGGGGAAAATCAAGATTTTCACTATTCAAACTTCACCTCAAACGTCTCTTCAGTAGTGAACACGCCACCTTTGCAGATTTAGAGTGACACGTGTTTGCTTGCATGTGCTTCTGAATTCTCTTGAGAAATGAAATGTTAACCAACGTTCAGATCCTCTGAGGATTGTTAGTTCAGAGTTTCACAAAAAAATAATTTAAGAAAATGAATAAGTAATTAGAAGAAATACTTCAGAGCATTAAGCATTTTTGCATCTGTAAAATTTGCTTCTGACAAATATTATTCTGGACAAAAATCCATACCGATATTTTTCAGAATAAATTTGAATCTATCTTCAACAAGAGGTTTTGTGAAAATAGCTGCTCATTGATGATCTGTATCAACAAAGGCTAAATTTATAATTCCCTTCTGAACATAGTCTCTGATGAAATGATGCTTAATTTCTATATGTTTTGCCTTAGAATGTAAAATGGGGTTTTTAGACAAACATATAGCAGAAGTATTATCACAGAATATAGAAATGTTACTTTCAAATATCTGATAATCTTCTAGCTGACTTTTCATCCAGAGCATCTGCATGCTACATCCAGCAGCAGCAATATATTCTGCCTCTGTGGTTGATAGTGCAATTGTGGGTTACTTCTTGTTGTACCAAAAGATTAGATTTCTTCCTAGAAATTGACAACTTCCAGAAGTACTTTTTCTTTCCACTCTGTCTCCAGCGTAGTCAGCATCACAGAATCCAACTAATTTGAAATCATCAGATTTTCTGTAACACAAACCCACATTAGAAGTACCTTTCAGATACCTTAGAATCCTCTTGACAACTGTCAAGTGTGATTCTCTAGGATCTGATTGGAATCTAGCACACAAGCATACACTGAACAATATGTCAGGTCTAGAAGTAGTTAAGTAAAGAAGAGATCCTATCATACCTCTGTAGAGTTTCTGATCTACTTTCTTACTTACCTCTTCCTTGCCTAGTGACCTAGTTGGATGCATGGGAGTCTTTGCCAGCTTACTACCAGTCATGTTAAATTTCTTCACAAGTTCTTTAACATATTTGGTCTGATGTATGTAAGTGCACTCTGGAGTTTGGTTGACTTGAATTCCCAGAAAGAATCTCAATTCTCCCATCATGCTCATTTCAAATTCTGCCTGCATACATTGAGCAAACTCCTTTCCCAGCAAAGTATTGGTAGATCCAAATATGATATCATCCACATAAATTTGACAAATTAGAAGATCTTTCTTAAATGATTTACAAAAGAGTGTTGTGTCCACTTTGCCTCTGATGAAATTTTTCTCCAGAAGAAAATTACTCAATCTCCCATACCAAGCTCTGGGAGCTTGTTTTAAACCATACAGAGATTTCTTTAGTTTGAAAACATGATCTGGAAATTTTTCACTCTCAAAACCAGGAGGCTGGTGGACATAAACTTCTTCTTCTATAATACCAATTTGAAAGGCACTTTTAACATCCATCTGATACAGAGTGATGTTATTTTGTGCAGCAATTGAAATAAGAAGGCGTATAGATTCTAACCTTGCCACTGGAGCATAAGTTTCAGTATAATCAATACCTTCTTGTTGACTGTACCCTTGAGCAACAAGCCTTGCCTTATTTCTTTCAACTTCTCCTTTCTCATTAAGCTTATTTCTGAAGACCCATTTAGTTCCAATTATATTGAATCCTTTTGGTCTTTGAACTAAATCCCACACATCATTTCTAGTGAATTGATTTAACTCTTCTTGCATGGAAATAATCCAATCATTGTCTTGCAGAGCTTCATCTACAGAAGTTGGTTCAATTACTGACACTAGTCCAAATAATGATGCTTCAGATGATCTAAGAAAGGATCTTGTTCTGATAGGGTCATCCTTCTTTCCAATAATAACATTCTCTCGATGAGAAGCTTTAATTCTGGAAGATGATCCTCTAACAATTGATTCTTCAGAAATGTTTAAATTGTTCATTTGAGAAGTTAAAGGAATTGCATCTGGCGTTGCTTCTGGTTCCTTCACTTGAGCTTTGTCTGCCTCTGAGCCTTCAGAGTCTGTGAAGACTACTTCTCTATCTGCAGAGTTTTCAGACTGCTTTGGCTTTTTACTGCCAAGCTTATCATCAAATCTAACATGAATAGATTCTTCCACAATCTGTGTCTCAGTGTTGTATACTCTATAGCCTTTAGAGCGTTCAGAATATCCAAGCATGAAACACTTCTGTGCTTTGGAATCAAACTTGTTCAGATTTTCTTTAGTATTTAACATATAGCAAATACATCCAAAAGGATGAAAATATGAAATTTTGGGCTTTCTGTTCTTCCACAGTTCATATGGAGTCTTCTCCAGAAGAGGTCTTACAGACACTCTGTTCTGAATGTAACAGGCTGTGTTGATTGCTTCTGCCTAAAAGTGTTTTGCCAGATTAGTCTCATTGATCATGGTTCTGGCCATTTCTTGCAGAGTTCTGTTTTTCCTCTCTACAACTCCATTTTGTTGTGGAGTTCTAGGACAGGAAAAATCATGAGTGTCGCTCCTGCGAAAATTGGCGCCGGCTATGACAGAAGAGTCGCCACCGTGCGTTATTTATCCCACAAGAGGGAAAGGAAACGCTCAGAGTAAACCTAACGCAAAGACAGGAAAGGAATGGTCGTCGCAACCAAATCTTGGATTCGGGAGTCGGTTACGCAAGGGGAAGGTATTAGCACCCTCACGTCCGTCGTACTCGACGGGATCCACGCTTGTTTTCTAGTACGGATTGTTATTCTACCTACGCTAAGGGTCAAGGGTAAAAAAAAAATGACTCGACAAAGTATCGCACTTTATGCCTACGTATTCCCGTCTGGAACGAGAAATCAGAGTCAACGTAGTTCGCCTACCTATGGGAAAGGAGGGGAAGGTTGCTCGCTAGGATACGACATCCTATGCCAACGTACTTTCATACAGCATGAAAGATCAGAGCAAACGTAGTTCGGGCCACGAAAGACACAGATTTGTCTGACTGTTTTTTATCTTTCAAAAAGGGGTTTTCTTGATTAAGAGTCCAAGCGGACAAAAATGACACTTTGATGTTTGTTTTGAATCTTTTACGAAAGAAGTGTTTTTTAGTCTGTTTGCAATCTCTGACGCACTAGAGACTATGATTCGAGAGTGACTACGTCGTGTGTCACCCAAAGGGTACCACACTAAGTAGCCAGACTACTGGAAAGAAGCTTTCAGCAACCCTTTCTCAAATAGCTTAAGGCTCGTAACGTACGACGTCGATTAACCTTATTACTGTGTTTTTGAGTTGTTTTAAGATAAGAAGAGAAAGAAGCTCTAAAAAGCTAGGGTTTGAAATGGGAATCAAAACTACCCTAATGTTGTCATGCATGGATTACAACCTAATGTCTGTCATAATTCCCTCCTGCACAGAGGAAATCAGAGATCCTAGGGGATAAACAGCAACAGAAACAGATATACAGTAAATAATAAAATGCATGAGATGCAGCAGTACAAGCGAGGCAAGGGAGTCCCACTCAACCTCGAACCTGAGAAAACAATAGGCAAAGTGAAACAACTTCACTTCAAACCTAAGGGGCAAGCTGAACAAGCCAACAGACAATACAGAAAGAAGAAATAACCCAACACCAGCTCTGACAGCAACACCAGCTCTTTCAACTACAATTCAAACAGCAACAACTCTGGCAGCTACAGTTGATTAACAGTAAAAAGTTGACAATAACCCTTTTAAGTAAGACCCCATCTTCAATCTTCAATGATCCCCAAGCTTTAGATAAGCTCTTGTCTGCAAAAATTTCCAAACTCTGGCAAGCACTGAACCCCAACCAATAAACAGCTTCAAACAGCAGCAAGACCCTAACTTCAACAGATAAATCTCTTTGACAGGCACAAGCTTCCTCTTCACCAATCTTCAATGAACTTCATTCTTCATAGGTTCCCATCTTCAATGCAATCACTCCAGAAGAAAATCCACTAATGATAGATGAAGTTGAGATGTTAAGAGGCTCAGTGACAACCCATGGAAATCACTAAGATCTTAACATAGCAAGTGAAAGGTATCCTCAAGGTTCTACCCAACCAAAGCATGCTCTACATCCCTCCTAAGGAGAGATGGAACTTCTTTGGGGGACCTTGTGTCATGGGATAGAATAGAGGCACAAGAAGCTCTCTATGTTTGAAAGAAGAAATCAGTCTAATCTAAAGCTCTCCCTATATCTCCTATCTCCTAAGTCTTCAAAAGCAACCTTCAAGGATAAGAATCTTCATGCTCCAAGCTCCATCCTTTGTCTCCAATCATCTCCAATGTCTTCATGAGCTCCAACAAGCGAAACTCAAACCCCAAGCCCAATTAGAATAGCCCAACCCAAGCAAACAAGCCCAATGCCCAAGGGGGAAACACACAAACATCACACAAGTTGCAAAAATCAAATAAAATAGTAATAATCATCATAAAATCCTAGATTAATTTCTGAGGGAACCTACCTATATACCCTATATCCCACATAAACCCCAAGGCCTAAGTCAAACCCTAAGTCTCCAAACTATGCCCTAAACTACACCTAAGTGTTGTGAAACCCTAATTCTGATACATCTCCTATCTACCTCACAAATTAATCTAAGTTTTAGTCACAAAAATATGACAAAATTCCTAGGAGTACATACTTCCCTAATCTAATCAACCTCACAAGAATCAATCAAAAAACATGCACCAATCTCTCATACTAAATTCAGAAAAATTAAGTATCAACAAAATGCAAAATAAAAGCAATAATACTGTGAAATATACCAAAAATTATAAAATGCATGAAATTAATAATTTTATTTTCTCAAAATTTTCTAGAGGTCCTAAGGGAAATAGGGAAAAAATTCCCATCCAAAAATAATCATTTTTCAATTTAATGTGAATTTTTATTAACTATGCTAAAACCATGAAATAAAAAGAAAATAGATGGAAAATGATAAAAGAGTGTGTCAAATAGCAATGGATCCCAGTTATTAACCAGAGTTGGACCCAGGAGGGGGTGTTAACAGCAAGCGCGCCTTAAGCCCATCATTCAATCAGAAATAAAATGAAAATCAAATGGAAAATGGAAAAATGTTCGTGGTAAATAGCAACTCAGCTACGTTGGTTTCTCAATGGGCCTTCAAACGGGGGTGGGATTAGCAACTAATACACTTAGGCCCAAAGCAAGCGTTTAATGAAACGCTGCGTATCATCCTCTCTCAGAATTCCTTCACAAATTAAGACTCGTTCGTGTCCGTGGGATAAAAATTGAGTCAAAGGTCTACTACTGATCCAAGGGTGATGACACCTTCTTCCTCATTTGAAAGCTTGGAGGGAAACATGACCAGACGGTGGCCGGAGGTGGAGCCACCGTCATCCCCAATCATCACCTCTCTTAATCCTCACCAAAACCCTAACCTAAATACATCATTTAAATCGTTTTTCCACAAGGAACTCAACCATATCATCCAATTGTACTGAAACCTCCTCACTCTCAAAACACGAATAGATGTTCAGAAAAAAGCTCAAACATAAATTCTCACAAAACTCAAAATTGAAAAGCCTAGGATCAACTACACTTCACACTGAGTTAAATCCACCATCCAACTAGGTCTATATCATCAAGAATCATCGGATACGAGCTCACCAGAAAATGTGTCAACTAACTTTTTGTCTCTAAAACATGCAAATTGTTACCAGAATCCACCTAACCATGTTCTACATCACATCTAACCTATTAAAACCTAATAATTCTACATGAATCAAACCATAGAATGAAGTTTACATACCTGCAAATCTTGGATGAACAGAGTGAGCAAAGCTTCAAATCAAGCTCCATGATCTTCCAGATACGATCTATGATCAATTACCAAGCTTCTGTATGCATCAATTTGTGTTGAATCTTCTTGAATCACCAAATTCAATTCTGAGTTGCAAGAGATGAACTCAATATGCTATCTCACGATTCTTCACAGTTCTTGATCAGAAATCTATCCAAATTCACTCACAAACTCATAACAATGCTTCTGAATGCAAAAGTTTGGATTGAAACCTCTCCAATTTGTGTAACCGATTTGGATTTGCAAGATGAAAACTCAAAACTCAATCTCTCCAATCTCTCTCAATCTGCACCCCCAAGCATTGAACTAACTCTAATGCTTATATAGAGCATGTATGAAAGCTCTAGAACCTTCTGGATTGATCCAATGAGAAGTTCAATATCTCTTGCATTTGAAAATGTCATGAGAAGTTTCATACATGGCAGCTGAGTTCTAAGCTTGTATTTGCACCTCATTCTGATCCAATTTCTCCTTAGATGACATTTTGAATGGATTGGCAAGGGTTAAGGCCTTTGTTAAGCTCCAAAGAATGGTTTTGCATATGTGACTTATAATGTAAGTAACCACTTTACAAAGGAAGTCATGAAATTGACCCTCAACTCAAAAATGTGTAAATGTCATTGTTTCCAAAATGTGTTTTCCAATCAATTTGGCATGTCATATGGACTGGTTTGGACCTATAGCTCAAAAATCTCAATTTTTCTCTTTGGTTCATTTAAAATCCATCCTTATTTTAGGCCATTTTTGCAATTTTGTGATACAAGCCCTTCCAAGCTCTCATGACTTCTTACCTAGCCCAAAAACATCATTTTAAGCATATCTCATGTTGAACATTTTTCCATTTGAGGAGTGGAAGATAGAGATTTTGACCTATGTTGGAAAATGACCTATAATTCAACTTTCCCAAAATACCCCTGGATTGCCAAGACCATAACTTTAGTTCCACAAATCTTCTTGAGGACTTCTAGTACTCAAATTAAATCTAAGATCAAGCCCTACAATTCTTATGTTGGCCAAGAATCCATTTGAAAACTCCTTGATGGGCAAAAGTTGCTTGGAAGTCAAGTGACTTTCACAGATAAATTTCAGTGTCCTCTGATGACCCATAACTTGCAAGAACCATAACTTGAGTTCTACAAATCTCCTTGAAGACTTCTAGTACTCAAATTAAATCTATTGAGAAGCTATACAAGTTTCATGTTGGCCAAGACTCCATTTGAAACATGTATTTAGACTTGTGTGGCTTGGAAGTTCAATGTTATATAGGGGATTTTACCCTAGGAACCCTGTCTCAAACACCTCCAACCCCTCTTGATTCTCTTGAACTTGATCTTGAATCATCCAAACACATGGTTTAACATCTCAACCCATGACCTCCATGACTTAGAACTAGGTCTTGATTCCTTTTCTTTGCTCTCCTTGACCTAGGGTTACCCAGATGAAACCCTACTTGTACACACTTCAACTGTGGTTCTTGAACTTGATACCATGACTTGTCTAAGCTTCCATAGAGATCTCTAGGCCTCCCGTAGGATCCATACACACCTCAAATTCATAATTCCATGCTTCATACCCCCTTGATGACCCTCAATACCCCTCAAGTTAGAAGAGGAATCCACTTGTTGACATTCAAATCTCCTGAAAGCTTCAACCCATTTCTTGATGACTTGGATGTTCTTTAGCTTGAATAAGACCCCTTGATGTGCTTTTTTAGATAAGGATGGCACTTGTTCCCCTGTTAGGTGACTTGCTATGTTATGATATGCAAATGATGGGACTATGTACATGATGTAACTATGCAAATGATAATGCAATTAAAACATAAACTAGGTGAAATAGGTTGAGCAAATTTTAGGGTGCAACAGCTGCCCCTATTCAAACGGCTTGGACCCGACTGAGTGAAGAGCGAACGACCTTCAAACAATCGAGGTACGAGACGGTTGAATACCAAGAACCCGGAAATTTGCCAACCGCAGAAATAAACTGCACAAACTGCTTGGAAAACAACATCCGTTGACTGAATCCGGTCCTTACGGCAACAAACTGGCCAATTATCTGATATCAAAAATCTGATTTTAATGTCAACCGCCTGCGTATCGCCACAGGCTTTGAACTCCCTCTTGTCGAAACACCCTACTTTTTTTTCACGTTAAAACTCCGCCGTCCATTAATACGGAGAAAACAAATTAGTGACCATGCTAAGGATCATTTTCATCGACCCGAAAAAGATTCTATCACCGCGGGGATAGAACTTTGTCCACGTTAGGACGCTATATTCTGTCAACACAAAAAAATCCCGACGACTCCGCCGGGGAAACGCTTCTGTTAATCACAGGGAATTTATCTGCCCATCCCTACAGGCACGTCATTTGTCTGAACACAGGAAACCTTATCCGTATACTTCATACGGGAAAAGTCATCTGCCTGATTACAGGAAAGTTCATCCGCCTGCTTCCTACGGGAAAATGATCTGAACACCGTTTCTCTGCCTACCTCTATAGTAGCCAACTCCATTGGTCCCAACCCAGAAACGACTTTGAAGAGGACTCTACTGGGGACAGTAACACGAGGAAATCACGACGACTTCCTTGGGGAAAATACTTTTGTCAAATATCGGAACACAACTCACATACTCTGTCTATCACGGGAGAATCATCTATCTGGATACCGGAAAGTTCATCTGCCTGCTTCATACGGGAAAATTCATCTGCCTGATTACAGGAAAGTTCATCCGCCTGCTTCATACGGGAAAACTCATCTGCCTGATTCATACAAGAAAGTTCATCCGCCTGTTTCATACGGGAAAACATAACACATCTGCCTGGTTCATACAGGAAAGTTCATCCGCCTGTTTCATACGGGAAAAGTCATCTGCCTGATTCATACAGGAAAGTTCATCCGCCTGTTTCATACGGGAAAACATAACACATCTGCCTGGTTCATACAGGAAAGTTCATCCGCCTGTTTCATACGGGAAAACATAACACATCTGCCTGGTTCATACAGGAAAGTTCATCCGCCTGTTTCATACGGGAAAATACATCTTGGATATAGCTTTCTTGCCTATTCTTGGTAGTAGCTAACTCCACTGGGGATATTCTGAAAATAACTGCCAGACACCCGTTTCGACAACAAGTGACCTCTTCTGAAATTTTGATTCATGAAACCCTGAAATGCTGCCGCAACAGCAAACCTGAGGAAAAATACTCTACTGGTCGGATAAGAGAAACTTCAACCAGTAACTCTGTGGGGAATGATAACAAGAACAGTGTCATCATATGTCTCACGGCGAGACCTCGATCGTCTGGTAATAGATCTGAACTATAACTTCATACTCCTGCTGAGAAACACACTTGAAAGCAAAAGGTTAACCAACCTGATTTATGTTTCAAAATGCGTATGTCTGATAATGGCGTAATGCTCCATACAGCATGGAAATGCTACGTGTTGCGGTGAAATTTGGATGTCAAGCTATTGATTAACTTGAATCTTAATTCATTTACAACCGGTCTTTGATTTATCCGAAGGAAAGGTTAAAGAAAGGAAAAACCTAAAAGGGAGAGATCTAAGGTTCGGGGGTTGGTTAAATTTAGGGAAGGTATTAGCACCCTAAACTTCCGTAGTACTCTACGGGAACCTTTTGTTTATTTTTTTTTATTTCATTAATTATTTTGCTTTAGGGTATATACAAAGGATTGAAAATTAAAAAAGACCTAGGGGTTAATTCTAAGTTTACTCGGCAAGACATCGCATCTTGTGCCTACATATCCTTACGGGAATGGAATCAGAGTAACTGTAGTTCCCCTCAAAAGGGAGGTTAGAAACGTCTTGACTGTGGCCAAGGTTTGTTCAGAGACTCCAATCTCTATGTTAAAAAATGTTAATTAAAATTAAAATAGGGTTAAATTAGGGATTCCACGGCGGAAAACCTTAAAACAGAGTACGACGACTCTTTTGGCCTAACACTAGGATAAAAGCAATTTTGCCCACGGCGGGACACCTAGGCTAAACAGGGTTTGATCCATTAAAGGGGTAAGGCTATTGACTCGGCGGCCTAAAGGCTGGACCTAATCCTTCGGAAGGATAAAACTGTAAAAAAAATGTGAAAATATGACAAATCATTATATGGAGGAATAATTAAGGTACAGAAATAAGAAAAGTAATAAAGGCAGAGGGTATAAAGAAACAAAGAAACATTTCTGAAAACATGAAGAATATGAAAATATGTAATGACACTTAGAATGAAGTGAGGGAGGAAAATAGTGTGGGGCTGTGGCCACCACAAGCACATCTCAACCTCGAGCATGCACATGAAATGCCAAAAGAAAGAAAAGTAATAAAAGGGTACATAAAATGACACGACAAACATCAAACATCAGGAGTTCCTTACGAAAAGGTTTTAATTTTTTTAATATTTTAATTATAAAAAAAAAGTTTTAATTTTTTAATAAAAAATATTTAAGTTAAAATTATAAAAAAAATTAAGTTTAAATTATAAAAAAAAAGTTTTGGGGGAAAAGTCTTTTCAGTTTTTTTTAGAACAAAAAAGGCTTTTCATCCCAAAAAAAGGCTTTTCAGTTTTTTGGGAAAAGGCTTTTCAGTTTTTAAAAAAAGTCTTACTAAAAAAAAGATTTTAATAATAAATAAAAAAAGGTTTTGACTTTAAAAAAAAGTTTTGTTAAAAAAAGGGTTTTGATATGAAAATCTAGGGACCTAAACACACATGGAGATTAACATGGCAAAATATGCACATAAACATGAAAAAGCAAAAGGTTTAGTAATTTAACGGACCTAAACACATTAACATGACAAAATATGCACATAAACATGAAAAGGCAAAAGGTTTAGTAATTTAACCTACGAAGCGGAGGTTTGCTTCGGTAAATGTGAAAAAGGTTTGAATAAGGGAACACTGGAGAGCTCCAATCCATCTGACGAGTTGTGGGAACGACCGCCTTTCTTCTCTGGAGATCTCCTTTGTTTCTCCCTTTCTCTCTCCTCTTTTCTGAAGAAAAACCTTCTGACTCTCCTTTTCAACAAGGCAACACATGTATATATAGCGAACAAATTAGGGTTAACACCAAATTGTCAATAATGTCCCTAAAACCCATTTTAAAGCCCAAACTAAATAATTAGTTAAGAAAAAATAAAATTTAAATAATTTAAAATAATTAAAATAAACTTAAAATAAAAACTAATAATCATATTGATTCCTAAAATCAAAAATATTATAAAAAGAACAAAATTTTTTCAATATTTTTATTTTATGATTTTTTGGATATTTTTATGAATAATTTAGAAAAAGGTGAAAAAAAATAATATTTTAAAAAATGATTTAATTAAAATACGAAAATAATAATTAAATAATAATAAAAAACTATTTTTGCTATTTTTTAATGAAAGATAGAAAAATTTAGAGTAAAAATAATAAAAAACAAAAAGTGACAAAGGTGAGATTCGAACTCTCAACCTCTCACACTCACAACTCATTACACATGTCCTCTTGCCAATTGTACCATTTTTACTTTTTAGAAAAAAAATGCATGCCATATGATATTTACCTGCAAAAAGTCAAACGACTACACAAATTTGTCAGTAATTGATTAAATGCAATAAAAATGCAATGAAATGCGACGACAACTCTTAGGGCAAAATTTGGGGTATTACACTACGCGTTTTTGGGTATATGCAAACATGATAATGTATGCAAATGCAAATGACGGTTTAGGCTGCTGGGGAAGGCTCTGACAAGCTTGCTTCAACACGGCTGTTGAGGGCAAATACCACCCTGCTGGGGATGAACGGGTATCACAAAGTATTCTAGCAAAATAAATGCCGGAAATACAACCAACTCTGCCGGGGAGGGATTACACATCGATTTCCACTGGGAGGAAAGAATAACACCTGCTGGGAAGATTAACCCAGCTGGGGGAGAAGCAACCCTTCTGGGTGACAACTGTCTGGGTACAGTTTACAAACTCGGAACTACCACTCTGCTGGGGATAATCATCCTAACGAAAGCATGACAACCTGCGGGGAGAAAGAAAACCATCCTCGGTGGGGATAATCCTTCTGAACTTACTACCTTGGTTATGTGCCATGGAAATCCTTCCAGCTAGGGATTGAATGCGCACATCTTCAACTCTCTCGGGAGTATAACCTCAACATGGGATACTGATCTCGACTTGCTGGGAATGTCCTGTGGACAACTTCTACGAGGATACTCTTCTGGGGAAAATAATCTCTCCTTCGGTAATGGATAGCATCATCTCAACCTCTGGGGATGAGGTACGACCTGCTGGGAAATAAGGTCACGTCCTTCTTACAGGGCCTATGGCTGGGGTCACCATTTTCTGATGGTCCGCTTCAAGGGCGAGAACCGTGCAAAACACAAACGAGACAAAACAAGTCTATACAACCAAATCTATTCGGGTTAGCGTCCGTGACATTACTTCAGTCAATTCGAAGTTTTAGCAATTATTGGCAAAGACCAGCAAAGTTATGCACATGCGAGTTCATCAAAAACATCGGCGTTTTCCACATACAAAACAGTAAAGCACAAACATCAAATACTGAATAACATGTTTTATTGATTGAGCCTGTAAATAGGCGAAGCTTTGTACATCAGAGGCAACTCCTGAAAAGAGGAAGTTACGCACGCACACATACATATATAAACAAAAAAATACAAAACAATATTTGTACACATGTCGGCAACGTGGTGCAGACAAACATCATGAGCTGATCCTCCTATGACTCGCCTGACTCTGGTATTTTCCCGGTATTCCATTTTCGGAAGAGATTGTGTTGGATAAACGAACCCTCAGGTACTCCCAAACCACTAAGCAGTGTAGTATCAAATTCGGACCGCAGTCATTTGCTTTTTCAATCCCTAACTTTTGCGTGAATCGCCCTTTGCGGGTTTTCAATTCACCGGGATACCCTTTTTTGCCGAAGTCGCCCTTTGCAGGTTTTCGACTTCGCGGGTGTACATCTTTTCAATTTTATCCCTAACTTTTGCCCGAACCCTTTATTCATTTTTTCGGTTCGCCAGGATGCCCCATTTTTGCCTGGACTCTCTTTTTACTGTCCAGCGGGTCACTTTCAGGCAAAGCATTTTTTAACTGCGTCCGAATTCACAGGAGACATAAAGTCTTCACCATCCATGGTAGATAGTAGCAAGGCTCCTCCAGAGAAGACTTTTCTGACAACATAGGGCCCTTCGTAATTAGGGGTCCACTCGCCCCTATGATCTGTTTGTGGCGGGAGAATCCTCTTCAGCACAAGGTCACCCTTCTGAAAGCTTCGAGGACATATCTTCTTATCATAAGCTTTCTTCATCCGGCTCTGATACAGCTGACCGTATGCGAGAGAAGCTAGCCTCTTCTCATCCATTAAGCTGAGCTGATTCAGTCTATCTTTAACCCATTCTGCCTCGTCAAGTTGGACATCTCGTAAAACCCTCAAGGAAGGAATCTCAACCTCCAGCGGTAACACTGCCTCCATTTCGTATACCAATGAAAAAGGGGTTGCCCCAGTTGATGTGCGTACTGTTGTACGATAACCGTGCAATGCAAAAGGTAGCATCTCGTGCCAGTCCTTATATGTCACAACAATCTTCTGAACAATTTTCTTTATGTT
Source organism: Lathyrus sativus (assembly GCA_963859935.3). Taxonomy (NCBI): domain Eukaryota; kingdom Viridiplantae; phylum Streptophyta; class Magnoliopsida; order Fabales; family Fabaceae; genus Lathyrus; species Lathyrus sativus. Next base: position 213,777,928 of record OZ012736.1, on the reverse strand, counting down.
CTTATTGGCTGCTTCGACAACGCTATACATCTTGGGTCGGTAAGGAGAAGAGTTGTAATGTTCAATCTTAAAATTCTGGCACAACTCTTTCATCATCTTGTTATTCAAATTCGAACCGTTGTCGATGATAATCTGCTCAGGGATTCCATATCTGCAGATAATATCTCGTTTGATAAATCTGGCGACCACTTGTTTGGTGACATTGGCATATGATGCTGCTTCCACCCACTTGGTGAAGTAATCAATTGCCACCAAGATGAACCGGTGTCCGTTTGATGCCGTAGGCTCAATCTTCCTGATCATATCAATTCCCCACATCGAGAACGGCCACGGTGATGACATCACATTCAGAGGACTTGGGGGTACATGGACCTTGTCCGCATAAATTTGGCATTTATGACACCTCTTTGCAAACTTGAAACAGTCTGTTTCCATAGTTAGCCAGTAATAACCTGCCCGCAGCAGTTTTCTCGTCATAGCATGCCCACCCGCATGTGTACCAAAGGTACCCTCATGTATCTCTTCCATGAGCAACTTTTCTTCTTTCTCATCTACACAACGTAGCAACACCAAGTCGTGGTTTCTTTTATATAGGACCCCGTCAAGATTCAAATAGAAATTGCCAACCAATCTCCTGAGAGTCTTCTGATCTCGACTGGATGCCCCAGCCGGACACTCCTTGTTCTTCAGGAAATTCTGGATGTCAAAGTACCAGGGTTTAACATCAGGAGCTTCATCAATGGCAAATATGAATGCAGGCCTATCGAGCCAGGAGATAACAATCCGGGGAGCCTCGTTCCAGAAGTTAACTTTATACATTGAAGACAATGTCGCCAGGGCGTCAGCCATTTGATTTTCTGCTCGCGGCACATGATGCAATTCCACCTTGTCAAAGAAAGGCAACAATCTCCTTACATAATTCATATGTGGTATCAAATTGGGCTGACGTGTCTCCCATTCTCCTTTAATCTGATTCACCACCAGAGCTGAGTCTCAGTATACATCCAGATGCTTGATTCGCAAATCAATAGCTTCTTCGAGACCCATGATGCAAGCCTCATATTCAGCCTCATTATTAGTAACGGGAAAGGTCAATCGGGCAGTAAAGGGGATGTGCGACCCCTGAGGAGTAGTAATAATTGCGCCTATTTCGCTACCATAGGAATTTACAGCTCCGTCAAATATCAACTGCCATTTGGAACCCAACTCTGGTCCTTCGTCTGGCAACGGTTCTTCACAATCTTTCATTTTCAGGTACATGATATCCTCGTCAGGAAAATCAAACCTCATCGATTGGTAGTCCTCAACAGGCTGCTCCGCAAGGTGTTGCACCCCAAAATTTGCCCAACTTTTCTTCACCTAGCTTATGTTTCATTTCATTCACATTAGCATTATCATTTGCATTTTATTGACATGTATGCAGGAGATCAAGAGGTATGATTACCAATCAAGATCTATACAAGACTATGAAGCTAGCTAAGAAGGTTATTCAAGTGTTCAAGGGTTGATATCCTTGTCAGGGAAGTAAAAAGATCCTCAGAGAGAGTGATTGAAGCCAAGTGTGTAGGCCTCCTAACTTGAGAGTGGAGGGAAGTCATCAGATGATTCTGAAATCATGGAGGTGGACTTGAGGTCTTGAGAGAGCTCATGAGAAGTTTTGAAGATCACTTTGAGGCCTAGATAGGTCATTGTGCAAGATTGAGAAGGCTCAGCCATGAGTGGTGCAATTAGGGTTTGACTGGGTCAACCCTAAGTCAACTGATGATTTAAAGAAGGTTGAGACCTAATCCAAGAGCCATGTGATCATGGATTGATACATTTACATGTGATAAGGATGATTTCAAGGTTAACTCATCATGATTGAAGAGTTTGAGAAGCTTCTAGCTAGGGTTTCTAAGGCTTGACAGTGTAAAATCCCCTAGTTTGACACTTGTCTTCAAGGAAATGTAGCTCAAGATGTGATTGTCATCTCATCTTACCCCCAACATGATTGTTGTAGAGCATGATCTTAGCTTTACTTTGAGTGCTAGAAGTCCTTGATAGGATTTGTAAAACTCAAGTTATGGCTTTGACAAGTTACAAGTCATCTGAGGAATGTGAATTTGGAGCTTGAAAGTTACCCAACTTGCATAAAACTTTTGCCCAAGAGGGATTATTCCTATGAACTTTTGGTCAACATGAATGTTGTTCCTTATCCTCTTATATTTCTAGAGAGTACTATATGTCCTTGATATGATTTGTAGAACTCAAGTTATGGCTTGGACAAGTCAAGGGTATTTTGGACATTTGGTGATTATAGGTCATTTGTGATCATAGGCCATTTTCACCCACTTAGAGGTCTCAAATGCATTTTTCTTCAACATGAAAGTTGCTCAAAATGATGTTTTTAGCTTGTCTAAACATCAAGTGTTAATTGATAGGGATTATATCTAGCATTGGTTGAAGAAACATCACATAAAAGCCATTTTAATGAATTAAAATGAGAAAATTCAAAATAAATGAGATTAACATGTTTCCAAGTCAAATTTGTGGTCATTTTGAATGGAATTGATGTTTTAGAAAGGTTGGCATTGCCACATTTTTTATTTGAGGTCCATAACATAGTCATTTGGATGGTTACATCACAAGTAAGAAACATATCATATACATTCCATATGTTGAAACCAAAGGAAGAAAACCATTTCATTACACTCCTTAATGATTAAGTGAATGGTTTGGAAGTTTAGTAGAGCATGAGTAAGGCTTGAAGGCACACGTCCATGTTGAAATTTGGAAGGAAAAGTGAAGATCCAAAATCCATAATTGGGCCTAGTTTGGGCCTCATATCCATTAGAACACATTATAAATAGGATTTGGATCATGATAGGAAGGTTCTAGTGCAGAATTCTGTTGAGAAGCCATTGGAGTGAGGTGAAGGAAAAGCTTGAAAGTTGAAAATTTGTTTTGGAGAATCAGGAAGTTTCAACCAGAATTAAGCATCAAGAATCATCCACCATTACTCCTTGAAGGATTCTGCAAAGTTTGGAAGAGAATTAAGGCGCATAACCACTACAATTCAAGCTTCAAGGTTGGTTCTAATTTCTTGAAATATCTCTCTGATTATGCACTTTTAATCCATTAGAAGCATGTGGTTAAGTTCCCCTTAGGATATAGATGGATTCTAGTTAATTAATTTGATGGTTAGAGACAAATTAGGGTTTATACCATTTTCGGTTGAGATCGTGTTTTTGCAAACCCTGCGTTTTTAGCATAAACTAGTGGTATGGCTGAATTCCTGAGGAAATTCTGGTCAACTTTCATCAAGAAATCATGGCCAATGGTTGAGTGTAGAGGGATCTAGGGTTGCACAGGGGTGACCGGAGGAGTCACCGGCGACGGCCTTGCTGCGCGCGCAGGTTTGATACTTGCAGAGATTCAAATTGGAGAAGAGATAATCTCCTCCGTTCGTTTGTGTGAAGAACTTGACTTGGTCTCTTCATCCTAGTGCTCTCGTTGAGCCACGTAAGCTGGCCTTGCAACGCACCGTTTTGATTAATGAGAACTTCAGGCTTGTGTGCTTCGCTGCATATACCAAAGGTGCATGGGTTCGAGTCTGCTTGTGTAAAATTTCTCTTTTAATTTTTGTGAACTGAGAATTGGAGCATGGGCTTGGGTCGCAGCTGCTTCTCACACCCCCCTTTTGGGCCCAGCGTTGAATTAAACTGGGTTTATTTGCTATTTACCACGCAGGTTTCACCAATTTCTTTTAATTTCTTTTAATTTCTTCATTTTTATATAGTTTAGTAAATAATCCATAAAAAATTGAAAACTAACTCAAATAATTCCATTCTTTTTTCCATTGATTCATGATTGAATCTAGTTTTTTTTAGATAAAAAATATTAATATTTCATGCATTTTTTATTTTATTTGCATTTGTTGAATTTTAATTGATGTTAAAATAATCATGGTTGATACTTTGTTTTGTTGAATTTGGTTTGAGTATTTGATGATGATTCTTGCCTTTATTTTTTATGTGTATCTAGCATAGATATGCATGTTCCCCCTAGATTTTTCTCACATTTTTGTGATGAATGTAAGTGGTAGTTTTAGGTTGAAACTTTAGGAGCTCCATGTTTAGGGTTTATGGTTAACACCTTATGATTTAGGTCTTATATCTAGAACAAGGTGGATGATTCAACCTCTGAATTTTATATGGTGGATTCATGATTGAATTAAGGTCCCTTAGGAATTTTTGTAGGAATTTATAATGTGGTTTACCATTTTAGTTTGATTTTAGTTTAGGTGCTAACTTTGGATGATTCTAATGCACTAATTTGACTAGATTAACCCCTTAGGTTCCCTTAGAGTAAGCTTGTGTTGTTTTTACCCTTGGTTGAGGATGAAAGCAAGTTGAAGATGCAATGGAGTGCTTGAAGAAGCTTGGATGTGAAGATCTTCCCCTCTTTTGGTGTAGTATTGATTAGGTGTTAAGATTAGGGTTTACAAGCAGAGCTTCTAGATAGATTCTCTTCTTTCATAAACATGGAAGGTGTTGACCACTCCCATTCTTCCCTATGATGCAAGGTCCCCTGTGAAGGCCTCATCCCTCCTTTGGTAGGATGTGTGGCTCTTTACCAGTTGGTAGAACCTTTGAGGGCCCCTTTCTCTGATGATAGGATGCTTAGTGGTGACCTTTGGTCTTCACTTTGCTACCAATCATCCAAATCTTGCTCTTGTTAGATGAGTCTTTCTCCCTTGCTAGAGGATGGAATGCCTTGTCATAAGCTTTGAAGAGAATGGAGGTTGCTACTTCTCTATACTTTAAGACTATCCTTGGAGCTGAAGCTTGAAGATCAAGAGGAACAAGTTGACACTTGTGGGAGGAAGATTAAGCTGAGATTGAAGAAAGAGCTGAAGCTTGAAGAAGATGAAGAACAAGTTGATACTTGTGAGGGGAATCCATTGGAGATTTAATGAAGAGGCTGAAGTTTGAATTTGGGAAGCAAGTTGATACTTGTGAGTTCAATGCTTGGAGTGCCTGAAGGAACAAGTTGATACTTGCAGTTAGGACTGAAGCCTGAAGGTGGAGTTCACTTTGGAGCTGAGGCCTAAAGAGGAGAGGATAAGTTGATACTTATGTTTGATAGTTTAGAAGCTTGAAGAATCAAGTTGACACATGCTATTGAAGAGAATAGCCTTGGAGAGCAGTTGAAGACTGAGGATTGAACAGCTGTCAGAAGAGCTTTGCTGTGAAGCTGTGGAAGCTGTTGATCTGCTTTCTTTTCTTGTCTGTTTGCTTGCTGTGCAACTGTATTGATGTGACTTGTTTGATTTGCTTGATGCATTAGAATAAGTTCATATCTAGACTGATGTAAGCTAGGAGCATGATTGCACTAGAGGTTGAGTTGCTCCCTATGCTTGTATTTTTACTGTATGGCTTTGCTTGCTGATATTCGGTAGAGCCCTGCTCCCTTGCCTATGTGGTTTGTTATTTGCTTGATAGCATTTTACTTCTTCTGTATGATTGCAGTTATTGTGTTTGCTTGATAGCATGTTATTTCTTCTTGTATGATTGCAGTTATTCATATCTGGCTTGAGATCGAGACGAGCTTGTGGAGGTTGATGCCCCACAGACATTTCCTCCCTCACTTGCATTGCATGCATTTTACAGTCGTTAACTGTTTACTGTTTAAGCTGATGCTTTATATGTTTCTGTTTATCATTGACATGATCCCTTAGGAATCTCACTTCCTTTGACAAGGAAGTGATGATTAGAACTTTAGGTCGAAACCTATGCATGATAACTTCTAGGAGTTCCCTGTTTCAAACCTCAACCATAGTGTAATACCCCAAATTTTACCCTTACATTTAGTCAGTCATTTCATTTCATTTTGAATCCGCTAACCATTAACAAAGCCATAAAGAGTGTTTGTTTTGCAGGAACCACACCAAGGGGCATTCTGGTCATTTTCACGCTGACTCTGCCATTTCTCGAAGAGGGATCGTCGCTAGGTATTTAGGCAATGTTAACATTATTTTGAGGCATTTATTTGATATGTGGTTTGCTTATATCAAGGCGTCGGTGTAGTTTGATTGGTATCAGGAAACCTTGTCAGAAACATAACTGGATTTGGGCAGTTCATTCCTTATGGTTTACTTTTAAGGCATTCCAGAGCAATTCTCTTGCTAATAAGGCACATTTTGGTTGGGTGTTGCTTGACTTTTTAGGAACTATTTGATCAATGGAATTTAGCTTAGAAGTGTTGTCGTTAAAGTCAGGTTGAATGGTTATCCGAAGTTAAAGTTTTATGTCTGTGGGACGTATCTGCAGTTGGCCTAGAAATAAGGGGATAATGTTGCTGATTAATGTCAGTCCCACGTTTGGTTTGTTTATTTCAAAGCAAGGGTGGTTTAGAAATTAATAAAGGTGTTGGTAGTTAGTTGTTTGCAAGTCCGGTTTTGCGCTTTGAATGAGGAGGTAAGCTGTAAGGCATCCATTTTTGGCCTCGTCAAATAAGTTATGCCTAATATACAAAAGTGCTGGTCAAGAGTTTCAAGAAATCATTCATTAAAAACCTGAGACAGTATGTCCCATGTACATAGTCATGTTGATCCATAATTCCAAAGGCATACAAATGCAAAGCACAAATGAAAGCTGGAATTTAATTTGAGTGGAGAAAATATTGAATTTCATTTCAACGAATATTTTTGGTTACAAGTTACAAAAGACTTTAAGTTACATTTCCCTATCCTAAAAGAGCCTAAAATTCTAAATCATTCCAAAGACTTCCTTCAACCATATTCTTCACGCATTATTCTTCCGATTACCTGCACAATGAAAACAAAGAAAAGCAGAAGAAAAGGTTAGAAGAAATAATAGGACACCCTCAGAAAATCTTCATCATTGGGTGCCGGGAGGGCACGACCGAAGCCGCGTCCCACTCCCACTTCTGAACCTCAACCTCGGCTACCGGCTGGCAGTATCTGTTCATTGTGGGACAGCCGAAAAAGAGAGGTAAAAGAAGCGTTTTCGGGCCGAAATGATTTGCACAACTGTGGATTCAAACGGATACACGTCAAGTAAATATTGCGGGGCACTATCAAGTAAATTCAAGCCAAGACATGAGTTCATTTGCTGCCAACAGAATTGAAGTGGAAAGACTCATCACAGTCTACATAAAACCACAGTAGAACAACCGGAACTGGAGGAAACGAAGTGGATCACCAAAGCGAACCATACCAGAATCGAGCTAAACTGCATATGAAGCAATCCACTTATCAGTTCAATAAGATCAAGTGGCAGTTTAAAAACAGTTCAACTCAGAAAAATCAGAACAAGTTCAGCGTAGTTCAAAGAACAAATTCAATTCAGAGAGAGGTGGTTAAGCACAATCTCAATACCAAGCATCAATTCCTTCACCTGTCAAGACCAAAAAGGAATCATTCGGTAATTCGAATGCAAGTGCGAACATGAGCCAATGTAAATCACAAGGCAAGGGAGAGGATAGAAAGAAGCTTCAGCCCTCAGTTTAATCATCATTGGGCGTGAGAATTCGAGTGGCTGGGAGAGCCACGGCCGAAGCCGTTACCAACTCCCTACCGAACGTCGAACTGCAAGCATCGGTAATTTCGTGCAAACTATCAACACACAATAGCAGTTCAGACCCTAAGGTCATCATCACCGCGTAACCTTCCCGGCGGCATGGATCAGTTCAAAGCACCCATTCTGAAATAAGAAGAAGAAAAGTAAGTGTGTTCCAATTGGTTTCCAAACTGATACAAGGGTAAAACAGCACAGCCAATTCGGACTCAGACCCGGATGCTGGCGGATCCGAATCGCGTTTGCTTTTGACGTTTTCCCACACCTGAAATTCACCAAAACAACATCAGGATTTCACAAAGTGATTGACCAAACTCAGAACAGAAAAATGAGTTACAAGCTACACGAACAGGCAACAAGGTCTTATGAACAAGCACAACTCATGAAATACAAACCAAACTGCATCAGACAACTAGTATCAGCACGAGAAACAGCACAAATCATACCAGAAAAAGCAAGATAGGTTCATAATCATGCTCACGTATCAGTTCAAAGTAAGCCCCAACCAAGGGTGCAAGTCACAATCAAACTGGAAAGTCTAAAGGCAAGACGGAGGGCTCAGTTCAGAACATCACTGCCCCGGCAAGTAAGTGTACCAGTCGCTAACATGGAAAAATCAGACAATGCAGCAGCAAGGCATGAATAACCAGAGATCAAACCAATATCAGAACTACATCAGTTCACAAGCCCAGAAATCATGTTCTGAACCAAATTCAAAAGAACACAGCAGAGACTATCAAAAGCAACTGTCGAAACATGGTTAAAGGCAACCGCGGCATCATCGATTCCCTCATCAGGTTCAGACCCATAGGTCATCATCACCATATGACCATCCTCCTCGACATTTGATTCGACCAAAGTGTTAAGCACCAGTTCTGAAAGAAGAAAAAGAAAGTTAATAAAGTTCATCGCAGAAAAATCAAACACGAAGAGTAAATGGACAACTCAGTTCTGTATATCATGTTAACATCAGCAAATCCGTATCCGAAAATAGGGTCAAATAACATCCAAATCAAGGAGTTCTGAAAAAGGAAAGGAAGTCCAATCAATCCCACAAATTCGAATCGCGAGCAAATCATATCAGAAGAGAAAAAGAAATCAAATCTCAAAACGCGGATCTAAAATCGCAAGGCCCAAAAGAGAATCAGAAGATATAAAAGGAACAACATCACCTCGTGTGAAACCCTAGACGGAGAGAGAGACCGAAAAGAGCTGGCTGGGCGGCAACGAGAGAAAGGACTTAGAAACCATCGCATCCATCCTCAAAACGAGACAATCTAAGTGGAAAGGGTTCACCGGCGCCGTTTAAAAGCCACGACGAGCAAATACTTTCCTTCGAAGCTCAGAACGGACGTCATCATCGCTTCCGTTGATCATCAACAACCACCGATCACCACCATCACGAGTTCAACGAGATCGCTCAAACCCTAGCTAAAGGTTGAACTGCTCATTTCATATATTCTTGTGTTTGTTCTTTTCAGGAATTGTAAAGAGAAGGAAGGTCCGCATTGGAGAAACGGGAGAAGAGGGATGAACGAAAGCACGATGAGATCGCGAGAGAAAGAGAGTCCATGCGGCGCCGTGGAGGCCAAAGGAAGATTAGGGTTACCCTAATCTAATACCTCCCCCCTTTTCCTTTGTGTTCCAGGACCGGGTTGGGTCCGGGAGTGATGACCGGCCCAACCCATTTGTTTTAAGTGTTTTTTATTTATTTTTTTTGTTTCTTTTTAAACAATAAACTCTTTTTTAAAAATCTAATTTCTGTTTTAAAATAAATAACATTTAAATCTTTTTTTTTTAACAAATAAATTAATCTCTGTTTTTTAAAATAATAAAAACCCTTTTTTATAATAATAAATAAAAACCCTTTTTTAAATAAATACATTAAAATCCATTTTTAAAAAAAAAATAATTAGGTTAAAATAGTTTTTAGGGTTTGAGTTAAATTAATATTAAAAATTCCATTTTAATTTAAATTGAAGTTTATATCACAAAATAAAACCACAAAAAGATGCATAATTTCACTTCGTCACCATCTGACAATTCATCTAATTCTGCCCATTAATGGTGTTTGCTCGTTTTGCAGCTTATTGCGTTCACTGTTATTCATTTCATTATCGTACCATTTAAATTTTTCATTATCATATTGTATCTGCTCCTCTCATGTAACCTCGCGAATCCTAACAATCGCGCTTTAATTTCTGCCTTTAAATTTCTGCTCGCATGGTTAAATTAGGACATTATCTCTCTGTTTACATGATTTAATTATCTCACGCGTTCATCACTATTACTTCTGTCACATTACACACATCCGAAGGTTAGGTCTAACCGTTTGGCCGCGCGCCAATAGTCCTCAACTTCAAACCCTTACAACCTCACAAACCCTAAATTTTCCATAAATGTCTCGCCGCAGACAAAGTTACCATTTTACCCCTAGCACTAGGTCAAAGAGCCGCCGCGCTCACTTTAGGGTTTCCCGCCGTGGAATCCCTAATTTAACCCTAATTACAACTTAACAATTCAACGTAGAAATTTGGAGTTTCTACACTCCACGTAAGCGTGTCCTTAAGATGTGTTTATTCCCCTTGAGACCTTGACCACAGTCAAGAAGTCTCTAACCTCCCTCTTGAGGGGAACTACGATTACTCTGATTCCATTTCCGTAAGGATACGTAGGCACAAGATGCGATGTCTTGCCGAGTAAACTTAGAATTAACCCCTTAGGTCTCTTTTCTCACTTTTAATCCCTTTGTACATATACCTTAAGCAAATAAATAAAGCAAATAGTAAACATTTGAACAAAAGGTTCCCGTAGAGTACTACGGAAGTTTAGGGCGCTAGTACCTTCCCTAATCTTAACCAACCCCCGAATCCTAGAATCTCCCCGCGTCGTGTTTACGACGCAAAAATAGGTTTTCCCTCTTTTGACCTTTTCCTTCGGATAAATCAAAGAGCGGTTGTGAACTGAATTGTGATTCAAACTCATTAATAGTTTGTAATCCTATTTCCACCGCAACAGAAAATGGCGACTTCACTGGGGAATTTCTAAGCTTTTGAGGGTTATCCCTAATTTGTTCATATTTATTACTGTTTGTTTTACTATTCATTTGCATGTATATATTGTACTCTGATTTTGGGATGGTTCCTTGTGTTGTGAGATAAGTCCTACGCCCGGACTAGTGACATTATTATAGGATGGGGATATATTCGATGAGGCTTATAGGGAGTTGAATCTCGACCAAGCTGATTCGAGAATCACCGCTCAGTTGAGACCTTTTCGAAAATGGTTCGGTTGAACGAGTAATCGGGAAAACTTTTTCCATGGTCGATTGGAGTCTGTGATATTGAGGACCGTAGTACCTTAACACCACCTTGGCCTTATTTAGGACGTAGTGCGGGAGCTATGTGGGAGTAATCCTACAATGGTTGCTACGCGATACTACACTCAAAAGAGGTTCTCTTGAGAATATTATTAACCCCCGAGTCAGTCGGAAGGTTGATAATATCCGGAAGATGGGCTGATGACTTTGGGCACTTTTTAGAACCTTGTTCTGCAGGTACAACTAACCTATAGTACACTCCTTTTTGGGATGGGTAGGCCTTAACTCCACTCACGTCCTTTAACCTAGGACTTTGTGTATTCATGTGCATTGCATTCATAAAACATCCCATTGCATTGTATTTCATGGAATTCAAACATCATTTATGGATATCGCGGGATACCATAACTAAAAAAAAAATAATAAAAATAAAAAAATGAGACAAAAATTTCCTTGGTACCCCACGACATTCGTAAATATTTGAATTCCATGAAATCTTCATTTGCATTCGCATCATAGCATCATATGTTTTCTTGCATTGCATGTGTCTTTCGTTTTCTCATGTTCGGTTCTCTCGCCTTCCAGTTTCGTCACCCTGAGTCCTCGGCACCAGTACAATACTAGAGCTCAAACTCGGAAAAGAATGGAGGATCAGACAAAAGAGATTGATCGCCTTAGCAACGAACTTGAAGACCTGCGAGGGGGTATGGGGCGTATGATGGAATTATTACATGTCATGAATGCTAAGATGGATACCCAGCCCACTGTTGTTTCCGAGATTACCGGCGTTACTGTGGACCCTCCACCAAATGTGACTGTAGCAAGGGACCCACCTTATGGTCTCGCTCCAGGTTTTGTGCCTCCTCAAGCCACTGTTCCGATTAATCAGCCTGTTCAGCAAGCCGTTCCTTTATTTTCCGAAGTTTCTAGAGGGGCTCCTATCTTTGCACCACCCGTTGTGCACACCCGTGTGCAACCGTATTTCAATGAGCCCGTCTTTGATAATCTTGATGAGAATGTTGAAGGTTATGAGAAACATGACAAGCTTCGTGAGGAAGTAGACACTATCGCCCAAAGATTGAGAAAGGTAGAAGGTGATCAAATTTTTGGGGCTGCTGCAAGGGACGTCTGTTTGGTCTCAGGTTTGGTTATTCCCCCGAAGTTCAAAACTCCGAACTTCGATCGCTATGAAGGTGCCACTTGTCCTAAAAGTCATCTGATCATGTACTATCGCAAAATGGCTGCCCATGTTGAGAATGATAAATTGATGATTCATTGCTTCCAAGATAGTTTGAAGGGTGCTTCTTCCAAATGGTACTTAACTTTGGACCGGTCTCGCATTAAGAATTTCCAAGATTTATCTGACGCTTTCATCAAACATTATAAGTATAATATGGATCTGGCTCCTGACAGAAGACAGTTGTTGAGTATGTCACAAAAGAATTCTGAATCATTCAAAGAGTACGCTCAAAGGTGGAGAGAGATTGCTTCGCAAGTAGAACCTCCTTTGACCGAGAAAGAGTTAGCTGATTGGTTTGTCGACACGGTTCGTCCAGAATTTTACGAAAGGATGGTGGGTAGTGTGACTTCAAATTTCTCTGACATCGTTGTTGTGGGTATCAAGATTGAATTGGGTATGAAAAGCGGTAAAATGACAAATACTCATGGTGTTTCAAAGGATCAGCCGAAGAAACCTTCGTTCAGCTCTCAGAAGAAGAAAGAAGGTGAAACTAATGCTATATCCTCCGGTAGACGAAGAGACCAATTTTATCAATATCCGCAAGGTTATGCTCAACCTCAAGGGTATCCGATTCAATATGCTCAACAACCCTATGTGGAAGTTGTTGCACCTTCTTTCAATCAACAGGTTCCTATGTATCAACCTATGCAACAATCTCCCGTTTATCCGCCTCCTAACTATCAACAAGCGCCCAACGCTCCTGCCCATCAACAGCCAAAGAATCCAGCTCCTCGCCAGAATGTTCCGAACAAGAGACAATATAAACCTTGTCCGCCGATTCCAATGACTTTCACCGAGTTGTATCCCTCATTAGTCAAGCAAGGTCTAATCACTACTCGAGCTTTGGGTCCGCCTCCTAATCCGCTGCCCGCCAATTACAACGCCGCTGCTCATTGTTTATTTCATGAGGGTGCGCCTGGTCATGATCTAGAGAACTGTTATGCTCTCAAAAGTCTTGTCAGGGATCTGTTGGAAAAGAAGATTTTGTCATTTGAAGATCCTCAACCGAATGTTAAGAAGAACCCTTTTCCTAAACATGAGAGTGTTAATGCCATTAGTGCTGATTCTGAGGAAGGTTATGTCCTTGATGTTGTTCAGATTAAGACTCCTCTTAAGATATTCCATTCGAAACTGTTTGAAGTCGGCCTAGTAGATACTTCCCACATCGCATGCGTAAGTTGTGATGCCAGTATTAAGGGTTGTGTGTTGGTTCAGAACGATGTTCAGAGGTTGATTAATGAGGGTATTTTACAAGTGACAAGCCAAGCCAAGACGGATGAAGTCGCTGTGGTTGAGCCTGTCTTCCATCAGCCTGAATCAAAGGGTAAGGTACCAGTGTTTAATTTGTCAGGGGCAAGTTCTGCCAACCCCGTGTTCGATATACCAAAGTCGTTTATCCCTGAGACGAAGCAGCCTAAGTCTATAATTATTCGAAAACCAAGTTTGTTTCCTTTTAATGATCCTAAAGTTGTACCTTGGAAATATGACGTGACGATGATTGACAAGGAGTCTGGGAAGGTTATTCCAAATGAAGAGGTTAAGGACACTGTGACCAATATCGCAGAGGCAAGCAGGATGACTCGCAGTGGCCGTGTGTATACTCCCCGTTTCAATGAGGTTCCACCTAAGGAAACAACTAATATCCCAGTGCCTGTCAAAGACAAAGGTAAGGGAGCCGTTACGAATGATGAAGATGTTGAGTTTTTTAGGATCATCAAGAAAAGTGACTATAAAGTTATCGATCAACTTCATCAAACTCCTTCCAAGATTTCGATCTTATCTCTGTTGATGAGTTCAGCCGCTCATAGGACGGCCTTGCAGAAAGTTTTGACTCAAGCACATGTGGATCAAGATATCAGCACCAGTCGGTTCGATAGTGTGATTGCCAACCTGACCGCATGCAACACTCTTAGTTTCAGCAACGAAGAGTTACCAAAGGAGGGCCCGAATCATAATCGTGCTTTACATATATCAGTGAAATGTCAGGAGGACAATTTAGCGAGAGTGCTAGTGGACACCGACTCTTCTTTGAATGTTCTACCCAAGAGGGTTCTTGATAAGTTGGTTTTCAAAGAGACTGTGTTGAAACCTACTTCCTTGATCGTCAAGGCTTTCGATGGTTCTCGCCGGTCGGTAATGGGGGAGGTTGAACTTCCTATTCTGATTGGTCCGCAAGTTTTTAGTATCACGTTTCAAGTCATGGACATTAATCCCAATTACAGCTGTTTACTTGGAAGGCCGTGGATCCATGCCGCTGGGGCAGTAACCTCAACGTTACATCAAAAGATGAAGTTCGTGATCGATGAAAAGTTAGTTATTATACACGGTGAGGAGGATCTGATGGTCAGTAACCTGTCTTCTTTCCGTTACATCGAGGCCGATGAGAATGCTTTGGAAATCTCCTTTCAAGCACTCGAGATCGCCAACGCTGTTCTATTAGAAGTCGAAGAGACAGTAGGCCAGGGTAATCCATCTTTTGCATCTCTGAAGAGTACCAAATCAACAATTGACAGGGGCATTCCGGAAGGTTGGGGAGAGGTAATTGATGTCAAGACCAAGGCTGATCGCTTTGGGTTGGGTTACAAACCAACTCAGAATGGAGCTGCCACAACTGTCGAAGGGCGTCCGAAGGTTATCCAAGAGGTATTTGTCAGCGGAGGCTTCCAATTCAATGCCGTCAGTGATTATGAGGAAGATGAAGATCTGAACAACCTGGTGTTTAAGGGTGATGCAGCTTTGAACAACTGGGAGGCCGTAGAGATCCCTGTTATTTTTCCATTGTCAAAAGACGTCGCAAACCTTGTTGGATCCAATGACTTTATTGACACTCCTGACTGGGATGCACCCATCTATCAAGCTGAGGACGAGGGTGAAGAAGATTTTGAAGTACCCACTGAACTGACAAAATTGATTGAGTACGAGTACACAGAGCTTCATCCGCATAAAGAGCAGGTGGACATAATCAATCTTAGTACAGATGAAAACAAGAAAGAGGTCAAGATTGGTGCAATGCTTGGGACAGAGGTTAAGCAGAGGTTGATTGAGTTGTTAAAAGAATATATTGATGTGTTTGCGTGGTCGTATCAAGATATGCCTGGTCTAGACACAGATATTGTTGTTCACAAGTTGCCGCTTAAGCCAGATTGTGCACCTATCAAACAAAAGCTTCGAAGAACGAGACCCGACATGGCTTTGAAGATTCGAGATGAGGTAAAAAAATAGTTGGATGCAGGTTTCTTGGCAGTTGCAAAATATCCAGATTGGGTTGCCAACATTGTGCCAGTGCCCAAGAAAGACGGTAAAGTTAGGATGTGTGTGGATTACAGGGATCTGAACAAAGCAAGTCCGAAAGATGACTTCCCTCTGCCACATATTGATACACTTGTAGACAATACAGCCAGTTTTGCGTTGTTCTCATTTATGGATGGTTTCTCTGGCTATAATCAGATCAAAATGGATCCCGATGGTCGAGAGAAGACTACTTTCATTACTCCTTGGGGAACCTTTTGCTACAAAGTCATGCCCTTCGGTTTGAAGAACGCAGGGGCAACTTACCAACGCGCTATGACAACTCTTTTCCATGATATGATGCACAAAGAGATCGAGGTGTATGTGGACGATATGATAGCCAAATCTCAGAGTGAAGAAGAACATCTAGAACACTTGGTGAAGTTGTTTGAACGACTCAGGAAGTACCAGTTGAAGTTGAATCCTGCTAAATGTACCTTCGGTGTCAGATCTGGAAAATTGCTTGGTTTTATTGTTAGTCAACGAGGGATTGAGGTAGATCCTGACAAAGTCCGAGCCATTCAAGATATGCCAGCTCCGCAAACCGAGACACAAGTTAGAGGTTTTCTGGGGCGTTTGAATTACATTTCCAGGTTTATCTCTAACATGACCGCGACTTGTGAACCGATATTCAAATTGCTTTGTAAGGGGCAGACGGTTGAGTGGAACCCTGATTGTCAGAAAGCGTTTGAGAAAATTAAGAATTATTTGCAAGACCCCCCCTATTCTGATTCCTCCCGTACCCGGAAGACCGTTGTTTATGTACCTTACTGTTCTTGAGAAGTCTATGGGTTGTGTGCTTGGGCAACATGATGAGACTGGAAGAAAGGAACATGCGATTTATTATCTGAGCAAGAAGTTTACCGACTGTGAAAACAGATATTCACTATTGGAGAAAACTTGTTGTGCGTTGGCATGGGCCGCTAGGCGCCTTCGGTAATATATGATCTGTCATACCACATTGTTAATTTCTAAAATGGATCCGATCAAGTATATTCTTGAAAAACCTGCTCAAACTGGGAGGCTAGCCCGTTGGCACATGTTGTTATCCGAATATGACATCCAGTACGTACCCCAGAAGGCAATTAAAGGTAGTATCTTATCGGATTATCTTGCAGATCAGCCAGTTGAAGATTATGAACCTCTTAAGTTTGACTTTCCTGATGAGGATATTTTGTTGATCAAGAGAGATTGTGAAGAGCCAGATCCGAGCGAAGGTCCAAAACCAGGTCTTTGATGGAGGATGATGTTTGATGGTTCCTCGAATTTCAATGGGCATGGTATAGGCGCCGTCTTGATGAACCCAAAAGGTGGATTCACTCCGTTTACAGCAAGGTTAGACTTTGAGTGTACTAATAACGTCGCAGAGTATGAAGCATGTATTCTAGGCCTCGAAGCAGCAATTCACCTCCGAATCAAACTTCTCAAAGTAAGTGGTGACTAAGCCTTGGTTATTTATCAGGTACAAGGCAAATGGGAGACGAAGAATGAGAAGTTAATCCCTTACAAGGACTACATTGTCGAGCTGATTAAGTATTTCGACGAGATAGAGTTCGAGCATGTTCCTAGATCTGAGAATCACGTTGCTGATGCTTTAGCCATGTTAGCATCCATGTGGAAAGTTAAATTCGTTAATGAAGCACCTCTTATTCATATTGAACGCAAAGTTGAGCCCGCTTATTGTCAAGTAGTTGAAGAGGTTGAGGTGGATGAAAAGCCTTGGTTTCATGACATCAAGAACTATCTAGTCAAGCAAGAGTATCCCGATGGTGCTACCAGTCTGGACAAGAAAACATTGAGAAGACTAGCTTCCAAATTCTTTATCAGTAATGGTGTGTTATACAAAAGAAATTACGACATGGTTTTGCTCAGATGTGTTGATAAACGGGAAGCGGACATATTACTGCAAGAGATTCACGAGGGGACCTTCGACACTCATGCCAATGGTTATGCTATGTCCAAGAAGATGTTAAGGGCTGGATATTATTGGTTAACTATGGAAGCTGACTGCATCCAATACGCCAAAAAATGCCATAAGTGCCAAATTTACGCTGATAAAATGCATGTGCCTCCATCACCGTTGAATGTTTTGTCTTCACCATGGCCGTCCTCAATGTGGGGCATTGACATGATTGGGGCAATCGAGCCGAAGGCTTCTAATGGTCATCGTTTTATCCTTGTTGCTATTGATTATTTCACCAAGTGGGTAGAGGCTGTTTCCTACACCAACGTGACTAAGCAAGTGGTTGCCCGCTTCATCAGGAAAGAAATTATCTGCCGTTATGGAATTCCAAGTCGGATAATAACTGACAATGGAACCAATCTGAATAACAAGACTATGAAGGAGTTGTGTGACAGTTTCAAGATCACGCATCACAATTCTTCTCCGTACCGTCCTAAGATGAATGGGGCCGTTGAAGCTGCGAATAAGAATATCAAGAAAATCCTGCAAAAGATGGTCGTGACTTACAAAGATTGGCATGAGATGTTACCGTTTGCTTTGCATGGATACAGGACCTCAGTGCGAACTTCGACAGGGGCAACACCTTTCTCATTGGTGTATGGAATGGACGCCGTACTCCCCATCGAAGTAGAGATACCTTCTTTAAGAGTGTTGATGGAAGCTGAACTTGAGGAAGCTGAGTGGGTTCAAGACAGACTGGATCAGTTGAATCTCATTGACGAGAAACGCATGACAGCTATGTGCCATGGGCAATTATATCAGAAACGGATGAAAAGAGCATTTGATAAGAAGATTCGTATCCGTGAGTTCCGTCAAGGAGAGCTCGTACTCAAAAAGATCTTGCCAGTGCATAAAGATATGTGTGGAAAGTGGATGCCCAATTATGAAGGCCCATTTGTTGTAAAGACCGTTTTCTCCGGAGGGTCTCTGATACTTACAACAATGGATGGTGAAGAGCTTGCACATCCCGTGAATTCTGATGCAGTCCGAAAGTATTATGCCTAAAAATCCGCTAAGTCGAAAACCTGCAAAAGGCGACTTAGGCAAAAGTAAGGGTTAGAAAAAGTAATAATAATAAAAAGCTCGCTAAGTTGAAAACCCGAAAGGGCGACTTAGGCAAAAAAGAGCGTCCCGGTGGATTGAAAACCCGAAAGGGCGGTCCAGGCAAAAGTTAGGGACGAAGGCATTTCATTGCATCAGAAAACACCGATCATCGCGGACACACTTTCCGCATGGAATCCATTTTCCAGTTCGTTCATCCTCGTCCAAAAGCAAGATTCTGGATTAGTCTTAGTTATTAGTGTCAGTAGGTGTTGTTGGATTCAATGTAACCTTTTCCCATGTTGCCAATTTCAAAGCATAATCATTTGTGGAGCTATGCCCTCAGCAAGCTGCCATCCTTTAATAAAAGATACCATTTTGTTACTTAAATTCCTTGGTGCATTACTCTTGTTTCTATTGTTATGCAAAATGCCATTTATTCTTAAATTTTGAAAATGAAAGGTGCTTTGAAAACTTTTAAAACTGTTCTTCGAAAACGCAATTGAAAAATATAAGAAATTACTTTGACTAGTGGAAATTTCTGAAGGGTCTCTTCACTCCTCGAAAAAATCTCATTGTTGCAGAAACACTTTTAAACCATTGCTCTGACACAGTCCCCAGAGTGACTATAAGCTGACAACTTTTTCTTGGGTAACTCGAAAGTGTCCCTCAGGTTTTCTTCTCCCAATGTGAAGACGTGTTACTATGTACCCAAGCGAATTACCTTCTCCCAAGAGAATTCAGAACTTTAAAACCAGACTTGGTTCTACCATTGATCTTTCTTACCCATGATTGACGTATTGGTTGCAGAGAACGCAGGGTATCTCCGTCGAGATGTTTATTTCATCTCTCGTCCTGTCTCTAGTCTGTTTCGTCAGCATACGCAGGGGCATAAGCATCACATGCCTATTTCGTACACATACTCATTACATACTCATTCCATTACATCTTGCATATTTAACTACATGCATAGACATTAACATACATTCATATTAACATATGCAGTAACGTATGCGTTAGCATTCACAGGTTCATTGTGTTTCACCATCATTGGTTGTTACCGCCGAGTAACTGGGTTCGTCCATTCTCTCCAAATAGATTGTCAGCCCTAAGCATAAAATACATATGTGTTTCCAATTTCCCCACAGAGCTCGATCCTCGTGGATGACGGTTATTTCAACTATCTTTCCTCGCCAGGATAAGATATTTACCCTTCGAGTTCATTCCCTCGATGGAGTCTTGATTACCAGTTTTCTTTCTAGCTCGATCCTAGATTGAATCTCAGTATTGTCGGTCGTCGAGCCCAACCGGACATGCATTTATTTTGCACCGTCTAAAAATTTTTCCACCATACCTTGACAGATACGCGACTGTTCTCGCCTGAGAAGCTTATCACTGTACCCGGATGTGCATTTATTTTGCACTATCTTTCAACCAATCCTTTATAGATACACGCCAGTTCACGCCTGGAAAACCTATCAGTACATCCTACAGCATCGGTATGCAACTGTTCTCGCCTGAGAAGCCTATCGATATAACAACCTTACACAACAAGATACGCAACAGTTCTCACAAGAGAAGCTTATCACAATCGATCAGCAACAGTTCTTGTAACACCCCACTTCCCAAATTAAATAAAATATAAACATTATAAATAAACATCAGAGTTTTCCACAAAATAGTGGGATATCACATCACCAAATTTTTATAAAAATACTTTATTAATTATTCTCAAAAATAATACAGCGGAAAACATTATTCCAACATTCTCGGCCATCCGCCAAATTTCGTAAAATCTATATTATTATAATTCACAAAAAAAAGTGATACGTCACAGGATTACAACAAGTTTGACATAAAACAATTAAAACACCCATATCCCGTGTTACGTATCAGAGCATCCTAGACTCGACTGGCACACCACCATCCAAGCTATCTAAGTACCTGGATTGTCTGTACTTCCGGAGAAGCACAGACACAACAACAACCAAGGGGTGAGAAAACATGATCAAAAATATATTGGTAATGTAAAACATGTAAACAAGGTAGTAAAACACACCAACACACCAATATTCACCCCCAACAACTCCATATAACGAACCTACTGTTCAAATTACAATATAACATATTATAATGCAAATATGCAACTCAACACCATGCATGCGGTACCGACTCATTGGTTCATTCAATCGAACCTGGATAGATCACTTACGCTCCTCCTGAGACATGATCTATCCCCCACCATTCTCCACCAAGGAGTACGGATGAATCACTTACGCTCCTCCTGAGACATGATTCATCCCACCAAAACACCATGATATGCACACACCAATGCATAACTATCATATTTAGGCACACTAAGTGCACACGATCCTCCTGATCATATCATCATACATCAATGCATATATATGTGTAGATATATTACACCAACACCATATAAATCAATCAGATAGTAAATAAATTCATACTATAACACCATATATAACCATATCCCAACACCCGGGAACACACGATCCTACTGATCACTACATACATATACGTTAACCAATTGTTCACCAACAATATCAAGGAAAACGAGTACCATCACCAAGTAAACAAGTTCATACTTTATCACCAAGATATAAACACGTCCCACCACTCGGGAATACACGATCCTACTGATCACTACACCATGCTCCGCATGATTCATACACCAACTAATTATCCATTTAAATAATTAGTAACGGAAATCACATACTATCACCGAGTACTCACTCTATAACACTCAATCATCTCCCCTATAATCAACAAAGTCCAAGGGCACTACACTCTTAGCGCACACAGTATAACAGCATAGAAAAACCCCATTCTGCTACGCTCGCTACACCCTCGCTAGGCGAGCTCCCAGCGAATGCTCGCTACCTGTTCGCTTAGCGAACCTCCTCGCGAAGGCAAACAGAACCTACTAGACTCACTCGCTACCTCACTCGCTAGGCGAGCACCTAGCGAACGCTCGCTGCCTTCTCGCTAAGCGAAGTGCTAGCGAGTTGCCTGCGACTTCTCAAGTTCTCACAGTTCAGAATTCACACTCTTCTCTGATTCAAGCCTATTCTATAACATCCACTTCCTATACTATCCGTATTACGACCAATGCATATTAGGCTTATCAATCTTCCTATAATTCTACTCCAGATCAACATTACGGCACACTACCGACACTTTAGAGTTACTCTGAACCTTACTCAAACCAAACCAACACCAACAGTCAATCAACAATGGCAACATCAAACATCTGTACATCATCATATACATATTATTCCAAAGTCATCACTTAAACAATCTATCGACACATCAAAAAGGTCACACAGAACTTCCCTAAAACCGTAAACCCAACCTACACGCCAAATTAACCAAAAACAACAATTCACCAACACTCAACATATTTCAATCCATCAACATCAACATAACTCAACAATCAATAGCATGTCAATATAAAACTTCATCAACGATACATTCCTACGGGGTTAAGGAATCCCCACTACCCTATACATGTATATACCATTCCCAATCAAGTTTCTCCCCCCTTACCTTGTTAATCGGTTGATCGATGAAATTCTTCCTGGATTTGGTCTCTTGGCCTCCTCTTTTCTTTCCGTTCTTCGTTCCCTTTTTCCTTCGTTCTTCTCACTTCTCTCGTTCTTTCCTCTTCTCTCTTTCTATCGCTCTTTCTCTCTTCCATCTTTCTATCGTGTTATTTTCTCTAATACTTCCCCCATCCCTTCATATTCTATTTTCCTTTTTATTTTCTATCCCAATAATAATAATAACTAATAAAAATAATATAATAATAATAATAATAATAATAACTAATAAAAATAACATAATAATAATAATAATAATAATAATAATAATAATAATAATATTATTATTATTATTATTATTATTATTATTATTATTATTATTATCACACCAATTTCCCACGATCTATGGTAATCCCTTTTCTCTCTATTCCAACTTTTCTAATATCTCCTTGCTACCCCTTCATATTTCCTTCCTCACGGTTTCTATCATGACTTTTCATATTTCCATTCTAACTTCCCAATAACCCTTCCACCTCTTATTTTACTTATTTCAACCACTAATATTCCCAATAATAATTCTAATATAATAATTATAATAATCATTATAATAATAATAATAATAATATAATATAATAATATTATAATATTATAGTAATATTCAACATAATAATAATAATAGTAATACACCCAACAATAATTATAATTATAATAATAATAATACTAATGATAATAATAACAATTATATTAATACTAATAATAAAATAATATGAATAATAATAATCTTAATATTAATAATACTAATATAATATTACTAATATTAATAATACTAATCATAATAATACTATTAATAATAATAATAATAATATTATTATTATTATCTCACCAAAATAATAATAATAATAATAATAATAATAATAGTAATAATATTATTATCTCACAAAAATAATAATAATATTAATACTAATAAATATAATAATATATAATAATAATACCCCCACCAATATTATTATTATTCATTATATTATCATATTCACACCAAAAATCATAATAATATAATAACTATATTAATAATAATATTATATTCTCCATATTAATAATATTACTACAAATATTAATTATAATCATAAATATAATAATAATAATAATAATAATAATAATAATAATAATAATAATAATAATAATAATAATAATAATAATAATAATAATAATAATAATAATAATATTAATACCACCACCAATATTACTATTATTTCTTATATTATTATAAACTCACCAAATTACCACCAATGATCTCCCATCTCAGGGACACCCACCAAACATCATCAAATACACCCTACCAAAGGGCACATCAACATATAATATTTAAAATAATAATAAAATGACTAAATAATTAAAATGGGTGTTACAACTCTCCCCCACTTTAATTATTTTCGTCCTCGAAAATTATCTGATGGAAATAATTCCGGATACGCTCCCCGCATCTTTTATTCCAATTCTCAGGTCACACTGCCTTCTGCAGCACCTCCCCATACTACTTTCACCAAAGATATCTCCTCCCTTCGGAGTTGTTCCTCGCTCGCCAAAACGAACTAGCAATGCCTCAACAATCGGAATATTTTTCACTTGTACATCATCCACCTGGTTCAATGTACTTTCTCGACTAAGACACATGAAACATATCATGCCAATTCACAGCGACAACAGAAAAACAGTCTAACATGTTACTCCTCCCATGCCTCCGCTGCGCCACTCTGATACAACTACAGAACACGTGCGAACTTCTGAGATTTCGAAGCTCGACCAACACCAGTCACCGGCGTGACCCTCAAAATACATATTGCCTCGGATCCTCTCGATCTTCTCAGCCATCTCAAGCATAATCTTCAAGTCTGAGTACAACACTCTCACTCGATTTATTTCAACACAGGAGAGTCCTACACTCCCTATCTCACCAAGCCACATATAGTGCCATTCCGACACTAGGATGGTAACCGTTATTATAGGTAACTCAATCAACGATAATTAATCATCCCACGCTCCACCTTGATCCGACACCCAAGCTCTCACCAATTCTCTACAGACTCAATAGTCCTCTCTAACTGACCATCAGTTTGCGGATGATAGGTCGAACTCAGCTTCAACTTAGTACCCGAAGCTTCCTGTAAGCCCCTCCAAAATCTCAATATAAACCTCAAATTTCCATCTGACACAATATTCGTCAGTATCTCATCCAACTTCACCACTTTCTCAATATGCATCTCGTATATCCTCAACACGGAATAGTTAATCCACTCCTAACGATTCAAATTAAAATTATGTCTTTACAAATTCTTTGGAAATCTCAACACCAATTTCGTGAAAATACTACCTGATTTCCACTCTAGAATATTTAACGACTACATCAGACTCAACAGTCTCTGATGTTCACTCTTCGAATTCCGACAATTCTAACTAGCATATTCCACCTCTCCTTATCCATGGTCTCAAAAACAATCTACTCAAGTTCGGTTACTTCTTCATAGCACCGAGATGGATACTCCATCTACCTCAATGTATTTCTTCACGAGTACTCCTACTCCCTTCAACAACATCTGATATACATACTCTATCATAACACCTCGTGGTATTATTTCCACAAACCCGACAATCCACTCTTCGACTCTAATTTATCAATTTCAACTAATTCACTATTCAACCCAGATTTCTGACTTTCTCGATTCTTCTCAAGGATATCACTAGTCAGATCTTAATAATAAAAGCTTAACTCCATAAGAAGTATCCTTACTCACAAAACGCATATTATGAAATTTCTCAATCAGTTCTAACTCTTTTCACCATCATCTTCGGTATATGCAAATATTTCTAACTCACTGCATCATCTACCATGTCCGCTTTACCCGAATGGTAATTCAACTCGAAGTCGTACTCTTTTCGAAGTCCCAATTATTTCCTATGCCTCATATTTGTCTTATTCAAATTAAACAAACACCTTAAACTCTTAAGATCACCAAACATCTCCAATCTCAGTCTGAACTTTTGAAGACTCCGACTCCAGTACAATCACAATAGTAACCAACTCTAAATCACTGGTCGGATGATTTCTCTTATACACTTCAAGTTGCCTTTTGCATAATTGAAACTCGCTGAAGTTGTCTTTAGCAAATCCCCTAATTATATCAACAAGCATCACAAACACCACAATTAGTTCTATCGGATTCGGCAGAACTTTCCTTACGGAAGTATATCACCGCTCTTTTTCCAACACTGATAACTCCAGTTCCTTATGCTCAACATAATCCTCTATACGCTTCGAATACCTTAAAATATCATTTATTAACACAACCATTGCCTTATATAAATAATTAAAGAAGATCCCATGCCAAGTGGACAAACAAGTTGTGAGTTATAGCGGGAACACATACCGTACCGCCCGTCCTTACCACAAAATTCAAACACACTTCATCAATAAATAGCTTAAATCTATGTCAATACTTCACCATCTCATAGATAATTTGAATAGCTTTCCAACGCTTCGAACCACGCGTCATTCCGAGTTACGGTTCTCCCGTTACGGCAAAAACACCAGAATAATATTTTCTGCCCAGGACCCCTTCGCCAGGCGAACACCGCAGCGAATATGGACGTTCGCCAGTATGCTCGCCAGGCGAACATGACAGTCCCAAAATCCTCTTTTCGACCGTTACCCGACTTCCGAGTGTCCGATTTCGATTCCGTAAAAAGCTGCGATCTCGGAATTTAACGTACAACAACAATTTTATACTTAGGAAGCCATCCAACACATTTTAAATCTATGAATAATTTAAAACTCAATTACTTCCAATCTCAACAGCAGATCTTTGAGCCTCCTAATACGATAGAACTTTTGACCTTCGTCCCATCCACCACAAGAACTCTACTCGAGATCACATGACCAAGGGACTCACATCCCTCGATCAATTGTTCTATCAAATCATTAACTCTTGGAAGCGAACACCTATCCTTGATAGTCACCCTGTTCACTTATCTATAGTTCACCCAAAGCTTCACAAAACCTTCTATCTGTCTAACCAACAAAATTGGTGCACATTACGGTAGCACACTCAAACAAAAGAACCTCTCTCCTATAAGGTCTTCAAGTTGACTCTTCAACTTCTCCAATCCCAACGAAAACACACCATATGGAGTCACTAATATCGGACTCGTTCCAACAACAAAGTCAACGTGTGAGCTTTACTTCACACTCCGATAGTAAATCACCTACCTCATCCGGAAACCTCCGGCAATCGCAATTAATTGACAAATCCCAATTTTTCTCACTTTCCTTCTCATTCCAAGTTTCAGTCAAAATAGACACTTCAACACCGTCTTACGCCAAATTCCTCAAAATAATCCCTTAAGCACTTAGCTTAACTCAAGACTATACCCTGCTCACGCCACCCAAGCTTGCAAGATACGTCTATCCCATCCAACACAATCCCGTCCACTATTAACAAGAGATTAAGGGTGATCAGTTCCTCAATTTGTTAATAGACAGCCGAAATCATGATAGGGTACAAACCATCTTTACTAAACTATAATATCACTCCTCAACACACTAAGCCACCACACTGTAGCTTTTCGGAGAAATACAACTTCTCTCCCACTGGAATCATTCCACTTCTACCAATGAAGTTAACCAACAACAGGTACCGACAGTGTTTTTACACACATGTCGCATACCAGGAAACAATAACACTAGACAACATTGGCCGGACAGACCGACCTGCTCTGATACCAATTGTAACACCCCACTTCCCAAATTAAATAAAATATAAACATTATAAATAAACATCAGAGTTTTCCCCAAAATAGTGGGATATCACATCACCAAATTTTTATAAAAATACTTTATTAATTATTCTCAAAAATAATACAGCGGAAAACATTATTCCAACATTCTCGGCCATCCGCCAAATTTCATAAAATCTATATTATTATAATTCACAAAAAAAAGTGATACGTCACAGGATTACAACAAGTTTGACATAAAACAATTAAAACACCCATATCCCGTGTTACGTATCAGAGCATCCTAGACTCGACTGGCACACCACCATCCAAGCTATCTAAGTACCTGGATTGTCTGTACTTCCGGAGAAGCACAGACACAACAACAACCAAGGGGTGAGAAAACATGATCAAAAATATATTGGTAATGTAAAACATGTAAACAAGGTAGTAAAACACACCAACACACCAATATTCACCCCAACAACTCCATATAACGAACCTACTGTTCAAATTACAATATAACATATTATAATGCAAATATGCAACTCAACACCATGCATGCGGTACCGACTCATTGGTTCATTCAATCGAACCTGGATAGATCACTTACGCTCCTCCTGAGACATGATCTATCCCCCACCATTCTCCACCAAGGAGTACGGATGAATCACTTACGCTCCTCCTGAGACATGATTCATCCCACCAAAACACCATGATATGCACACACCAATGCATAACTATCATATTTAGGCACACTAAGTGCACACGATCCTCCTGATCATATCATCATACATCAATGCATATATGTGTAGATATATTACACCAACACCATATAAATCAATCAGATAGTAAATAAATTCATACTATAACACCATATATAACCATATCCCAACACCCGGGAACACACGATCCTACTGATCACTACATACATATACGTTAACCAATTGTTCACCAACAATATCAAGGAAAACGAGTACCATCACCAAGTAAACAAGTTCATACTTTATCACCAAGATATAAACACGTCCCACCACTCGGGAATACACGATCCTACTGATCACTACACCATGCTCCGCATGATTCATACACCAACTAATTATCCATTTAAATAATTAGTAACGGAAATCACATACTATCACCGAGTACTCACTCTATAACACTCAATCATCTCCCCTATAATCAACAAAGTCCAAGGGCACTACACTCTTAGCGCACACAGTATAACAGCATAGAAAAACCCCATTCTGCTACGCTCGCTACACCCTCGCTAGGCGAGCTCCCAGCGAATGCTCGCTACCTGTTCGCTTAGCGAACCTCCTCGCGAAGGCAAACAGAACCTACTAGACTCACTCGCTACCTCACTCGCTAGGCGAGCACCTAGCGAACGCTCGCTGCCTTCTCGCTAAGCGAAGTGCTAGCGAGTTGCCTGCGACTTCTCAAGTTCTCACAGTTCAGAATTCTCACTCTTCTCTGATTCAAGCCTATTCTATAACATCCACTTCCTATACTATCCGTATTACGACCAATGCATATTAGGCTTATCAATCTTCCTATAATTCTACTCCAGATCAACATTACGGCACACTACCGACACTTTAGAGTTACTCTGAACCTTACTCAAACCAAACCAACACCAACAGTCAATCAACAATGGCAACATCAAACATCTGTACATCATCATATACATATTATTCCAAAGTCATCACTTAAACAATCTATCGACACATCAAAAAGGTCACACAGAACTTCCCTAAAACCGTAAACCCAACCTACACGCCAAATTAACCAAAAACAACAATTCACCAACACTCAACATATTTCAATCCATCAACATCAACATAACTCAACAATCAATAGCATGTCAATATAAAACTTCATCAACGATACATTCCTACGGGGTTAAGGAATCCCCACTACCCTATACATGTATATACCATTCCCAATCAAGTTTCTCCCCCCTTACCTTGTTAATCGGTTGATCGATGAAATTCTTCCTGGATTTGGTCTCTTGGCCTCCTCTTTTCTTTCCGTTCTTCGTTCCCTTTTTCCTTCGTTCTTCTCACTTCTCTCGTTCTTTCCTCTTCTCTCTTTCTATCGCTCTTTCTCTCTTCCATCTTTCTATCGTGTTATTTTCTCTAATACTTCCCCTATCCCTTCATATTCTATTTTCCTTTTTATTTTCTATCCCAATAATAATAATAACTAATAAAAATAATATAATAATAATAATAATAATAATAACTAATAAAAATAACATAATAATGATAATAATAATAATAATAATAATAATAATAATAATAATATTATTATTATTATTATTATTATTATCACACCAATTTCCCACGATCTATGGTAATCCCTTTTCTCTCTATTCCAACTTTTCTAATATCACCTTGCTACCCCTTCATATTTCCTTCCTCACGGTTTCTATCATGACTTTTCATATTTCCATTCTAACTTCCCAATAACCCTTCCACCTCTTATTTTACTTATTTCAACCACTAATATTCCCAATAATAATTCTAATATAATAATTATAATAATCATTATAATAATAATAATAATAATATAATATAATAATATTATAATATTATAGTAATATTCAACATAATAATAATAATAGTAATACACCCAACAATAATTATAATTATAATAATAATAATAATAATGATAATAATAACAATTATATTAATACTAATAATAAAATAATATGAATAATAATAATCTTAATATTAATAATACTAATATAATATTACTAATATTAATAATACTAATCATAATAATACTATTAATAATAATAATAATATTATTATTATTATCTCACCAAAATAATAATAATAATAATAATAATAATAATAATAGTAATAATATTATTATCTCACAAAAATAATAATAATATTAATACTACTAATAAATATAATAATATATAATAATAATACCCCCACCAATATTATTATTATTCATTATATTATCATATTCACAACAAAAATCATAATAATATAATAACTATATTAATAATAATATTATATTCTCCATATTAATAATATTACTACAAATATTAATAATAATCATAAATATAATAATAATAATAATAATAATAATAATAATAATAATAATAATAATAATAATAATATTAATACCACCACCAATATTACTATTATTTCTTATATTATTATAAACTCACCAAATTACCACCAATGATCTCCCATCTCAGGGACACCCACCAAACATCATCAAATACACCCTACCAAAGGGCACATCAACATATAATATTTAAAATAATAATAAAATGACTAAATAATTAAAATGGGTGTTACAGTTCTCACAAGAGAAGCTTATCACAATCGATCAGCAACAGTTCTCACAAGAGAAGCTTATCACAATCGATCAGCAACAGTTCTCGGTTAAGAAGCTTATCGTAACGTTCTTCAGCAACGGTATGCAACAGTTCTCCGCCGAGAAGCTTATCATCGTCTGTTATCACCTCTACAAGCAGTTCTTACATGAGAAGCTTATTATTGCCACTCTTGCAAATAAGCGACATTTCTTACTTGAGAAGCTGATCCTATCTTCGTTATGACTCGCAGCAAATGGCCATCTCCATCGAGCAGTTGGGCTTCCATTTTCCTTGTCGTCTTGAAGTATGGGGAGGTTTGAACCGAATCATATTCAGGAGAGCACAGATCTTGAAGTATGAAGAAGTTCATTTACCCTTTAGTAAAAGAAGGAGCAGAATCATATTCAGGAGAGCACAGATCTTGAAGTACGAAGAAGTTCAGTTTACCCTTTAGCAAAAGAAGAAGCGGAATCATACCCGACGCGCTGTCCTCAGAAGTATGAAGAAGTTTATTTTATCCTTTAGCAAAAGAAGAATCTGAAACGTATTCCAGGCACCGACCTTAAATATGAGAAGATTTATGTATCAGATAAGCAGCAGCCTCTTTATTTGAGTGTTTATCCGTTTTGGCATGTAAGTCCCTTCCAACGATAAGTGACAATTCTCCCTCGAGAAGCTTATCAGGGCATTTCCACTTAAAGTCCATTTATTTTGGCATACAGCCGGTTTTTACCCTGTATATCTGATATGGATTTCTGAAAAGTCCATTCGATCCCATCACGAAGGATAGTTTATAGAAGCTTGGATGTTATTCTTTGCTCAATGCTCCAGCATTCTGTGATCGATCTTGCAGTCGTGTAGATCCAGCTTTATTGTTAGATATTCCCCAAGTGGAGGCCGTCTCATAGGTTCCCTCTCCATTTAGGATCATGTTCTAACCACTTTAAGTCCATTTATTTTGGCATACGGCCGGTTCTTTTCACCCTGTATATTTGATACGGATTCCCGAAAAGTCCGTTTGATCCTGTCACGAGGGATAGTTTACAGAAGCTTGGATGTTATTCTTTGCTCAATGCTCCAGCATTCTGTGATCGATCTTGCAGTCGTACATGATCCAGTTTTACTTTTAGATTCCCCAGTGGAGGCCGTCTCATAGGTACCATCTCCATTTGAGAATCTCATTTCTTTTCTAAAAAATGACAATTGGTCGTGTTCGCACCAGTTGACCATCACTTTAGAATTCCCCGGTGTTGTGTTGTGTCCCAGCGCGTCGTTTCCCCAGTGTACTCTTCTCGTAGTGTTTGTCCCTGTATCGTCGTATTCGTCAGCATTTTCGCATTCATCATTTCAGCATACGCATCATATTCATGGCATTGTCTGCATTAGTCTGCTTTTGTTTTGTCCATAACATCGCATATCGCCACATATAAGGGCAAAATTTTCGGTTATCTATATTTAAATCCCTACACCATGATTCCTCGAGTCTCCGCCACTCAAGTCATCCGGTGTAGCTATTTAAATAGGGGCAACTGTAATACCCCAAATTTTACCCTTACATTTAGTCAGTCATTTCATTTCATTTTGAATCCGCTAACCATTAACAAAGCCATAAAGAGTGTTTGTTTTGCAGGAACCACACCAAGGGGCATTCTGGTCATTTTCACGCTGACTCTGCCATTTCTCGAAGAGGGATCGTCGCTAGGTCTTGAGGCAATGTTAACATTATTTTGAGGCATTTATTTGATATGTGGTTTGCTTATATCAAGGCGTCGGTGTAGTTTGATTGGTATCAGGAAACCTTGTCAGAAACATAACTGGATTTGGGCAGTTCATTCCTTATGGTTTACTTTTAAGGCATTCCAGAGCAATTCTCTTGCTAATAAGGCACATTTTGGTTGGGTGTTGCTTGACTTTTTAGGAACTATTTGATCAATGGAATTTAGCTTAGAAGTGTTGTCGATAAAGTCAGGTTGAATGGTTATCCGAAGTTAAAGTTTTATGTCTGTGGGACGTATCCGCAGTTGGCATAGAAATAAGGGGATAATGTTGCTGATTAATGTCAGTCCCACGTTTGGTTTGTTTATTTCAAAGCAAGGGTGGTTTAGAAATTAATAAAGGTGTTGGTAGTTAGTTGTTTGCAAGTCCGGTTTTGCGCTTTGAATGAGGAGGTAAGCTGCAAGGCATCCATTTTTGGCCTTGTCAAATAAGTTATGCCTAATATACAAAAGTGCTGGTCAAGAGTTTCAAGAAATCATTCATTAAAAACCTGAGACAGTATGTCCCATGTACATACTCATGTTGATCCATAATTCCAAAGGCATACAAATGCAAAGCACAAATGAAAGCTGGAATTTAATTTGAGTGGAGAAAATATTGAATTTCATTTCAACGAATATTTTTGGTTACAAGTTACAAAAGACTTTAAGTTACATTTTCCTATCCTAAAAGAGCCTAAAATTCTAAATCATTCCAAAGACTTCCTTCAACCATATTCTTCACGCATTATTCTTCCGATTACCTGCACAATGAAAACAAAGAAAAGCAGAAGAAAAGGTTAGAAGAAATAATAGGACACCCTCAGAAAATCTTCATCATTGGGTGCCGGGAGGGCACGACCGAAGCCGCGTCCCACTCCCACTTCCGAACCTCAACCTCGGCTACCGGCTGGCAGTATCTGTTCATTGTGGGACAGCCGAAAAAGAGAGGTAAAAGAAGCGTTTTCGGGCCGAAATGATTTGCACAACTGTGGATTCAAACGGATACATGTCAAGTAAATATTGCGGGGCACTATCAAGTAAATTCAAGCCAAGACATGAGTTCATTTGCTGCCAACAGAATTGAAGTGGAAAGACTCATCACAGTCTACATAAAACCACAGTAGAACAACCGGAACTGGAGGAAACAAAGTGGATCACCAAAGCGAACCATACCAGAACCGAGCTAAACTGCATAAGAAGCAATCCACTTATCAGTTCAATAAGATCAAGTGGCAGTTTAAAAACAGTTCAACTCAGGAAAATCAGAACAAGTTCAGCGTAGTTCAAAGAACAAATTCAATTCAGAGAGAGGTGGTTAAGCACAATCTCAATACCAAGCATCAATTCCTTCACCCGTCAAGACCAAAAAGGAATCAGTCGATAATTCGAATGCAAGTGCGAACATGAGCCAATGTAAATCACAAGGCAAGGGGGAGGATAGAAAGAAGCTTCAGCCCTCAGTTTAATCATCATTGGGCGTGAGAATTCGAGTGGCTGGGAGAGCCACGGCCGAAGCCGTTACCAACTCCCTACCGAACATCGAACTGCAAGCATCGGTAATTTCGTGCAAACTATCAACACACAATAGCAGTTCAGACCCTAAGGTCATCATCACCGCGTAACCTTCCCGGCGGCATGGATCAGTTCAAAGCACCCATTCTGAAATAAGAAGAAGAAAAGTAAGTGTGTTCCAATTGGTTTCCAAACTGATACAAGGGTAAAACAGCACAGCCAATTCGGACTCAGACCCGGATGCCGGCGGATCCGAATCGCGTTTGCTTTTGACGTTTTCCCACACCTGAAATTCACCAAAACAACATCAGGATTTCACAAAGTGATTGACCAAACTCAGAACAGAAAAATGAGTTACAAGCTACACGAACAGGCAACAAGGTCTTATGAACAAGCACAACTCATGAAATACAAACCAAATTGCATCAGACAACTAGTATCAGCACAGAAACAGCACAAATCATACCAGAAAAAGCAAGATAGGTTCATAATCATGCTCACGCATCAGTTCAAAGTAAGCCCCAACCAAGGGTGCAAGTCACAATCAAACTGGAAAGTCTAAAGGCAAGACGGAGGGCTCAGTTCAGAACATCACTGCCCCGGCAAGTAAGTGTACCAGTCGCTAACATGGAAAAATCAGACAATGCAACAACAAGGCATGAATAACCAGAGATCAAACCAATATCAGAACTACATCAGTTCACAAGCCCAGAAATCATGTTCTGAACCAAATTCAAAAGAACACAGCAGAGACTATCAAAAGCAACTGTCGAAACATGGTTAAAGGCAACCGCGGCATCATTGATTCCCTCATCAAGTTCAGACCCATAGGTTATCATCACCATATGACCATCCTCCTCGACATTTGATTCGACCAAAGTGTTAAGCACCAGTTCTGAAAGAAGAAAAAGAAAGTTAATAAAGTTCATCGCAGAAAAATCAAACACGAAGAGTAAATGGACAACTCAGTTCTGTATATCATGTTAACATCAGCAAATCCGTATCCGAAAATAGGGTCAAATAACATCCAAATCAAGGAGTTCTGAAAAAGGAAAGGAAGTCCAATCAATCCCACAAATTCGAATCGCGAGCAAATCATATCAGAAGAGAAAAAGAAATCAAATCTCAAAACGCGGATCTAAAATCGCAAGGCCCAAAAGAGAATCAGAAGATATAAAAGGAACAACATCACCTCGTGTGAAACCCTAGACGGAGAGAGAGACCGAAAAGAGCTGGCTGGGCGGCAACGAGAGAAAGGACTTAGAAACCATCGCATCCATCCTCAAAACGAGACAATCTAAGTGGAAAGGGTTCACCGGCGCCGTTTAAAAGCCACGACGAGCAAATACTTTCCTTCGAAGCTCAGAACGGACGTCATCATCGATTCCGTTGATCATCAACAACCACCGATCACCACCATCACGAGTTCAACGAGATCGCTCGAACCCTAGCTAAAGGTTGAACTGCTCATTTCATATATTCTTGTGTTTGTTCTTTTCAGGAATTGTAAAGAGAAGGAAGGTCCGCATTGGAGAAACGGGAGAAGAGGGATGAACGAAAGCACGATGAGATCGCGAGAGAAAGCGAGTCCATGCGGCGCCGTGGAGGCCAAAGGAAGATTAGGGTTACCCTAATCTAATACCTCCCCCCTTTTCCTTTGTGTTCCAGGACCGGGTTGGGTCCGGGAGTGATGACCGGCCCAACCCATTTGTTTTAAGTGTTTTTTATTTTATTTTTTGTTTCTTTTTAAACAATAAACTCTTTTTTAAAAATCTAATTTCTGTTTTAAAATAAATAACATTTAAATCTTTTTTTTTTAACAAATAAATTAATCTCTGTTTTTTAAAATAATAAAAACCCTTTTTTATAATAATAAATAAAAACCCTTTTTTAAATAAATACATTAAAATCCATTTTTAAAAAAAATAATAATAATTAGGTTAAAATAGTTTTTAGGGTTTGAGTTAAATTAATATTAAAAATTCCATTTTAATTTAAATTGAAGTTTATATCACAAAATAAAACCACAAAAAGATGCATAATTTCACTTCGTCACCATCTGACAATTCATCTAATTCTGCCCATTAATGGTGTTTGCTCGTTTTGCAGCTTATTGCGTTCACTGTTATTCATTTCATTATCGTACCATTTAAATTTTTCATTATCATATTGTATCTGCTCCTCTCATGTAACCTCGCAAATCCTAACAATCGCGCTTTAATTTCTGCCTTTAAATTTCTGCTCGCATGGTTAAATTAGGACATTATCTCTCTGTTTACATGATTTAATTATCTCACGCGTTCATCACTATTACTTCTGTCACATTACACACATCCGAAGGTTAGGTCTAACCGTTTGGCCGCCGTGCCAATAGTCCTCAACTTCAAACCCTTACAAGCTCACAAACCCTAAATTTTCCATAAATGTCTCGCCGCAGACAAAGTTACCATTTTACCCGTAGCACTAGGTCAAAGAGCCGCCGCGCTTATTTTAGGGTTTCCCGCCGTGGAATCCCTAATTTAACCCTAATTATAACTTAACAATTCAACATAGAAATTTGGAGTTTCTACACTCCACGTAAGCGTGTCCTTAAGATGCGTTTATTCCCCTTGAGACCTTGACCACAGTCAAGAAGTCTCTAACCTCCCTCTTGAGGGGAACTACGATTACTCTGATTCCATTCCCGTAAGGATACGTAGGCACAAGATGCGATGTCTTGCCGAGTAAACTTAGAATTAACCCCTTAGGTCTCTTTTCTCACTTTTAATCCCTTTGTACATATACCTTAAGCAAATAAATAAAGCAAATAGTAAACATTTGAACAAAAGGTTCCCGTAGAGTACTACGGAAGTTTAGGGCGCTAGTACCTTCCCTAATCTTAACCAACCCCCGAATCCTAGAATCTCCCCGCGTCGTGTTTACGACGCAAAAATAGGTTTTCCCTCTTTTGACCTTTTCCTTCGGATAAATCAAAGAGCGGTTGTGAACTGAATTGTGATTCAAACTCATTAATAGTTTGTAATCCTATTTCCACCGCAACACATAGGATGAATCCTTGGCATGACAACATTAGGACTTGATAGTCTCCCCTTAGTTGAACTTGTTCGTTCTCTCTTCTCATCTCAAAACAAATTAAAATACAGTAATAAAGGTTAACTGACGTCGTACGTTACGAGCCTTAAGCTATCTGAGAAAGGATTGTTGAAGAGTTTCTTTTCAACAGTTTGGATGTTTAGTATGGCACCCATTGGGTGACATGCGACGCATTCACTCTCAGGTCATAGTCTCTAGTGCGATATTGGTTGCAAACATCCATAAAAAATAGTTCTTTCGTAAAAGACAGAAAACAAACTTCAAACCTTTTTACCCCGTGGGCCCATAATTCAAAGGAAAGCTTTTTCTGAAGAAAAGAGTGTCGTTAACTCCTAGTTCTGCCGCAAACGGTAACACCTAAGTCTCCAAGGGTCAAGCTGCGTACACCAAACTGCTGGAACTGTTTGTTAACCCTACTCGAAAAAACAGATGAATCTGAACCCCCGTAATCCGTATTATCCCGAACTACGTAAGCTCTGATCTCTCATACCTGTTGAGAGTACGTAGGCACAATACTGACGCATTGGCGAGCCACCTTCCCCATAACCCGTAGTTAGCCGAACTACGTTGACTCTGATTTCTCATTCTCTAATGAGAATACGTAGGCATAAAGTGTGACGCTTTGCCGAGTCATTTTTCTTTTCTTTTTTAGCCAGCCTTGATAGGTAGATAGATAAAACCAACCCGTCCGATAAACACAACAAGCGTGGATCCCATCGATTACGATGGACGTGAGGGGTGCTAATACCTTCCCCTTGGGTAACCGACTCCCGAACCCAGACATTGGTTGCGATGACCTTGTCTTATACCTTTTCGTCAGGTTTTTCCGATTGTTTCCTTTCCCGTTCTGAGGGATAAATAACGAAAGGTGGCGACTCTTCCGTTTTGCCGGCACCTTATTTTCGCGGAAGCGACACAAAGTACTCTGACAACACGCTACCTTTAATAGCCTTTTGCGAGACATATTGAATATCATATTCGGTTAACACCATCTGCCATCGGGCAATTCTTCCGGAGAGTGCTTGCTTCTCAAACACGTATTTGATTGGATCCATCTTTGAAATTAGTAGGGTTGTATGATTTAGCATGTATTGCCTCAAACGTTTGGCGGCCCAGGCTAGCGCGCAACACATTTTTTCGAGCATTGAGTATCTAGACTCACAGTCGGTAAACTTCTTACTCAAATAGTAGATCGCATGCTCTTTACGTCCCGTCTCGTCGTGTTGACCGAGAATACAACCCATACTTTCCTCAAGAACCGTCAAATCCATAATCAACGGTCTCCCGACCACTAGGGGTATCAAAACAGGAGGTTCCTACAAGTATTCTTTTATCTTGTCGAACGCCTTTTGACAATTTTCATTCCAGGTCACAACCTGGTCTTTTTTCAACAACTTGAATAACGGCTCGCATGTCGCAGTTAAGTGAGATATGAACCGGGCAATATAGTTCAACCTCCCTAAAAATCCACGCACTTCTTTTTCTGTTTTAGGCGTCGGAATTTCTTGTATTGCTTTTATTTTTGCAGGATCAACCTCTATTCCTTTTTCGCTCATGATAAACCCCAGTAGCTTACCCGATCTCACCCCGAAAGTGCACTTGTTAGGGTTCAGTCTCAACCTGAACTTCCTAAGCCTTTTGAACAGTTTCAGCAGATTAACTAAATGTTCCTCCTCCGTCTGGGATTTGGAAATCATATCATCAACATAGACCTCGATCTCTTTATGCATCATGTCATGAAAGAGAGTCGTCATAGCACGTTGATATGTTGCCCCAACATTCTTCAATCCGAAGGGCATCACTTTGTAGCAAAATGTTCCCCAGCGAGTAATAAAGGTAGTCTTCTCCATGTCTTCTGGCGCCATTTTAATCTGATTATAGCCCGAGAAGCCATCCATGAAGGAGAATACGGAGAACTGAGCAGTGTTATCAACCAGCACATCAATGTGAGGTAGTGGAAAGTCGTCTTTCGGGCTCGCTTTGTTCAAATAACGGTAGTCTACACACATTCGCACCTTACCGTCTTTCTTCGGTACTGGCACAATATTAGCGACCCATGAGGGATATTTTGTAACCGCTAGGAAACCGGCATCCCACTGTTTTTGAACTTTCTCCTTGATCTTCACAGCCATGTCCGGTCTAGTTCTTCGGAGTTTCTGCTTAATAGGTGGACATTCCTCTCGCAGTGGCAAACGGTGCACAACCATATCCGTATCCAACCCAGGCATATCCTCATACGACCAAGCAAATATGCCACTGTACTCTTTGAGCATCTCAACCAACCTTTGCTTGATGTCGCTCTACAGCGCAGCCCCTATACGGATGTTTCTCACAACCTCTTCCGACCCAAAATTGATAATCTCAATGACTTCCTCATGAGGCAGAATGATTCTTTCTTCTTGTTTCAATAACCAGGTCAACTCTTCTGGTACGTCGCCATCTTCAACAATCTCTTCCTCAGCCTGAAATACCGGGTGCTCGAAGTCGAAGTGAGTCATTGGCGGTTCATAGATGTCATCTGAAATAGTAATCCTGCAAAGGAAATGGTTAAATGCTTCAAAATGCATACAAAGCAAATAACCACGTTGCCATTTTATTGTAAAAGATAAAAACAGGAAAAACAGGGATCACAACATTTGTATATGAAAACGCCTTTATTTCACGATTAAACAATGTAATGTACATAACCAAATGGCCCTAAGCAAAATCATTATGCCCCGGGTAGGACATAGGATTATTCAACAATTAAGAAAACAAATCATTACTGTTTAGTTGTCACAGGAACAGTTTCCCGGATAGACCAATTGCAGAGACTTTGTCCTGGCACGCTTGGCTGGATCCACGCGTCCATATCGCAGTCGCTATCTCCTTCTTCAGAATCGGAAACAGCATTGATAGTCTCGAAGCTCACCCCATTTGGTGTAATGGTTATCGGCCCTCTGAACTTGGGCGTTCCTGAAGATGATGCTGATGACGAAGGATGATATCCAAGCCCGAACCTGTCATTCTTCACGGGAATTTCCAACACCTGACCCCAACCCTTGGTTGTGCCTGCCTGCACTAGAGCTTGAGCTTCTTTGTAGGATGACACTGCCACGTCTGATGTTTTGCTGGAACCCTGGGCTTTGTCTTTAATTCGCAACCCTTCGAAGGCTTGACACGGTGTCTCGTGTATTTCGCTGTCGACCTTAACATACTTAAATGAAGACAGATGGCTAACCAAAATATCCTCCTCTCCATAAACAATGACGACACTATCCCCAACCATATACTTCAGTTTTTGGTGCAACATGGATGTGACTGCCCCGGCAGCATGAATCCATGGGCGCCCAAGAAGGTAACTATACGTTGGCTGGATGTCCATTATATAGAATTCAGTTTCAAATATTGCAGGCCCCACCTGCAACGGTAATGTTATTGATCCGAAAACTGACCTCCTTGTTCCATCGAACGCTCTCACCACTAAATCACTGGGCGTGCAGATAATCCCCCTGATATCTAACTTCATCATGGCTTTCTTCGGTAGCACATTCAGGGAAGATCCAGTGTCTACTAAAACATGGGACATGACCGTGCCCCGACATTCGACTGACACATGCAATGCCATATTGTGCTCTCTCCCCCTCAGAGTCAAATCAAAGCCCGTGAAGCCCAAACTGTGCCCCGCGTTGACATGCGCCATCACCCCTTCTAGCTGATTAACATAAACTTCTTGAGGAACGAACGACGTGTCTAGAATCTTCAGCAAAGCGTTCCGATGGGCCTCGGAACATAACAACAATGATAGGATGGAAATTTTTGACGGCGTTTGCTGGAGGTGCTCCACGATTTTGTAATCGCTTTTACGAATGAGCCTCATAAACTCCTCCACATCCTTAAGTGACGTTTCCTTTTCATTTCACTGAGAAGGACCACCCTCAGTTACCTTGGCTTTACCCTTGGCTACTCTTTCCGCCTCTACCTCGAGTGACGTGAAGATTCTTCCGCTTTTGGTCATACCCCCTGTTCCGACAACATTATCTACAACCCCAGCTGGTTGTCCATTGACTTCAATTTTCTCACCGTCGCAATATACCTCCAACCCGTAAGTCCACGACACTGCTTTGGTACTCTCAAAAGGGACTGGTCCTGCTTTGGTAATTGTGATCGTTGGCCGCCTGACAGGCGTCGTTATCGTTATTGTTTTCCTCGGAATCGTTACCGTCGCAGCATCGTTATGCTCATCACACAACGCCTCTACAAGCTTTTCAACCGCGGTCCGATCAAATTGCAAAGTACCTTCATCTATCATAGCCTGAATACCCTGTCTCAACTCATTACAACCCTCTGGCTATATCCAACAATCCAAGCAAAATTCATCACAACCCAGGAATACACCCCCTTTTAACAACGTGCTTTTAATCTCACCCAACGGTGTCTTCAGCTCATTGACATCCATCACTAGATTCAGATTTTCTTCCGTCAATATGGCATTTGTCCCATGATTGGGCATAGGATGTTGTATGATATTTGGACCCACCTGTCCAAAGTTAATAGCTTTGTTATCCAATAAATCCTGAACTTTGTGTTTAAATGCCTGACAAGCTTCTATATCATGCCCGGGTGCCCCAGAATGGAATTCGCAATGCTTGTTGGCATCATACCCGTAAGGGAGTACCGCCCCTGTAGGTGGTGCCAAAGTCCTCTTTTCAACCAAGTCCAACCCTAGCAGGGTCTGGAGGAGTTGTGCATACGTGGAAGGAGGTGCGTCGAACACTCTTTTCGGTCTCGAATTATGTACCCTTCTCTGACCAGGATGATGTCCTTGCTGTTGCTGTGGTTGTTGTTGTTGCTGTTGTGGTTGCCTCTGTTAAGGAAGCGGGATAGTGACACTAGCTATCTGTTGCGGCTGAACATACTGATTTCTTCTTCTGCCCCTGCCCCTGCCACCAAACACGGCACTAGAATCACCCTGTCGTCTACCACCAAATGCTTTTCTGGCACCTCCTGTTGAAGTAGACTCACCTGCTTGGAACCTTCCAACTTTAATCCCGTTCTCAATCATCTCCCCCATAAGAATCAAATCTGAGAAACTGCTCAATGACACACTAAACAATTTTTCATAGAACACCCCCGTAAATGTCCCAATGAACATATCATTCATCTCCCTTTCAATTAAAGGAGGATGCACCCTCGCTGCCATATCGCGCCACCTTTGCGCATACTCTTTAAAACTTTCACCGTTCTTCTGTGACAAACCCTGCAATTGGACCCGGTTTGGCGCCAGATCGCTGTTGTATTTGTAATGTGTCACGAAAGCATCGGCCAATTGCTTCCAGGTTTTGATCTGCGTGGGCTCCAGCCCCATATACCATTCAAGTGAAGGTCCGGATAAGCTATCCTGAAAGAAATGCATGAGCATCCTTTCATCATCTGAATACGCAGACATCCATCTGTAATAAGAGCGGACATGGACTTTAGG
This sequence comes from Lathyrus sativus, assembly GCA_963859935.3. Taxonomy (NCBI): domain Eukaryota; kingdom Viridiplantae; phylum Streptophyta; class Magnoliopsida; order Fabales; family Fabaceae; genus Lathyrus; species Lathyrus sativus. The sequence continues at coordinate 213,736,007 of OZ012736.1, read as the reverse complement.
GCAGGTGTCCCCCTTGTATTTGTCAAAAGTGGGAGCCTTGAATTTCAACGGCACCCTCAGCCCTGGTACCAAGCCCATTGTAGTCATATCCAAACCGGTGGAGTTCTGATTCACTACCCCCTTCATCTGTTCTTCAAGCATTCTGATCCTTTGCACAGGATCAACAGGTCCTTCAAATCCCATACCTCTTCCAGAAAAGGCGTCCTCCTGGCGGTCTTCACCCCAATTCACATTTTCATTTCCATATCCGTCGTAACCAGTGTTGCGACCAAACCCTTTCTGATTGATCATGGGACCTCATCCCCCGTTACCGAAACCCTGGTTGACCCTAACAGGTCCAAACCCAGTGTTGACAGGAATCACCCCAGCACCATTCGTATTACCAAATCCACCATACCCCTGGTTAGCGTTACCAAAACCGTCATAGCCGAAACCCTGAGTGTTGAAGCCGAATTTCCCGTCCTGATTGACGTAATCAAATCCTTGATCGTTGTAGCCGAAACCATTGTTTCCAAAACCATTACCGCCATTATTGTTACCACCGCCTTGGTTGGCGTCCCCAAATCCAACATTGTTAACAACAGTCTCATTTCCATTCCCGGTGTTGCCATTGCCAGCGCCAGCGCCATCATTTACAATCACAACAGGTGGGGTCACTACAGGTGGAACCACAGGCGTAGGGGGACCATCCTCCGGAATAGTTTCAACGTGTGCAGAATTGTGGTCATTGTTGCCATTCCCATTAGCCCACGTCAGCAGCGGCTGTACCAAAGTCTGGAGGCTCTCCTGGCCCTTAGCAATGTTCTCCATTGCTTGCATGAACAAATTCAGCTTCTCGCGGATTTCCTGCATCTCCACTTGGACTTGATCCATGATTCTCTTGCAGTTGTTTCGAGTTGAGTAGCGGTGGACTCTTTGTTCGTCAACCCTGAAAAACCTGAAGATGCAGGAAATAAAATACAGATTCAAGAATACCGGTCATGCAATATGAATGCAGATGCAAATGTGTAACTATGCTACAGGTTAGATTCCCCCCGATTCTAGTTTCGGAGAGAAGGCCATCATGACAATGGAGTCCCCATCAAGCAAGCAAGAAATCAGAAAGACCCTCATATATAAGCAAATGCCAAGAGGCTGAGTACAAGAGTACAACTGAATACAACTGAAGAGACCTCGGCCAACAAGCCTGGCGATGGTCAAAATACAAGTACAGATAACAAAGGCAAGGCAAAGATAAATCAGGCCAAATGGCGTGCTCTGACATCTTCCAATATCCTCAACGTCTCCGAATGCCCTAGTCGGGAGATCAACTCCTGTATCAGTAAGGCATGCCGCTCGGCAGTGGATCTCAGCTTTTTGGCGTCGTCCTTGCAAGTTCCTTCGCCAAAACACTCGTCGAGTCTGCACCTCTTGGAACCGGCCTTCACTTCATAACCTCTCGGCTTCTCGTTAAGGTTACTTACTCTAAGCTCAACAACGCTCCTAAGTGATGTCTCTTCGAAAATATTTGCGTCTTGGGCTCTAATCTGTGCCTCTAGCGTAGCAATCTGCAGCTTCAGTTCGTCTTCACGCTCCTTCCGCTTGGTAAGCATGGCATTCCACAAAGCTTCCCACTTGCTGAGGCGGGTATAAGTTTTGCTTAAAAGTTCCTTCTTTGAAGTAAGCACCTTGCTGACACCGCTCAAGGCTATTCCCACTTTTTCTTTCTTGTTGGTCTCCTCCGTCAACTCCGAACCCAACCTGTTAATCAATTCAGTCTGTTCCTTTACAGTGAAGGTAGCTTCATTCTTCTCATGACGCAACTGGAAGATCTCTTTTTCTAACTCATCATTGGCTTTCTTCAATTCTTCGTTTTCAGCCAACAATTTGTTATACTTTTCAAGCTCTACCGAAGCAGGTACCTCAATCATTGGAAGATACAGGGGTTTCGCAGCAGGATAAGGCATCAAGGACATACTAGCTCTCTCGTGGATCCAAGCCAAATAAGGATCATAAGATTTTTTGTTGCTCTTACCGAGCAAAGCTTTCCCTCTCCTATGGACGTTAGCCCATGCATGTCTCAATCTGGTCAAAACAGCCGTGTCTAATAAGCCTGTGAGATACAGAGATTTCCGTATCTCCTTCTCAACAGGAGCATCCCTCAAAGCGTAACCGAACTGTCTTACCAGCAGTGAAGGGTTATAGTTAATACAGCCTTTCTGTCCAATCAGGGGGACATTCGGAAAGCCACTGCAACTATATATAATATCAGTGCCAAGCATACTCCGATCAAACCAAACGATGTTCTCAGCCGACAGCCCCATCAACCTGGAAGACCAATCCAAAGTATCAACAGTATCGACAAAAGGCCCTGTCTTCGGAAGATGCCCCTGGAACCACTTGTACAAAAGAGGAAGACAACAGGAAACATTCTTGCCACGGCGTTTCTTATTCTTGTAGTGAATAGAATGATAAACATCGCCCAAGAGAGTAGGAACTGGATTCTTCGAGGCAAGGATCAGGAAGGCATCCGAGTCGACAAAATCTGGCACATTAGGAAACAAGACAATCCCGTAGATGCAGACAGCTGGAATGTCACTGAAGGCAACCCAACATCCACTCTTCGCGCACTGTGTAGCCTTCTCAACCAGAACAGACAGGTGAAAACCGTAAGCTCCGTTCAGCTTGACCAAACCTCCGGGGAACTCAGAAGCGTCTAAACTGACAATCTCAGCGAGTGTAGCTAACTCAGGCTCGGCATCAACATGTATAAAGGGAATCTGGTCTAACACAAGAACTCCCAACATAGCAGAATACTCCTCCAAAGTGGGTGCCAGAATATAGTCGGGAAATAAGAAACATCTCAGCTGCGGCTCATAAAACTGCATCAAAGTATACACCCCGGTCGTCTCGAATGCTGAAGGTTTGTACAACAAACTAAGCAATCTCCCATAAGATACTCTGAACTCATCCCTCACTCTCTCATCTGCTAGAGCAACCAACCCCAGCAAAGAACTGATATCTGGTGAATGCAACCGGTAAGGAACTGTCCTCTTCAGGGACTCCATGCCTGGCTAGAAGATATACTAGAATCAGAGGGGAATGATTGCACCTGCAATATAAATACACGTTAATGATATGCAAGATGAGTATGCAACAATGCAATATGCAAAAATAATGCAGCGGAGATCAAGTGCCATATTGCTGAGGAGATCCACCCATAATATCTGTCTTTATAGGCTCACAATACTGCTCAAACCTGGTCTTGACAGACCCAAAACAATGCTCCAACCTGGTCTCGATAGACCCATACCAAAGTTCTGATGAAGAAACCCCGGTAACCACACATGCTGATCCAAAATCAAGAAGACCGGGTGATCTGGAGGTCAGGTTTCCTGCATGCCCCAATCCCCCTTACAGGTAGGTGTCCTATCAACTGACTCAAGGTACGACATCATATGCGGTCATTGGCGTCACAGATATTCAAGACCGATGATACGATACCCAGAAGGTGTGGCATCATCATGTCCTGAAGAGGCCTCACTTAGCCAACTTCCAATTGATTGGTCCCCAGAGTCGACAATCCTCGGGTCAGACAACTTGTCGAGCCCTAAGGGCCAGGAAAGAAGCATCAAAGAGAATCTCGTCCGAGCGTAAATTTCGCGGCTAGCTGGTGCGAGCTAAGCAAGCAGGCTAACCACTACTCTCTACTTCTAAGTCTAGGTGTAACCTCAAGCCCAGGTCCGGCTTTTCTCTCAACAGATCACCCCCTTCCCACAACAGCAATAACAATATAAAGCTGATAATAAAATGCGGAAAGTAAAGACAGAAAAGTAAATCTATACAACACCCACGACGGGAAAACAAGCGCTAGGATTGACTCGCATAGGGGATATTCCTGTCCCCAGCAGAGTCGCCAGCTGTCGCTCCTGCAAAAATCGGCGCCGGCTATGACAGAAGAGTCGCCACCGTGCGTTATTTATCCCACAAGAGGGAAAGGAAACGCTCAGAGTAAACCTAACGCAAAGACGGGAAAGGAATGGTCGTCGCAACCAAATCCTGGATTCGGGAGTCGGTTACGCAAGGGGAAGGTATTAGCACCCCTCACGTCTGTCGTACTCGACGGGATCCACGCTTGTTTTCTAGTAAGGATTGTTATTCTACCTACGCTAAGGGTCAAGGGTCAAAAAGAAAATAAAATGACTCGGCAAAGTATCGCACTTTATGCCTACGTATTCCCGTCTGGAACGAGAAATCAGAGTCAACGTTGTTCACCTACCTACGGGAAAGGAGGGGAAGGTTGCTCGCTAGGATACGGCATCCTATGCCTACGTACTTTCATACAACATGAAAGATCAGAGCAAACGTAGTTCGGGCCACGGAAGACACAGATTTGTCTGACTGTTTTTTATCTTTCAAAAGGGGGTTTTCTTGATTAAGAGTCCAAGCGGACAAAAATGACACTTTGATGTTTGTTTTGAATCTTTTACGAAAGAAGTGTTTTTTAGTCTGTTTGCAATCTCTGACGCACTAGAGTCTATGATTCGAGAGTGACTACGTCGCGTGTCACCCAAAGGGTACCACACTAAGTAGCCAGACTACTGGAAAGAAGCTCTCCAGCAACCCTTTCTCAAATAGCTTAAGGCTCGTAACGTACGACGTCGATTAACCTTATTACTGTGTTTTTGAGTTGTTTTAAGATAAGAAGAGAAAGAAGCTCTAAAAATCTAGGGTTCGAAATTGGAATCAAAACTACCCTAATGTTGTCATGCATGGATTACAACCTAATGTCTGTCATAATTCCCTCCTGCACAGAGGAAATTAGAGATCTTAGGGGATAAACAGCAACAGAAACAAATATACAGTAAACAACAAAATGCATGAGATGCAGCAGTACAAGCGAGGCAAGGGAGTCCCATTCAACCTCGAACCTGGGAAAACAATAGGCAAAGTGAAACAGCTTCACTTCAAACCTAAGGGGCAAGCTGAACAAGCTAACATACAATACAGAAAGAAGAAATAACCCAACACCAGCTCTGACAGCAACACCAGCTCTTTCAACTACAGTTCAAACAGCAACAGATCTGGAAGCTACAGTTGATTAACAGCAGAAAGTTGACAATAACCCTTTTAAGTAAGACCCCATCTTCAATCTTCAATGATCCCCAAGCTTTAGATAAGCTCTTGTCTGCAAAAATTTCCAAACTCTGGCAAGCACTGAACCCCAACCAGTAAACAGCTTCAAACAGCAGCAGGACCCTAACTTCAACAGATAAATCTCTTTGACAGGCACAAGCTTCCTCTTCACCAATCTTCAATGAACTTCATTCTTCAGAGGTTCCCATCTTCAATGCAATCACTCCAGAATAAAATCCACTAATGATAGATGAAGTTGAGATGTTAAGAGGCTCAGTGACAACCCAGGGAAATCACTAAGATCTTAACATAGCAAGTGAAAGGTATCCTCAAGGTTCTACCCAACCAAAGCATGCTCTACATCCCTCCTAAGGAGAGATGGAACTTCTTTGGGGGACCCTGTGTCATGGGATATAATAGAGGCACAAGAAGCTCTCTATGTTTGAAAGAAGAAATCAGTCTAATCTAAAGCTCTCCCTATATCTCCTATCTCCTAAGTCTTCAAAAGCAACCTTCAAGGATAAGAATCTTCATGCTCCAAGCTCCATCCTTTGTCTCCAATCATCTCCAATGTCTTCATGAGCTCCAACAAGCAAAACTCAAACCCCAAGCCCAATTAGAATAGCCCAACCCAAGCAAACAAGCCCAATGCCCAAGGGGGAAACACACAAACATCATACAAGTTACAAAAATCAAATAAAATAGTAATACTCATCATAAAATCCTAGATTAATTTCTAAGGGAACCAAACTATATACCCTATACCCCACATAAACCCCAAGGCCTAAATAAAACCATAAGTCTCCAAACTATGCCCTAAACTACACCTAAGTGTTGTGAAACCCTAATTCTGATACATCTCCTATCTACCTCTCAAATTAATCTAAGTTTTAGTCACAAAAATATGAAAAAATTCCTAGGAGTACATATTTCCCTAATCTAATCAACCTCACAAGAATCAATCAAAACACATGCACCAATCTCTCATACTAAATTCAGAAAAATTAAGTATCAACAAAATGCAAAATAAAAGCAATAATACTGTGAAATATACCAAAATATATAAAATGCATGAAATTAATATTTTATTATTTCACAATTTTCTAGAGGTCCTAAGGGAAATAGGGAAAAAAATTCCCATCCAAAAATAATCATTTTTGAATTTGTTGTGAATTTTTATTAACTATGCTAAAACCATGAAATAAAAAGAAAATAGATGGAAAATGATAAAAGAGTGTGTCAAATAGCAATGGATCCCAGTTATTAACCAGAGTTGGGCCCAAGAGGGGGTGTTAACAGCAAGCGCGCCTTAAGCCCATCTTTCAATCAGAAATAAAATGAAAATCAAATGGAAAATGGAAAAATGTTCGTGGTAAATAGCAACTCAACTACGTTGGTTTCTCAATGGGCCTTCAAACAGTGGGATTAGCAACTAATACACTTAGGCCCAAAGCAAGCGTTTAATGAAACGCTGCGTATCATCCTCTCTCAGAATTCCTTCACAAATTAAGACTCGTTCATGGTCGTGGGATAAAAATTGAGTCAAAGGTCTACTACTGATCCAAGGGTGATGACACCTTCTTCCTCATTTGAAAGCTTGGAGGGAAACATGACCAGACGGTGGACGGAGGTGGAGCCACCGTCGTCCCCAATCATCACCTCTCTTAATCCTCACCAAAACCCTAACCTAAATACATCATTCAAATCGTTTTTCCACAAGGACCTCAACCACATCATCCAATTGTACTGAAACCTCCTCACTCTCAAAACACGAATAGATGTTCAAAAAAAAGCTCAAACATAAATTCTCACCAAACTCAAAATTGAAAAGCCTAGGATCAACTACACTTCACACTGAGTTAAATCCACCATCCAACTAGGTCTATATCATCAAGAATCATCAGATACGAGCCTCACCAGAAAATGTGTCAACTAACTTTGTCTCTAAAACATGCAAATTGTTACCAGAATCCACCTAACCATGTTCTACATCACATCTAACCTATTAAAACCTAATAATTTACATGAATCAAACCATAGAATGAAGTTTACATACCTGCAAATCTTGGATGAACAGAGTGAGCAAAGCTTCAAATCAAGCTCCAAGATCTTCCAGATACGATCTATGATCAATTACCAAGCTTCTGTATACATCAATTTGTGTTGAATCTTCTTGAATCACCAAATTCGATTATGAGTTGCAAGAGATGAACTCAATATGATATCTCACGATTCTTCACAGTTCTTGATCAGAAATCTATCCAAATTCACTCACAAACTCATAACAATGCTTCTGAATGCAAAAGTTTGGATTGAAACCTCTCTAATTTGTGTAACCGATTTGGATTTCAAAGATGAAAACTCAAAACTCAATCTCTCCAATCTCTCTCAATCTGCACCCCCCAAGCATTGAACTAACTCTAATGCTTATATAGAGCATGTATGAAAGCTCTAGAACCTTCTGGATTGATCCAATGAGAAGTTCAATATCTCTTGCATTTGAAAATGTCATGAGAAGTTTCATACATGGCAGCTGAGTTCTAAGCTTGTATTTGCACCTCATTCTGATCCAATTTCTCCTTAGATGACATTTTGAATGGATTGGTAAGGGTTAAGGCCTTGGTTAAGCTCCAAAGAATGGTTTTGCATATGTGACTTATAATGTCAGTAACCACTTTACAAAGAAAGTCATGAAATTGACCCTCAACTCAAAAATGTGTAAATGTCATTGTTTCCAAAATGTGTTTTCCCATCAATTTGGTATGTCATATGGACTAGTTTGGACCTATAGCTCAAAAATCTCAATTTTCCTCTTTGGTTCATTTAAAATCCATCCTTATTTTAGGCCATTTTTGAAATTTTGTGATAGAAGCCCTTCCAAGCTCTCGTGACTTCTTACCTAGCCCAAAAACATCATTTTAAGCATATCTCATGTTGAACATTTTTCCATTTGAGGAGTGGAAGATAGAGATTTTGACCTATGTTGGAAAATGACCTATAATTCAACTTTCCCAAAATACCCCTGGATTGCCAAGACCATAACTTGAGTTCCACAAATCTTCTTGAGGACTTCTAGTACCCAAATTAAAGCTAAGATCAATCCCTACAATTCTTATGTTGTACAAGAATCCATTTGAAAACTCCTTGATGGGAAAAAGTTGCTTGGAAGTCAAGTGACTTTCACAGATAAATTTCAGTGTCCTCTAATGACCCATAACTTGCAAGAACCATAACTTGAGTTCTACAAATCTCCTTGAAGACTTCTAGTACTCAAATTAAATCTATTGAGAAGCTCTACAAGTTTCATGTTGGCCAAGACTCCATTTGAAACTTGTATTTAGACTTGTGTGGCTTGGAAGTTCAATGCTATACAGAGGATTTTACCCTAGGAACCCTGTCTCAAACACCTCCAACCCGTCTTGATTCTCTTGAACTTGATCTTGACTTATCCAAACACATGCTTTAACATCTCAACCCATGACCTCCATGACTTAGAACTAGGTCTTGATGCCTTTTCTTTGCTCTCCTTGACCTAGGGTTACCCAGATGAAACCCTACTTGTACACACTTCAACTGTGGTTCTTGAACTTGATACCATGACTTGTCTAAGCTTCCATAGAGATCTCTAGGCCTCCCATAGGATCCATACACACGTAAAATTCATAATTCCATGCTTCATACCCCCTTGAAGACCCTCATTACCCCTCAAGTTAGGAGAGGAATCCACTTGTTGACATTCAAATCTCCTCAAAGCTTCAACCTATTTCTTGATGACTTGGATGTTCTTCAGCTTGAATAAGACCCCTTGATGTGCTTCTTTAGATAAGGATGGCACTTGTTCCCCTGTTAGATGAGTTGCTATGTTATGATATGCAAATGATGGGACTATGTACATGATGTAACTATGCAAATGATAATGCAATTAAAACATAAACCAGGTGAAATAGGTTGAGCAAATTTTAGGGTGCAACAATGAGCAATGCCATTTTCATTAAAATATTTTTCAAAATATTTATTTTCAAATGCACCACCATGATCACTTCTGACTTTTATAATTTTGAAATCTTTTTCATTCTGGACTTGTTTACAGAAGTCAAAGAACACAGAATGTGACTCATCCTTGTGTTTTAAGAACTTTACCCATGTCCATCTACTATAGTCATCAACAATTACTAATCCATACTTCTTGCCTCTGATGGATGCAGTTTTCACTGGTTCAAACAGATCGATATGAAGTAATTCTAGTGGTTTGGAAGTAGAAACAACATTTTTTGATTTAAAAGATGATTTTGAAAACTTCCCTTTTTGGCATGCTTCAAAAAGAGCATCTGAGGTGAACTTCAGATTTGGAAGTCATCTGACAAGATTAGGTTTATTAATCTGAGATATACGTCTCATATTAATATGCCCCAATCTTCTGTGCCAGACCCATTGCTCTTCATTAACAGACAAGAGGCATTTAACATTCTGAACCTTAAGTTCTGAAAGATTTATTTTATAAATGTTGTTTTTTCCTCTTTCCACTAAATAGGATAGAGCCATCCTTTTGACTAATAGCTTTACAACATTTTTGATTAAAGGTAATATCATAACCATTGTCACTTAATTGACTTATGGACAATAAGTTATGCTTTAACCCTTCAACAAGTAAAACATTAGTAATAGAGGGAAGTTTACCATTTCCAATGGTGCCAGATCCAATGATCTTTCCCTTCTGATTCCCTCCAAATTTCACATCACCTCCAGATCTAAGCTCCAAACTTTGGAACATAGACCTTTCTCATGTCATGTGTCGCGAGCATCCAGAGTCCAGGTACCATGATTGGCGTCCTGACCTTGCTGCTAAGAGCATCTGCAACAAGAATTATTTTACTTTTAGGTACCCAGATCTTCTTGGGTCCTTTAGGGTTAGTTATTCTGAAGGTTTGTCTAATCTTATGTTTTTCAACATAAGGTTTATTCTGACTAGCCTTAGATTTAAACACATGAATATTCTTTTCAGAACGTGTTTGTTCAATATCATTCAAGTGACCAAATTTAAAGTGGGAATATAAAGGAGTTTTCTTGATGATAATTTTATCAACAGGTTTTGGATTTAAATCCTTTCCAGAGGAAGATTTATATCCAATTCCTTTTCTGTTATTTCTGCTAACTCCATAGATCATAGAAGCCATTTTGCTTCTGTATATGCTTTTAGCAAGAAACTTCTAAAAGCTATAATCATATTTTTCCAAAATATTTTTGCAATCAGATTCAGTTTCAGAATCAGAGTTTTGTTGAGCTAATTCAGAATCATTTTTCAATTTTAAGTTCTTTTCATTTAGCTCAGCTACTTCTAATTTGAGAATATTATTCTCAGATACAAGATTTCTTTGACGCTTCTTGTATTTGAGCTTAATATTATTATAGCTCTTCAGAACTTCTGATAACACTTTGATAAGTTCTTCTTTAGTGAGTTTAGCCATTACCTCTTCAGCGTCAGAGTCAGATTCAGAGTCAGATTCAGATCCTGAAGTTCCTTCCTCCTGATCTTCTATGTTTGCTATCAAAGCTACATTGGCACATTCCTCTTCTGACTCAGATTCAGATTCAGATGTATCTGAATCATCCCAGGTGGCCATTAGAACCTTTTTCTTCTTATCAAATTTTCTTTTAGGCTTTTCTTTCAGCACCTTTGGACATTCATTTTTGTAATGTCCAGGTTCTTTACATTCATAACAGACAACCTCCTTTTTGCCAGATCTTCTGTGTCCAGAAGACTCTTTTCTTTGGTCAGGCTTCCTGAAGTTTCTGAACTTCTTTCCTTTATGCTTCTAGAGTTTGTTTATTCTTCTGGACAACATGGATAGTTCATCTTCATCTTCAGAGCTTTCCTATATTACCTGCAATGCTTTAGCAGGTTTATTAGATTTTAAAGCAATTGATTTACCTTTATTTTGAGGTTCATCTTCCTCAAGTTCAATTTCATGACTTCTTAGTGAACTGATTAGTTCTTCCAAGGAGATCTTGTTCAGATCTTTAGCCATTTTCAGTGCAGTCACCATAAGTCTCCATCTGGTAGGTAAGCTTCTGATGATCTTTTTCACATGATCAATAGTAGAGTATCCTTTATCCAGAACCTTTAGTCCAACTGTAAGTATTTGAAATCTGGAGAACATAGCTTCAACAGATTCAGAGTCTTCCATCTTGAAGGCTTCATACTTCTGGATTAGAGCCAGAGCCTTTGTTTCCTTGACTTGAGAGTTTCCTTCATGACTCATCTTTAAGGATTCAAACATGTCAAATGCAGTTTCTCTATTTGTGATCTTTTCATACTCAGTGTGAGATATTGCATTTAACAATATTGTTCTGGCCTTGTGGTGATTTCTAAATTCTTTCTTTTGAGCATCTGTCATAGATTTTCTGTCTACTTTCTTGCCATTCCCATCAGTGGGATGAACATATCCATCTATGACCAAATCCCATAAATCAGCATCATATCCAAGGAATAAACTTTCAATCCTGTATTTCCAATAACAAATTTCTCCCCATCAAACATAGGGGGTTTGGTGCTGATTCTGTCCCTTTCTTCATATTTGTTGTTAACGTTAGACATTGTATTATCAGCCATAGTAACAACCAAATATATATCAAAGTTTTTCTCACTGAATCTTTAGTTTCACTGTGAAGTGGTAGCACACACATAACCGGAGCTCTGATGCCAAATGAAGGTGAGAAAATACTTAGAATGGGGGTTGAATAAGTTTGAAGATAAAAACTTAGAAAGAAAAACTCAAGTATTTTTATCCTGGTTCGTTGAACTCAACTACTCCAGTCCACCCTTCCTAGAGTGATTTGCCTTTCTCAAACAAGGACTTAATCCACTATTTAATCAACTGATTACAATAGTAAGCACTAAGGACAACTGTTTAAAGTCTTCTCAAGAACTACTGATCCTAACTGGATCTTCTTAAGGTGTTCTTACAATCAAATGTAATAACAAATACAAGTGTTTAAATTGCTTCTAATAAAGCTTTATCACAACTGTGATTTTTCACTTAAAGTTAAGAACAAAGAAATTAATTCTAGAAAGAATGTAAATTGTATGAGAGCTTTGAATATTGATTTCTTTTGGATAAAACGTCAACTGAAGAAGATGGGTGAAGACTTGCTTTTATAGGCAGCTTGATTCAAGAGAACTTCATGTTGAGAAAAGTGTACTAAAAGGTCTGAGCCTTTTTGTCTTCACATCAAGTGACCTTTCCTAGAAGAAGAAAGCACAGAGAAATCCTTTTTGTCTGTGTTCTTGTGTCTAGCATAAATAAGGAAAGAGTCGTTTGGATTATTCCAACGGGCATAATCTTTGAATTCTTCTTCATCAATTTTCAGCAAGAATCATCAGAGTCTAATTTGATCAGAGCCTTCTGATGTTGATCAGAGTTTTGCTGAATCAGAGTCATTGCAGCAGGTGTGCTTTTAGCGTGTGTAAGTTCAGAGCATAATTGAGTCAGATCCTCAGTACTGGCAGCTCTAGTACTTTCAGAATCTTCTGTAGTAGCTATGCTTGAAAACTCTTCATACAGAATTCTTCTTTGGTTCAGATGCTTCTGACTTGCTTCAGATTCTTCTGGAGCTTCTACTTCAGATCCTTCTGGAGGCTACGCTTCAGATCCTTCTGGAGGCTACGCTCAGGATCTTCTGTTGGCAGCATTCAGAATCTTCTAATGGATGCATCTGGCGCTTCAGAGTCTAGCATATTTCTTATGTTCAGTTCTGATTTGCTTCTGGAGTGATAATTACTTTACTATCTGCAGTAAAAACTCTTAAGCAAATTTTAGAGTATATAATTCTTAATTACAAAATTTCATAATAGTTATCATCAAAACATAAAGATATTATTAAGAACCAATTTGTGTTCTAACACTATCTAGGATTCAAAAGAGCTTTCAATACTTCTCATGAGCTCTCTCAAGGCTTCAAGTCCAACTCCATGGATTCAGAATCATCAGATGACTTCCCACAACTCTCAAGTTAGGAGATATACACACTTGGCTTTAACCACTTTCTCTGAGAACCTTTAACTTCATTGATGAGGATATCAACCCTTGAACACTTGAATAAACCTCTTATATAGCTTCATAGCCTTGTGTAGCCCTGGGTTGGTAGTCATACCTCTTGATCTCCTACACACATGTCAATGTAATGCAGATGATAATGCTAATATGTATGCAATGAAACACAAGCTATGTAAAAAAAAGGTTAGGCAAATTTTAGGGTGCAACAAACGGCGACCGTCGTGTGCTTAATGGTGACCGCCATTCGCTTCGAATTTGGATTCCCTCCTTTTCTTCAATGGCGATCGCCTTCCTCAGGCAATGGCAAGCGCCATTGTCTCGAGGAGGCCAGAATGCTGCTTTTTGAGGGGCTTTCTCCACCGTTTAGCTCACTTTTCGATCATTTTCTTCTATGTTGCTGATTTAACACCTGTCAAGTAAAAACGAAAGAAAACGTAAGTAATCAACAGCTAAAACGATAATGACTCGATAAAATAACGAATAAATATGCATGAAATGAATAAAAAAAAGAGATACAAGGTCGAGTCATAAACCTATACAAATAATCCATGATTTATTCATACTTCTGTAACAAGATTTGAGCAAGTTTGCTTTTGAACTCTTTGGGCTTTTTGGTGATTTCTTCACTAGCAAGGCATTCTTGCCACTAGCTTACTTGGAGGCTATTTTGAGCACCTACTCATCATCATTGGAGCCTTTGAAAATGATTAAGGAGCTTGTAGGATCTCTGACTTTCTTATTTCTCAAGCTTGCATCATAAGGCTACAAGAGGTAAGCCTACAACTTGCATTTCTCATGATACTTTGAGTTCTAGCTATGCTTTTAAGTTGAACATTGTTTATACATGTTTTGTGTATGTTATGAGTCATGTATGAACCATTTCTTGCAGCAAAATATGTATTTTTGGGACTGTCAAATTTTAGGTCACAAACTAAGTCCAAACTTGTCATATTTTGCATAATGATTCCAATCTGCCAAACCATTAGTGAATTTCTTGTTTTTTCTTGTGCTAACTTCTATATATGATGCATATGTGATATTTGTACACCCGTTTCATAAAGCACATCACTACACAATGTTGTTCATGTGTTCTTGCATTTGGTTGTAACCAAACTTACCCTACCAATGATGCCATCGGGTTTTCTTGTGAGTTCATGGTATGGAAAAACAAATTGTACCTTTGGACTTCTTGTTCAAAAACACACAATTTTCACATTTGTTTCACCTCATTTGGTTAAGTTTTGGCTGAGATCTATTCTTCTTGCAAATGGCATTAGGTTGCCTTACCTTGCCTTGACCTAGTTTTGCCCATTTTGTGCACTAACTTCCCATTATCATAACCTGTTAATTTTTTATGCTATTGATGCCGTTGTTTTTGAAAACTACTCCTTAACATGTCTATTTTCATTTAGTGAAGAAAGAATTCAAGTATTTTTATCCTAGAAATACTTTGGTTCACTTGAATAGAATGTGTTTTTAGGGTTTTTACCATAGTGTTCTTGAAAAACATGTTTAAATGTTCAAAGTTGTTTGATTCATTGCCTTGCTATGTTCATGCTTGCTTTTGTGAATGGCATGTTGAACTTCATTTGTAACCTATACCATGATTCTTGATGTCATAACCTCTTCAATATGTTGATCATGCCTCATTCTACTTGCTTATGTGTCTTGTCAGAACCATAACGTGTTTATGGTTTGTTTCTTGCCTTTGTGAATGCTTGAATGTGAATGATATACCTTGAACTTCTTTGTGATTCATAACATGATTCTTGAGGTTATAACCTCTTGAATATGTTTTTTATGCCTCATTCTACTTGTTTATGTATCTTGTTAGAACCATAAAATGCTAGGGTTTGATTGTTGAATTGGTTGTTACCATGAAACTTGCTTACTTTTCCCCATGAAGTCATGAACAAATACTTGAATTATTGTAACATTTCTTATGTTTTTTGCTTGTTTTATTGTTATGAATACATGTTTAGATGGTCTTATGTTATTACATTTGATCTCATTTGATTGTTATAACATGCTTGCTTCAAGTTATAACTTTTTTGCATCAATCTCGATTGAATGTTATAGATGAACTTGTTGTTGTTACACATGGTCTTTACTTGCATTGATGGTTGTTACCTCTATGTCTTTATGTTGATCTTGACTATTGTTCATATGTTGTTACATGTTCTTGCTTATTTCTTTAACTTTGTGAAGCCTTCCCCAAGTGATGGAACTTGTTAGTTCTCATCCAGTTGCCTCATATTTCTCCTATTCCAAAGGAACGTTTCTCCATTGACCCCCAGGGTCATAGATAACTCATTGCCCTCTCTTTGACTTTTTTAAGTCATCTTAAACCCTAGCTTAGTTAAGTTAGAACCTACTAGCCGTTAGACTTTTCTTAAGTCTAAAAGACCCACCTTTACTAGGAGTGCTCTTAAACTAGAACCCTAGGTTAGAGTTTGTCAACTCTATGTAAGGTTCATTGTAATGATTACTTACTCCCCTCTTGGCTTTTGTCGAAGTCAATCCCCTTGAGTGTACAACTTAGAATAGAGAGTTTTGTTAAAATCTATACAAGAATTGTTATGTTTGTTCCCCTTTGAACCTTGATCATAATCAAGTGTTCATCCACCCTCAGTGAGATGAACTACGATTACTCTGATTCTATCCTAGTTAGGATACGTAGGCAGAAGATGCGTTATCTTTGTGAGCAAACTTAGAAACATCAAACCTAGGTCATTACCTCAAAACGCCAACCTTGATCCTAAACCATAGCAAGTAGTATAGCATATAAACACAAAAAAGGTTCATGTAGAGTACTACTGATGTTTAGGATGTAAATACCTATCATAAGCATAACTAACCCCCAATCCCCGAATCTGTTAGCATTATTGTTACATTGTGTAAAAGGTATTTCTTTCTTTAAACTTTCCTTTGGATAAATCAAAGTCTGGTTGTGAATTTAATGAATTAAGATTCAAGTTAATCAATAGCTTGACATATGATTCTCACTGTAACACTAAGCATTAACAAAGACAAAACTAGCATGCATCACTAATCGTAATCATGTCAACACACAGTCGCAACTGCGAAAAACATCCGGTAGAAAAATAAAAGTGTTTCCACCGAATTTTATTTATCCCAAAGAGAGGGAAAAGAAATGTTCAAAGAAAACCTAAGCGAAAGGAGAAGACAAGGTCATCACAACCAAATCTTGTATTCAGAAGTCAGTTACGTAAGGGGAAGGTATTAACACCCCTCACGTCCATTGTACTCAATGGGATCCATGCTTGTTGTCTGATCAAAAGGGTGTGTTATCTAAAAAGGTTACTGCTAAACAGGGAGGGGAAAGAAAAAGAGACTCGATAGGACATCGTCGCCTTATGCCTATGTATTCCCTCGTGTAATAGGAAATTCAGAGTCAACGTAGTTCGGAAAACTACGGGTGGTAGGGGAAGGTTGCTCTCCAAGACATCTTCGTCTTGTGCCTATGTATCCTGATCTGGTATGAGAAATCAGAGTAAATGTTGTTTAGGTAAACTAGGCCACTGGTTGGTTAAGTGTTTTTATGAGCGATGTTAAGTTCCCATTCCAGCAGTTAGGGTCGATGCATGTTTGTGATAAAACGGAAAAGTAACATACTCTTTTCTAAAAATGATTTTAAGAACAATCCCGAAGGATAAAAAGGTTTGAATTTGGTTTAAGATTTGTAGTGAACTTAGTTGAATTTGTTTGAGATTCACGTTGCACTAAAGACTGATATAAGAGCGAATGTTTCGCATGTTGCCCAAAGGGCATACGCTAAACACTCTAGACAAGTGAGGAAAAAAAACCCCACCCATCATTTCCCATATACTTAAGGCTCGTGGCGCACGATGTTCATCATTCCTTATTAAGTGTCTTAGAGTTGTTTGAGATGAGAAAAGAAGACACAAAAGAAAACACTAAAGGGAAAATTAAAACCCTAATGTTATCATGCAAAATGGTCCAATTGTTATTGACTCCCCTCAAAATTATCCCCAGAAAGTCCAGTAGCTACTGATGCCCCTCAAAATCCAATTGTTATTGGTATTATTGTTTTGGTCGTTACTATTTGAAGTCCAATAATGTTTTGACTGGCATTCTGTGTAAAATCCAATTGTTATTGTTGTTACCATATCTGTTTAGAAGCCCAGTAATGTTTTGACTGGCCTTTCTTTGAAGTCCAGTAGCTACTGATGCCCCATCAATATCCAATTTTTATTGGTATTGTTATTTTGGTCGTTACCATTTGAAGTTCAGTAATGTTTTGACTGGCGTTCTCTGTAAAATCCAATTGTTATTATTGTTACCATATCTCTTTAAAAGCCCAGTAATGTTTTGGATGGCTTACTTTGAAGTCCAATTGTTATTGGCATTTCAGTCTAGTCGATACTAGCAATCCCCTGAAGCCCAGTAATGTTTTGACTAGTGTCATGTGTGAAAATCTAATTGTTACTGGTGTTGTGGATTAGGGTTATCACTTTATCCCCAGTAAGTCTAATAATGTTTTGATTGGTGCTGTTTAAAGTCCAATTGTTATTGGCATCTCAGTTTTGGTCGTTACCATATCCGTTTAAAAGACCAGCGGTTATTGGCAATATTCATCCAGTGAATCTCAGGACGATTGGTTGTTACCAGCAGTGCATCTTGGGATGTTTTATTTATCACCTACACCTCCAAATTGTTTCCTGAAGATCCCGTTTGAACTCTTAACTATAAGAAAATTCTCTGATTTGGTTTATTCCTCGGTGAATATTTTTTTGGATTCCCCTGGTAGTCTAGTTGTCACTAGCTCCCTTTTGATTTAGCTTGTCTGGTCGTCACCAGATTCCCCTGAGAAGTATAGCTGTCACTAGCTCCCTTTTTTATTTTTCTTGTCTGGTCGTCACCAGATTCCCCCGGGAAGTCTAGTTGTCACTAGCTCCTTTTTTGATTTTGCTTGTCTGGACATCACCAGATTCCCTTGGGAAGTCTAGTTTTGACTAGTAATAGATCGGTCACTGACCCCCATCTGATACTGTTAATTGATGGTTACCCAATTTTAGTCGTTACTAATATTGCAACTTATCGTTAAGATCTGGTGTTTATCTGAATTTATCCCTCCAGTCAATGTCCCATTTGTTAACCGACTCTGCTAAAGTCCAGTAGTTACTAGCATAGTAAAATCCAATTGTTATTGATATCACTGATTTGGTTGTCACCAATCCCCAAGAAAGTCCAATAGTCATTAGCACTACTTCAAATCCAATCGTTATTGGTATCGTTGATTGTTGGTTGTTACCTACATCTCCCCATGAATTCTAGTCGTTACTAGCGTTCCCCAGGAAGTCTAGTAGTCACTGGTATTGCATAAAATCTAATTGTGATTGGTATTGCTGATTTGGTTGTCACCATATTTATTTGAAAGCCCAGTAGTGTTTTGACTGGCATTGTTTAAAGTATGATTGTTGTTAGCATCCTGATTTTAGTCATTGCCATATTCGTTTAAAAGCCCAATGGTTATTGGCAATGTTCGTCTAAACCTGGTCTTAGGATGGTTGGTTGTTACCAGCATCCCCAGTGAATCCCTAGACGTCCCCAGCAAGTCTTGAAGGTCTGGTAGTCACTAGCATCCCCAGTGAGTCTGATCTAGTTTCTAGCCTTTTCTTGAAGATCCCGTTTGAACTCTTCCTTGAAAGGAAAATCCCCATTTGGTTTGTTCCCCAATAGGGACCGTGTCTCTTTTCTCTTGGATGCCCATTTAAAGTCCGAGTATGTTGACTTTTATTCCCCTCTGTGGCTTCTTATCCTTGTTTCCCTTTATGTATCTTCTGGCTAGACTTGCATTTCCCCAATGGAGATTTGTCTTCCACATTGGAGTTTTTTGTCCCCCGTGTGGAGGATTCCCTTTGAATTACCGTCATTTGTCATGTCTGAACTATTGGTTGGTATGCTTTGGATCTCTCCCTAGTGTGTCTGTGTTCCGAGTGAGTGGTTACTCGTTGTTTTATTCTTCTTTTTTCTTTTGCTCGTGAGTCAGCATTTTCTTGCACTCAAGCATCATAAAGCATCATTTTTAGAACTCATTTCATGATCAGCACTTATCCTTTTGCATATTATCGTATCTAAGGGCAAAATTTTTGGTTTGCTATATTTAAATACCTTTCACCATGATTCTATGGAGATCTTTATCTCTCATTACCATCTGGTAAAGATATTTAAATAGGGGAAACTTTCATACCCCAAATTTTTACCCCTAGATTCCATTACCATTCTAGGTTCATCAAGTATGTGTTATCTAACCCTAACCTCTTTCAAGTTTGTCTTTGTCAAGATGCAGTTGAATTAGGGTTCCATACTGTTAAAATCAAGAATCCTATGGACTGACCAGTCAAGGTTTTGGATTGATCTTCTACATATCAAGTTTTCATATCATCAAGGGGTTCATATCTCACCAAGAACAAGTTTTATTTGAGGTTGTTACCAAGAGAATTGAAGCAGTGATGTGTAAAACCCTGATTAGGGTTTCTAGTTGAAAAAGTCAACTGTAGTTTGACTTTTGGTCTAAATGGGTTTCCAAAGCTTGAATCATGGTCCATGATGTTTCTATGACTTATTAAAGTCCCCTCAAGAAGTTCAAAAGGTTCAAGAACCCCAGGACACTAAGGATTGATCCTAAAGATTTTAGCTGCTCGGTTCGTCTATTTGGAAAGTCAACTCTTTGACTTTTAGGGTTTTTACCCCAAATTGAAGCAATCAAAGTTTCCAACATCATTTTATGCCTAACTAGTGATTTTGGTGAAGATTTAATCATTAATTGATGGATAACTTGTGAATCAAGAAATTAGGGTTCATGAAAAACCTTACTTACAAGTTAATTTGGATTGGTCATAACTTTCAAACCACACATCCAAATTGAGTGATCCAAAACTGGTTGGAAAGCTCTTAAGAAATCCTACAAAAGTGTCCTAGGGTGTGGGGATCCAAAAATTAATATATTTGGAGTTATAAGCTCATCAAGTTGTGACGGATTTCCACACTTAGAAAAATTCCATGTTTTTTGGCTTGTAAGTCAGCTTTTGCAACAAACTTCATGAGGATTTTTGACATAGTTCCATTTGGAATTTGAACTTTGGCCAAACATGAAAGTTGTAGATCATATTCATGGATTTTTAAAAAGTACAACAGCATTTTCTCAACCTTTGTGGTTAGGGAGAATCGAAGAGGACAAGTAAGGCATTTTTCATGTCACAAAACCAAGTCCAGCACTTGCATTTTGATTAATAAACCCTTCAAACCTCTTCTAAACACTTGCTTAACTCATTCTTTGATGCTTAGGAACTTAGTTGATGAGGTTACATTGCATTCTCATGAGCCAAAACCAGATTTGGATTGTTTTGAATTGTTTATTCTTGCAAGTACAAGCAAGTGGCAAGGAGAGAGAAACTTTATGCAAATTATGCCATATCTCAGCTACCACAGCAGCTGCTATCTTCCTTCACCTCATGTCAACTATTTTAAGGCTATGGATGATGATGAAACACATGGGGAAGTGGCTCATGTTCAGAAAAGAGATCTCAAGATAGATTTGCTCATTTTTGCCTCCAAGAAGGGCAAACTTCGCAAATTTGCAAAATCTGCCCATGCCCTTCACCCTCAAAGCTTGCCTATAAATAGAACAACTACCTCACATCCAAAACATACCAGAATCAACTAGAAAACAAGTTGAATATCTCTCATTCCTCCGATCACAACCCTCTTGCAAGTGTTACAAATGACTTCCTTGTGAAGCAAAAATCTGTTTTGCATAAACCCATCCAAAACTCTTTCCAAACACAAAACCATCAAGCAAATCACTCTAAAACATCACAAAACATGTTTTAGAGGTGTTCAAACCATTACAATCATCAAAAAACTTCTAAAATAGAAAGTCAACTCTCATACCTTGAAATCTTGACTTTTCTGCACTTTCAAAGCTAACTCACTGCCTAGACCATTTACAATCCTTCTAACACTTCAAACACACCCCATATAAGTTATTTGAACTATCCAAAGCATTATCAAAGTTCTGTAACACCATTTCCTGGAGGTTCACTTTGAAACTTTTGGTGTTTTCTTGCAAAAAGAAGATATTTTGTCAAGGCAGTGTAGTTGGGGGAGTTTTGGTCATTTGGATATCTCATTTGGAGAACATTGGAGCTATTTGAATCATCATGCATCAACTAGATTTCTAGCTTGGAGATTTGACTTGAAAAATCTACAAGAGGTAAGTGTTTCAACTTGCTATATATAAGGTTATGATATGCTTTGAGGGACACTGAGTTTAAACTTGCTAGAAATCATTTATAGGTCATGTTTGAACCTTTTCTTGGTCACACAACTTATGTATTCATGAATGTCCTCTTGTTTTGGCTTGCTAGCTTGCTTTTCATGTCATTTCCATATGCAACTTTCTATTTCTACTTAGGCATAGGGGATTGATGCTTATAGACATCATTTATAGATCATATATGTTGTGTTTGACCATTTGGTTGATGTTGATTTGATACAATTTTGTATGTCACTTTGTTCTTGCATAAACTTGTTATTTTGACCACTTCACATGCTATTTGTTGATCTAGACTATCTATTGATGTATGATTCTTGTAATAACTCTCTATATGTCACATATGATGTGTTTACACATGACTTGCTGCTTAAAACATGTATGTTGGACTGTCACTTTGCTTTTGCACATAACTTGCCTATTTCAATGATGTCTTCGAGTTTTTCATATGATGCATGATTTGAGAAAACCACCACCACCATTGGATTACTTATGAAAAATTATACAATTTCTTTGTGAACCATGACTTGCTTCTTGATTTTGTAACCTCATGAACATGATCCCTCACCCTCATCTTACTTATTTATGTTCTTGTTAGAACCATAACATGTTTAGGTTTGTTCCTTACCTTTGTTGTTACCATGAATCTTGTTCATATCTCCCTTTGTGAAGTTTACATCCATGCTTAAACTGTTGTTACTTTTCATGCCTATCCATGATTGATTGTCATCAACATGTCTTGAATGTCTTTGAATGCTGTTAATTTTGTTCTTGTTTGATTCGTATACAATTTTTATTCAAGTTGTTACATTGTTACATTGATAAGATGTAGTGAGTACTTGGTTGCAACCTTGTTCTTTGCTTAATGTTGTCACATGCTTGCTCTATCTTTCTTGGTTGTTACCATGATTCTTTACATCTTCATCATGTTTGAATGATTGTATTATATATTTAGGCTTTGTTAAGTTTCCCCAAGTGATGTAGCTTGTTCGCTCTCATCTAATTGCCTTGATATCCCTTATTCAAAGGAAAGTCTCTCTATTGACTTCACTGTCATATATAGCTCATTCCCCTTCCCTTTGACTTGGTTAAGTCATTAGGTCCTTTAACTTAGTTAAGTTAGAATCTATATTCATTAGACTTTGCTTAAATTCTAAAGACCTACCCATTGTTGGGAGCATCCTTCAATTAGAACTTTAAGATAGAGTTTGTTATCTCTATGGAAGGATTATTGTCATGTTTACTTACTCCCCTATGGGATTTTGTCAAAGTCAATCCCCTTGAGTGTTAAACTTAGATTTAGAGAGTTTTGTCAAACTCTATACAAACATTGTTATGTTTGTTCCCCTTTGTAGTCTTGACCATGGTCAAGTATTCCTCAACCTTAGTGAGGTGAACTACGGTTGCTCTGTTTCCATCCTAGTAAGGATACATAGGCATAAGATGTGATATCTTTGCAAGCAAACTTAGAATAAACCTTAGTTCTTTACCTCAACTTTACCTTAACCTTGATCCAATGACTTTAGCAAAAAACAACTTAGATAACTTAGCATACACACACACAAAAGGTTCTTGTAGAGTACTACAGATGTTTAGGATGTGAGAGCTACCCTAAGCATAACCAACCCCCGATCCCCGAAACTCTAGCGTTTTTGTTACATCGCGCAAAAGGTTTTTCTTTCTTTAACCTATCCTTTGGATAAATCAAAGTTCGGTGGTGAATTTCAAAGAATTAAGATTCAATTTAATCAATAGCTTGACATCCGATTCTCACCGCAACAGAAATGGGGACTTCACTGGGGAATCTTGTTGTACCCCAAAATTTGCCCAACTTTTTTCTTTACCTGGCTTTTTGTTTCATTACATTCTTACCATTAGCATTATTCATTTAGCAGGGGATCAAGAGAGGTGTGCATAGCAAGAGGAGGTTACTAAGAGTTTTGAGCCTAAGCAAGGGGTTGTATTCAAGCTATCAAGTGCTTATTATCATCAGAGGAATGTCAAAGCTCATTGAAGGAGTGGAGAGTTAAGATTGGTGTCTCTCCTATCTTAGGGGTCAATTGAATGTCATCAGAGGATTATGAGTCCATGATTATGGATGAAGAACATTGTGAGAGCTCATTGAGTGCCTTGAGGGTCATTGAGGAGCTTGTGCAAGTCATTACATCAAGTGCAAGAAGCCACAATCAAAGGTGTTGCAGTTAAAGTTTTCATCTGGTCAACCCTAAGTCAATAATGGATTGAAGGAGATTAAGATTCAATTCCAAGTCTTTGTGATCATGGAATGTTGTGTTGAGATGTATAATATATCATTTCAAGATCAATTAATCAAGAATCAAGAGTGTGAGAAGTTACTAAATTAGGGTTCTCAGTGTAAAATCCCCTGTTTAGTGTCCAACTTCAAGACCACATATCTCAAGATACAAGTCTCATCTCATCTTGACCCCAACATGAAACTTGTAGAGAATGTTTCTAGATTTCTTTTGAGTATTAGAAGTCCTTCATCTGATTTCTAGAACTCAAGTTATGATGCTGACAAGTTACAGGTCATCAGATGAATGTGATTTTGGTCAACAAAAGTCAACCAACTTCCAAGACACTTTTTACCTAGAAAGATGTTTCTACTCACTTTGACCCAAACATGAAAGTTGTTCCTCATGATCTTAGCTTTCCAAAAAGTACTAGAAGTCTTTCATATGATTTGTAGAGCTCAAGTTATGAAGCTTGCAAGGCAAGGGTATTTTGGGAAAGTAAGATTACAAGCCATTTTTATTATAGGTCAATTTCACCACTTTGCACATCTCAAATGAAAATCTTTCCAACATCAAACTTGCTCCAAATGGGGTCATTTACACTACCTAATCATCTCATGTCATGGTTGAAGCTTGAATTGAAGAATTGGTGAAGAAAATTCCATGAAAGAACACTTGAAAAGGGCTAAATTGGATCAAAGTCATGTTAAATCATATGATAGTATATTTGTGCATTTTTTTGAGTGCCAAGAACATTCTAAGAACAATACCAATTTCAAAAACCAGATTTGAGGTCATTTCCATAAGCATTTTCCAATTTACTTCAAGCTTAAGCAACAAATGCAATCCACACCATTGGGATCAAAACAAGGGATTAATCTAGTCCATTGAGTTCCTTACATCACAAGCAACATGAATGAATCAATTTGGAAGCCTTACAACTCAATTTTCGTGTGCATTTTGGAAGCTCCATGTGCAAAATTTTGATTTCCAATTGGACCTAAACCAACCTTGATTGGGCTTTCTATTCATTCAAATCCATTGTATATAACTTCAACATCCTTCACAAACCCTCAGAAGCGAAATTGGTGAAGAATTGCTCAAGAACACAGTTGCTAAAGCTCAAGGAAAAGAGAAATACGAATTTCTAGATTCAACTAATTTCAAGCCAAATTAAACACATCTAAAGCTTCAGGGAGGATTGTGGAGTGTTTCTGGTTTATTTCCATCAAGCTTCATCAAAGTTTCAAGGTCCAACGGAGCTATTGCATTGGGTAACTCACTCATCCAAAATTCTCTCTATATGTGATGTAATTGCGCGCCATTTTTACATATTTATGATCTCTGAACTTCATAGATGGATTTCTGGTTTAATTTGGTTGATGTTTGTGATGATTGATGTTGAATGCCTGAATTTTGTTTTGATGCGATTTGGCTATTTTAGGAGGTTTTAGTGAAAATAAACCATGAATTCTTGATGTACATGAGATGACGTGTCGATTGGTATAAAATTTTGTTAGTTTTGGTGAGATATTGAAACTGTCACTATAGCTTGCTCAAGGTAGAAGATGATCGGAGTTGCTCCGGCCACCGTCTGCAAGTTTCCCTTTCGTTTCATGTTTAAGCTTCAGACTCATACGTGTCTTGATAGCAACCCTTGGATCTTGATTGAACATTTGACTTGGACTCATCCGATGGTCACGATTTCATTTCATTTTGTGTTTAAAACTCAGATGCGTGCGTGTCACATTAGCAACCCTTGGATCATTTGACCTATGTTTAAATTGGAAGGATGTGATGTAGTCTTAGTTGGTGTTGACCACAAATAAATGAAACACAACGTATTAGGATGCAGCTTCTTGGACTGGGTTTGGCTTTGCTTTCCACACCCCCTACAGCTGGGGCCTAAACTTTTCAACTTGCTTTTGTTGCTTTTCACACCACTGTTTTCTCTATTTTATTTTCTTTTCTTTTCTTATTTTATTTTACATCTGTTTAGAATTAATTCAATTAAAATTGCTTCTCCAATTAATAAAATTCCCCAAAAATATTTTCTGGATAATTTGACATGTCTTTTATTTTTTAAAATTTTTATTTTATTTTTTTGAATTATTTTTCATTTAAAAAAGAATTAATTAATTGGAGGTGTTTTGTTTGGATTAATTTTTGACATTGTTTGGTTCCTGATTTGTTTCTCCCTTTTCCTTTTGATCCAATGAATGAAAATTAATCCTCATATCCATGATGATTTGATTGATTTTTTAGGACCATTTTCCCCCTGTTTGGTTGAATTTTGGTTTGACTTTGATCTTGCTTTTGTTGACCGTCGATAACCCTCTCTCAAATTGGAGCATCCATGTGAATCAATTTCTTTGATGATGATTTGAGATGACTTTGGTTATGATTTCTTGGCCTCTATTTGCCAATATGTTTATGAGCTTGTGAAATTTTATTAGGCCCTTTTTGGATCATTTTCCTAATTTTGAGGTAACTTGCAAGTCAAGTTACCCCAAAGGGAGGTTCATACATACACATTGACCTAGTTTGTCTTGGATATGACTTTGATGGATCCTTTGAGCCTTCAATTCCTTTTGATTCATGTTTCTAACATGTTAAGGTTTCTGGTTGCTCAATTTTAGGTCATGACATTGTGTTTTGCTTGTTCAAGTTTGTGTTTCTTTTTAAGTTCTCAATTAGGGTTTCCATATGTGACATGTTTGCATTCCTTCGTATAAGTGCTTGCATTTGCTTTTAGTTTGTTTCCTTTTGCTTTTGATAACTTTTATCTCATCGCATCTTCTATTCCATGACCTTGGAGTCTCATTTAAGGTGGCTTAGTCCCTCCTTAGGAGGTACTTGAAGCATACCTAAAATGATGAATCCTTGAGGACTTCTTTGTGCTTTCTTTTGCACTTTGTTGGTGATGCTTATGGTTGAGTGCATATTATGAGTTCCTTTCTATCCTCATATAGCCTCCCCTCCTCACTTTTATTTTGAGTCTCTTTTCCTTTCATTTGATTTGGCTTTTGGCACTTGTGGTTGATGTTGTTAGACTTAGGTTATTTCATCCCACATTTGGTGCATTTTTGTGTGGTTTCTTCTTGTTGTTTGATTTCACCTTGTGCATTCCTTTCTCTCTTCTTCTTTTGAATTCTCATATGCATTCTTGAGGTTGAGATGAGCTTGTGGAGGCTACTGCCCCACACATATTTCCTCCCTCACTTTCATCCTATGTGTGCATCCTATTGTTGCACCCCAAAATTTGCTCAACCTTTTCTTTCCTGATTTATGTTTCATTGCATTATCATTTGCATAGTTACATCCCGTACATAGTTCTAATCATTTGCATATCATAGCATATCACTCATCCAATAGGTGTTCAAGTGTGATTCTTATCAGAAAGAGCCTAGCAAGAGGTCTTATCCAAGTATGAGAAGTCATCCAGGCCATCAAGAAGTGATTTAAAGTCTTGAGAAGTTTGAGTGCCTACATGTGGGTTTTGCTCCTATCTTGAGGAGTATTGAGAATCATCAGTGGGATGTGAAACATGGAATGTGAATTTGAGGTGTGTATGGATCTCATGGAATTCCTAGAGGGCCCTATTGAAGCTGAGACAAGTCATTGATTCAAGTACAAGAGCCACAGTTGAGGTGCAATCAACTAGGGTTTCATCTGGGTCAATCCTAGGTCAATTGAGTAATTGAAGAGCATCAAAGCCTACTTTGAGGTCATGGGATTCATGGATTGGTATGTTGATACATGTGTGGTGTTGTGCCAAGGTTAAGCAAAGAAGAATCAAGAATGTGGGGAGTTGCTAAATTAGGGTTTCAGTGCAAATCACCCTGTTTAGTGCCCAACTTCAAAGCCACACAAGTCAAAATACAAGTTTCAAATGGATCTTTGGCCAACATGAAACTTGTAGAGAATCTCAATACCTTTAATTTGAGTACTATAAGTCCTCAAGAGGATTTATAGAACTTAGGTTATGGTCCTTGCAAGTTACAGGTCATCAAATGACTATGAAATTTATCTGTGAAAGTCACTTGACTTCCAAGCAACTTTTTCCCTACAAGGGTTTTCAAATGTATTTTTGGCCAACTTGAGAGTTGTATATCTTGGTCTTAGATTTCCATATATTACTAGAAGTCCTTGATAGGATTTGTAGAACTCATGTTATGATCTTTGCAAGCCAGGGGTTTTTTGGGTATTGGTGATTATAGGTCATTTGTGATCATAGGTCCATAACTCTAACTTGCAAGCTTCAAATGGTAAATTGTTCAACATGAAACTTGTTCAAAATGATGTTTTGAGTGCAACCAAGTGGTCATGAGAGTTTGGTTTGTCTTGGAACACAAAGTTGCTTGAAATGGCTTAAAAAGGAGGAAATTAAAGTCATTAAAAGGCCAAAAATGGAATTCTTTGTTTTATGGTCAAACAGGTCCATATTATATGTCATTTTGATTGGAAAACAAATTTTAAAGACAATGGCTTTGTTACATTTTGGATTTGAGGTCATTTTCAAGCACTTACCTTTTGTAACTTAAGGTGGAAGTAACACTTCAATCACACACCATGGGATCAAAAGCAAGGAAGCTCTCATAGCCATTCAATTTTAAATGTCATGAGGTGAGAAATTCAAGCAAAACCAGGTCAGAACATGGCCAAATTCACAACTGTGCACATGAGATTTTGAAGGAGAATGAGAAATTGAAATTCTCATTTGGATGATTACAGAAAGTTCTAGAGTGTTCTAACACACTCTATATAACCATTGCAACTGATTCAGATCATTTTTTGGGCAAGAGTTGAAGAGAATCAAGAGAGAGCAATTGAAATTTTCCCAACTGCATCAAGAATCGTGTTTTGCAATTGGTGAAGATTCAAGGCAAATTGCTTGTTTCAGAAGCTTGGGGAAGTGTTCTTGAGTGAATCTGGAAAGAATTGGAGCTTGAATCGAGCACTATCATCATCTGTTCATCACATTAAACCAGGTTTTCATTTTTCAACTTTTGGCTTTAATTATGGAGAATTGATTAGAAATGAACGTGAGGATAGGTTATTGATGATGCTTAGAAGGATTTAGGCACAAGAATTGAGCAGTTAGAGACACTTTAAGTGTGATGCCATTTTCTGTTGAGAAGAATAACTCACGATTCTTGAGGTTTTGGTCACATTTGGATAGTTAGTTTTGAAGCCTGAAAGGTGTAGATGAGTTTAGGATCCGCAATTTCAAGAATCATGACATTTGAGTTTTGGTGATCTTCTGAACATTGGCTCGTGTTTTAAGATGGAGCAAGAATCATGAATTTGGATTGTAGATTTGAGTTCAGGAGAGAAAAACGAGTGAGATTGGGTATCAAGTTGTTAAGTTTGGTGAGCTTTTGTAACCCCTTTGCCGGAGACGACGGTGGCTCTGTGTCTCAGGCCACCGTCCCACATTTCCCTCTCAGTTTTTGAATTTTGGAGAAGATGAAGTTTTAATCGTTGGATGGCTTGTTGACCTTGACTGAAACCTAGATCCAAAGGCCACGATTGCATGATATTTTCTGAAGAGAATGAGTTTGATCAAAACTCACCGTTTCATTAAACTGAGTTGGATGGGCTGAATGAATTGTTTGCTTTTCACACCCTGCGTTGAGGCCCAATGAGAAAACACTCTAGAAAGCATTGCTATTTGCCACAAGCTTTTCTCATTTTTCATTTTATTTTCTGATTTGTTTTAATGTTGCTTTGGGCTTAGAAACCTACGTGCTATTGACACCCCCTCTTAGGCCCAGGTCTGGAAAACAACATGATAATATTGCTATTCAGCACGCGCTTTTCTCCATTTTCTTATTGTTTTTCTTTTAATTTCATATTTTCATATAGTTTAGAAATAAATTCATAATAAATAAGAAAATTAACATTTTTAGGTGAGATTTTTTGCCCCTGACTCCTTAGAGAGTCTAGAATTTTATAGGATTAAAATTTTATTAATTCATGCATTTTAGAATTTAATTGTTTTTTTTTAAAGTTTAATTGCTTTTATTTTGAATATGGTTGATATGTGATCTTGCTGATTTTAGTATGGATGATTGGTGTGGATTTTTGGAGGGTTTCTTTTTGGACTAGATAGCTTAGAAATGCATGTACCATTAGTAATTTTCTCATATTTTTGTGAGATAATTTTAGGGTGTTTTGAACATTGAACATTAGGTGGTGTAGTTTTAGGGTTTTAAGATAGTACCCTTAGGTTTAGGGCATAGTTTTAGGACTTAATGAATGGTTAACCCCCTGGTTTTTGTATGGAGTGATTCTTAAGAGGTTTAGGAATCCTTATAATTTTTTTATAGGATTTTACAATCACTTTTGGTATTTTAATTAGATTTAGTTTTAAGACTAACTTCTAGGTGTTTCTAATGAACAAACTTGACTAGTTTAATTCAATAGTTCCCTTTAGACTAGGGTGGTGGTGCTTTTGCTTTTGGGTGGAAATGAAGACCAATTGAATATGCTTTGGAGAGCTTGAAGGAGCTTGGAGATGAAGCATTCTCCTCTTGTGGAGTGCTTGTCAGGAGCTTAGGGAAACTAGGGTTTTAGGAAGAGCATTAGATTAGTTTTGCTTGTTTTTCAAACATGGAGTATATTGTTCATCTCCAATCAATCCAATGACATAAAGTCCTATTAAAGAAGTCACATATCTCCTTTGGAGGGATGAATGGCATGCTTTAAGAGTAGAACTTTGAGGATGCCTTTCCATTATAATGTTAAGTTCTTAGTGGCTTCCTTTAGTTGTCATTAAGTTACTTAACATTCCAACTTGATCTTGTTAATTGATTCTCCCTTGGAGGTGCTTGTTGAAGATTGGTAAAGAGAAAGTTTATTGCTTGTTGAAGCTTGTTGAGAATGAAGTCTGTGCTTGTTGAAGCTGGTTGCTTGTTGAAGCTAGGGTTTTGCTGCTTGTTGAAGATGAGGTTAGGAGCTTGTTGAAGCTGTTTACTGGTTGAAGTTTGCTGGTTTAAGCTGGTTTCTTGTTGAAGATTGAAGCTTGTTGAAGCTTGGAGTTTATTGAAGCTTGAGGATAGGAGCATTCATGAAGATGAAGGTTTTTGCTGTCAACATTTTGCTGTTTAATCAACATGTTGCTGTCAGAGCTGCTGCTGGTGCTGTTTGTTGTAGGAGTTTGATGTTGCTGCTTGGGCTGCCTCCTCTGCTTTGGTTTTGGATTTTTCTGTATTGTTTGTTGGCTTGTGCAGCTTGCCCCTTAGGTTTGAAGTGAATGTTGATTCACTTTTCCTTTTTTTCCCAGGTTCGAGGTTGAGTTGGACTCCCTTGCCTCGCTTGTATTGCTGCATTGCATGCATTTTACCGTATTTTGCTTGCTTTCTTTTCTGTTTATCCCCTAGGATCTCTGATTTCCTCTGCGCAGGAGGGAATTATGACAGACATTAGGATTCTTATCCATGCATGACAACATTAGGTTAGTTTTTATTCCCTTTTCAACCCTAGGCTTTTTAGAGCTTCTTTCTTTTCTTATCTCCAAACAATTCAAAAATACAGTGATAAGGTTAATCGATGTTGTATGTTACGAGCCTTAAGCTATTTGAGAAAGGGTTGCTGGAGAGCTTCTTTCCAGTAGTCTGGATGCTTAGTGTGGCACCCTTTGGGTGACACGCGACGTAGTCACTCTCAAATCATAGTCTCTAGTGCGTCAGAGATTGCAAACAAACTAAAAAACACTTCTTTCGTAAAAGATTCAAAACAAACATCAAAGTGTCATTTTTGTCCGCTTGGACTCTTAATCAAGAAAAACCCTTTTTGAAGGTAATAAAAAACAGTCAGACAAACTTGTGTCTTCCGTAGCCCGAACTACGTTTTCTCTGATCTTTCATGCTGTATGAAAGTACGTAGGCATAGGATGCCGTATCCTAGCGAGCAACCTTCCCACCTTCATTCGTAGTTAGGCGAACTACGTTGACTCTGATTTCTCGTTCCAGACGGGAATACGTAGGCATAAAGTGCGATACTTTGCCGAGTCATTTTCTTTTCTTTTTAACCCAGACCTGTAGAGTAGATAGAATAACAATCCGTACCAGAAAACAAGCGTGGATCCCGTCGAGTACGGCGGACGTGAGGGGTGCTAATACCTTCCCCTTGCGTAATCGACTCCCGAATCTAGGATTTGGTTGCGATGATCATTCCTTTCCCGTTTTGGGTTAGGTTTACTCTGAGCGTTTCCTTTCCCTCTTGTGGGATAAATAACGCACGGTGGCGACTCTTCTGTCATAGCCGGCGCCGATTTTCACAGTAGCGACACCTATGTTTGCATTCTTGCATTTGCATGTTCTTTCTTCTTCTTCTTCTTCTTTTGTCTTCTTTCCTTTTACGATCTCTAATCTCTCTTATGAAATAGAGGTTATGATAGACATTAGGTGCTAAACCATGCATGATAACATTAGGTAGTTCCCTTTTGTATCCCAACTCTAAGTCCACATTGCATGATAACTTTTAGGATTGAGTTAGTCTCCCTTTAGTAGGTCCTTTCTCTCCTCATCTTCAAACACTCATAAAACACAAAATAAAGAATAAAAAATGTTGTACGCTACGAGCCTTAAGCTATTTGGGAAATGGTGATTGGGTGGATTCCTTTCAATTGCCTAGAGTGTTTAGTATACACCCTTAGGGTGATATGCGACGCATTCGCTCCTAAGTCATAGTCTCTAGTGCAACATGAGTTACAAATCTAATTCAAAATACTTCTTCTCTAAAAAACATAAAAACACTTCAAATCTTTTTCATCCTTCGGGATCGTAATCAAGGAAAATCTTTTTAGATAAAAGAGTGTTGTTAAGTCTTAGTTCTATCACAAACGGTAATGCCTAAGTCTCCAATGGTCGAGCCGCATACACCAACTGCTAGAACTGCTTGTTAACCCTACTCGGGTAAAACATTTTGAACAAACCGGTGTTCTTGTTAGCCCGAACTATGCTTGCTATGATCTCTCATACCTGTTGAGAGTACGTAGGCACAAGACACGATGTCTTGGCGAGCAACCTTCCCCCCTTTTTACCCATAGTTACCCGAACTACGTTGACTCTGACTTTCCCATTGCACGAGGGAGTACGTAGCACAGAGCGGCGATGCTCTGCCGAGTCCTTTCTTTTTCTTTTGTCCCAGACCTTTAGCATAGATAGTTTTAACACACCCTTTTAGATAGACAACAAAGCATGGATCCCGTCGAGTATGACGGACGTGAGGGGTGTTAATACCTTCCCCTTGCGTAACCGACTCCCGAATCTAGGACTTGGTTGCGATGACCTCGTCTTTTCCCTTTTCGTCAGGTTTTTCCGATCGTTTCCTTTCCCTCTCTTTGGGATAAATAACGAAAGGTGGTGACTCTTCTGTTTTCTGCCGGGTGTTTTTTGCAGTTGCGACAACTCTTTGAGGGTTTATCCCACTTTGTGTGCTTGTATGTTATATCTTTGTATATACATGTATATTTGTAAATATATAATTGTTTGTTTGCATTGGATCATTTGGGTGATATCTTGAGTGGTGAGATAAGTCCTAACCCAGGCTTGAGTGTACATATATGATAGGATGTGGTATGATCAATAGTTGACTATGAGGAGTAGTCCTAACATGTTTGACATATGATGTAACCACGCTCAATTGAGACCTCCTTGAGATGATTAATGGTGTATGAGTATTCATGAATTTCATTAGTTATTTCAACCTGAGAGTCCATGAAACTGAGGACCTTTAGTTACCCACTTACCCCACTTGGCCTTTTTACGACGTAGTGTAGTGACTATGAGGGAGTAGTTCCAGAATAGTTACGCGATACTACACTCAGACGAGTTTATCCCGAGAATATTTTTGACCCACGTGAGTAGTCATGTTGGTTGATAATATCGGAAGGATTTATCTATGACTCTAGGAACTCTTAATAGAACCCGTTCTGCAGGTACAATGAACACCTTAGTACATGTCTTTTGGGAGGGTATGCCTTGGCTTCATGCTCGTAACCCCGAACCTAGGACCCTTGCTTGTTAGCATATGCATTTGTGAATTGTGTATACTTGTATATGTGCTATGTATGCATCATATCATCATGCCATCTCATCTTAATGCACTGGTTTTGTGAAACTCAGTCGTCTTTTTTTTGCGAAACCCTAGTTATCATGGATTTTGGGAAAAGAAACACTAAGAAATACAACTTCATGAAATGTGATATAAAGAAGTTGAGAGAGCTAGGAACGTCACTATCTGAAGATTTCGGGAAAACGTATGGGAAACTCATGAGTATTGTGAAGACTAGAATGGAAGAAGGGGTTCTTAGCACTTTGGTCCAGTTCTATAATCTGTTATACCACTGCTTCACCTTCCTAGATTACCAATTGATGCCGACACTAGAAGAGTACTCTTACTTCATTGGAGTCCCTATGAAAGATAAGAAATCGTTCAATGGTTTGGTGAAGTTACCCTCGCCGAAGGAGATTGCTGATGCACTTCATTTGGTAGTATCCGAGATTAAAGCCAACTGTACTTCAAAGAATGGGGTTAAAGGTTTTCACTCTGATTACTTATTGAAGAAGGCTACTTACCTTGCTAAAGAAGGTAGAATGGGCACATTTGAAGCAGTCTTAGCTCTATTGATATACGGGTTGGTATTGCTCCTTGAGGTAGAAGAATTTGTCAATTCAACTGCTATCACCGTGTTCTTGAATGGTAATCTGGTACACACTCTGTTAGGGGATGTTTATCATTCCATTCATCATAGCACTCTTCATGGAGGAGGAACTATTCTATGTTGTGCAACCTTGTTGTACAAATGGTTTGTTAATCATTTACCAAGAACGAACGCTTTCAAAGAAAATCCTAATGGTTGGAGATGGTCTCAAAGGATTACGTCTCTAACTCAAGCAGATATTCATTGGTACGATCCCT
Source organism: Lathyrus sativus (assembly GCA_963859935.3). NCBI lineage: Eukaryota > Viridiplantae > Streptophyta > Magnoliopsida > Fabales > Fabaceae > Lathyrus > Lathyrus sativus. The sequence goes on along the minus strand of OZ012736.1, from coordinate 213,701,337 downwards.
CCAATGATCAAGGAGTCTACATTGAAAGTTGTGGTTCTTTTCCAAATCTACCACTCCTAGGAGTACGAAGGTGAATCATATACAATCCCGCATTGGCCAGACGCCAATTTTGATTCCCAATGAAGGATACACCTAGCAACATCCCGTTGTCTGTGTTAGTTCTGTGATTGGCAGCAATTTTGGTAAAACTTGGTGTTATCACAAGATGTCCTATATGATGTCCTGACATATGATCTTAACATTCTGCGGGTGGTTATTTTTGTTGTTGCAAGGTTTAGTTCATGATATCAAGTACGATGTCCTGACATATGTTTATAGAACATTCAGTCAGAATGTTATGTTTTATTTGTTGTGTTTTTTCTACAATCTTTTGTGTGCCTTTGTTAAGTGATTGCTTGCGTAAATCAAGGTGTGACATTATTTGAAGCAAGTATATTCTGTTTCCTTTTGAAGAATGGTTTGTTGCCATTTTTGTGCAAAAAGATATGGAGAATAATTAGCTATAATTATGGATTACTTTTGCCCAAGCCATGAAGAATGGTTTCTATTTATAGACATGCTAACCCTACTTGCAAGAGATATATAAGATTTTGAGAAAGCTGTGTTTTGTCTTTTGTTAGGGTTTAAGTCTTTTGTTAGTTGTTTTCTTGTGAGCCATTCATTCATCACTTTGATGTGTGAATTGGACTAAGTTCTTTGAGTTATAAGTTGTCCACTCTAAGCTTTTAAGCACGAGTGCATTGTTCTTGATTGAAGATTTTAAGCAAGATCAGGTGTTGTCCTTTAAGTGTGTCTTCTACTTTTTGATCTTCTGTTTACAGCATGTGATTGAGGGGGAGTGAGAGGTGTGTCATATCTGAGAGTGTCTTAGATAGAAGTTACATGAGTATAGATTAGGTGTGGAGATTGTAATCTAGAGAGAGTTTGCTGAGAGTCTTCACACTGATTATGTTTAGTGGATTTCCTTCCTGGCTTGGTAGCCCCCAGACGTAGGTGTGTTTGCACCGAGCTGGGTTAACAATTGCTTGTGTCTCTTTACAATTGTTAACTGCATTATATCTTGTTCATATATTGGTAATTGTTCAGATATTAGTGTTGTGACATCTCTTTTGACATCTCATATTTGATACCAGAATTTTAGTAATTTTAGTATGATTGATGCTTGGAGGAACATCCAGAAGAAAAATAAAGCTGATCTTGGGAAAAGGAATAGTGTAGCCTTTGAGCCATTCACATAGTGGATTCGATCTAGAGCCCGTGATCTCAAGATGACTTACCTTTATGAAAAGAATACGTAGATTGTCATCACATCATCTTCCGCCATCCCTATTGAAAAGATGGAAGAGTACCAAGAGATTCTTGAAAGAACCAAGCTTGAAACAGACACTTGGGAAGGCAATTACCATACTCTTCATGCTGAGATGACAGAATTGTAGAGAGAGCTACAAGACAAAGATGAGTTGATTGGGTGGCTCGAAAGACGCTTGGGTAGTGAAGATAAAACGAAAGATAATTTATTTTTCTCTAGCATCAAGCCTTCACAAAGTACTCATGAGTATTCAAATATCCCACCAACTTCTGGCGCCTGGAAAGGAATAGTAGATAAGTTGGTAATGGAGAACACTATGCTGAAAAGACTGAAGAGGACACGCGGATAGGATTCTTGTCAGATTTCTTAACCATAGGGCCTAGTTTTCTCCTTTGATATAACCTCATGTTTCTTGTATTGTATTTCAAAAGTCGTGACTTTTCCCAATATAAAGGAAACAAGGGTTTTGCTTCATTTTACCTTCTGATTTTTGTAAAACCAGTTGCATCTAGCATCTTTGCATTGCATTTTTGAATCCTGCTAACCATTCAAGGAATTCATAATCTTTTTTTGCAGACATAGTGATGGCTCAAAGAAACAGGTTCTTATTCCCAAGCCTAATGTTGGACAACTTGAGGATCTTAAGAGGCCTAGTAAGGAACTCTACCTCTTTTGTTGCTAAATATGGAGACCTATTGTCTTTTGTTAGGGTTTGAGTCTTTTGTTAGTTGTTTTCTTGTGATCCATTCATTCATCACTTTGATGTGTGAATTTGACTGAGTTCTTTGAGTTGTAAGTTGTCCACTCTAAGCTTTTAAGCACTGGTGTATTGTTCTTAATTGAAGCTTTTAAGCAAGATCAAGTGTTTTCCTTGAAGTGTGTCTTCTACTTTTTGATCTTCTGTTTTTATCACTGCATGTGATTGAGGGGGAGTGAGAGGTGTCTCATATCTGAGAGTGTCTTAGATAGAAGTTACACGGGTAGAGATTAGGTGCGATGATTATAAACTAGAGAGTTTGCTGAGAGTCTTCAAACTAATTCTGTTTAGTGGATTTCCTTCCTGGCTTGGTAGCCCCCATACGTAGGTGTGTTTGCACCAAACTGGGCTAATAATTGCTTGTGTCTCTTTACAATTGTTAACTTCATTTTATCTTGTTCATATATTGGTAATTTTTAAGATATTAGTGTCGTGACATGTCTTTGGACATCTCATATCTGATACCAGAATTTCAATTGGTATTAGAGCAGGCATCCTGCTCTGGTTCTGGGTGAGATCTAGAGACAATACTTTCTGGTACTATGGACAAAGAGGGAGGATTTATGAACACACCACCTGTTCTGGATGGAAATAATTATGATTATTGGAAACCTCGCATGGTGGCCTTCTTGAAATCATTGGATAGTAAGGATTGGAAAGCTGTCATAAAAGGATGGGAACACCCTGTCACTGTTGGGATAGATGGAAAAGCTACATCTGACCTGAAGCCTGAGGAAGAATGGACTAAGGAGGAGGATGAATTGGCTCTTGGAAATTATAAAGCCTTGAATGCCTTGTTCGATGGAATTGGTAGAAATATATTCAGATTGGTGAACAGTTCTGAAGTTGCCAAAGATACTTGAGAGATACTCAAAACTACTCATTAAGGTACTTCTAAGGTGAAGATGTCAAGACTTCAATTTCTAACTACCATATTTGAAAAATTAAAGATGAAAAATGATGAAAGCATAGATGATTTTCATATGAATATCCTTGAAATAGCCATTGCTTCAAGTGCCCTAGGTGAAAAGATGACAAAAGAAAAGCTTGTAAGAAAGATTCTCAGGTCAATTCCCAAGAGATTTGATATGAAAGTAACTGCCATAGAAGAAAGTCAAGACATCAGCAAGATGAGGATGGATGAACCTATTGGATCTCTCTTAACCTTTGAAGTGGGGATAAGTGACAGATCTGATAAGAAAAATATCATAGCCCTTATGTCCAATATTGAAGTTGGAGAGGATGAATGTGATGCGGATACTGATGAAAGCTTATCCAATGCTATAGTGCTCCTTGGAAGACAGTTTAACAAGGTAATGAAGAGGGTGGACATGAAGTCAAGAACAACGCATATGACATTAGCAGGTCTAAGGATGTTGGTAGAAAAACAAGGTCTGAAGAAAAGTCCATTCAAAGCAAAGGGATTCAGTGTCATGGATATGAAGGACTTGGTCACATTAGAGCTGAATGCCCTACTTACCTCAAGAAACAAAAGAAGAGCCTAGTTGTATCTTGGACTAATGAGGATTCTGAAAGTGATCTTGAAGAAGAATCTGCTAAATATGTGACTGCTTTGACTGGGAGATATGTCTCTGACGAAGACTCTAGTGATGATGAATTAACCTTTGAAGAACTTGCAGCTTCTTACAAAGAGTTGTGTCTCAAAAATGAAGAAGTATGTCATCAAGGAGAGAAGCAGAAGAAACTTATAATCAAACTGAAGGCTGAAAAGGAAGAGAATCCTAAAACTATCTCTGAGTTGAATGATGAAGTTACACTGCTGAATTCTCAACCTGATCAAATGTCCAAGTCTGTCAGAATGCTGAATAGTGGAACTGACACTTTAGATGAAATCCTTTAGGTTGGAAAAAGGGCAGGAGACATGATTGGGATAGGGTTTGATGGAGAAAAGAAACCCTCTTCAGATTGTAGTCCCTCTTCACACCATAGTCCTTCTGCGCTTAAGCGAAATATGTCACATCATATGTCTTAACATCATAGGAGAGGACAACCCAACCACCCAAGAGGAAGATTCCAAAGATGGAGATGCCATTACTGTGGACGTTTTGGTCACTTAAAGCCTTTCTGCTTCAGGTTATATGGATATCCTAAACCTGTTCCTCAACCTAGACCCAATCACAACATTCCTTCTAATAGGAAGAATGAGTTCCTAGAGCTACTGCTACCAGTTTGATAGCTCATATGTCTCTTAGAGTCTCAGCTAAAGAGGATTGGTATTTTGACAGTGGGTGCCCCAGACACATGACAAGAATTAAAAATTTCGTAGTAGACATCAAATCCCATTCTACTAGCTATGCGACTTTTGGTGATAGAGCCAAGGGTGAAATCAAGGGGGTTGGAAAGCTGAACTGCTCAGAAGTACCAAACCTTTATAATGTGTTGCTGGTTAAAAGGTTGACTACCAACTTGATTAACATCAGTCAACTATGAGATCAAGGATTCAATGTTAACTTCACTAAATCTGAATGCTTGGTTACTAATGAAAAGAGTGAAGTGATTATGAAGGGAGTCAAATCTAAGGACAACTACTATCTATGGGTTCCTCAAGACTCTAGTTACACCTCCATATGGGCTCTAGCCAAAGAAGATGAAGTGAAACTGTGGCACCAAAAACATGGTCATTTGCATCTAAAATGGATGACGAAGATCATCTCTATGGAAGCTATCAGAGGAATTCCTAAGCTAAATATTGAAGAAGGAAAGGTATGTGGTGAATTCCAAATTGGAAATCAAACTAGGATGTCACACCAGAAGATTAAACATCTCACTACTTCAAAAGTGTTGGAACTCCTTCACATGGACTTGATGGGACCTATGCAGGTGGAGAGTCTTGGTGGAAAGAAGTATGCTTATGAGGTGGTGGATGATTTTTCCAGATATACTTGGGTGAATTTTATAAGAGAAAAATCTAAAGTGTTTGATGTGTTCAAAGATCTCTATCAAATAATTCATAGAGAAAGGGAGAGCAATGTTGTTAGAATCAGGAGTGATCATGGGAAGGAATTTGAGAACCAAAAATTTGCTGAATTTTGCTCATCTGAAGGGATTACCCATGAATTATCTTCTCCCGTTACTCCATAGCAAAATGGAGTTGTGGAACGAAAGAATACAACTATCCAGGAATCTGATAGAGCTATGATCCATGCAAAGAGACTTCCTTAACACTTCTGGGCTGAAGCTATGAAAATCGCTTGCTATGTTCATAATAGAGTGACCTTAAGAATAGGAACCATGTCTACCTTGTATGAGATATGGAAAGGAAGAAAGCCTACTGTCAAATACTTCCATGTGTTTGGAAGCAAATGCTACATATTGGCAGATCGTGACCAAAGAAGAAAGATGGATCCAAAAAGTGATGAAGGAATATTTTTGGGCTATTCTACTAACAGCAGAGCCTATAGAGTATTCAACTCTAGAACTAAAGCTATGATGGAGTCCATCAATGTTGTTGTTGATGATGTGCATAAGGAGACTGATGTCCTAGAAGATGTCGGAACATTCCTGGATATCTCATCAGAGTCTGCAGACAAAAACACTGATCTTAATCCTACTAATGTAGAACCTGAACTAGTAAACAAGGGACCCTCTACCAGAATTCAGAAAGACCATCCTATGGATCTTATCGTTGGTGATCTAAATGAGGGAGTCACTACTAGATCTAGAGAATTCATAACAAGTTCTTGTTTGGTGTCTAAAATTGAACCAAAGAATGTCAAGGAAGCCTTAACTGATGAATTATAGATCAATGCCATGCAAGAAGAGCTAGGGAAATTCAAGAGAAATGAAGTATGGGATCTTGTTCCAAGGCATGAAGGAACAAATGTGATTAGAACAAAATGGGTATGCAAGAACAAATCTGATGAAAAAGGGGTGGTCACCAGAAATAAAACCAGATTGGTTACTCAGGGATACACTCAGATTTAAGGGGTTAACTTTGATGAAACTTTTGCTCATGTAGCTCGCCTTGAATCCATCAAATTACTTTTGGGAGTTGCATGCATTCTAAGATTCAAGCTGTTTCATATGGATGTTAAAAGTGCCTTCTTAAATGGATACCTAAATGAAGAGGTCTATGTGGCACAACCTAAGGGATTCATTGATTCAACTTTTCCCAATCATGTTTATAAGTTGAAGAAAGCTCTGTATGGACTGAAGCAAGCTCCAAGAGTTTGGTATGAGAGACTAACATAATTTCTTGTTGATAATGGATACAGAAAAGGTGGCATAGTTAAGACTTTGCTGTCAAAGAAGAAGGAGGAAAGCTCATGATTGCTCAAATCTATGTTGATGATATTGTGTTTGGTGGGATGTCTGATGAGATGGTTCAACAGTTTGTCCAGCAAATGCATTCAGAATTTGAAATGAACCTTGTTGGTGAATTAACCTATTTTCATGGGTTGCAAGTTAAATAAATGGAAGATTCTATATTCCTATCACAGAGTAAATATGCCAAGAATATAGTTAAGAAGTTTGGAATGGAGAATGCCAGTCACAAAAGAACACCTGCTCCTACTCATCTTAAGTTGTCTAAAGATGAAAAGGGTGTAAATGTGGATCAAAGTCTCTATAGAAGTATGATAGGGAGCTTGTTATATCTTACAGCAAGCAGGCATGACATTGCTTTTGCTGTAGGTGTGTGTGCTAGATACCAAGCTGAACCCAAAGTGAGTTATATCAATCAAGTAAAGAGGATTTTGAAGTATGTTAATGGAACACGTGAGTATGGAATGTTATACACTCATGGATCTGGCTATGTATTATCTGGGTATTGTGATGTTGATTGGGCTGGAAGTGATGATGATAGGAAAAGCACATTAGGAGGTTGCTTCTTTTTGGGGAACAATCTTATATCATGGTTCAGTAAGAAGCAAAATTGTGTCTCTCTGTCTACTGCTGAAGTTGAGTATATAGTAGCTGGAAGTAGCTGTTCTCAACTGGTGTGGATGAAACAAATGCTGACTAAATATATTGTCAGACAAGATGTCATGACACTGTATTGTGACAATTTAAGTGCTATAAACATCTTCAAAAATCCTATTCAATACATTAGGACCAAGCATATTGACATTTTCCATCACTTTATAAGGGAGCTTGTTGAAGACAAGATCATTGCCTTAGAACATGTTGCTACAGAGAAGCAGCTAGCTGACATCTTCACTAAGGCATTGAATGCTAGTCAATTTGAAATTTTAAGAGGCAAATTAGGGATTTGCATTTATGAAGATTTGTAGCAATTATTGCTGAGTGGAAATGTCATTCGAGAGGTTTTGTATTTTCCAAAAATAAAGTGTCTCCAACTAATGCAATCATTTAAAATTACCTTAAAAGATAGTTTCACACGCTACCCTAACCTCACTTATCATTCCAACTGCTCGTTCATCTCCCATACTCTCACAGAACTTTTGCTTGAACACCATCGTTCCATACACAAAATTCTCAAGATGTCTCAACAACATGGTTCAACTCCTTCCAAGTATGCTAGGTCGGAATCAAAGACAATGACTCACTCTGTGAGCGTCTCATTTGATGATGTGATAGATGTGGCTCCGCTAGCCATGGTTCCCTGTGAAGATGCTGAGTTGACAGAGCCCACAACCTCTCATGCAAGCGGTTCCAAACGTGCTCATATAGGTAACACTTCTAATACTCCTCTTGATTCATCCTATGAAAATAGGACCAAAGAGGATAGCCTGTATGTTGATAGAGCCATTAGAAAGTTGGTTACTAGGGTTTTATATGGAGGTCACAATGTTCCTAGGATTTCAACCTCACTTTCTCAAATGGATTCTATTCTCACTTCTGATGCTACCCAAAGTGAGGAAAGATATTTTAATTGTTCTCATTTTGAGAAGAGCACTGAAACTGATAACCTGCACAAGTTGGCTAAACCTGTGCTTAAGGAAGGGAGGATTGAAGGTGATGCTGATGTTGATGCTGATATTTCTGGTGTGAAGAACAAGACTGGTGGTTTTGATCAGAGTAAGAAAAGGACTAATCTCTCTAATGATGTTGTGGATCTTGATAATTTGCCATTTGATGATGAACTGATTGTGAATGTGACTTCTGAGATTGCCAAGAGGTTGAAGACAAGGAGAGGCAAAGTTGTGATTGATAACTCCCCTTCCAGGAGTAGTAAGAAAAAGATTATTGTTGGACCTCCTAAAACATGGAGCAAAGTTACCACTGCTTCTAAGAAGAGAAAGGCCAGGTCTAATACTGAGTCTGAAGAGGATGTTGACGATGATGTCCAAGACATCGCACCTGTCAGAAAGTCTGTTACCAAGAGACCAACTGACATAGTGCATGATACTCCTTTAAATAATGTTTCTTTCCATTCTATTGATAATGTGCCAAAGTGGAAGTATCTGTACCAAAGAAGAGTTGCTCTTGAGAGAGAGTTGGGCAAGGATGATTTTGAGATAAAGGAGGTCATGGAGTTAGTTTCCGATGCTGGGTTGATGAAGACTGTGGATAGTTTTTCTAAGTGTTATGATATGCTGATCAAGGAGTTCATTATGAACATCCCTGAGGATATTGTTGACAGAAGAAGAAAGGAGTTTAGTAAGGTGTTTTTGAGGGGGAGATGTATTGAGTTTCCTGCTGCTGTTATTAACAGGTATCTAGGAAGGGGTGAGCAATAAGCAAGTGAGCTTGAGGTGACTGATAATCAAGTGTGCAAGGTGATCACTGCAAACCAAGTAACTACATGGCCCTTGAAAGGAAAACTGTCTGCTAGTCAACTGAATGTTAAATATGCTATCCTGCATTGGATTGGAGCAGCAAACTGGGTGCCTATCAATCATACTTCCACCATTGTTGTTTGGTTAGGAAGGTTCATATTTGTTGTTGGTACAAAGGTGAAGTTTGACTATGGTAGCTACATTTTTTATCAGATTGTGAAGCATGCTACTACCAATGCTGTCAAATTTCCTATTGCATTTCCTTCACTGATTTGTGGGATCATTCTAAGCCAGTATCCTGGTATTCTCTATAGTAATGATGTGGTTTGAAAAAGGAATTTTGTGTTGTCTCTCCATTATAAATTGTTTGCAGGAAGTCATGTCCCAGACATTGTCTTGACATCTGTTGAGAAGACACCCTCTGCCAAGACTGGGCTTATCTCAAAGTTGATGGAAACTTGTAGAGATTTGGGAGAAGTCATTCGTGTAACTACTGCAACGAAGCTAAAATTGGAAGCCTTGATTAGAAGTCTAGAGCAGGCTGAAGGTCATGATGTTAAGGTTGCTGATGCAGATGAAGAGAGTTGGGGAGGATTCTACCTCTGATGAGAGTACTGGTGATATTAAGGGTCATGATTCTGGGTCGACTGCTGATGATGAAAGTGACATCTCTGGTTTTTATTTTAGCAGTTTATGTGCTTTGGCTTGTAATTTTTGTGGTTTCATTCTGCACTATTGACACTGTTGGCTTTGTATGCTTATTCTCCGCTTGTTCTATGATAATGGTTTTATCCTAGTGAGATTTCTTTAATTATGGCTAAAAAGAGGGAGAAGTAGTATAAGGGATGTTGTGTTGTTGAAGTAGTATGAGGGGTGTTGTGTTGTTGCTTCTGTTTCTGGGTTGAGGGGGAGTATTTATTTCTGGTGTTGTGGTATGGTTCTCTGGAACATTGGTTTGAGGGGGGAGCTTTATTTTTCTTTGTGACATGTTAGGCTTTTCTGTGTTTTTCTGCTGCTGCTGTGCTCTTTGATGTGTTCTGGTAGCTCTTGTGATCAATTGGTTCTTTTAGCCAAAATTTCCCAAAGGGGGAGTTTGTTAGTTCTGTGATTCGCAACAATTTTTGGAAAACTTGGTGTTATCACAAGATGTCCTATATGATGTCTTGGCATGTGATCTTAACATTCTACAGGTGGTTCTTTTTATTGTTGCAGGGTTTAGTTCATGATGTCAAGTATGATGTCCTAACATATGTTTATAGAACATTCAGTAAAAATGTTATGTTTTGTCTGTTGCGTTTTTTCTGTAATCTTTTGTGTGCCTTTGTTAAGTGATTGCTTGCGTAAATCAAGGCGTGACATTATTTGAAGCAAGTATATTCTGTTTCCTTTTGAAGAATGGTTTGTTGCTATTTTTATGGAAAAAGATATGGAGAATAATTGGCTTTAATTATGGATTACTTTTGCCCAAGCCCATGAAGAATGGCTTCTATTTAAAGACGTGATAACCCTACTTGCAAGATATATAAAAGATTTTAAGAAAGCTGCATTTTGTCTTTTGTTAGGGTTTGAGTCTTTTGTTAGTTATTTTCTTGTGAGCTATTCATTCATCACTTTGATGTGTGAATTGGACTGAGCTCTTTGAGTTGTAAGTTGTCCACTCTAAGCTTTTAAGCACGGGTGCAATGTTCGTGATTGAAGCTTTTAAGAAAGATTAAGTGTTGTCCTTGAAGTGTGTCTTCTACTTTTTGATCTTCTGTTCACTGCATGTGATTGAGGGGGAGTGAGAGATGTCTCATATCTGAGAGTGTCTTAGATAGAAGTACATGGGTATAGATTAGGTGCGGAGATTGTAAACTAGAGAGAGTTTGCTGAGATTCTTCAAACTAATTATGTTTAGTGGATTTCCTTCCTGGCTTGGTAGCCCCCAGACGTAGGTGTGTTTGCACCGAACTAGGTTAACAATTTCTTGTGTATCTTTACAATTGTTAACTGCATTTTATCTTGTTCATATATTGGTAATTGTTTAGATATTAGTGTCGTGACATCTCTTTCGACATCTCATATCTGATACCAGAATTTTAGTCTGCTTTTTGCTACCTTAACACCGAAGCGGAGAAGAGTTTAAGGAATAGTATGATTGATGCTTAGGGGAACATCCAGAAGAAAACTAAAGTTGATCTTGGGAAAAGGAATTATGTAGTCTTTGAGCCATTCACATAGTGGATTCAATCTAGAGCCCGTGATCTCAAGATGACTTACCTTCCTGAAAAGAATATGCAGATTGTCATCACATCATCTTCCTCCATCCCTATTGAAAAGATGGAAGAGTACCAAGAGATTCTTGAAAGAACCAAGCTTGAAACAGACATTTGGGAAGGCAAGTACCATACTTTTCATGTTGAGACGACAAAATTATAGAGAGAGCTACAAGACAAAGATGAGTTGATTGGGTGGCTCGAAAGACGCTTGGGTAGTGAAGATACGACGAAAGAGAATTCATTTTTCTCTAGCGTCAAGCCTTCGCAAAGTACTCATGAGTATTCAAATATCCCACCAACTTCTGGCGCCTGGAAAGGAATAGTAGATAAGTTGGTAATGAAGAATACTATGCTGAAAAGACTGAAGAAGACACGCAGGTAGGATTCTTGTAAGATTTCTTAACCATAGGGCCTAGTTTTCTCCTTTGATATAACCTCATGTTTCTTGTATTGTATTTCAAAAGTCATGACTTTTCCCAATATAAATGAAACAAGGGTTTTGCTTCATTTTACCTTCTGAGTTTTGTAAAACCAGTTGCATCTAGCATCTTTGCATTGCATTTTTGCATCTTGCTAACCATTCAAGGAATTCAAAATCTTTTATTGCAGACATAGTGATGGCTCAAAGAAACAGGTTCACGTTCCCATACCTAATGTTGGAAAACTTGAGGATCTTAAGAGGCCTAGTAAGGAACTCTACCTCTTTTGTCGCCAAATATGGAGACCTATTATCTTTAATAGACGTGCAAGTGAATGAGGAAATACTGCTAGCCCTTATAAGGTTTTATGATGCTCTTCACCGTTGCTTCACGTTTTCGAACCTTCAGCTGCTACGAACTCTAGAAGAATACTCTGCGCATTTGAAGATTCATATGAATTTCACACCTCATTATGAAAGAGAGAAAAGACCAGACCGGAGAGACATTGCTAAGGCTCTACACCTAGAACCCATTGACCTTTTAACCCGTCTGGATACGAGAGGTAGATTTACCGGATTGTAAGCATGAACACTTATGGAAAGGGCTGAGTTTCATCATGATCGGGGAGATATGGGAACCTTTGAAGCTATATTGGCTTTCTTAATTTATGGCTTATATTTGTTTCCAAGTAAACCCTAAGTTCATCAGCTTAGAGGCTATCCAGCTATTCATTGTCTGAAATACTGTTCCTACTCTATTGGTTGGCACCTATTACACTATTCATCGGTGGAGGGTGTATAATCTAGGACAATATGCCTGTTGCATGATGCACTTAAGAAAATGGTTTATTTCATATCTACCAAGAACGTTCCCTCTATGGAACCTAAAAGACAATGATGAATGTGTTGGAAAGTTGGCTTCCCTCTCTCGCTATGACATCAGCTGGTATGATCTTGCTCATGGAGGAGTAGTAGCAATACATAGCTGTGGGGATTTCCCAAACGTACCTCTGATCAGCACCAAAGGATGTATCAGCTACAACCCTATCCTAGCTCGCCGCAAATTAGGATATTCAACCAAGGAGGAACCGAGTCCAACCTTGTTAGAGACTTGCTTCTGTGAAAAAGGTAGTAGCCTGAATTTCAAAGCACGAGTCATATTTGTCTGGCGTCATCCCAACTCACAAGGAATGACTGCCGTGGAAAACCCAAGTTGTCTCACCTCAGAGGCCTATCTGCTTTGGACAAAGGAGATAGCACTAAAGATGTTCTACGTCCGCTCTTATGACATTCTGCCAGTCACTGAAGAACTTCTGTCTAGAAGAGAATTAAGTTTCGCTTTAGTCAAAGCCAAACGAGAAAATGAAGAACTTTGGGAGCTAATCCATCAAGACCAAATGTGGACAAGAGAAGGAGAAGGATCATTTTGTTAGAAGATCTTGGCCTTTTAACTTCCTTTTGTTTAGTTTGTATCCCTAGTTTTGGGAATGTGTAACCTTCATTTTGTAAAATGTTATGAAAGTTTCATTCGTTAATGAAAACTTTATGCTTGTAAGAATCCATTTGCTAATGAGAATTTGGTTAAGCTTTCATTATTTTATGATAAGAATTGTGTTGCTACGTGTTGAGCCATTATTTTTGTTTGTAAACAAACTTTTTTGGTTTTCCCAGAATGTGCGGCTTGCATTTGCATTTGCATCCATCATTTCATTTGCATTGCATTACATCGGTTCTCCGGCTCATCCTGTACTCTGTTGTTGTCATAAATCACGTTGAATACCCATCGATACAATACCAGAGCAAGCGCTCAGAGAAGAATGGCAGATCAAGATCAAAGAATCGATCAAATCGACAATGACCTTGAGGGCTTATGCGGTGACATTAGCCAGATTATGGAAGTCCTTCATGTAATAAGAGCAAAAATGGAACCACAGACTACAGTAGTGTCAGAGATCAATACAACAATGGAAAATCATCCTCTAGTAGTGACCTCAGCAACTGAACACCCGTTTGGTATTGCCAGGGATTTCATACAACCATTCAGTAATGGCCAACAATTCAATCTTCAGCAGCAGACTGTCCCATTAATGACGAAAATCTAAAATCCTATCTACACCCAGCCAGGTGCTCAGGCACAGGTCCAACCAATCTTCAACAATCATCAGCAGATATATGATATACCTGATGGGTTTGAAGTCGAAGATGAGAAACACGAAAAATTGAGAGTTGAGATGGATATAATGGAAAGACAAATGAGGGCGATAGAAGGAAATAACGTCTTTCGTTTCGATGCTAAGGACATGTGCTTGGTTTTGGGTTTGGTAATTCCTCCTAAGTTCACAATGCCCATGTTTGAAAGATAAGAAGGAGCGACCTGCCCAAAGGTTCACTTGATCATGTATTATTGGCGTATGGCCGCACACATTGAAAACGACAAATTGCTAATACATTGCTTCCAGGACAGTCTCAAGGGTGCCTCTGCCAAATGGTGCCTAAGCTTGGACTAGTCAAAAATCCATTGTTTCCAAGACTTGTTTGATGCATTCATTCAACAATACAAATACAACATGGACTTGACACCAGATCATCGTCAACTCCTCAGCATGACGCAGAAGAGTTCAGATTCCTTCAAAGAATATGTGCAGAGATGGCGTGAAACTGCTACTCAGGTGGAACCTCCCCTGACGGAAAAATAGTTGGCTGATTGGTTCGTAGATATAGTCAGACCTAAATTCTATTAAGAATGAATAGTATCATCATAGCGAATTTCTCCGATATTGTGGTTGTGGGTGTAAAAGTAGAAGCAGAACTGAAGAAGCATGGTTTCTTCCTTTTGGCGTCAGCTCTAAATCAGTAAACCCTAATCCATTCCCAGCATTCACATGAGCAATCACTCCCTCTAGCTGGTTGATGGAGATCTCTTATGGTACATACGCTGCATTCAGAACCTTCAGCAGAGCGTTGCGGTGTGCCTCGGAACATAACAACAGATTCGGAATAGAGATCTTAGACGGCGTCTGATGAAGATGATCAACTATCTTATAATCTCTTTTCTTTATCAGTCTCATGAATTCCTGGACGTCTTTCACAAGCAGGTCTTTTCCTACCTCACAAGAGGTTTCTTCGACGACCTTAACTTTGCCACTGTTAGTCTTCTCGGCCTTGTCAGCTCTGTCAGCTACAGTCTCCGGTGGAGCGAACACCCTTCCACTACGCGTTATTCCCCCAGTCCCGACAAGGTTGTCAATAGACTGCCCGGATGGCTCTCACTCCAACCTTTGTCCATTGCAGTAGACATCTTCCCCATAGTGCCATGGCACATCGTTAGTGCTCTCAAACAGTATAGGACTAGCCTTCGTTATGGTGATCATAGGTGGTCTTGATGCAGAAATGGTAATCGTTTTGCGGGGGATGGTGATAGTGGCAACCTCATCCTTCTGCTTGAGCACTACTTCCCCTGATTCATTCTCAATCTTCCGACTGAACTGCAGAATTCCCTCGTTCATCAAGCTCTGAATCCCTGCTACCAACTAATCACAGCCATTTGAATGGTTTGCACAATCCATACAGAACTTCCCACAGCCCAGGAAAATACCTTTCTTCATCAACTTGGCTTTAACAAAACCGAGTGGTGTTTTCAGGTCTTTGACATCAGTCAATAAGTATGAATCCTCTTCTTCGATGATGGCGCTAACCCCATCTGCCCCATGGTTGGGCATAGGGTTCTTCGTAACATTCAGAACATTATCAGAAAAGTTGATTATCTTGGCGTCAACCATATCCTGTACCTTGTGCTTAAATGCTTTACAATTGTCAATCGAGTGGCCAGGTGCCCCCGAGTGAAACTCGCATCTCGCATTCGTGTCATAGCCAGGTGGAGGTGCCTTGTCAAGGGAGCCAAAGTTCTCTTCTGAACTAGCTGCAACTGAAGCAATGTCTGTAGTAGCTAAGCGTACGACATAGGTGGGGTTTCAAGGTGACGACTTGAAAATGGGGCTTTATTCAAGTACCCTTGTTGGTTCTGTTGCTGTTGCTGAGGTTGCTGGACAGCAGGAATAGTAATGCTAGCGACCTTCTGGCGCTGGTCTTTTCCTTTTCCCCAAGCATTAGACACTGAACTTGTCTCGCCTTCGCGTCTTTTACCACTATAAGGCTTCTTTCCCCCTCCAGCTGAGGGTACATCTACACCTTGAATCGTTCCGAGTTTAATGCCATTTTCCACATGTTCTCCTGTGATTATGAGGTCGGAGAAGCTTCCCGACATACCACTTTCAAGCTTCTCATAATAAACCCCTGGAAGGGTAGCCACGAACATCTCGACAAGTTCTCGCTCAACCATTGGTGGTTGAACTCTTGCTGCCAGTTCACGCCACCTCTGGGCGTACTCCTTAAAGCCTTCGTTGTTCCTCTGAGACAAATTTTGTAGCTGAACCCGGTTGGGAGCCTGATCGCTGTTGTACTGATAGTGGCACATGAATGCTTCAGCAAGGTCTTTCCAGCTATGTACACTGGTGGGCTCCAAACCCATATACCACTCCAGCGAGGGGCCTGACAGGCTGTCTTGGAAGAAGTGCATCAACAACTTCTCATCATCAGAATGCGCGGACAACTTTCGATAGTAAGACCTCAGATGGACACGGGGACAAGTGGGGCCCTTATACTTCTCGAAGTCAGGTACCTTAAACTTGGGAGGCACCTTGAGGTCTGAGATCATCCCCAACTTGGTCATATCAATGCCCATAGAATTCACGTTCTCCAAACTTTTCATCTTGTCTTCGAGTGCTTTGAATCTTAAACAAGCTTCAGAATTCAGTTCGCCCTCGGCTCTTTTCATTGAGAACAAGTCCTCTTGACGATCCTCCTGCCAAGGTTGATGGCCATTACCTTGAGCAAACCCAACAGCATCGAGACCATACAGATTACCAGCGCCAGCATTCCCAGCATTACCCGTTCCACCAGTATTGCCATTGCCTATACCAACATTACCATTGGCCTCAAAGTTGCCATTTCCGACTCCAGTTGTATTCCCGTTAGCTCCAACATTAGTAACAACATTACCATTGCCACTTCCGTTCCCTCCAGTAACAGGGATGTTAGCATGAAGGGTCTCAACAAGCGGTGGCTTTGCAGTATTCCCACCGTGTAACACGTCGTTACTGTCAACGCGTGCAATCAGAGGTTGCACCAGAGTTCTGAGTTGATCTTGGCCGTTGGCAACCACTTTCATGAGATCCATAAAACGATCCATCCTCTCCCTGAGCTCTTGAATATCAGTCTGAACCTGTTCCGTTACTCTGACCTGATTTGCTCTGGTAGAATACCGGTGAACCTGTCTTCACTCAATCCTGAAAACAACCCTGTTAAACACAAAGGGGTTAGATAAACAAGCCAGAGGCTCATGCTATGCAAAATGATTATGCAAATGCAAACGTGTGCCTGTGCCTTGGGGAGATTCCCCCCAATTCTAGTTTCTAAGACAAATAAAGTCTAACATCCAATCATGGAAAGAAATCCTCATATATATATATATATATATATATATATATATATATATATATATATATATATATATATATATATATATATATATATATATATATATATATATATATATATATATATATATATATATATATATATATATATATATATATATATATATATATATATATATATATATATATATATATATATATATATATATATATATATATATATATATATATATATATATATATATATATATATATATATATATATATATATATATATATATATGAATAACCCACGCGGGCAACGTACAACTGTAGTCGAATACAATTGAAGCAGCAAGTGTGACCCCAACCAACAAGCCTGGTGGTGGTCAGCATATCAATGCATAAAAGATACAAAGAAATATAAAGATATCAAGTGCGGCTACGGGCACGGAAATCCTCTAATAACTTTTTCGTAGTGGGATGGTCAGGCTTGGTGAGCAGACCCCGGATCAACAGATCCCTCTGCCTGATGGTATCCGGGAGATCCTTGGCAACGTCCCCACAAGCACCTTTTCCAGAGCAGTCTTCCACTCTGCACCTCTTAGCGCCAGCTCTGAGTTAGCAATCTTGTAGATTGGCCTTGGTTTCAACCAATCTGTACTGAACGTCTCGTCGAAGTGATGCTTCAGCCTCTATCTTCTTGTCCTTGATCTCAATCTGAGCCTCTAACTTGGCTATTTGTTGCTTTAGCTTTTCCTCTCGCTCTTTGTGGCTAGTCAAAGTGTTGTTCCACAATTTCTCGTATTTGGATAACTTTAGATACACCCTATCCAGATCTTGCTTCTTAGTGGTCAACAAACTGTGCACAACCTTCAGGTCTAATCCAAGATGTTCTCTAGAATCAGTCTCCTTGGTCAAATTGGCGCCCAAGTGGTTTATCAATTTCGTCTGCTTCTTGCAGGAATATATGGCTTCGCTCTTCTCGCTTCGGAGTTGAGCAATTTATTTTTCCAGCTCTTTGTTGGCTTTCCATAGCTCTTCCTTCTCTTGGAGCACCTAGTTGAACTTCTGAATATCAACGGTGGTTGCTTCTTTGACCACGGGAGGATATAATGGTTCCACTGCAGGGAATGGCATTAGAAACTTGGCGGCTCTTTCTCGGATCCAGGCTACGTATGGATCAAAAGCTTTGTTATTGCTCTTTCCTAGCAAAACTTTTCCCTTTCTATGAATTTTTCTCAAAGCTTTCCCTACTTTAACCAAAGTGTCACCTTCAAGCAACCCTGTGAGATACAGAGATTCCTGTATCTCTTCTTCTTCAGGAGGACCTCTTAGTGCATACCGAAATTGTCTTACCAGCAAAGAGGGATTGTAATTGATACACCCGTTCCTTCCGACCAGGGGGGCGTTAGGAAAGCCACTACAACTATGCACAATCTCTTTGCCTAGAAGATCTCTATCAAACCAGGTGAGATTCTCAGCAGACAAACCCACCAAACATGCAGATCAGGGTGAAGTCTTAGCAGAATCAGTAAACGGGCCTGTCTTAGGAAGATGGCCGACAAACCAGTTATACAGCAAAGGAGCGCAACATGCCACATTTTCCCCTTTATGTTTTCATTCTTGCTGTGAACTGAATGATAAACGTCTCCGAGGAGAGTGGGCACTAGATTGTCGGAAGCAAATATGTGGCAGGCATCCATACCTATGAAGTCCGGGTGACTTGGGAATATCACGATTCCATAAATGCAAAGGGCTAAGATGGCATTGAATACAGCCCAACAACCCTTCTTGGCAAACCCTTGGGCCTTCTCCACCAGGAAAGGCAAAGAGAAACCATAAAATCCAATCTTTCTGAACAACATCCCTTTTAGCTCTGAGTCATCTATATGAAGGGCAGCAGCCAAATTACCCAAGTTAGGTTCACCATCAACACGGTAATAAGGCATCTGATTCAACAAAGGTACCCCCAGCAAGTTAGAATACTCTTCCAAGGTTGGAGCTAGGACATAGTCTGGAAAAGCAAAGCATCTGAGCTGCGGGTCATAAAACTGTAGAAGAGCGTAGAGGTCGTTCAACTCGTACGTAGAAAGCTTACACACAATACTCAAAAGTCTCCCATAACTTTTTCTGAAATCTTCCATCACTTTTTTATCATCCAGAGAAATCAAACCTCGTAACTCTCGCATGTCAGGTGTTGGTAGCTTGTAAGCCACTATTTTCTTTAGAGATGCCATGTCAGCCATAAGGATCAAGATCACTAGAACCAGGGGAGAAGTATGCACTTGCAACACAGACACACGTTAATGATATACATGTGGAGATGCAAAAATGCAAGATGCAAGATGCAAGAATACTAGGATGCTGCAAGAGATCAAGAATGTGCTGTTGATTGGGGAAGACCAAAACTCTGCTCTGTCAAGAACAAACACATCTCTGATGATAAGAACCCTCTGATACCAACAATACTGATTCAAACTGTCAAGAGAAAACCAGGTTGTCTGAAGGTAAAAGTTTCCTGCATAGCCCAGCCCCGCTCACAGGTATGGACCTAATCCACTGACACAGGTATGGCATCCTATGCGTTCCTCAACGTCACAGACTTTCACGAAATGATGATATGTTCACCATTTCTGGTTTGGCATCATCACTTCCTGAAGAGGCCTCACTTAGCTGAGTCACAAATGATCGGTCCCCAGAGTCGAGAATCCCCAGATCCAAAATCCCCTCGAGTCCAAAGGACCGATAGGAAGTCATCAAAGAGAACCTCGCCTGAGTGTGGATTACATGGGAACTGGTGCGAGCAAAGCAAGCATGTCCACCACTAATCCACTCTAATGCTATGTTTTCTCTCAAGCCTAGGTCTGGCTTCTCACTCATCAGAATCAGTCTCTCCCACAACAGCATAGCAAATAATCATATTATACTGAAAGTAAAGTGCAGGAAAGTAAAGTGTGATAAATAAATGCAAACCTAACAGATTAACACGCAAGCGCTAGGATTGACTCGCACAGGGGACGTTGGATCCCCAGCAGAGTCGCCAACTGTCGCTACTGTGAAAATAACTACGGATAAAGGGAAGGTTGCTCGCCAAGATATCGCATCTTGTGCCTACGTATTCTCATCAGAGAAATCAGATCGAACGTAGTTCGGGATAATGAAAAACCGATTGATTCATCTGTTTTTCCGAGTAGGGTTAACAAACAGTTCCAGCAGTTTGGTGTATGCAGCTCGCTCGTCGGAGACTCGTGTTTTACTGTTTGCGGTAGAACTGAGAGTTAACGACACTCTTTTCATCAGAAAAGGTTTTCCTTGAATTATAGGCCCACGGGGCAAAAGGAGGTTTGAATGTTTGTTTTTTAGTGTTTTACGGAAGAAGTGTTTTTTATGGACGTTTGTAATTCGTACTGCACTAGAGACTATGACTAAGGAACGAATTCGTTGCATATCGTCCAAAGGACTTATACTAAACACTCTAGACGATTGCGAATAGACCGCTCAATTATCATTTCCCAAGTGGCTTAAGGCTCGTAACGTACTGTATGAATTTGCCTTTATTACGTATTTTACTGTTGTTTTGGAGATAAGAAGAGAACGAACTCTACAGGGGAAACTGTCAAGATTCCTACTGTTGTCATGCCATGGATTCATCCTATGGTTGAGTTTGAAACAGGTAACTCCTAGATGTTATCATGCAAAGGTTTCAACCTAAAAGTCTATCATCACTTTCTTATCAAAGGAAGTGAGAGTCTTAAGGGATCATGTCAATAGGAAACAGAACAACAACTGCCAAAATCATTAAAGTAGATAAAACAGAAGAGCAAACAATAAAGATGCAAATGGAATACAGCAATACAAGCAGAGGGAGCAACTCAACCTCTAAGCAAAACAGGCAAAGAGAACAAACAGAAACAGACAAGCAAAGGGAGGGTCACCTCAACCTTTCAATGCAGTCATGCATCTAAACCAAAGTCTCTACTCATGAAAATCTATCCTAATGCAACAAGCAAATCAATCAAACAGGGAGGAGAAGTGTAACCAAGATGAGCAACAGGGAAATCATCCCATGCCACATCAGCCTAGATGTGTGTCAAAACAAGAGTCCATCATGGGCTCAACCTCTTGAGGAATGCACAAAATTCAACCAAGGGAAGGATTAGGGTCTCCCAAGAGGGATCCTATGTCAATAGGACAGAGAGACTGGGCGTTGGTCCTAGATGTCAATCTAAGGTATCTGGTTAAGGTGTATCAACACAGAATGTCCATCTAAGGCTCAACCTGTTGAGGAATGCACAGAATCCAACCAAAGGAAGGATTAGGCTCTCCAAAGAGGGATCCTAAGAAAGGGACTTGGATAAAGAAGACAGTATAAACCAAAGGAATATACCATGCCATGAATTTCAATCCAAGGCTCAACCTTTTGAGGAATTCACATAATCCAACCAAAGGAAGGATTAGGCTCTCCCAAGAGGGCTCATCATCAAGACTTGAAGGAGGAAGATAGTATAAACCAAAGGAATATACTATACTGATGAATGTCAATCCAAGGCTCAACCTCTTGAGGAATACATATAATCCAACCAAGGGAAGGATTAGGCTCTCCCAACAGGGATCCTCATCAAGACTTGAAGAAAGAGGATAGGGCAAAGCCCAGGGAAGAAACCGCACAGGGGAAAGAAGACATCACATAAACTTCTAAGAACCCTAATGACTAGCTACAAGTATCACCTAAACTAAAAAGATTCAAAAGCTCTATCAAGGCTTAACAAATGTTCTAAATAGGTGTCAACCTAAGCTCTACTCTATCAAGAAAGAATTTGAATCCTAGAGTTAGTTAAAGTTCACTTTAAAGCTTAAACTATGAGGCAAGCTGAATTAGGGTCACCCTAATTTACAATCAACTTGTAAAATCTAGTTAAAATACTAAAATCAATCCTAAAAGGCTAGGAAAAATTCTAAGGCTTCCTAAGTGTGTTAAAGAATCATGGTACAAAATCCAGAGCCAAAACCTAAATCTAAAGGTTCTAAACAAATCCTACACTTAAAGGTATGCTTAAGGGAATCCACAAGGGAAAGGTCCTAGAAATCTATCTCAAACCTATACCTAAAAGCTTCTAAAGAATGCAAGAAAAATTCATACAACCCTATCAAGAGGTCTGAAGCACACATACAAAAATTCAACACTAAATTCAAATCCATGAGATAGCACAAAAATCAGAAAGAAAATCAATCATTTTTACATTTTTAATAAACTAATAAAAAATGGAAAAATGGCAATAAATGGAAATTTTGTCAAAAACTCAATTAAATTGCATACAAAAATCAGGGACAAGCCAAAGATCAATCATGATTTTAGATATTTTTCTATCAATTATTTCTATTTTTAAAGCATTAAAAACAATTAAATGAATAAAAGAAATTCACAAAATGAATTAAAGAAATCAAAAGCTGAGAAAATAACATGGCCCTTGGATCACCAGACCAGTCAACTCATCTAAAGCTCCCTAATGCGCCACGTAGTGCACTGAGTCACTAAATGAAACGCCGTATTTCATTAAACGGGCTGAAACCACATCCTGGCCACACAAACAGCATACCAAACAAGCAATCCTAAGCACTACAAGTTTCCACGTAGCAAGTTAAACTTTAGTTCAAAATAAAATTGAATCTGGTCCACACGATGGGGCTACCGGTCAAGGCGTTCACACAGATCAAGCGGTCTTGTTTTAAACTCAAGAAATGGAGGGGAATTCACAGCTCACCGGAGAAGATGAACCCACGGTGGTTCCGGTCATCTTCTCCGGCCACCAAAAATTGCAGAGGTTCACAACCCTAACCAAAACCTACGATATCTTATACCAAAACACTCGCCTTGAACAGTAGATCAAGAATCTACACTCCATTTTCACTATTAACCAATAACATGTCTAAACCGAAGCCCTAAAGTTTTGGCATCACATCAAGAATCATCACAATAAGCCACATTTCATTCCTATAATCATATAGGTAACCTCAGAAAACTTACCACATATCTATTCTAACTTAATTGTGCATAAATTAAGAGCAATGGTGAAAAACAAGAACCTGTTCAGAAGCTTCGAATTTGGCACTCTCAAGTGTGAATTCTGGCTTCAAAAGGTGCAGAAACAATCAGTGAACGATGCTTGATCAATCTTGATACTCAGTTGCTCTTGAAATTGCTTCAACCTCCAAACTCGAACTTCACTCTTCAAGCCTCAAAACGTCAACTGTTTCTAACTGATTTTCCTCCAAATCGCAACTAACTTCATCTAAACTTCATTTGGAGTTTATATAGAGGATGTTTGGATCAATATCAGGCCCATACATGGCCCATTCCATCAATTTCACTTTCCAATTTTCCTTAATTTTTCTCACTATGGCAGCCACGAAGCAGCTCTGTTTTGCATTCCAATTTTACTCAAAATCATTGCTTGGATGTTGGTGAGGATGAAGGGTTGGGATTAATTCATTAAATCCAATCAATGGTGTGTGTTGATCATGTTACTACATTCTTAAGAAATCTCAAAATTGTCCATGAGATGTGTTTCAAATTGGAAATGTAGAGATGTCAATCTAGTCCAAATGTCCTTTACCTTCAAAAAATGCACAAGCTTGTTGCACTTTGAACCAAAATGATTTATTTTGTAATTTTCTCATTTTTATTCCTTTAATGATTCCTTTATCAGAATTTCTTCATACATTTCTCATTTTAATCCATATCAATGAATTCTTGGGTCATGGTTTGATAAATAACACCATTTTGAACAACTTTCAAGTTGAACAAAATTCCATTTGAGGTGTGTAACTTGATGAACTTAACCCATAATAAAAAATGGCCTATAATCTCAAATTCCCAAAATACCCTTGTCTTGCAAAGATCATATCTTGAGTTCTACAAATACAATCATGGACTTCTAGTCATTTTTAGAAATCTAAGAAGATAAGGAACAACATTCATGTTGGCCAAAAGTTCATGAGAATCATCTTTCTAGGGCAAAAGTGTCATGCAAGTTGGTTAACCTGTAACTTGTCTGACTCATAACTTGAGTTCTATAAACCCCATCAAGGAGTTATAGTACTCAAATTAAAGATATGATCATGCTCTACAACAATCATGTTGGGGTCAAGGTGAGATGAAAATCACATCTTGAGTTAGGTGGTCTTGAAGTTAGGCACTAAACCAGGGGATTTTACACTGTCAAGCTTAGAAACCCTAGCCTAGGAACTCCTCACACTCTTGATTCATGATGCGTTGACCTTGGAATCATCCCTTGGGCATCTTAATACATCAACCCATGATCACATGGCCTTGAAATCAGGTCTCAACCTTCTTCAAGTCACCTGTTGACCTAGGGTTGACTAGATGAAACCCTAGTTACACAAATCTTGGTAGTAGCTTCTCATACTCCACATAATGACCTGTCTAGGCTTCAAAATGACTTTCAATACTTCTCATGAGCTCTCTCAAGGCTTCAAGTCCAACTTCATGGATCCAAAATCACCTGAGTAGCTTCCCACTAACCTTCAAGTTAGGGGGCATGCACTCTTATGTCCAACCCCTTCTTTGAGGAACTTTAACTTCTCTGATGAGGATATCAACCCTTGGATACTTGAATAAAGATTCTTAGATAGCTCCATAGCGTTGTGTAGCCCTTGGTTGGCAGTCATACCTCTTGATCTCCTGCACACATG
Organism: Lathyrus sativus; assembly: GCA_963859935.3. Taxonomy (NCBI): domain Eukaryota; kingdom Viridiplantae; phylum Streptophyta; class Magnoliopsida; order Fabales; family Fabaceae; genus Lathyrus; species Lathyrus sativus. The sequence continues at coordinate 213,676,704 of OZ012736.1, read as the reverse complement.
TCAATGCAATGCAAATGATAATGCTAGAATGCATGCAATGAAACACAAGCTAAGTAAAGCAAAAGGTTAGGCAACTTTTGGGGTGCAACACATTGGATAGAGGATGATAAAATCTTTGTAATGTGAAAAGAAAGTATTAATTTAACAATCTGAGTTGAGAGATATGATCCTTCAAAGTAGCTTGCATCAAAAGGTTCAAAATTACAAAACACTTAGAAAAATTTCAAGTCTTTTTAGGGACCAAAAATGACCTATAATGTTTTGATAAAATACAAAGTCTTCCATAGGTGTTTTTCACTTCCTCATTGAATCAAAGTTGTAGAGGACATCTTCAAGTTCATTTTAGAAAAAGAATGGGCTCCAAATGTTGAGAATTGACCAAGTTATGACCTTTTGAAGTTGACTAGAAAATCTTTCCAAAACTCGAAATGACATATAATGTCTTCAAACTTTTGATAACTTTCCAAACATAATTGGATCTTTCCTTGGAAAGAGAACTTGTTGGGGATGATGAGAAATGTTCAATAGAAAAAGAACTACCTCAAGATGTTGAAAATTGAAAGAGTTATGTCCATTTGATCATAGCATCCACAAATTGATGATGATGGGTCTTTGGGGCTTGAGAATGCCACAAAGACAAGGAGAAAACCTTGCTTGAGGTTGAAGAAACATATTACTCTTTCTTGAGAAACAAACCATGGTACCTTTAGAAACAAACCATGGTACCTTTATTAGAACTATGCTATGCAAAAATTAGAATGAAAATATAATGAAACAAAAGCCAAGACACAATAGGAGAGATGGGCAAATTTTGGGGTGCTACACACACAAACAAGAATTGTGCAAAAAAATGCTTTGAACATGTGATTAATTTGCAAAAATAATCGAGAAAAATTATGAAATTAATCGAGAAAAATCCAATTCAAGTCGATTCTTCCTTAAAACAACAACATTAACATCAATATGATCAAGCATGGGGAAGTAGATGGATAAAGCATGCAAACAACCCCAAATAGCAGCAGTTTGGGCAAAAGTCGCAGCCGTAACCGGTTACGAGAAATGTTGTAACCGGTTATAAAGGCCAAAAAAATCCTCCCAGGGGCGCAGGAAGGTGGCGTAATCGGTTATGCCAAATTTCGTAACAGGTTACGCGCGCAAAAACAACAACAACAAAAAATGAAGAATCCAAAAGCACTTTTTTCAGAATCACTTTTCATGCAATCTCAAGGTAGCATGGCATAACACTAGATACTTAATTCATGTTAATTCACATCAATATGAGTGTTGTAACCCAAAATTTGACCTCCTCTCATTGCATTTTTGCGTGAGCATGTGCATTCACAATTCTGGCATATGCATTAGCATTGTTTCTCTGTGGTTTTGTTACAGGGACATTCAGAGTTTCAAAGCCTGATTAATCACATCCTCACAAATTCGTCACAACATTAATACAAGGAAAAATATAAGGGTTTCCATGCCTATTTATTAAAGTAAAGTGTCGAAGTTCAGAGCCATGACCATAACCCATTGTTTCAAGCCAAACTGGGAAATTTTTACCTATGTTAATCGATTAACCATTCGCAAGGAAAAACTAGTTAATCTATTAACACCCTTTTACAACATTGTTTTTAGTTTTTGAACAACTGTTAATTGATACACCCGGAAGTTTTGTAGAATTTCAGCCTTTTACAACACTACGACAACTTCTTCTTCACTATTTTGGTCTATTTGGTTCTAGTATCATGCGAAATTTTCTAGACACTTCAAGAAACCATTCGCATTTGCTACAATACATCATTTTCAACCAAGACCACCATACACTTACATTTCCAAACATATGAACCCTTGGATTTTGGACTTGCATGGGGATTCTCCCACCGAGATAACGAATAACTAATTGAGCCAACTTTCGACTCGGTGAGTTAGATGTAACTAACTCTAACGAAAGCTCCAAACCTAGCTCCAAGCTTATCCCACTTCAAAGCTAGCTTCTATATAAAAAAACCTTCACATTTGTGAAGAGGACCTTAGCCATCTCTCAGTCTTTTCACTTTCAATTCTCTCTCACTTTCACTCTTCTCTCTCAATTCTCTCTCACTTTCACTCTTCTCTCTCAATTCTCTCTGAGATTTCTATAACTCATCTTCATCTTTTTCATTAAACCACACACAAAAGCTAAATTTCCACCATTAGAGTGTAACAATCTTCACCTTGAACTTGTTATTCTCTTGAGCTAAACCTCCATTCCACTACATATCTACTTGGATTTATGGATTTACAGTAGCTTCTACTTCAATTCAAGTAATAATCTCAAGTGTTTCGGTGCAAATTCATGTTTGGAGCATTTATCGCATTTTTGTCGGTTTCGCTACGATTTGATCTCAAGCTTGGAATTATCATGTTTTCTTTGCTTATTCTCACCAGATTTTACTTGCAACAACTACCAAGGAAAACCTCTGCCTTGTAGGTTGGTTATTCTTGCTCAATTTTACGTTTCTGATCATTTTCGCATTTTTCATGATGTAGCTTAATTGACATTTTTGTTGTTTGAATTCTTGATTAGGCATGACCAATATTTTTAGCTTTTATTTGATATGAATTAACATGTTTTATGCACCTTATTCCATGCTTTGATCCATTGCAAATACATGAAAATCTATTGTTAGAAGTGCTTTTGAAAAGTTATTTTTCTGCTTCTGGTGCAGCGTTAATCGATTAACCATCTGCAAGGAAAAATTGGTTAATCGATTAACACCTATTACAACGCCATTTTCAGTTGTTAAATAGCTATTAATCGATTAACCATTTGCAAGGAAAAATTGGTTAATCGATTAACACTGCTGCAGAAGCTCTTTTTTTGTGCTTTTTCATGCTTGTTTGGATTTCTTTCCACATTTAACTTCCATGGCTTGACATACTTGATAGTTGTGATTGTTTTTTGAGTTGTTTAGCCTCTGGTTGAATTATGTATGTGAAACTTTGACACATGATTTATCTATTATAAAATTGTTTGCATTCTTGATGTTCTGTAATTATGTTGTTTTTTTGCATACTCTTGTTTATGTGTTGACAGGATTAGTGATGCATGCTAATTGGTCTTTGTTAATGCTTGACAATTCCATTTTGTTGCATTAAGTTTGTTCTTTATTAAACATATTCAATCTTGTATAATCATTATTTCAAATGTTTGCTTTGATGATCTTTCGACTCATGTGAAAGACCATTGGCTCGTTCTCTCTCTTTGATTGATTGATCGCAACCTTGTTTCGATTAGTTAATCTTCCTTGCTTGATCTTATCTTTAGGATCTTTTTAGAGTTTCTATTTCTTTGTCCCTAGTAGAGTTTCCAGCTGAAGCTAGCAACATTATACCTGAGTGAATCACACACTCAAAGATACAATAGATTTGCCACTAAACTTTATTTAGTCCCAAAGGACCGCGAAAATCAATAAAACCCAAGGGGAAGAGAAACGGGTAAGGAGGTAGGTTATGCAAGAGGAAGGGACTAGCACCTCACACATCTGTCGTACTCGACGGAAACAATTTCGCTTACTTTTAGGCTTGGATGTGTTATCTATCTAAATTCTTCTAGCTAAAGAGAAAGGAAAAATAAAACGAAAGCGCTCGTGAAGGATTCGGTCATTCGTGCCTACGTATCCTCATAGTGGAATGAGGAATTCAGAGCTCTGTAGTTCATGGAACCAGGTAAGAGAAGGAGAAGACGGAAGAGGGTAGAAGGTAGCTCTCCAAGATCTCGCAATCTTGTGCCTACGTATCTTCATAGTGCTATGAGGAAGTCAGAGCTCCGTAGTTCGGGGAACTAGGATGGAGAAAGAAAAGGAAAATGATGTCAACACCGAGAGAGAAAGAAGGTAGAAATACTCTACTGGGGAAGACAAAAGAAATGGTGTTAAAACCAATCAAGAAATGCAAAGGAATGGTGTCGAAACCAAGAGAATAAAGGATCAAAGGAATTGAATCAAGACAGGGGAAGATACACTAGGGATTCAATATATTAACAGGCAGACTATGATTAATCATAGAAATAGAAGATTACAACTCTGGGGGGAGAAAGGTTGGTGTCAACAAACAGACTGTGATTAACCAGAAAAAGGAGAAAAGAGACTGACTCTGCAAGGAAAGAAATTGGTTTAAGTAGACAGACTCTAATCAACCAGAAAAAAAAAGGGAGTATTGAACCAAGATTAGGTGTTTGACACTCTAGGTGACTCGGTGTTTAACTGATAATCAGTAGTTAACTGAAAAGAGAAAGGAAATATTGTCTAACTGACAGACCGTGATTGGCTAGAAGAATAAGTATTAACCAAGAGGTGATTAACTCAACAAGGAGAGGCGAAATTGGTTTTAACAAACGAATTTTGATCAACCCAACGATGGGTGTAGAACCAAGCAAAGGTTATGAGCCAAGAGAACGGGTGTGGAACCAAGTAAAGGTTGTGACGTAAAAGGAAGGGTGTGGAACCAAGCGAAGGTTGTGGCACAAAAGGATGGGTGTGGAATCAAGCAAAGTTTGTGACGCAAAAGGACGGGTGTGGAACCAAGTGAAGGTTGTAACCCAAAAGGACGGGTGTGAACCCAAGTGAAGGTTGTGACCCAAAAGGACAGGTGTGAAACCAAGCGAAGGTTGTGAGCTAAAAGGACGGGGGTGGAACCAAGCAAATCTTTTGACCCAAAGAACAGTGTAGAACCAAGCGAAGGTTGTGAACCTAAGGGGTTTGGTACATCGACTGAACAAGCAGCACTTTTACGAAGAAAGGGTATTTGAACCAAAAGAAGGTTACTAACCCAAAGGTTTGAGTGTTTGAACTAAATAAAGGTTTCTAACCGTTGGGGATTCGTTATTTTAACAGACGAATTAAGAATAACCGAAAAGAATAAGTGATTAACCAAGAAACGGTGATTAACTCAAGCAAAGCTTAGTATGTAAACAAACATACTATAGTTAACTGAGGAATAGGTGTTTAACCTAGAGAAGTTGATTAATGCAAGAGGAACTCAGTATGTTAACAGACAGACTGTGGTTAACTTAGAAAAGGAGTAAATTGGTGTTTTAACTGACAGGCATTGATTAACCAACAAAAAAGGGAGAGAGAACCAAGAAAATGTTGCAAACTCCATTAGGAACTCAGTATTTAACAAGCAGACTGTGATTAACCAAAGAAAAGGATTCCGACTTCGCTGGGGAAGAATAAAATTGGTGATTAATAGACGGACTGTGATTAACCAATTTACTTCTTCCCCAGCAAAATCGTAATCCTTTTCTTCGGTTAATCACAGTTTTCCTATTAAATACCGAATCCCTAGCGGAATTCGCAACCTTTTCTTAGTTGTCTCTCCCTTTTTCGTTGGTTAATCACTACTTATCAGTTAAAACACCAATCTACTACTTTTCTCAGTTAACCACAGACTGTCTGTTAATCACCTTCTCTTGATTAAACACTCGTTCCTCAGTTAACCACACTCCTTCTTTTAACATACTGAGCTTTTCTTGAGTTAATCATTGTTTATTGGTTAATCACTCACTCTTTTCGGTTAATCATAGTCTGTCTGTTAAAATACCGAATTTCCAACAGTTGACAACCTTTCCTTGGTTCAAATACTCGCACATTTGGGTTAGTAACCTTCTTTTGGTTCAAATACCATTTCTTCAGTCAATTATTGCTCGTTCAGTCTATGTACCGAACTCCTTTGGGTCAAAACCTTCACTTGGTTCCACGCCTATTTTCTTGGGTCACAACCTTTGTTTAGTTCTACACCCTTCCTTTTGGTTAATCATCATTCGTCGGGTAAAAGCGAACTCCTTTCTCTTTTCAGCTAACCAAAGTTTATCAGTTAACACATCGAGTCCCTAAAGAGTCAAACACCTTCTCTTGGTTCAATACTCTCCTTCTGGTTCATCATAATCCGTCTGTTAACATGCTAAGCTTCTCTTAAGTTAATCATCGTCTCTTGGTTAATCAATCAATCTTTTCAGTTAATCACAGTCCGTCTGTTAAAATACCGAATCCCAAAAGGTTAGCAACCTTTCTTTGGTTCAAACTGTCGCATCTTTGGGTTAGTAACCTTCTATTGGTTCAAATACCCTTTCTTCGATCAAGTACTGCTTGTTCAGCCAGTGTACTGAACATCTTTGGGTCACAACCTTCACTTGGCTCTCCACCCATTCTTTGGGTCACAACCTTCGCTTTGTTCCACACCCATCCTTTTGGGTCACAACCTTCACTTGGTTTGACACCCGTTCTTTGGGTCACAAACTTAGCTTAGTTCCACACCCGTCCTTTTGGGTCACAACCTTTGCTTGGTTCCACACCCGTCTTTTTGGGTCACCACCTTCGCTTGGTTTCACACCCGTCCTTTTGGGTCACAACTTTTGCTTGGTTCCACACCCGTCCTTTTGGGTCTCAACCTTCGCTTGGTACCACACCCGTCCTTTTGGGTCACAACCTTCGCTTGATTCTGAACCTGTTCTCTAGGGTCACAACCTTCGCTTGATTCAACACCCATCCTTTGGTTGATCATAGCCCTTCTTTTAAAACCAATTTCTCCTCTCATTGTTGAGTTAGTCACCTCTTGGTTAATACTTATTATTTTGGCCAATCACTATCTGTCAGTTAGAGACCAATTCCCTTCTCTTTTTAGTTAACCGCTGTTTATCAGTTAAAACACTGAGTCCCCCAGAGAGTCAAACATCTCATCTTGGTTCAATGCTCCCTTTTTTCTAGTTGATCACAATCTGTCTATTAAAACCAATTTTTCATGGCAGAGTCAATCTCTTTTTTCCTTTTTCTAGTTAATCACAATCCGTTTGTTGGCACCAACCTTTTTCCCCCTAGAGTCATAATCTTTTTTTCCTTCAGTTAATCACCGCCTACCTGTTGATATACCGAATCCCTAGTGTATCTTACATTGTCTCAATTAAATTCCTTTGATCCTTTATTCCCTTGGTTTCGACACCATTCATTTGCATTTCTTTCTTGGTTTTAACACCATTTCTTTTTGTTAGTTCTTGATTGGTAGGAATTTTGGTAAAACTAGAACTAATCACAAGATTCCTACAGGATGTCGTGACATCTGTCTGTCAGGAACAAGAGGTTGCTTTATGTTTTATATCATGTATCATCTCTATGATGTCAAATAAGATGTATTGACAATCATGGACTAAGCATTCAGTATGAATGGTTTTATGTGCCCTTATCTTTTTGTGCAAGTTGGCTGCACTTTTTCAGTACAGAATCTGCAAGCTTCTTGTGACCTACTGTAGGCGTTCCTATTCAGTTATTATGGATCAGATTGTATTTGATTTGAAGATATTTTCAGAAGATTGTTTGAAGATTGGGAGATTGATTTGATTGGATCTGATTGATCAAATTAAATCTGGTTGATTGTTGTAATTTATGAAGATTGAAATCTTCTCTTCCTGCTGTTACTTTTGCCAATGCCCAAGCCCATTCTGCATTGTTATTTAAGGAGGTGAAACCCTAGCTTGAAGATTAGAGAAGCAAGGATTAAAAAGCGTGTGCATCTGGTTAAAGTTCGGGCTTCTTGTGTGTTAGTTTTTTGAGCCATTCACTCATTATTTAATGTGTGAATTGGACTAGGTTGTTATTTGTAAATTGTTAATTGTTCACTCAATGCTTTTAAGCAAGAGTGTATTATACTTGATTGACGCTTTTAAGCAAGATCAAGTTGTGACTTTGACGAGTGTCTTCTAAAGTCTTTTCTTTGTGTTGAAAGTTATCACTGTTGTGATTTAGGCGGAGTGAGAGGTGTCTCTTGTCTAGTGCGTTCTAGGCAGAAGTTGCATGGGTGGAGATTAAGTGAGGAGTTGTAAACTGGGAGTTTAGCTCTGAATTAATTCTACTGTTAGTGGATTTCCTCCCTGGTTTGGTAGCCCCCAGATGTAGGTATGTTTTCACCGAACTGGGTTAACAATTATTGTGTCTCTTTTAATTATTATTTGTTTAGCTGCGCTCTTTGTTCTTGACAAACAAATATTTGTGTCGTGAACATCTCTTTCGACATCTAATATCTAATACCAGAATTTCAATTGGTATCAGAGCATACATCCTGCTCTGGTTCTGGGTGAGATCTAGAGACGATACTTTCTGGTACCATGGACAAAGAAGGAGGATTTGTGAACAGACCACCTGTCTTGGACGAGAACAATTATGACTACTGGAAAGCTAGAATGGTTGCCTTCTTAAAATCTCTGGATAGTAATGTTGCACCCCAAAATTTGCTCAAACTTTTCTTACCTGGTTTATGTTTCATTGCATTAACATTTGCATAGTTATATCATTTGCATATCATGGTATCATTCATATAGCAGGGGATCAAGTGTGATTCTTATCAAGAGAAGCCTAGCAAGAGGTCTCATTCAAGATTGAGAAGTTGTCAAAGTCATCAGGAGGGGAGTTGAGGGCCTAAGGGTTTAGATGTTTGAGTGTGAATTTTCTCCTAACTTGAGGATCAACTGAAGACCATCAGAGGGTTGTGAAGTGTTGAATGTGAGAAGAGGATGTGTATGAAGCTCACAGAATGCCTGGGGGGGCATGGGAGAGCTCTATCCAGTCATTGTGTCAAATGCAAGAGCTACAGTTGAAGTGCAAGCAATTAGGGTTTCATCTGGATCAATTCTAGGTCAACTGGGCAATTCAAGAGTATCAAAGCCTACTTTTAGGTCATGGAGTTCATGAAATGGTATGATGAGACATTTTTGGTGTTGTTCTAAGATCAAGTCAAGAAAAGTCAAGAGTGTGGGAAGTTGCTAAATTAAGGTTTCAGTGTAAAATCCCCTATTTAGTGCCTAACTTCAAGACCACATAAGTCAATATACAAGTTTCAAATGGATCTTTGGCCAACATGGAACTTGTAAAGCATCTCAATACCTTTAATTTGAGTACTATAAGTCCTCAAGGGGATTTATAGAACTCAAGTTATGGTCCAGACAGGTTACAAGTCCTCAGATGCCTCTGAAATTGGTCTGTGAAAATCATATGACTTCAAAGCTATTTTTGACCTAGAAGGAGGGTTCACCTGAACTTTTGGCCAACATGAAAGTTGTTCCTCATTCTATTATCTTTCTAAATTGTACTAGAAGTCTTCCATCTGATTTGTAGAACTCAATTTATGAGGTTTACAAGTCAGGGGTATTTTGGGAAAGTGAGATTATAGGCCATTTTCAATCATAGGTCAAAATCTCCAACTTGCACTTGTCAAATGGATTTTTGTTCAACATGAAAGTTGTTCAAAATGGGGTTTTTAGGCTAGCCAAGACGTCATGATGAATTGATTGGTCTCATAGCAGGACTTGGTTTGAAATGGTTTGAATAAGAAAGATTTTCAAATGAATTAAGGAGGGAAAATTGATTTTTTTTGAGTTAAAGGACCAAAACATGTCAAGTAACTACATTTTTTTGAATGGAAATTGAATTCTAAGCACTTTGGCATTACCAGAATTTTGAGTTTAGGACAAGTTTCATGAGTTGTCATTTGGTTTCTTCATTTGCAAGTCACACATCCAAAATTCTTCACCAAGGCATTTCAAGTGCTCCTTTTGGTCTTAATACATTCACAAGGCCATGTGCTATTGAAAGGGAAGATTTTAGAACCATTTCCATGGCTAATTCGTGACTGTTACATTGCACATGTGAAGAGAAAAACAGAAATTTGGATTGGCTGGATTGGGCCTCAATTGAGTTTCTAAAGCCCATAGACATGTTCTATTTAAGTTCTTTGGTGATTTCAGAATCATTTTGGTGCAATTTTCGTGGCTGAAGCAGAGATAGCAACTTCATTTTCAAGCAAGCAAGTGCAGATCGGGTTTTGAGTTCCAAGCCATTTCAGATCAAATTGAAGCTTACAACATCTTTCTCTTGCATCCTTGAATGATTCTGGAGAGTTTTGAAGGTTGAATCGTGCTCTAACTACATCTGTTAGTGGATCTACATCAGGTATGTAACCTTCAAATTTCTCACCATTGTAGGAAGATGTAGATCAATTTGCATATGTGGTTAGGATCTATTTAAGGAGTAGATCGTTTCTGGACAGAATTTTGGACAATTAGAGACAAATTTAGGTGAGGTTTAATTTCTGTTGAGGCACGAGTTGGTTTGATCTTAAGGGATTCATATGGTTTGGATAGATCATGATGAACTAGGAAGTGTGATGAACATTTCTATGCAATTAGAATAGAGTTTGGTGATGATCAATGTTGGAGTGTCATTTGAACTTTGAATCGGATTTGAAAACCTAGCCTGATCTAGAGAAAATGAGTATGATATTTAGAATCTACATGAAATTCTGAGTAAGATTGGTATAAGGATTGTTGTTTCTGGATACCTGCAACCACCTGCTCACCGGAGAAGACGACCGGAGTCTTCTCCGGCCACCATACTGAGTCTCACTCAGGCCAGTCTGAGTTTTGGAGAAGACGAGCTTGGAACCATTGGATCTTGCCTTGACCAAAGACTTTCCCCTTCATCCAACGGATGTGTTTTAATTTGAGGTTGGACTTTTTTGAGTCCAAAACGATGCAGTTTCATTAAATGACGTGGACATGCTCCTGGCTCTTGGATCAGCTGACTAGTCCACGTATCCAAGCGCTCATGTTTTATTTCAGTTTTTATTTTCTTTTATTTCATTTTTGTTTATTTTAAATGCTTTATTGATTCAAAAAATCACAATAAATTCAATTTTGATCCAAAAATTATTTTAAAAATATCTCCATGATCTTGAGAGAATTTGTGATTTTCTGAAATCAATAAAATGAATTTTCATGCATTTTTCAATTTAATTTGATTTTTCTTATTTTGTTTAATTCTTTAATATTTGCATATTTGACCATCTGTTTTGTTGAATTTTGTTCTTCCAATGAGTGATGAATATGGCTTTGATTTTTTAGTATGTTTTAGGGTAGATATTCATGTTCCCTTAGAAGTCTTTTTAGAATTTTAGAATAACTTTAGGTTCTGTTTTAGGTGTTGAGATTAGAGCCTTCCCAAACCTGTGGATCACCTTGATACCCTTCAATTTCGAAATTATTTAGATGACTTAGAAGTTGAATTAGGCTTTAATATTTCAACCCTAGGTTGTTAAAACATGTATGTTCTCCTAGGAATTTTATTAGAATTTTACAACTTTTTTTTTCTATTTTAGTTGTATTTTGCAAGTTTCTTGTGCTTGTGGTGTTCTATTTTGGGTGCCTTTGTTTGCTTGGTTTTGCTGATGACCTTGGAGCTGGATTTGCTTGAATTCCTTCTTGGGAGGTCTTCTAGATTTGGTGTAGCTGATGTGGCTTGAAGATTGGAGTTTGGAATTGAAGTTTTCTTTTCCTTTAGGAGTTTTTTAGGAGCTTAGGAAATTAGGGTTTTAGGAAGTGCTATTAGGACTAGTTTTGATTCTTTCATCAAATATAGAATGCATTGTGTGCTTATATTCTATCCAATGATGTAAAGTCCTCCTAGGGAAACTTCATCTCTCCTTTGGAGGGATGTGTGGTATGCCCATAGTTGAGTAGAACTTTGATGATGCCTTTCCATTTCAATGTTGGTACTTGATGATTTCCTTTGGTTCTCAACATTTCAACTTTGATCTTAGTGATTAGTCCTTTGCTTGGAGTGTGCTTGCTAGAGCTTGAAGATGAAGTTTGATGTAGCTTGAGATAGAATCTAGCTTGAAGATGAAGCCTTGTTACTGTCAACTTTGTTGTCAAGAGGATTTGCTGTTCAGAGCTGCTGTTGAGGATTGAAATTGCTGTCTGCTGAAGATTGTTGCTGCTGCTTGGGCTGCTTTCTCTATTTCTTTTCTTTTGTTGTTTTGTCTGTTTGCTTGTGTTGGTTACCCTTAGGTTTGAGGTGGAGCTTGTCTCCTCTTGCCTGTTGTTTTCTTAGGTTCGAGGTTGAGCCGGACTCCCTTGCCTCGCTTGTACTGTTGCATATCATGCATTTTACTGTTTACTGTTTACTGCTTGTTTTCTTTGGCTGTTTTCCCCTAGGATCTCTGATTTCCTCTGTGCAAGAGGGAATTATGACAGACATTAGGTTTTGACCCATGCATGATAACTGTAGGTAGATCCCCCTTTCAACCGTAGTTTTAGGGTGTCTTTCTCTTCTCCTCTCAACACAATTCAAAAACACAGTAATAAGGTTAATTGAAGTCGTGCGTTAAGAGCCTTAAGCTATATGGGAAGAGGTTGGTGGAGGGTCTCTCTCCAGTAATCTGGATGTTAGTTGGTACCCTTTGGGTGACATACAAAGCGTTCACTCCTGGGTCATAGTCTCTAATGTGACTGAGATTGCAAACATCCTAAAAAATAGTTCTTTCGTAAAAGACTCAAATAAACATTCAAACTCTGTTTTTGTCCTCTTGGACCTTTAATCAGGAAAACCCTTTCTTAAGGAGATAAAAAACTGTCAGACAAACTTGTGTCTTCCGTAGCCCGAACTACGTTTGCTCTGATCTTTCATGTCGTATGAAAGTACGTAGGCACGAGATGCGACATCTTGGCGAGCAACCTTCCCCCCTTAACCCGTAGTTAGGCGAACTACGTTGACTCTGATTTCTCGTTCCAGACTGGAATACATAGGCATAAAGTGCGATACTTTTCCGAGTCATTTTCTTTTCTTTTTTAACCCAGACCTTTTAGAGTAGATAGATAAACATACCCTTAGACAGAAAACAAGCGTGGATCCCGTCGAGTACGACGGACATGAAGGGTGCTAATACCTTCCCCTTGCGTAATCGACTCCCGAATCCAGGATTTGGTTGCAATGACCATTCCTTTCCCTCTTTGTGTTAGGTTTACTCTGAGCGTTTCCTTTCCCTCTTGTGGGATAAATAACGCACGGTGGCGACTCTTTGGTCATAGTCGGCGCCGATTTTCGCAGTAGCGACAAGTAAGGCATGGAAAGCTATTATCAAGGGATGGGAACATCCTATAATTATTGATAAAGATGGAAAGGCTACAACTGAATTAAAACCTGAAGAAGAATGGACAAAGGAAGATGATGATCTAGCTCTGGGAAACTCCAAGGCCTTGAATGCCTTGTTCAATGGAATTGAAAGGAACATATTTAGGTTGGTGAACAACTGTGAAATTGCTAAGGAGGCTTGGGAGATTATAAAGACTACTCATGAAGGCACATCCAAGGTAAAAATGTCTAGACTTCAACTCCTTACAACTAAGTTTGAAAACCTGAGAATGAAAGATGATGAAAGCATACATGACTTTCATATGAATATTCTTGAGATTGCCAATGCTTCAAGTGCTCTTGGTGAAAAGATGTCTGAAGAAAAGCTAGTAAGAAATATTCTCAAATCTCTCCCCAAGAGATTTGACATGAAAGTAACTGCCATAGAGGAGGCTCAAGACAATTGTAAGATGAGAGTTGATGAACTCATTGGCTCTCTACAAACCTTTAAAGTAGGAATATGTGACAAAGCTGACAAGAAAAAAAGCATAGCCTTTGTGTCAAATACTAAGGAAAGAGATGATGAATCTGATGAGGATACAAAGGAAAGTCAATCAAAGGCAATGGTTCTACTTGGAAGACAATTCAACAAGGTAATAAAAATTCTGGATATAAAGACAAGACCAAATGTCAAGAACACCTCACTTGACATCAGTAAGTCAAATGAAGTAGGAAGAAGAACTAGGGTTGAAGAAAAACCCACAAACAACAAAGGGATGCAGTGTTATCAGCGTGAAGGTTTTGGTCACATCAAATCTTAATGTCCTACCTATCTTAAGAAGGAAAAGAAAGGTCTAGCTGTTTCATGGGCTGATGAAGACTCTGACAGTGAGATTGAAGAGGAATCTGCCAAACATGTAACTGCATTGACTGGAAGATACTACTCTGATGAAGACTCCAGTGAAGATGAATTGACTTTTGAAGAACTAGTAGCTTCCTACAAAGAACCGTGCCTCAGAAGTGAAGAAGTTTTCCAGCAAAATGAAAAACAGAAGGAACACATCCTTAAGTTAAAGACTGAAAATGAGGAACACTTGACAATTATAAATGGTTTGAATGGTGAGATTGCTAAATAGACTAAAACTATTGCCAAATTAACAGATGAAGTTGGTCAACTGACTTCCCAACTTAACCAAATGGGAAAGTCTATTAAAATGATGAATAGTGGAACCAAAACCTTGGAAGAGATTCTTTAATCTGGAAAAAGTACTAGAGACAAGACAGGATTAGGATTCCATGAAGACAATAACTTTGCCTATCCTAATAAATCTTCTAGGCAGATGTCTCAACATCACTGAAGAAATCAGACCAGTCAACCTAGAAAATTCCAAAGATGGAGATGTCATCACTGTGGTCGCTTTGGTCACATAAAGTCCTTTTGTTTCAAACTTCATGGATATCCAAACTCTACTAATCAGACTAGACCTAACCACAACACCATCCTCTCCAAAAAGCAATGGGTTCCCAAGACTCCTATTACTTGCTTCATAGCTCATATGTCCCCAAAAACTTCTACTAGGGAACATTGGTAGTTTGACAATGGATGTTCAAAAGATATGACAAGGATCAAAAACATGCTGATGGACATCAAACCTCAGTCAACCAACTCTGTGACTTTTGGAGATGGAGGCAAAGGGAAAATCAAGGGAGTTGGCAAACCAAACTGCTCTGGAACACCAGACCTTGATAATGTGTTCTTAGTAAAAGGCTTAACTACCAATCTGATTAGCATAAGTCAACTGTGTGATCAAGGTCTAAATGTCAACTTTATTCAACTTGAGGTTTTGGTTACTAATAAAAGGGGAGAACTGATAATGAAGGGAGTCATATCCCAGGACAACTGTTACAAATGGGCTTCTCAGGACTCTAAATGCACTATCACCAAAGGAATAAAGAAGATCACATCTATTGAAGTTGTCAAAGGTATTCCCCATCAAAATATTGAAGAAAGAAAAATCTGTGATAGAATGTCACAGTAGAAGACTCTACATCTCACTACCTCTAAAGCTCTGGTACCTCCTCACATAAACTCAATGAGAGCTGTGCAGGTTGAAAATTTTGGTGGAAAGAAATATGCTTATACTGTTATTAATGCTCTGCAAGAATAGCTGAGAGAATTCATGAAAACTATGGAGTACATCAATAGGATCGTTAGGAGCAGGTACTCTAAACTTGTTTGGATGAAGCAGATACTCACAAAGTATAATGTCACACAAGATGTCATGACATTATCCTATGGTAAGAAGGCTACTCAACATAACAAAGCTAAGTATAGTAATACTAGGCATCCTTTTATTGAAAGGAAAATCCCTACTCTTGAGCATGTCACGACAGAAAATCAACAGGGAAATATTCATGTTAAAGCATTAAATACAAATCAGGCCGAGTCTTTGAAAAGAAAATTGGGGATTTGTACTTATGATGATTTATAGCAATTACTGCTAAGAGGGATTTCTGCTTTTAAAAGATGTTTCTTTCTTAAAATAGAGATGTTCCAACATCCCTTTTTATTACATAGCATGCCCTTGTCCACTCAAGCACGTTATCCCACTCAAATATTTCCCTCCAATTGCCCCTTCAACTCCCACGCCTCCACTACTCTTCAGACTATCCTTCTCTCTCTGCGTACTCACCACCCTACGACCTACCTCCAAACTCCTCAAACTTTCTCCTCTCTCAGAAACATCAGAATGTCTCCCAAACATGATGCTGCCTCTGTAACACCCCACTTCCCAAATTAAATAAAATATAAACATTATAAATAAATATCAGAGTTTTAACAAAAATAGTGGGATATCACATCACCAATAGTTATCAAAAATACTTTATTCATTATTTTCAAAATAATACAGCGGAAATTATTATTCCAACATTCTCGGCCATCTGCCATATTTACATAAAATCTTTATTATTATAATACACCAAAATGTGATACGTCACATGATTTTCAACAAGTTTAACATAAACAAATAAAACACCCATATCCCGTGTTACGTATCAAAGCATTCTAAGACCCGAATTGCACACCGCTATCCAAGCTATCTATGTACCTGGATTATCTGTACTTCCGAGGAAGCACAGACCGCAACAACAACAAAGGGGTGAGAAAACATGATCAAAATATATTGGTAATTTAATACATGCAATAAAGGTAGTAAAACACACCAATATTCACCCCATAACACCAATCATCGTACCTACTGTTTAAATTACAATATAACATATTATAATGAAAATATGCAACTCAACACCAAGCATGCGGTACCGACTCATTGGTTCATTCAATCGAACCCTGGACAAATCACTTACGCTCCTACTGAGATATGATCTATCCTTGACAGTTCACTTACGCTCCTACTGAGATATGATCTATCCCCGACAGATCACTTACGCTCCTACTGAGATATGATATATCCCCACAATTCCCCACAAAGGAGTACGGATGAATCACATACACTCCTCCTGAACAATGATTCATCCCACCAAACACCATGATATGTACGACACCAATGCACGACAACAATGCACGACAAACAAACTCAAGCACACGTGCACACGATCCTCCTGATCACATCACCATACATTATATATATTACACCACCAATAAACACAAGCATACTAAGTACACAACAATTAAACTCAAGTAAATAATCAATAAATCATTTCAATTGATCCATGGTTTAGTTACTATTTAATTAAACAATGACTCCCCAAAAATATGGGATATAAAAATATTTGGCAAATAACTATATTATTTATACCATTTTATATATCTATTTAAGAGCTTTCCAATGCTTCAAACGGGGACTAAAACCGACTTACGGATCAAAAGTTATGGCCAAAATCGTCAAAATAGAAAATTCACCAATATACAACTTTGAGTCGACGCAAACAGCACAGAATGCAGAAAATTCTGTGTTTTCCACCGTTGGAGGCCTTTCGGACCTCCGATTTCAATTCCGTAAAAAACCCCGGTTTCAGAATTCGAAATCCTACCATAATATGACAATTATAACAGCCAACAACATATTTTTAAAGATCATATCATCATATATCATATAACCATACTTTTCAACACCATGGAATTTAGGGGTTTCTATCCTAAATGTGATCCTACCCATCATACACTATCACACAATCCCCATGATCATACGAAAACCCACCCTTACTGCCCGGAACTATTATCTTGCTCAAATTCAAGCCTATTTCTCCACTTCTATCTCTTGTCCTCTCTGAACCTATTTCATACTCATCGCTATTACTACGGAAATTATACCGGATTTCACCAATCTCATAACAACAAATACACCATTCTATCAGTATCAGCAATAATCATCACACTCTACTCTAATCAATTGTTCCTTAAACTATATCTCAAAACCTATATCATGGTCATTACCCAAGCCACAGAGGTTACACAAAATCTCACCAATACTCATGGTCATTATCCAAACCACAGAGGTTATACAGGAACTCACCAACATCGTAACAATGTACGAATTTCATCACCATCAACAACAACAGCAACAGGCATAATGTCATAAATTCGTGTTCATTACTAATATTACAGGAATTACACAGAATCCCACAATCATCATAAAATGTATGCACACAACTCTTCAATCATAGCAACATTCATAAACACAGACATAATCATCGAATTCCTACGGGGTTAAGGAATCCCCTCTACCCAATTTCATGCATTATACCAATCTCAATAAGTTTCTCCCCCCTTACCTGGATAATTGCTCTGCTCGGTGACAAATGCCTCCAAGATTGGTCAATTATGACCTTTCCTCTTCTTCTCCGTTCTTCTCTCCTTTCTTCGCTCTTCTCTCAATTTCCTCTTCTCACGTTCTATCTATCGTGACTTCTCAACTTACTTACTTCCTATCCTTAATAACCCCTTCCACTTCTATTTTCTCTTAATTCTAATCCCAATAATAATAATAAAAATAATATTACTAATAGTAATAATTATAATAATCATTATAATAATAATAATACACATAGCAATATTAATAATATTATTTCACCCATAATAATAATATTAATAATAATAGTAATAATACTCCACCAATATTATTATTAATAATAATAATAATAATCATAATAATATTCTCCCACCAATAGTTATAATAATAGTATTAATATTAATAATAATAATATTCTCCAATATTAATAATAATAATATTCTCCAATATTAATAATATTACTACAATTAATAATAATAATAATAATAATAATAATAATACCACCATATTACTACTATTTATTTTACTATTATATTCACACCAATTCACCACCAATAATCCTCCCATATCACGGACACCCACCAATCATCATCAAACACACCCCCACCAAAGGGCACACCAACATATAATAATTAAAATAGTAATAAAATGACTAAATAATTAAAATGGGTGTTACAACTCTCCCCCACTTTAATTATTTTCGTCCTCGAAAATTACCTGATGGAAATAGTTCCGGATACGCTTCCCGCATCCTTCATTCCAATTCTCAGGTCACACTGCCTTCTGCAGCACCCCCCTCAAGCCACTTTCACCAAACCTATCTCCTCCCCTCGGAGTTGTTTCTCGTTCTTCAAACGAACTAGCAATGCCTCCACAATCAAATTATTTTTCACTGGTACATCATCCACCTGATTCAATGTAATTCCTCAACGAAGACACATGAAACACGTCATGCCAATTCACAGCGACAGCGGCAAAACGATCTAACATGTTACTCCTCCCATACCTCCGCTGCGCTACTTTGATACAACCACAGAACCCGGAGCGAACTTCCGAGATTTCGAAGCCCGACCAGCACCAGTCACCGACGTGACTCTCAAAACACATATTTCCTTATATCCTCTTGATCTTCTCAACCATCTCAAGCATAATTCTCGGTCTGAGCACAACACTCCCACTTGACTTATTCCAACACAGAAGAGTCCTACACTCCCTATCTCACCAAGCCATATATAGTGCCATTCCGACACTAGGATGGTAATCGTTATTATAGGTAACTCGATCAACGATAATTACTCATCCCACGATCCACCTTGATCCAACACCCAAGCTCTCATCAATTCTCTACATACTCAATAGTCCTCTCTGACTGACCATCAGTTTGCGGATGGTAAGCCGAACTCAACTTCAACTTAGTACCTGAAGCTTCTTGTAAGCCCCTCCAACATCTCAATATAAACCTCAAATTTCAATCCAACACAATATTCGACAATATCTCATCCAACTTCACTACTTCCTCAATATGTATCTCATATATCCTTAACACGGAATAGTTCATCCACTCACAACAACGCAAATTAAAATTATGTCTTTCCAATTCTTTGGAACTCTCAACACCAAATCCGTGAAAATACTACCTGATTTCCACTCTGGAATATTCAACAGCTGCATCAGACTCAACAGTCTCTGATGTTCACTCTTCGAATTCCAACAATTCTAACTAGTATATTCAACCTCAACCACTCCTCTCCTCATCTATGGTCACCAAAACAATCTACTCAAATTCGGTTACTTCTTCATAGCACCGGGATGGACACTCCATCTACCTCAATGTATTTCTTCACGAGTACTCCTACTCCCCTCAACAACATCCGGTCCACATACCCCATCACAACATATCATGGTACTATTTCCACAAACCCGACAATCCACTCTTCGACTCTGATTTATCAATTACAGCTAATTCACCAACTCAACCCAGATTTCTGACCTCCTCGAATCTCCTCAAGAATACTACTAGTAAGGTCTAACATACAAGGCTTAACTCCATAACAAGTCTCTTCACAGACCAGACTCGCATCACAAAATTTCCCAACCGGTTTCAACTCTTTTCGCCATTTTCCTCGGTACAAGAAAGGTTTCCAAATCAAAGCATCAGCTACCACGGTATATACCGAAAACATACAGTAAGATAACACATCAAACGCACCCGATCACGACGGTAAAAGTTGACCAAATTACACGTTTCGAATATTCTGCTATAATTGGATCATCCATTGACATAAAAACAATTTTTCCCGGAAAGAGCATCTCGTTAGCTCTCCAACGCTTCAAACGGGGGTCAAAACGGACATACGGTTCAAGAGTTATGAATTTTCGAAGTTTTCCGAAAAACCAGAATTTTGCCGAAAAACTGCTACGGGATTTTGCATTCTTGTTCGAAAATTCGACCGATTCAATTCCTTTCTTCGAAACAAACACATACTCATACTCACCTAACATATAGCCTCGAATTAGAACCATTAAACATGATTTCTACGACGTCCGATTTCAATCCTATTTTTAAACCTTCAAATCTCCAAAAATACCAAAACTTACAAAACCAACCAAATTTGATAAAACAAGCATACTCAATCACGGCTTAACATCACCAGACGCTACTACGCAATCTAATCCGACTTTCTTCCATAAAGCATCGATTTCTCACAAAATCTCAGATTAAACGATTTCAGCCTCCAACTCTGGCATAACTACAACAGCAACCAACTCTAGAACACTGGTCAGATAATTCTTCTTATGTACTTCAAGTTGCCTTAAAGCATAATTAAAACTTGCTGAAGTTGCCTTTAGCAAATCCCCAATTATATCAACAAGCATCACAAACGCAACAAATAGTTATGTCGGATTCGGCAAAACTTTCCTCACAGAAGTATATCGCTACTCTTTTTCCAACACTGATAACCCAAGTTCCTTATGCTCAATATTATCCTCTATACTCTTCGAATGTCTTAAAATATCACTGATTAACATAACCATTGTCTTGCTCAAATAATTAAAGAAGATCCCATGCCAAACGGACAAACAAGTTGTGAGTTCTGGTGGAAACACGGACCGTACCGCCCGTCCTTACCACACATTCAAACACACTTCATCAATAAATAGCTTAATTCCATGTCAATACTTAACCATCTCATAGAGAATTTCAATAGCTCTACCCAAGCTCACACGACCAAGGAAAACTCACATCCTTCAGCTCGTTGATCCATCAACTCATCAACTCTTGGAAGCGAACGCTTATCCTTGATAGTCACCTTGTTCACTTATCCATAGTTCACCCAAAGCTTCACAAAACCTTCACAAAACCTTCCGTCTGTCTAACCAACAAAATTGGTGCACCTTATGGTAACACACTCAAACAAAAGAACCTCTCTTCCAGCAGGTCTTCAAGTTGACTCTTTAACTTTCTCAATCCCAATGCAAACACACAATATGGAGTCACCCATATCAGACTAGTTCCAAGAACGAAGTCAATGTGTAAGCTTTACTTCACATTCCGATAGTAAACCATTTACCTCCTCAGGAAAACTTTCGGAAAATCACAATTAAGTGATAAACCCCAATTTCTCACTTTCCTTAACATTCAAAGTTTCCATCAAAATACACACCTCAACACCGTCTTACGCCAACTCCACAAAATAATCCTTTAAGCACTTAGCTTAACTCAAGACAATTCATTGCTCACACCACCTAAGCTTGCAAGACACGTTTATCCCATCCAACACAATCCCGTCTACTATTAACAAGAGATTGAGGGTGATCAGTTCCTCAATTTGTAAATAGACAGCCGAAAATCATGATGGGATATAAACCATCTTTACCAAACTATAAGAGCGTAACACACTAAGCCACAACACTGCAGCATTCCGGAGAAATACAACCTTCTCCCCCACTGGAATCATTTCACTTCTACCGACAAAGTTTAAACAACAACATGTACCGACAGTGTTTTTACACACATGTCGCATACCAGGGAACAACAACACTAGACAACATTGGCCGGACGGACCGACCTACTCTGATACCAATTGTAACACCCCACTTCCCAAATTAAATAAAATATAAACATTATAAATAAACATCAGAGTTTTCACAAAAACAGTGGAATATCACATCACCAATAGTTATCAAAAATACTTTATTCATTATTTTCAAAATAATACAGCGGGAATTATTATTCCAACATTCTCGGCCATCCGCCAGATTTACATAAAATCTTTATTATTATAATTCACCAAAATGTGATACGTCACAGGATTTTCAACAAGTTTAACATAAACAAATAAAACACCCATATCCCGTGTTACGTATCAGAGCATCCTAAGACTCGCCTTGCACACCACTATCCAAGCTATCTATGTACCTGGATTATCTGTACTTCCGAGGAAGCACAAACCACAACAACAACAAAGGGGTGAGAAAACATGATCAAAATATATCGGTAATTTAATACATGCAATAAAGGTAGTAAAACACACCAATATTCACCCCATAACACCAATCATCGAACCTACTGTTCAAATTACAATATAACATATTATAATGCAAATATGCAACTCAACACCAAGCATGCGGTACCGACTCATTGGTTCATTTACGCTCTTACTGAGATATGATCTATCCCCGACAGATCACTTACGCTCCTACTAAGATATGATCTATCCCCACCATTCCCCACAAAGGAGTACGGATGAATCACATACACTCCTACTGAGCAATGATTCATCCCACCAAACACCATGATATGTACGACACCAATGCACGACAACAATACACGACAAACAAACTCAAGCACACTAAGTGCACACGATCCTCATGATCACATCACCATACATTATATATATTACACCACCAATAAACACAAGCACACTAAGTTCACAACAATTAAACTCAAGTAAATAATCAATAAATCATTTCAATCGATCCATGGTTTAATTACTATTTAATTAAACAATGACTCCCCAAAAATATTGGATATAAAAATATTTGTCAAATAACTATATTATTTATACCATGTTATATATCTATTCAAGAGCTTTCCAACGCTTCGAACGGGGACTAAATCCGACTTACGCATCAAAAGTTATGGCCAAAACCGTCAAAACATAAAATTCTCCAATATACAGCTTTGAGTCGACGCAAACAGCGCAGAATGCAGAAAATTCTGTGTTTTCCACCGTTGAAGGTCTTCCGGACCTCCGATTTCAATTCCGTAAAAAGCCCCAGTTTCAGAATTCAAAATCCTATCATATTATGACAATTATAACAGCCAACAACATATTTTTAAAGATCCTATCATCATATATCATATAACCATACTTTTCAACACCATGGAACTTAGGGGTTTCTATCCTAAATGTGATCCTACGCATCATACACTATCACACAATCCCCATGATCATACGAAAACCCACCCTTACTGCCCGGAACTATTATCTTGCTCAAATTCAAGCCTATTTCTCCACTTCTATCTCTTGTCCTCTCGGAACCTATTTCATACTCATCGCTATTACTACGGAAATTATACCGGATTTCACCAATCTCATAACAGCAAATACACCACTATATCAGTATCAACAATAATCATCACACTCTACTCTAATCAATTGTTCCTTCAACTATATCTCAGAACCTATATCACGGTCATTACCCAAGCCACAGAGGTTACACAAAATCTCACCAATACTCATGGTCATTATCCAAACCACAGAGGTTATATAGGAACTCACCAACATCGTAACAATGTACGAATTTCATCATCATCAACAACAACAACAACGGGCATAATGTCATAAATTTGTGTTCATTACTAATATTACAGGAACTTCACAGAATCCCACAATCATCATAAAATGTATGCACAAAACTCTTCAATCACAGCAACAATCATAAACACAGACATAACCATCAAATTCCTACGGGGTTAAGGAATCCCCTCTACCCAATTTCATGCATTATACCAATCCCAATCAGTTTCTCCCCCTTACCTGAATAATTGTTCTGATCGGTGACAAATTCCTCCAAGATCGGTCAATTCTGACCTTTCCTCTTCTTCTCCGTTCTTCGCTCCGTTCTTCGCTCCTTTCTTCGCTCTTCTCTCAATTTTCTCTTCTCACGTTCTATCTATCGTGACTTCTCAACTTACTTCCTTCCTATCCCTAATAACCCCTTCCACTTCTATTTTCTTTTAATTCTAATCCTAATAATAATAATAAAAATAATATTACTAATAATAATAATTATAATAATCATTATAATAATAATAATACACATAGCAATATTAATAATATTATTTCACCCATAATAATAATATTAATAATAATAGTAATAATACTCCACCAATAATATTATTAATAATAATAATAATAATCATAATAATATTCTCCCACTAATAGTTATAATAATAGTAATAATATTAATAATAATAATAATATTCTCCAATTTTAATAATATTACTACAATTAATAATAATAATAATAATAATAATACCACCATATTACTACTATTTATTTTATTATTATATTCACACCAATTCACCACCAATAATCCTCTCATATCAGGGACACCCACCAATCATCATCAAACAAACCCCCACCAAAGGGCACACCAACATATAATAATTAAAATAGTAATAAAATGACTAAATAATTAAAATGGGTGTTACAGCCTCCATTAAGACCTCCCACGCTGATGTTCATCCCATGAGCATCTCTTCTGATGATGTCCTTGATGTTGCTCCTCTCAATATGGTCCCTAGTAGTGCAAGTGAAGCTCCCAAGTATGCTCCTCCACATGCAAACAAGACCCAGCAATCCCCCAAAGGTAAAACGCCTGATTCTTCTACTGATAGCATTGATAGAATGAAAAATAGGGAAGGCTCTGCCTATGTGGACAGATCCATTAGGGAACTTGTCACCAAGATTCTCTATGGAGGTCATAACGTGCATGGTATCTTCACCCTGCTATTCCGTGTTGATACATCCCCTAACCCTGATGAAAACCCTGGAAAAAAATGTTGAGTATCCCTCTATTATTACTAACCCTAACACTGAGAACTTGGAAAAACATGCCAACTCTGTGGTGCATGATGAGGATAATGATGCTGGCCTGAATGATGATGAAGCCAAAGATGACATGAATGACGTTCTTGACTATATTATAGATGTTGAAGATGTGCCATCAGATGATGAGCTCATCAAAAATGCTGCCCTTGGTATTGCCAAGAGACTTGTGACTAGGAAAGGAAAAGCTGTGCTTGAGGAATCCCCTTCCAAGAGCCAAAAGAAGAGAACTCACGTTGGTCCTCCCAAGACATGGAGCAAGGTCTCTATTGCCTCCAAGAAAAGAAAGGTAATTGTTGAGAACTATGAATCTGATGAGGATGTTGTAAAAGATGTTCCTAACATAACCCATGTGAAGAAATCCTCTGCCAAGAAAACTCCTAGACCAGTGTCTGCTGCTCCTCTGGACAATATTTCTTTTCACTCCATGAGTAGTGTGATCAAGTGGAGATATGTCTACCAAATAAGGATTGCTCTAGAAAGAGAATTGGGAAAAGATGCTTTGGAAATTAGGGAAGTGATGGATTTGATCACTGATGCTGGACTGCTCAAAACTGTCACTGGTTTCTCCAAATGCTATGAAGGGCATGTTAAAGAATTCATTGTGAACATACCTGACTCCATAACTGACAGAAATAGCAAAGAGTATATGAAAGTGTTTGTTAGAGGGAAGTGTGTGAAGTTCTCTTCAGCTGTTATCAATAGATTTTTAGGACGGTTAAATGATGGTGAGGAAGAAATGTCTGCTTCAGAGAACCAAGTGTGCAAGGTCATTAATACAAATCAAGTCAAAGCATGGCCTTCAAAAAGTAAGTTGTCAGTTGGACAACTCAGTGTGAAATATGCCATCCTTCATAGGATTGGAGCTACAAATTGGGTTCATACCAACCACACTTCCACCATTGTTATTGAGTTTGGTAGGTTCATTTATGTTGTAGGTACCAAGGTCGATTTTGATTATGGGTTGTAAATTTTTGATCAAATTGTTAAGCATTCTACTTCAAGTGCCATCAAGCTACCTATTTCCTTTCCCTCCCTCATCTGTGAGATTATTTTGAATCAACACCCTAGGATTCTGAACTCCAATGATGTTGCTAGCAAGAGAAAATCTGTGCTGTCCCTCCACTACAAACTCTTCCCTGGAAGACATGTTCCAGATATTATTCTGACATCTACTGAGAAATCCACTGAATCAAAAGCAAGAATCATTGATGAGCTAAAAGAGACTTGTAGGGAATTAGGGGAAACTATTAATACTGCCACGACAAGAAATATCAAGTTGGAATCATTAATTCATTACCTTGAATGTGATGCTGCAAATATTGATGATGTTAGTGGGGCTGGGTTTGGGGAGGAGTCTGAAGATGGAAATGAAGAAGATGGTAATGAAGATGTTCCAACTGATGTTGAAGAAGTTGGCTCTAGTTCTGCTTCTGAGAATGAGGATTAAGTTGTCTGCTTTGGTGGTTATTGTTTGTTTTGGCTATTTGAATTTGTTTCTTTGGTTTTTTTTGTGGCTGGGTTGTTGGTAATGTTGTCTGCCTTGGCAGAATAGATTGGTTTTGTTGCTCTGCATGAGCCTCTTGGGTTGTAATATTTTTGGGGCCTCCATATTGTCTCTACTGCGTAAATCGATCCCGACAATGACAGAAGAGTCGCTACCATGTGTTATTTATCCCAAGAGAGGGAAAGGAAATGCTCAGAGAAAACCTAACAAAAAGAGGGATAAGATCGGGCATCGCAACCAAATCTCGAGTTCGGGAGTCGGTTACGCAAGGGGAAGGTGTTAGCACCCCTCACGTCCGTTGTACTCGACGTGATCCATGCTTGTTGTCTATCTAAAAGGGTGATTGAATCTATCTAGCTAAAGGCTCAAGGACAAAAGAAAAAGAAGTGACTTGGAAAAGCAACGACGCTTTGTGCCTACGTATCTCATCTAAAGTGAGAAGTCAGAGTCAACATAGTTCGGCTAACTACGGGTGAAAAGGGGGGAAGGTTGCTCACCAAGACATTGCGTCTTGTGCCTACGTACTTTGATCTGGTATGAAAGATCAGAGCAAACATAGTTCGGCTAAAAGGGAACACAGGTTTGTTCAACTGTTTTACCCAAGTATGGTTAACAATCAGTTCTAGAAGTTTGGTGTATGCAGCTCGATCATTGGAGACTTAGGCGTTACCGTTTGCGATAGAACCAAGAGCTAACAAAACTCTCCTTACGAAAATGATTTTCCAAGATTAAATTCCCCAAAGGGCAAAAAATAAGTTTGAATGATTTGTTCTTGTGTTTTTTAGAGAAGAAGTGTTTTTAATTGGAGTGTTTATAATGCATGTTGTACTAAAGTCTAAAACCTAGGATCGAATGCGTCGCATATCTTCCTAAGGACGTATACTAAACACTCTAGGTAATTGAGAGGTGGCCCCTCAATCACCATTTCCCAAGTATAAGGCTCATGGCACAACATCCATTATCTTTATTAAGTGTGTTAAGATGGTTTTGAGATGAGAAGAGAAAGGACGCTAAAGGGGGACTAAACTCAAACCTAAAGTTGTCATGAAATGGTGGTCCTAAGATTGAGATAAGGGAATGCTACCTAATGTTACCATACATGGTTAAGATCCTAAAGTCTATCATAATCTCCCTTGAAAAAGAAAGATTAGAGGTCCTAAGGGAAAGGAGACAAAAGAAACAACAAGAAACAACATAAACATGCAAGAATGCAAACATGGAATGCAAATGAGGGAGGAAATTGGTGTGGGGCAGTAGCATCCACAAGCTCATCTCAACCTCATGCAACAATATGACAAATTCAAGAGATGAAAGGAACAAGAAATGCATCAATAGAAACACACAAGAGCATAAAAAATTGGATGAAATGGCCTAAACCAAACAACATCAACCATAATGCCAAAGCATAAACACAAATGAAAGGCAAAGAAGACCTAAAACAAAGTGAGGATGGGAGGCAATATGAGGACAACAAGAAACCCATAATGGCACTCAACCATGAGCATCACAAGGAAGGTGCATAAGAAAGCACAAAGAAGTCCTCATGGATTCATCATTTTTAAGCATGCTTCAAGTACCTCCAAAGGAGAGACCAAGCTACCTCAATTGAGATTCCAAATTCATTGGAAAGCAAGGAAAATGAAATAAAAGTTCTCAAAAGAAAAAAGCAAGTAAACCACAAGGAAATGCAAGCAGATTCCCCAAGGAAAGCAAGCATGTTTCACATAGAAACCCTAATTGGAAACTCAAATGTAAACAACAAAATGAACAAGCAAAATACAATATAATGACCTAAAAATGAGAAAACATCATCCTTAACATGTTAACAACATGAATCAATAGGCATTCAGAGCTTAAAGGATCCAAAATTGTCATATCCAAGTCAAACTAGGTCAAGATGTATGTATGAACCTCTCTTTGGGTAACTTGACTTGCAAGTTACTCTAAAAATAGGAAAATGATTCAAAAATTAGGAAATAAAATGCAAGGAGCTCATAAACATGTTGGCAACCAGAGGCCAAAAGGTTGCAATCAAAATCACTTCACAACATCACCATAGAAATTGGTTCACAAGGGTGCTCCATTGTGAAAGAGGATTGTTAAGAGTCAAATGAAGTGCATCAAAAGTCAACTCAAAAGTCAACCAACAGGGTCAAAATGGTCCTCAAAAATTTATCAACTCATCATTGATATGAGGATTGAATTTTATTCATTGGATCAAAAGGAAATGAGATAAATAAAATCAAGAACAAAACATGTGAAGATTTAGGTCAAACAAAACACTTCCAATGATAAATTCCATTTTTGATTTAAAAATAATTCAAAAAATAAACTTGAAATGTTGTAGTTTTATGAGTCGACCGGAATCCTATGTAGGACGACTCATACAATTAAAAATAGCATAAATCATTAATTTGGTTCAAACAAGCATCCAAAAATACATAAATAAACTTGTTGTACCCCAAAATTTGACCACCCTTTTTCTTATCTTTGGCTTATGTTTCATTGCATTTTTAGCATCCTGCATTTGCATAGCATTGTTCTTACAGGGGATCAAGTGTTTGTTTGTGTGCCATGCAAGAGGAAAGCTTCATTGGCTTCAAGCTCAAGCAAAGGCATTGGTAAAAGCCATCAAGTGGGTGTTATTATCATGAAGTTATTAAAGCTCCTAGAGAGGAGAGGTGTGCCATAGCTCAATGTCAAAGAACCCTCAGAGGGTTGTCAAGGGATTCATGAAGACCTATCATTGGTGTAATCATGAGGAATAAGCATGTTGAGTACCTCATAGGTTATTGTGGAGTTGGAGTGGTCACTCAGCTCATCTGCATAATGCATAAGCAATAAGGATGAAATTAGGGTTTCACTTTAAATCAGGATAAATTTGTTTCTTGAAGCAAAACATGTTTCCATGGTCTTCCATATGTCCTAAGGTGTTTGAGGATGGGAGATTGATCTTCAATTTTAATCAGAAGATCTTCAATTGGTCAGTCAATTGCAAATCAGGAGATTTGGGGGGAAAAGTCAATTGTGCGGTGAAAAAGTCAACTCATGACTTTTTAAGGTCAAAATCATGTTCCTCAAGTTAAATGTGGTCGATGGATGAGATTTGATCAAGAAATATCAAGGGAATCATGAGAAAAATCAAGAAGTAATGAAATTTACCCGTGCGGGTAAATTGGGGTTTTAGAACTGGAAAGTTTCATGAGTGAATCATTCATACAACATTTGTCTTTCTCATTTTCATGCGCATGAATTAGTATTGTATGCACTCCAAACATTACCATATAAAGACCAACCAAGCTTGTACTACATTGGTGCATTTTTGAATTTTCTTACTAAAAAAAAAGGAAGAGACATGTTGCCTCAATTCTAAATCATGCAATCCATCCAACTTGTTCCTTCCACTCAAACAAAACCAACAGAATGCAAGCATGCTTGTGTACCACTACACAATCCACCATTGATCCAAAAAACCATTTGATTGCAGCATCTGATCCCTTCATTTTTCACCACAGTTAAACTTTCCAAACATCATTTTCACTTCATATAT
Source organism: Lathyrus sativus (assembly GCA_963859935.3). Lineage (NCBI taxonomy): Eukaryota > Viridiplantae > Streptophyta > Magnoliopsida > Fabales > Fabaceae > Lathyrus > Lathyrus sativus. The sequence continues at coordinate 213,646,783 of OZ012736.1, read as the reverse complement.
AAGCTTAAAGAGAAACCCTAGAGGGAAAGAGCCACCATTAGAACAAAAAATATGAAGTTGAAACTTGGAGCTCCTCTGAAAAATCCTTCGAATCTCTCTCCTCACTTAGCCATTCCACAAGCTTTCACTCATTCCATCTTCACCACAAGTTCTTATTTCAAATATTTGCAAAAAGAAGCAGCTTTCAGCACATTGTTTCTCACCTGTTCAAAATCACATGGAGTTTTTGAAGGAGATTCAAAGCAACCTAAGCACATTTTCAACCCTCTCAAGTGTCAAGGAGTTATTCTGCACTTTTTGGTGGTGTTTCAGCAAGCATAAAAGAAGCAGTGGACATACTCCACTAGGTATTTTCTTGAGCTTTTTCCTTCCATTTTAGGCACTTAATAGGAGCATACTGAGTACATCTGAAGCCCTACTCCTGTAGGCAATGTTTTCATATTATTTTGGTTGAGTTTCATGGAGTTTTGTGTTTTGACACCCTAACTGTTTTCCTTGGAAACGCCTTGAAAATGACCTTTTTTGTGAAAAATAAGCTTGGATTTGGAATCCCCATAAGATTTTGAGTGGGAAGGTACCTTGCTTTTTTTTCATTTTTGGGTGTGTTTGACTTTGCTCCGGTGGTTGGTCAAAGAGAAGATGACCGAAACTAGGGTTCCGACGTCTGGAGGTTGAGGACAACCTGACATGGGCTGAGTTGGCGTCTTCTTTTAAAATTAAAATTTTTGTGCCCATTTACCCGTGCGGGTAAATCATCGCTACCCATTTACCTGTGCGGGTAAATCATCGCCACTCATTTACCCGTGTGGGTAAGTTTTTGCCACGTCAATTAATGAGGTGCCAACAGGGCATCTGGGTTTGGTTTGTGCTCAGATTCTTGTTATTCACACCCCACACTTTGCTGGGCCCAAGCACGTTACACATGAATGCAGTTCAAGCAGATATTTCTATTACACCCCTCTTGGTTTTTATTTCCCTTTTATTTCAGTTTTTGTTTTATTCATTTAAATTAGTTCTAAATTTCATAAAAATAACAAAAAAATATGTTTCTGTTATTTTAAATTGTTACTTAATTTTTCATAAATTTTATTTTAATTTTCATTCTATTTTATTATTTTATTTTGAATTTTTAAATCAATATGTTTAATGGTGTTCACCTAGTTTAATCTTGCTCATTTGAACCTCAAATAAAACCCCCTATGACCAAAATATTTATCCCACTTAGGTGATGGATTGAAGAAGTTTTGAGGGCTGGTTTGAGTCATTGTTGAGCATTTTTCATTTGACTTTGAGTTGACTTTAGCTGCCCTTCGATTTATGCTCGATAAGGTGGAGCACCATCAATCCTTGAATTATTTGGTGATGCCTTGAGTGGAATTATTTCATGAGGTTTTGGCTTCTGTTTATCACTTGACTTGGCTACTTTGTGTGATTTACTTGGAATTTATTGAAGCCTTCTTCTATTTTTAATGAATCTTGCAAGTCAATTCAATTCTAGGGTTGTTTATACATGCTAGTTTTGACCTAGTCTTTGGGATATGATCATGAGTGATCCCTTGAGCACCACTTAAGCCTTGTTAGCTCATGTTGACATGCTTGAGGTGTTGCCTTGCTTTTTAGAGGTCAATGGCATGTTTAACTTGCATCACAAGTCACTTATGAATCATATTTCTCCACTTGTTTAAGTGTTGAGATTGTGTTAGGACTTTGCTTCCTTCACACCAGTTGATTATAATTGTGCTTTGCTTCTTGTTTGTGGTTTGATTTTGGATCATTTACTTTGAGTTTCACTTCTTCCCCATGTGGTTTGTCCCTTGTTCATGATAGTTTGGTGTCATTTGTGTATGCTTTGAACTTGTCATGAACATTGGTGTTTGTTTGCCTACTTTGTTTGCACTGTTTTGTTTGAATCCTAAGGATGGTAGTTGAGATGTACTTGTGATGGTGGTTGCCCCACACTTTTTCCTCCCTCTATTCTTTATTTGTTGCATCTTTTCTTTGCATCTCATTTGTTTGCATTGCATGTTGACTTGTTCAAGTCAATTTCTTTTCTTTCTTATTTCATCTGTGATTGAGTTATTTGGTGTTTACTTGGCCTTGTGCCATGATCCCCCTAGGTATCCTATTATCTCCGTTTAGGATGGGAGTAGGAGAGACATTAGGTGTTCAATCCTATGCATGACAACATTAGGGTAGTTTTTCCCTTTCATCCCAATTATAGGAGCATTGTGTAGGACAACTTTAGGGTCCAGTTTCCCTTTAGTTTGTGTCTTTCTTTTCTCATCTCCTAAACACTTCAAAACACTTAATAAAGAATAATTTATGTTGTACGCTACGAGCCTTAAGTACTCTAGGAATGATGGTTGGGGGGCCTCCTCTCAACTGTCTAGAGTGTTTAGCATATGCCCTTTGGGCGATATGCGACACATTTGCTCTCGAGTCATAGTCTTTAGTGCAACATGAGTTTCAAACCATAACTCAATTCACTTCTTGTCTTAAAAAACACAAAAACAAAAGCATCAAACCTTTTTATCCTTCGGGATTAATGGAAAATCATTTTCATAAAGAGAGTGTCGTTAACTCTTGGTTCTACCGCAAACAGGTAACGCCTAAGTCTCTAATGGTTGAGCAACATACACCTAACTGCTAGAACGAAGGTTTAACCCTACACGGTTTAAAACACTTGAACCAACCCATGGCCGTGTCAGACCGAACTATGTTTGCTCTGATTTCTTGTACCAGATGAGAATACGTAGGCACAAGACGACGAAGTCTTGGCGAGCACCCTTTTCCTTTGTCCCATAGTTGTTCGAACTATGTTTGCTATGATTTCTCATACCAGACGAGGATACGTAGGCACAAGACGGCGATGTCTTAGCAAGCAACCTTCCCCACTTTCACCCGTAGTTTTCCGAACTACGTTGGCTCTGACTTTCCCATTGCACGATGGAATACGTAGGCATGGAGCGGCGATGCTCTATCGAGTCCTCTTTCTTTTCTTTTGTCCCCGTGAGCATGTAGCTTAGATAGTTTTACAACCTTTTAGATAGATAACAAGCGTGGATCCCGTTGAGTACAACATATTTGAGGGGTGCTCATACCTTCCCCTTGCGTAACCAACTCCCGAACCCGAGATTTGGTTGCGATGACAGGTCTTATTCCCTTTTCCGTAGGTTTTCTCTGATCGTTTCCTTTCCCTCTTTTGGGATAAATAATGAACGGTGGCGACTCTTCTATCCTTTCTGGCCCCTCCTTCGCAGCGATGCAACAGGTGGCAACTCTGCTGGGGAGTTTCCCATCCCCTATGCAAGTCAATCCTAGTGCTTGTTTGTTTTAACTTTAGGTGTGTATATATATGTGTATATGTGTTGCATTTGCATTTTTATTATTTTTACTTTCAGCATTGTTATATATCATTATTAATGTGCTGTGGGGGGATGTTCCATTGTGAGATAAGCCAAAACCCAGGCTTGAGGATAACCATATCATTAGAGTGGAAAGTAGTGACAGACCAGTATGTTTTAGCATGCATTAGTCCCCACGAAATTCGCGTTTAGACGGGGTTTTCTGTTGAAGACATCCTATCCTGTACATTAGTCGGGAGGGGGTGTTGGATCAGGAAACTGTCGACTCTCGAGACCGATCACTTGGGAGTCAGCTAAGTGAGGCCGCTTCATGAGGAAATAATGCCAAACTAGAAATGGTGAACATATAATCGTTTCTCGAAAGTCTGTGACGTTGATGACCGCATAGGATGCCAGACCTTATTGGAGATAAGTTCATACCTGTGAGTGGGAGGGTTTGCAGGAAACCTTGACCTTCAACCTACCCGTTTATCTTGTCAGTATGAGCAGTTACAGTGGGATCCTTATACTATTGTTGTGTTCTCGCCAAAGCGAAACGCTGGTTCATCTCCGTCAACGGCACAACAATCTTGATCCTCTGTTGCATTTGCATATTCATTTGCATTTTTTACATTAACATGTATCTGTGTTTCAGGTGTATATTTTCTCCTTGATTCTAATCACCCCAATCCACTACTGTCATGGGATCTGATTTGAGGAAAAATGTGTTATACAAGTTCCCGACTCCTGATATAGGACCTCTGCTTAAGCTAATCTTCGTGTCTGATCGTAGTGTAATGGATGACTTTAGTAGAGAGTATGGGAGGATCCTAAGTTTTGTTTGTAAAGCTTCCAAGTTTGAATTGGATGGCATTTATGCACTGCTGCAATTTTATGACCCTTAGTTGTGCTGTTTCACGTTCCCAGGTTTTGTTCTGCTGTCCACTTTGGAAGAATTTGCTCAGTTGTTGGGGATCCCAATGGTGGAGGAGATGCCTTTTGTGAATTTTGAAAAAGAACCTAAGTTGGTCAAGTTGGTTGGTGCTATACATCTTGACGTCTTTGAATTGGAAGGTAATCTTGTACAGAAAGTTGGAACTCCTGGTTTTCTACTGTGTTTTTTAGTGGGAAAAGCTCATCACTTTGCCAAAGAGGGATGTTGGGTAGTCTTCAACGCCATTCCGGCCCTATGCATCTATGGAATAATCTCGTTCCCTAACTTACCTGACTTTGTAGACTGGGGCGCTTATTGTATCTTCGCCTCAAGGAATCCGGTGCCAACTCTCTTGGACGATGTTTATCATTCTGTTCATTATAAGAATGAAAACAAACGAGGCAAGAACGTTTCTTGCTGCCCTCCACTACTATACAAATGGTTCATCTCACACCTGCCAAAGTCTGGGCCTTTTGTTGACCTTGCAAAATCTGCAGAATGGCTCGAAAGGCTCATGGGATTAAGATTAGAGAATATTGTCTAGTTTGATAGAGACCTGTTGGGAATAGATATTATTTACAGTTGTGGAGAGTTCCCTAATGTCCCTCTGGTTGGAAGGAAAAAAGGTGTTAATTACAACCCGTCTCTTCCTGTTAGATAGTTTGGATACGCTCTTAGGGGACCTCCAAAGGAAGAAGAAGTACAGGAATCCCTGTATTTCATTGGTTTGATTAACGACGAGACCATAATCAGACTTGAGAAGGCTTAGGGTAAGATCCATCACAAAGGAAATCCTTTACTAGGAAAGAGCAATTGTAGAGCATATGAACCTTACGTGTAATGGATTCAGGAGAGAGTCAACAGACTGTTGCTACCCTTCGCAATAAGAGAACCTTTGTATCCTTCAATAGTTGCAGAACATATGACAATTGATGTGCAGAAGTACAATCAACTATGGGCCGAGAAGGAAGAACTGCGTAGGGCTAACGAAGAGTTGGGGAAAGAAATCATCCAGCTTAGAAGCGAGAAAAGTGAAGCCATCTTCTCATCTAAAAAGAAGACGGAGTTAGTAAACAAAATGGGTAAGGAATTGACGAAGGAGATTAGCGCCCGAGAACGAGTGTGTAAAGATTTGAAGACCGTCAGTGATGTCCTCAAAGGAAAGAAGAAGGAGCTATAGAAAGCCCATTTAGAGATATCCAAGTTCAACACCCAGTGGAACGCTATATTAACTAACAACAAGGAGATGGAAGTTAAGCTTCGTCAACAGGTTGATAGCTTGAGAGCTCAGCTTCGAGTCAAAATTGCAAAAGCTCCAAGTGAATACATGCGCCTACTAGAAAGCGGCCGCAAACTCCATGAATCTCTTGCAGCGTTGGAGGAATACAAGCTGAGAATAGACTTGAAGAAACCAAGACTTGAAGATGCTTTTGGGGAGGATGCTTAGGAAGACTATGTTCAGAGTCTACAAGAAACTATCAAGAAGAGGGACTCACTCATCCAAGGATTGATTGACAGGTCTGATCATCCGGACACAAAGGAGTTGCTAGAAGAGTTCCAAACTCGACACCGCTTCTGACGCTTTTTCCCGTATTTGTTGTTATTTGTATTCTGACCATCACCAGGGTTGTTGGATGAGGTCACGATGACTCTTTTTGTATTCCTTTGGTGATGTATAATGCTACTCGATGGTTCATTTTATTTATGATATGTTTTTCTGGCTACCTATGTGGTTCTTCATTCTCCTACCATGACTGTGGAACTAGAATCAAGGGGAGAAATTTCCCTGAAATACATTTGCATGTCTGTATTTTGCATCATTCCTCATTTTCATTGCAGGTGTCCTGTTTTTGTTAACCTTACCTCTTCCTGTGGGTTTCTCCACTAGTTTGTTTCAAGATTGAAGGCCAACTGATTCACTGTTATTCTACACGAGGAAACCAACAAAGAGTTATGGATCAAGTTTAGCTCGAGCTTTAGGAATTCCTTGATAGGATGGCACAGTTCATGAAAATGATGCAGAGGGTCGCCAACAGCCAGGAACAGTTAAGGACGCTAGTCCAGCCTTTGGTATCAAGGGTTGATGGAAATGGGGTTTTACATGGTGGAACCGTTGTTATGCCTCCAGTGGACAACAATATGTCATGAGTAGATGATGTCCCAACTATAGTTATCCCTCCGGGCAGAGGAAACCATACTGGAATTCCTATCCCAGGTCCAATTGGCGCTGTGCAGGGTAACAATGGTCCCCAGTGGGAACACGATGAGAAAGATGATGCCTTTTCCACGGGAGACCTCGGGGCAGGATTGCAAACTGATGCGGATAGAAGGTTCAAGGCAATAGAAGAAAAAATGAGGAGCCTTGAAAACGAGAATGCTATGGGTCTGGACATGTCCAATCTGGGATTGATTCTGGGACTTAGAATTCCTCCGAAGTTTAAGGTGCCGAATTTCAACATGTATAAAGGGACGACGTGTCCAAGGGTGCATCTACACTCTTATTATAGAAAATGTCAGCATATTCCGATGGTGAGAAGTTACTTATGCATTGTTTCCAAGATAGTCTGTCAGGGCCATCCCTAGAGTGGTATATGGGCTTAGAGCCAGTAAATATCAGGAGTTGGAGGGATCTAGAAGAGGCTTTTGTTAAGCACTACAAGTATAACATTGACTTGGCATCGAACCAAGTGCAGTTACTGAATTTATCTCAAAGGAGTAACGAATGCTTTAAGGAATATGCCCAAAGATGGCGTGAACTTGCCGCTAGAGTTCAACCTCCCATGGTGGAGAGAGAACTAATTAATCTGTTTGTGGCTACGTTACCGGGAATTTACTATGAGAAATTGGTGGGTAACATATCTGGAAGCTTTTCGGATTTGATCATTACCAGCGAAACGGTCGAAAATGGGATTAAGATGGGGAAGATACAAGCAGGGGAAGGGACCTCATCTGGAGGTGGAAGAAAAAAATTTGGTACCAAGAAAAGGGAGAATGAGACAAATGCAGTGTCCAGTTTTAAGAATCGGAATAGGAATCAGAATCAACGTCAACAACAACCACCATAAGTGGCTAGCATTGCCATTCCGGCAGTGCAACCCCCGCAATAGCAACCACGTCAGCAACAACCACAACAACGACAACAGAACTACGCCCCACGGCGGTTTCAAGACCGTGGGAGAATGATGAACAAGCACTTTGATGCGCCACCAATGCCCTATGCTCAATTATTACAACACTTAATGCAACTGCAGTTTGTCCAGAAAAGGGCAATGGAACCTCTAAATAACCCACCACCTCTCGGATATGACGCCAACGCTCGGTGTGACTTACACTCTTGCGCTCCCAGCTATCACATTGATAACTGCAAAGCCTTCAAGCATAAGGTTCAGGACCTTATTAACAGCAAGGCTATCAACTTTAATCATGATGCGTTGAAAGTTGTCCAGAACCCCATGCCTAACCATGGAGGGGTTGGTGGTGTAAATGCTATTTTCAGTGGAGAAGGTTTGAACTCGGTGTCCAGTGTGGAGGATCTGAAGACTCCGTTAAGCTTTGTAAAGAGTAAGTTATTGGAAGGCGGGGTGTTCCCCTGCTGTGGGAAAGATTGTGAAGATTGTGTGAGTTGTCCCGAGGGATGTAAAAGTCTGAGGTATTATGTGCAACGTATGAGGGATGATGGTATATTACAATTTGATAGGATCCAGGAGAAGGATGATGAAAAGATAATCAGTGAAGAGAAGGATGAGGTGGCCACCATCTCCATCCCTTACAAGACAATTACTATTTTCGCGCCTCCAGCGTGGCCTACTATCATATTTACGAAGGCGGGACCTATACCCTATGATTGCTCCAAGGCGATCCTGTGGAACTATGGTGCGGAGGTCTATTGCAACGGACAGAAGCAGGAACTAAAGAGTTTGCCTTTGGACTAAATTGACAATTTGGTAGGGGCTAGAGGAATGACCCGAAGTGGGAGATTATCCTTACCTCCCGAAGTAAGTGTCAATAAGGCTGACAAAGGAAAAGGAAAGGCGGTAGCTGAAGAGAGTTCTCAGGCTAGAGAAAAGGAAGCTTTGCTGAAGCACGTAGAGGAGTTTATGCGTTTGATAAGCAAGAGTGACTACAAAATTGTGGATCACTTACATCAGACTCCTTCAAAAATTTCCATCTTGTCATTGTTGTTATGTACTGAAGCTCATAGGAATGCTTTTCTCAAGGTTTTGAATAATGCTTACGTGCCGCAAAAGATATCCATGAATCAGTTGGAAGGGGTGGTGGCCCAGCTCAATGCGGGTAACAGACTGGGATTCACTGATTTTGATTTGACACCAAAAGGAAGGAATCATAATTCAGTGCTGCACATCTCCCTCGAATGCAGAGGGGCCGTCATGTCACATGTGTTAGTAGATACTGGGTCGTCATTAAATGTGCTACCCAAGAAGGCCCTAATGAAGTTGGACACTCAAGGAATTATGTGTACTCTGAGCGGCTTGGTAGTCTGAGCTTTTGATGGGACTAGGAGGTCCGTGTTTGGGGAGTTGACGTTACCAATCCAGGTAGGTCCCGAACTCTTTGACGTAGTGTTCTATATCATGGATGTCTAGCTGGTGTATAGATGTCTTTTGGGTCGGCCTTGGATACATTCAGCAGGAGCTGTGACATCAACCCTGCATCAAAAATTGAAGTACATGGTGGACGACAACATTGTGACTGTTTGCGGTGAGGAGGACATCATGGTGAGGCATTTGTCTTTGTTCAAGTATATAGAGGTCGATGGCGAAATCCATGAAACACTGTGCAGGCCTTTGAGACTGTCCAAATCAAGGAGAAGGCACCAGTTGAGGTTGTAGATGCTTTTGATCGGCTTCATTTTATGGAATAACATTATTGTATGAGTAAATGTCATAATTGATGTTAAGACATACATGAAGAGTGGTATGCAGGGAAAGTTAAAAGTAAGTGAAGCTGAATGTCATGACTGAATGTTATGACATTAATCGTATGACATCAGGCGCGCTGGTTTTTTTTTCTGTTATTAGCTCAGGCTATACTTCAGGAAACAATCCAGGAAGCATAGTTATTTTAGGCAACATAACAGGCATTGCTGAGGATATCATAGAAGGCTCCTGACCTAATGATAAGTGCGCAGCTTCATGAAGAATGGTTTATCTTGGGTTAACCTAATATCTCCATCAAGACCCAAAACAAGTCTGCTACTATAAAAAGCAGAAGGATCATTCAGAATGGGGCAGACCTGGAAGAGAGCTTGAAGAGAGAGCTTCAAGTCAGAGATTGAAGAGTGTGATTTGTAAGTGAAGAACTTTGTTCTTCACGTGAGTCTATGAGTCTTAGTGTTAGTTCCATGGTTCTATGATATAGAATTGTCCATGGTTCTATAATTGGCTAAATTTTGGTAAAATATGATCCTGCACTGATGATTAAGCAAGATGTTATAACATCTCCATCTGCTGTGGAGTGTTATAATGTGAATGCCATGTTGAATGTTGTGACATCCATCACGACATCCATCTGCTGTCATGACAGAACTACTGTCATGTGTGAGAAACAACAGGAGTAGTGGTGTAGTAGGGGCTGACGACTCATGACATTACTACTGATGCAGCAAGAGCTAGCAGGAGCTGGTGACAGAACTGCTGTTATGGATGTCATGGATGCAGAAGGAGCTAGCGGGAGCTGATGACATAACTACTGTCATGAATGTCATACTGAGTATCACTGTGGATATGTGTTAACAGTAGCCACAATAGGTTGAGTTGTGATGAAGTTCCTCATAGGTGGTGAGTGAGGTATGCAGCCACAACAGGTTGAGTTATGATGAAGTTCCTCACAGGTGGTGAGTGAGGTGTGATGTCATGTGTTTAAGTAGGACATCACTGCATGACAACAGAAGGAGCTGCTAGTGTATATCTCTTGACAAAATTGGTTTGGATTGATGAGACCATGTTGAAAATACCTCATCAGCAAATATGTTAAGGAGATTTATTAGGAACAAGAATAGATTGTATTGGTATTCTTAAAAGGATCTTGGAGACCTTTTAGAAACTTTAATATACTTGTTTCTAATGTTATTTTGCAGAAGATTAGGTGAAGCCAGGACTGGTGTAAAGAAAAATCTGCAGAAGAGTGGAAGTCATGCTAAGTCTCATATAATCAAGCGTATGACATCAGGTACCTGACGAGCATAACAAGCATGTTGGTTTTCTGGTATAATGCGTGAGATAGCTCAGGCTAGATTTCAGGAGGCTTATTAGTGTTCCCTAGATATATCAGGAGAGATTCTAGGCAGTGCTGACCATATCATGAAAAGCCATGACCTAATTTGACAGCACCTTAAATTGTGGAAATTAGTTTTACTTTGTTAAAACTAATGTTTGTTACTTTGGACCAGCCCAAGCCCAGTCTGCATAGCTATAAAAGGAGGAGCAGAAGCAGAAGAAGACAAGTACTCACATGAAGAAAAACCAGAGTGTAAAATAAAGGTCTAGGGTTTGAAAGTCCCTTGTGTGTAAGTCACCCTTTGTATCTTTTGATACATTGTGGTAGACATATTTGTAAGTGAAGAGGTTTCTCTTCGCGTTGGTCTAGGAGTCTTAGGATTCCTTGTGTGCCAAGCAATTGTAGGTTATATAATTGCCTTGGTTATTGGGTATGAACTGTTGTGTTCATTGTGTCACTCAAAGCTTGTAAGCAAGACTGTGTCTCACTTGATCAAAGTTGTGAAGCAAGATCATGGTGTGTGTTTGGAGTGTATCTCCACAATTGTATTGTAACTGTAATTGGACATCACTATGTTGTGATTGAGGGGGAGTGAGTGGGTATACTCAGGTCTAGAGTGTCTCTAGGTTGAAGTGTCATTGGGTAGAGATTAAGTGAGAAGTGCAAACTGGTTGTTTGACTTTGAATTGATTCTGCTAATAGGGAAGTTTCTCCCTGACTTGGTAGCCCCCAGATGTAGGTGATGTTGCCCCGAACTGGGTAAACAATTACTGGTGTTATGTATCTTTCTGCATTTACAATTATGCTCAGTTTAAATGGTTAGATAAATAGGTCTGTCAGCCTGCAGATGTCACAACAAAGGTCATGACGTTGGTCATGACATTGGTACAATTTAAAGAAATTTAAATTGTTCATGATCTGTCCTAGCCCTTGTTTCACCAGAGATCAATGTTCTTGGGACATCTGAAATCTGCATACCAGAATTTCAATTGGTATCAGAGTAGGCATCCTGCTGTTCTGGAAGAGATCTTGGGAGATACTTTCTTATGTTTTAGAACAAGGAGAAGCTGTAGCTGAGTTGCTGATCTTGCTGAAGGTTTGAGCTACTGCTTATGGAGCTAAGGAGAAGCTTGTATCTGCTGCTGTGCCCTTCAATGTAGAAGCTTCCATGATCTGCTGAATGGTTTGCGAAAAGAGGAATGACTACTTCTGTATGATGTTCTATAAGATGTTCTGACATCTTGTTTAGGGCATGTTGAAGATGTTCTTCTGGTGGTTCCGCTGCTTAATTTTCTGATGAAAGAACTCTGGTAGCCCTGAGAGTAGATTGGCCTATATACAGGTTGATGCATGGCTGTGGCAGCTATGTAGATGATTGGCAGATGGTGTGCTGGGGCTGTTCTGCTATGTATTACAAAGGCTGTTTTAGAAAGGATAGTGGGAAGTGATTTATGTTCACCACTCATGACTTGCAAAGGGTCTTTCAACAGAGGAAGTCATAGGCAGGTTGAGTCAAGGGTGTCAGCCTTGGTATTCCTGAAGTTGTGTGTATTTAAGATCAATTGTTATTTATGGTCTACACATGTATTTAATTGATTATCCATGAAGTTCAGAGAAGGATCTGTTACAAGGATTTAAGATTCATTGCTATTTGAGATATTCTCAAATATTTAATGGATTATCCTTAGCATCAGGCCCCAGATCTGCTCTGTCTGCTTCAAGGATCTGATGTTCAACCAGATGTTAAGACATTCCATCAGCAGAGATTATGCAGAATTCTATTGATTCAAGGAGTGAATCACAGATACCATACGCAGGTGTGGTAGGATCTGACTTTAGTCTAGTAAGTTTCCTAGCAAGAAACTAAGACTAGAATGTTGTGCTGATGGAAGTGGAGATAAATACAGCTTATTGGAGTGCAGCAGGTGTGTTCTAGTCTCTAAAGCATATCTAGAAAGGTTCCTGGCAAGAAACTGGTCTAGAAGATGGTGCTGGTAGCTCTGCTTGGGTCAGCTTATTTTTGATCTAAGTGCATGGGAGCATGAGATCTAGCTCAGCTTCGAGGTCAAGGATAAGTGGCAGTTATCTTTGATTTTCTGAAGAAGTATATACTTAAGGAAAGCGGGAATCCTTTTGTAAAGACTTGTGTGATCCTTCCTCCCTAAAAGAATCAAGCCTTGGCACCCTTGGTTTCTCTAAAAAGGAGTTTTCTGGAGCAAATGCATCTCAAAGGTAGCTATTGCAGAATACAGGCTGTCTACTCAAACTTGCTATCAGTAATGATGAGGCTCTTCTAAATGGCATAATGAAGGACTGATTTCATCAGCAGAATGTCTTATCAGATGTTGTGACACCCAGGAGTAACTTTAGGGCCTCAATGGATGTTGTGGTACATCAATTGAAGATAAGTTGATCTGCTCAAGTATGAGTGGAATTGGTACTATCTCATGTAGTTTGCAGGAGCTGTGTGAAGAATGAGGTGTTACAGGTCCAAGTCTTGGTGTATCTAAGCTGCCTTGGAGCATGTAGGATGTGAAGATCAAGCTTGCTTAGATTTTCTAGAGCTCTAAAAGATGCTGAATAACCAAACAATGGCATTTGGTTATTTAAGTCGTGTGCCTTTAGAAAACTATTCTTGTGCAGAAGGGTAGTTAGTTGAAGACCAGAGAAGGTTCTGGGATTATTCATGCTTGGAACTAATTACCCTTGTGTAGAAAGGTAATTGGTTGAAGACCAAAGGAGGATTTGTTTTCTGTTCATATATTGGAGCTTGTGGTAGAAGCCCAAAGCTATGTATGGAAGATTACCTTCTTTTGGAGATGTTCTTGATCAAGCTGGTGGAGCTGTATTCTCTGAAGATCTTCAGTTGGATTACTAGGCAGAAGTAAGTCCAGTTGTGGGCAGATAAAGAACCAGTGGATATGGTTTGGTTTCCCTTGGCACAGGACTTGAAGATCTGGTACAGAACTTGGGACTCACATCTTGACTAAGAAGTATTATATCTTGTCATACGAGAGAATGATGAGGTAAAAGGACTGTCTTGGAGTATGATGTGAAAGGTTTGGACAAGACTGGAGTAGATCATTGATTGACTGCATGAAAGAAGATTCACCAGTTAAATCATAAGCTTTCTAACTTATCATATGGGAGAATGATGAGGAAAGAATGTCTTGGATTATGGGGTATCTATCTTGTACTCAGCCTAAGGTCAGAATACTCGTGGAGAAGTGGTCTCTTCTACTACAAGTAACTCTAGGAAGAGGTGGAGCAGTTTGATACCCTCTAACTGTATGAGCAGGGAGTTGGTCTTGAGATATAATGATCTTGGAGCATCTTTTGTCAAAGATATGGGGAGAGCTTTTGGTTGATGGGAGTACTATTTGCTTATGGTGAATGCGTTCAACATGTGTGTTGAACAGAGAATGAGTTCTTGAAGACATGAAGATGCGTCTTATGTTTTCCATTCATGTGCACTAGTTACCCTTGATATGGGGAGCTACTTCTATCTAGGATATGTTGCTGCAAAAGTGAAGTTGTGTACCAAGATTGTTTGTGGTTTCAAATAATTTGGGATTTTCTGAAGATAGAATGTCAAACAAGATGTTTTAACATTGGGTTACTGCTCCAAGCTCATGGTTAACATGACAAGTGCCTTCCTTTTGGTTCTGTCCTTAGGATGTCCATGGATCCAGTCAAGTTTGTAGGCCTATATCCTAGTGTGTCTGGTGAAGATAAAGATCAAGACATCATCAGCTCTGATCCTGTGCAGATGGAAGGACCTTTACCCTGACATCTTGGAGATCTTCCAGATAGTTATTCCGCAACTCTTCTTCTATCTGTTCCAGTATGGTTTGTAGGAATGTAAAGCTGCAGTATGAAGATGTTGAAGAAAGTCTTCATATGTTTGGATTCTCTCTTTCAGGGGGAGTATTGAGTATGCATGAAAGGGGGAGCTGTGTACATGGAGCTGTATGCAAAGGTGCTGATTCTCAGGCAAGCTTATGATCTTGAATCACTAATTAGGGTATAATGTAAGAGAAGATGTCTTGATATTGTGCTGGATGGTGTATGTCGCTACCGCGAAAATAAGGTGCCGACAAAACAGAAGAGTCGCCACCTTTCGTTATTTATCCCTTAGAACGGGAAAGGGAACGATCGGAAAAACCTGACGAAAAGGTATAAGACAAGGTCATCGCAACCATGTCTAGATTCGAGAGTCGGTTACGCAAAGGGAAGGTATTAACATCCCTCACGTCCATCGTACTCGATGGGATCCACGCTTGTTGTGTTTATTTGACGGGTTGGTTATATCTATCTACCTATCAAGGTTGGTCTGAAAAGAAAAGAAATATAACTCGGCAGAACACAATAGTTCTATACCTACGTATTCTCGCCAGAGAACGAGAAATCAGAGTCAACGTAGTTCGCCTAACTACGGGTTACGGACGGGGGAATGTGGCTCGAAAATACGTCAGTATTGTGCCTACATACTCTCAACAGATATGAGAGATTAGAGCTTACGTAGTTCGGAATAATACGGATTACGGGGATTCAGATTCATCTGTTTTTCCGAGTAGGGTTAACAAGCAATTCCAGCAGTTTGGTGTATGCAGCTCGCTCGTCAGAGACTCGTGTGTTACCGTTTGCGGTAGAAATAGGAGTTAACGACACTCTTTTCTTCAGAAAATCTTTCCTTGAATTATGGGCCCACGAGGCAAAAAAGAGTTTGAAGTCTATTTTTGTCTTTTACGGAAGAAGTGTTTTTTTATGGTTGTCTGTAGTTCGTACAGCTCTAGAGACTAGGACCTGGGAATGAATGCGTCGCATATCGTCCAAAGGACGTATACTAAACACTCTAGACGATTGAGAGGAGACCGTTCAATTATCAATGGTTGAGGTTTTTTTACTGTTGTTTAGAGAGAGTAGAGAACGAACTCTACGGGGAAACAGTCAAGTTCTAATGTTGTCATGCCAAGGATTCATCCAATGGTTGAGGTTTGAAACAGGGAACTCCTAGAAGTTAGTCAAAACATATAAGCAGAAGGAGACAGACAACACCTCTAAGGCAAACACACAGATGAACAAGAAAAACAAAAATAACACACAAGCAAGGGGAGGTCACCTCAACCCTTAATGCAAGCAAGCAGAGGGAGACTCACTCAACTTCTAAATAGTCATGCTCCTAGTTTAAAATAATCTAAATATGAACATATTCTAATGCATCAAGAAATTCAAACAAGGGAGAGAAACCAAAATGAGCAACAGGGGAGTCATCCCAGGCTACATCAGGTTGGAGGTGTATTAACACCAGAGTCCATCATGGGCTCAACCTCTTGAGGAGTGCACATAATCCAACCAAAGGAAGGATTGGGCTCTCCCAAGAGGGATCCTATGTCAATAGGACAGAAGAGACTGGGTATTAGTCCTAGATATCAATCTAAGGGTAACTGACTATAGTGTATCAACACAGAATGTCCATCTCAGGCTCAACCTGTTGAGGAATGCACATAATCCAACCAAAGGAAGGATTAGGCTCTCCCAAGAGGGATCCTAAGAAAAAGGACTTTGAGATGGATGACAGTATATAAACCAAGGGAATATACCATGCCAAGAATGCCAATCTAAGGCTCAACCTCATGAGGAATGCACAGAATCCAACCAAAGGAAGGATTAGGCTCTCCTAAGAGGGATCCTATGTCAAGACTTGAAGGAGAAAGATAGTACAAACCAAAGGAATGTACTATACTGGGGAATGTCAATTCAAGGCTCAACCTCCTGAGGAATGCACAGAATCCAACCAAAGGAAGGATTAGGCTCTCCCAGGAGGGATCCTCTTTAAGACTTGGAGAAAGAGGGTAGGGCAAAGCCCAAGGAAAAAACCACATAGGGGACAGAAGGCAACACATCACTTCTAAGAAACCCTAAAGACTAGCCACAAGGATCACCTAAGCTAGGGGAATCAAAAGCTCTATCAAGGCTTCAACAAGGTTCTAATGAGGTATTTACCTAATTACTATTCTACCAATAAAGGATATGATACTTAGAATCATCTAATGGTCATTTACAAAGTTAATCTATGAAGTTATCTAAGTTAGGGTCACCTAAACTATAAGCAACTTGTAAAATGGGGAATTAATAGGAAATCAATTCTACAAATCTCAAGGAAAATCCTACATTATCCTATATGTTTTGAGCATCTATGGTACAAAAACCAGGGGCAAAACCTAATCCTAAAGGTTCAAATAAAAATCTAAATCCACAGAGTCCACTAAAGGGGATCCATCAAGGAAGGCTCCTAAGCATCTATCTCAAACTCCTATTTAGAATTATCTAAAAATCACAACAAAAATCAACCAAACCTATCAAGGGGTCTATAACAAGCATGCAAAGTTTCAACATCAAATTATAAGTCATGAGCTAGCAATAAAATCAGCAATCAAACTAGTCAAATTATGCATTTTTAATTATGTATTAAAAATAGAAAAATGGACATTAAATTGAAAAATACATCAAAATAAAATCCAAAGGCATGGAAAAATCAGAAATTCCACAAGGATCAACCACATATTTTTCTCATATTTTTCTGATCATTAAAACTATTTAAAATGAATTAAACATGAAAAAACAATTAAAAGAAAATATAAAATCAATTAAAGAAATAAAAAGCAATAGAAAATATTAGGACCCTAGGATCTGATTACTAGTCAAGGGATCTAGCAGCTGCGCGCGTGCCAGCATATTAATGAAGTTGTGCATTTTGCCCAGGGATCTCATGAGCTATGGTTGACTTCAGTCTATGGTACTTCCTAATCCTATCCATCCAACAGAAAAGTATTCTGATCCTGTGACTCACGCGCTGCCACCTCACCAAACCCTAGTTCAACTAAGTCTCACGCGTTGGATGTTGTGACCCAGTCAACAAAATCAATTAGATCCAACGGTTTCCTGTTCGTTTTCCTCGTTTAAACCTGGTACATGGAGGGAACTTCACTCATGGTGGCCAGAGAAGGGCGCCACCGTCTTCTCCGACGAGAGCCATCAAGCTCTGCAACTAACTTCCATGAAACTCAAAGAAAATTACACCGTTCTTCTCGTCTCCTCACCAGGATTACTAATATCCATTCCATTTCCATTAATTCCTCAAGAATCTCCAAACACGAAGAGGAACACAAAATTCCTCAATTCCATAATCATCATCAAACTCAAAATTGATTGCACAGAAATGATCCTCACTTCTCAGGGATCAAAAATCACTAACCAATCTATGCTAGCACTCAAGAATCATCCAGATTCGAATCCAAATAGAAATTGCATCACCTCATGAATCATCACCAAACTTCTCAATTATGATCCTAAAACGATGTATGTCATCATTACAACCTAACCACATGTCAGTTTCAGTCTAAACATGCCTAGAACTAGAGCAATAGTGAAAATAAAAACCTGGAAAAAAGCTTGAAATTGGAGTAGTTGCGGGGTGATTCTTGGCTTCAAAATGTGCAGAACCGTTCACCGATGATCACTAGTGCCAACTGAATCTTCAATTCATCTTGAAACCCTATGAATTGCAAAACACGATTTGGAGTTGGAAGCTTTGATCTCTAAGTGCCACAACAAAAATCTCCACCAATTTCTTCCAAAAAACCATCTGAACACCATTGTGAACTTAAATAGAATCTGTTTGAATCCTAACATGGCCCAATCATGGCCCAAATTGATGAATCCAAAATCTCATTTTCCTCCAAAGTTAAACAATGGAATAGGCATGTATTGGCTCTGTTTCATCTCAAACTATGCTCAAATGACTTGCATAACCCTTGGTGAAGATGAATGGATGGGATTGCAAGCTTGGTTTGATCCTATGGTCAAGATTTGTTATGTTACTTCAATCTTAAGTAACTTAAGCAAAGTCCATGAATTAAGCTTCAAACCAAAAATGTGAAATTGCCAATCTTTCCAAAATGACATTTCCAATCAGAAAATGCATAAACTTGTGAAGTTTGGGAGCCATTGTAATTTATTTTGAATTTTCCTTCATTAATGCCTATTAATGATCTTTTTTCCAAATTTCTTCATACACCTCCATTTTCAATCCATATTAATAGATGCTTGGGTCATGGTTGGACTAAAAACACCATTTTGAACAACTTTCAAGTTGAACAAATTTTCATTTGAGGTGCCTAAGATTGTAAAATGGACCCATAACCAAATATGACCTGTAATTCCAAATACCCAAAATACCCTTGACTTGTCAAAGCCATAACTTGAGTTCTATAAATCCAATAATGGACTTCTAGTACTTTCTAGAAAGCTAAGAGGATAAGGAAAAACATTCATGTTAACCAAAAGTTCATAGGAATCGTCCTTCTAGGGCAAAAATGTCATGCAAGTTGGGTAACTTTCAAGCTCCAAATTCACATGCCTCAGATGACTTGTAACTTGTCTGGCTCATAACTTGAGTTCTATAAACCCTATCAAGGACTTCTAGTACTAAAATTAAAGCTAGGATCCTGCTCTACAACAATCATGTTGGGGTCAAGGTGAGATGAAAATCACATCTTTAGTTAAGTGGTCTTGAAGATAGGCACTAAACCAGGGGATTTTACACTGTCAAGCATAGCAACCCTAGCCTAGCAACTCCTCACACTCTTGATCCATGATAAGTTGACCTTGGAATCATCCCTTGGACATTCTTATACATCAATCCATGATCACATGGCTCTTGAATTAGGTCTCAACCTTCTTCAAATCCTTAGTTATCCTAGGGTCATCCAGATGAAACCCTAGTTGCACCAATCCTGGTAGTTACTTCATATCCTTTGCACAATGACTTGACTAGGCTTCCAAATGATCTTCAACACCTCTCATGAGCTCTCTCAAGGCTCTAGGTCTAACTCTATGGCTTCAGAATCATCTGATGACTTCCCATAACTCTCAAGTTAGGAGAGCTACATACTTGGTTTCAACCACTCTCTCTGAGGATCTTTGACTACTCTGGTGAGGATATCAACCATTGAACACTTGGATAACCCTCTTAGCTAGATTCATAGCCTTGTGTGGCCCTTGATTGGTAGTCATACCTCTTGATCTCCCGCATACATGTCAATGAAATGCAGGTGATAATGCTAATATGAATGAAATGAAACATAAGCTAGGTAAAAAAAGGTTGGGCAAATTTTGGGGTGCAACAGCTACCCCTATTCAAACGGCTTGGACCTGACTAGGTGAGAAGCGAATGGCTCTCATACAATCCAGGTAAAAGACGGTTGAATACCAATAAACTCGGAAATTTGCCAACCGCACAAGTACACGGTACTCTGGTGGGGACAAATCTTCGGTAACTGAAATGGTAGTTGCACGACAACTAGCTGGAGAAATACTGATCTGAATCTACGTCAGGATGATCCTCTGCGTCCTCAAGTCATCAAGGGATCGCCGGTTACACAATAACTGGTGATTTATCAACCGCACAAGTAAACGATACTCTGATTGGTAGGAACACCTCCGAAACTGAAAATGACAGTTGCACGACAACTTGCTGGGGAATTGGTTACACGGTAACTGGACATTTGCTAACCGCACAAGTAAACGATACTCTAATCGGTATGACACACTTTAAAGTCTAAAATGGCAGTTGCACGATAACTGGCCCAAATTTCTGTCAGGATGATCATCAAATTTCACTGCAGCTTCTTCCTCAAGTCATCAAGGACTCACTAGTTACACGGTAACTGGTAATACATAGCTGGACTTCCGTCAGGCATTCTGCGGCATGGCAGCAGAAGAATTCCTCGGGACTCATCAGGTCATTGAGAACTTTTTGACAATCTCTATAATGATGTCGTCGGGCATTCAAAGAAATTCTCGGGCGTCAGCTGGTCTTCGTCAGTAAGTCAGAAATTGAATCCTCAATCAATCATGAACCAATGGGGATATCTAAACTTCAGCCGTCAGGCACTCCTCGTCAGCTAGGAGAACTGCTTCGACATCACAGTCGGACTTCATCAGTAAGTCTCCAAGGGAAATTTCAACTTCTCTGTTCAAAACCTGCTGGGGATGACACATCTCCGCTTGGGATTCTGGAGAACTATCAAGAAACTCTGCTTCGGGGATTTCAGAAATCATTCTGGACAAATAAACTCTGCTGAGGAATTCAAGAATCATCTTGAACAAATAACGTCACCGTGAACCCCAAGAATCATCTTGAGCAAACAACACTGGCGACTTCACTAGGGAGCTTTAAGAATCATCTTAAGCAAACAACTTCGCTAGGGAATTCAAGAATCGTCTTGAGCAAACCATTCTATGGAGGAACACCTGCAAAACAATAATGGTAACGACCTAGCTCATGTTTCATATGCGTATGCTTAACAATGGCGTAATGCTCCACACGGTGGAAATGCTACGTATTTAGGGTAAATGCTATGCAATCATGCAAAATGCTACGACCCTATCGGCAAAATAAATGTTGAAGGGAAAATCCTCCTGTTAAGGAGAAAGAACCACTCTGGTGGAGGAAGGAATCCTCCTGCCGGGGAGAAGAAGTCACACCAATCTCAATTGGACTTAACCTGGGGAACCGAACTCCAGGCTACTGCTGCGGGGGAACAAAGTTCTACGAGAACCTGAACCTGCCCTCGCTCTAATAGGTATACGAACCACAAACTGCTGAGGAAACGATGTCAGTCGCAGAAATAAACTGCACGGCCTTCACAGATAGAATCTTCCTGGAGATACGGACTCCGATGGGGAAGTATAGCATCAGCTATTCAACATTCTCTACTGGGGAAAACCAATCATGGCTTGAACGGGTTCCAAGGACTCGACTCTCTTGGGGAACTGCACACTCGGCTGAGGATAAGCAACCGGATGCTGGAATCACTCCTAGCTACCGGGGAGAATACAACTCTGTGGGGAATTTCAATTCCGTTGGAGACTTCAGCCTGAACTCTTGTGGATAGGCTGCTATAAGAAAACTGCACACTGACCCAATGCTGGGAACGAGTGTACACTTATGCGTACGACTCAGCTGGGGAGATGACGATCCTGCCTAATATACATTTGGTTCGGGAGAATCTATCTCTGCTTGGGGAAACACTGCTGAACTCGCTGGGGAAGAAGGAACCATCCTGCTTGGAAAACATCTGGCGTACTGCCTGAAGGGTGACGTCCCTGCAACAACATGAACAAACAGACCAGATACCCTTCACAAAGGGACCTATCAAGGTTATCATCCTGTGACAATGTTCAGGTAATTCAATGTTTCAACAATTATCGACCTAGGCCAGCATGTTTATATATGCGCATTTTATCAAAAACATCAGGCATTCTTATTCGCAAATAAAACAGATAAAAGTTAAACATACAAACAAAAATACTGAATAGCATATGTTTTATTGATAACGAGCCCCTGAATAGGCAAAATGTTTTACAACAGATGCAAGCTCCTGAAATGAGGAAGCTGCGCAAGTATAATAACATAAATATACATCAGTATACACAAATGTCGGCAATATGGCGTAGACGAACACCATGAGTTGATCCCTCTATGACCCACTCGACTTTGATACTTCTCCGGCGCTTCAGCTTCAGAAAATATTGATTCAGATAAATGGCCCTCAGGTCTTCCAAACCACTAAAAAACGAGAGTTCACACGTGGAACGCAGTCATTTACTTTTTCAAATCCCTAACTTTTGCCTGAATCGCCCTTTCGAGTTTTCGATTCACCGGGATACCCTTTTTTGCCAAAGTCGCCCTTTCAGGTTTTCGAATTTGCGGGTGTACATTTTTTCATTTATATCCCTAATTTTTTCCCGAACCTTTTCCTTTTTTGTGGTTCGCCGGGATGCCCCATTTTTGCCTGGATATTCTTTTTTTCTTTCCAGTGGGTCGTTTTTTAAGCATAGTATTTTTTAACTGCGTCCGTTCACAGGGGATGCAAAATCTTCGCCATCCATCGTGGATAACAATAAGGCTCCTCCCGAGAAGACCTTGCTGACGACATACAGACCTTCGTAAGTAGGAGTCCACTTGCCCCTGTGATCGGAGTGTGGCGGAAGAATCTTCTTCAGGACGAGATCACCCATCTGAAAGCTTCTAGGACGAACCTTCTTATCGTAAGCTTTCTTCATTCGGCTCTGGTACAGACGACCATATGCAATCAATGCTAATATCTTCTCATCCATCATGATGAGTTGGTTCAATCGGTTCTGAATCCATTCTGCCTCATCGAGTTTCACGTCGTCCAAAACTCGCAAAGAAGGAATCTCAACTTCCAACGATAGGACAACTTCCATACCGTACAACAGTGAGAAAGGAGTTGCCTCGGTTGATGTGCGTACCGTTGTACGATAACCGTGCAATGCAAATGGCAACATCTCATGCCAATCTTTGTAGGTCACAATCATCTTTTGTACTATCTTCTTAATGTTCTTGTTGGCCTCTTCAACCGCACCATTCATCTTTGGCCGGTAAGGTGATGAGTTGTGATGTTCAATCTTGAAGCTCTGGCATAACTCCTTCATCATCTTGTTATTCATATTCGAACCATTGTCAGTAATGATCCGCTCGGGAATTCCGTATCGACAGATGATATCCTTCTTTATGAATTTGGCTACCACCTGCTTGGTCACGTTAGCATACGAGGCTGCCTCCACCCACTTGGTGAAGTAGTCGATGGCTACCAAAATGAAGCAATGACCGCTAGATGCAGTGGGCTCGATCTTGCCTATCATATCAATGCCCCACATAGAGAACGACCACGGGGATGACATGACATTCAACGGGAACGGCGGTACATGGATTTTATCAGTATAAATCTGGCATTTATGACATCTCTTCGCAAATTTGAAGCAATCTGACTCCATTGTCAGCCAGTAATATCCTGCTCGTAGGATCTTTCTCGTCATAGCATGTTCGCCGGCGTGTGTACCAAATGTACCTTCATGGACTTCCTCCATAAGAAGACTAGCTTCTTTCTCATCTACAAATATGAGTAGCACGAGATCGTGGTTTCTCTTATACAGAACTCCATCAAGATTGAGATAGAAATTTCCAGACAGCCTCCTCAGAGTCTTCTTATCCTGGGTTGACGCTCCCGCAGGATACTCCTTAGTCATAAGGAAAGTCTGGATATCATGGAACCATGGCTTGCCATCGGAGGCTTCCTCAATTGCAAAAACAAATGCAGGTCTATCAAGACGAGAAATGACAACTCTTGGAGCTTCATTCCAAAAATTGACTTTGTACATCGAAGCCAACGTGGCTATGGCATCAACCATCTGATTTTCTGCCCTAGGCACATGATGGAGTTCCACTCGATCAAAGAAAGGAAGTAGCCTTCTGGCATAATTCATGTACGAGACCAAATTCGAATGAAGAGTCTCCCACCCCCCTTTAATTTGGTTAACAACAAGTGCCGAGTCACCGTATACATCCAGGTTTTTGATTCTCAAATCAATAGCTTCTTCTAAACCCATGATGCATGCCTCGTATTCTGCTTCATTGTTAGTGACCGTAAAAGTCAATCTAGCAGTAAACAAGATGTGGGATCCCTGGGGAGTCGTAATGATTGCCCCAATACCACTTCCATACGAATTAACCGCCCCATCAAATATCAATTTCCACTGGGATTTCCTATCTGGCCCCTCGTCGGGCAACGGCTCATCACAATCTTTCACTTTGTGAAACATGATATCCTCATCAGGGAACTCAAATTTCATCGGTTGATAATCTTCGATAGGCTGTTCGGCAAGGTACTCAGATAATACGCTTCCCTTGATGGCCTTCTGGGAAACATACTGAATGTCATATTCCGTCAACACTATTTGCCATCTGGCAATCCAGCCCAAAAGCGCTTGCTTCACGATGACGTACTTGATCGGATCCATCTTCGAAATTAGCATGGTTGTATGATTGAGCATATATTGTCGTAAACGTTTGGCAGGCCACGCGAGTGCGCAACACGTTTTTTCCAGCATTGAGTAATGGGACTCACAATCTGTGAACTTTTTACTCAAGTAATAAATGGCGTGCTCCTATCTGCCAGTCTCGTCGTGCTGACCGAGAACGCAACCCATGCTATTCTCAAGAACTGTCAAGTACATGATTAAGGGTCTTCCGGCTACTAGGGGTATCAAAATTGGAAGTTCCTACGGATATTGTTTTATCTTATCGAATGCCTTCTGGCAATCCTCATTCCAGATAATCGCCTGATCTTTTTTTAGTAGTTTGAACATCGGTTCACACGTGGCCGTGAGCTGAGATATAAACCTTGCAATGTAGTTTATTCTGCCCAGGAAACCACGAACTTCTTTTTCAGTCTTTGGCACTGGCATGTCTTGTATTGCTTTTATCTTCACAGGATCTACCTCAATGCCTTTTTCACTCACAATAAACCCCAGTAGTTTTCCAGACCGTACTCTGAAAGTACACTTGTTAGGATTCAGCCTCAGCTTGAACTTCCTAAGCCGCTCAAAAAGCTTCAGCAAATTGACCAGATGTCCCTCCTCCGTTTGGGACTTTGCAATCATGTCATCAACATAGACTTCAATCTCATGGTGAATCATGTCATGAAACAAAGTGACCATCGCTCGCTGGTAAGTGGCCCCTGCGTTCTTCAGACCGAAGGGCATTACCTTGTAGGAGAACGTCCCCCAAGGGGTAATGAACGTGGTTTTCTCCATGTCTTCCGGCGCCATCTTGATCTGGTTATAGCCGGAGAAACCATCCATGAACGAAAACACGGAAAACTGAGTTGTATTTTCGACCAATACGTTAATATGGCGGAGCGGGAAATCATCTTTAGGGCTCGCCCTGTTCAAATCCCGATAATCAACGCACATATGTACCTTACCGTCCTTCTTCAGTACAGGTACTATGTTGGCGACCCACGGAGGGTAAGTAGTGACCTCTAAAAAGCCAGCATCCAGCTGCTTTTGCACTTCTTCTTTGATCTTAACGGCCATATCTGGTCGTGTCCTTCTAAGCTTCTGCTTAACGGGAGGACAATCTTCTCGCAGTGGTAGATGATGGACCACTATGTCAGTGTCGAGTCCGGGCATATCTTCGTACGACCAAGCAAAGATGTCACTATACTCTCGAACCATCTCGACCAGTCTTTGCTTGACACCGCTCTACAATGCAACCCCTATCCTGACATTTCTGACAAGCTCCTCAGAACCCAGATTAACAATCTCAATCTCTTCCTCATGAGGCAGAATGGTCTTCTCTTCTTGTTTCAACAAACGGGCCAACTCTTCGGGAAGGTCTTCGTCTTCATCAATCTCTTCTTCAGCTTGATATATCGGGCAATCAAAGTCGAAGTGAGTCATAGAAGGTTCAGAGTCGATGTCATCTGTGATGTGAATCCTTCAATAACAAGGGTTAAGCTTAAAACAAGGATATGCAGGTTAGCACAAACCGTATTTCCATTTTATTGTTTTTCAAAACAAAAATAAAAAAGGAATAACAGAGATCAAAAAATTTAAATGCGAAGGAAAACGCCCTTTGATTTATTAATAATATGTACATGCATAAGCTATCAAGGCCTTGACAATAAAACCGTTATGCCCCGGGTAGAGCATAAGGTTGTACAATAATTGGAAAAGACAAAGCATTACTCTTTGCGCGTCACTTGGATGACATCCTGGACGGACCAGTTGTTGAGGCTCTGGCCTGGTTTGCTCGGCTGAATCCAGGAGTCCAGGTCGCAATCACTATCTTCGCAATCTTCAAACACGGCGTTGACATTCTCAAATATCACCCCACCTCTGGTGAACTGAATCGGCCCTTTGACGCACGGCGCACTGCGAGAGGAGGAAGCATCACCAGAAGGAGAATACCCTAACCCAAACTTATCCTGCTTGTTAGGGATTTCCAGGACTTGCCCTCAGCCTGGGGCAGAGCCAGCTTGAACAACAACCTGAGCTTCCTTGAAGGAAGAGAGAGTCATCTCAGGTTTCTCAATCATCACCGAAGTCACATCTTTGACTTTAACAGCTTCAAACGCCTGGCACAAAGTTTCATGGATCTCTCCATCCACCTCAACATATTTGAAATATGACAAATGGCTCACCGTTATGTCCTCTTCACCATAGATAGTCACTATGCTGCCCCCACAACATACTTCAGCTTCTGGTGCAATATGGAAGTCACCGCACCCGCAGAATGGATCCAAGGCTGGCCCAACACACAACTATAGGCTGGCATGATATCCATGATGTAGAAGATCGCGTCGAAGGCTTCTGGACCAACTTGAATGGGTAGAGTGACCTCTCCAAAGACGTGACGCTTAGTTCCATCGAAAGCTTTCACAACCAGATCATTGGGTGTACAAATCAACCCTCTCGTATCCAATCTCATCAGAGCTTTCTTCGGGAGAACGTTTAGCGATGATCCCGTGTCCACCAGCACATGGGACATAACCGTTCCTCGACATTCTATCGAGATATGCAAGGCGCTATTGTTGTTTCTTCCCTTCTGCATCAGCTCTAGGTCCGTAAACCCTAATCCGTTCCCAGCATTCACATGAGCAACTACTCCCTCTAGCTGGTTGACAGAGATCTCTTGCGGTACATACGTTGCATTCAGAACCTTCAGCAGAGCGTTGCGATGTGCCTCAGAACACAACAACAAATTCAGAATGGATATCTTAGACGGCATTTGATGAAGATGGTCAACGATCTTATTATCACTTTTCTTGATCAGTCTCATGAATTCTTCGGCGTCCTTCACAAGCAGGTCCTTCTCTACCCCACGGGAGGTTTCTTCAACGACCTTACTCTTTCCTCTATCAGCATTCTTAGCCTTGTCAGTTTTGTCAGCCACAACCTCTCGTGGAGCGAACACTCTTCCACTACGTGTCATCCCCCCAGTTCGAACTAAGTTGTCAACAGACTGCCCAGATGGCTCCAATTCTAATTTCTGTCCATTGCAGTAGACATCTGCGCCATAGTGCCATGGAACATTCGTGATGGTGATCATAGGTGGCCTGGATGCAGAAATGGTTATTGTTTTACGAGGGATGGTGATAGTGGCAATCTCATCATTCTGCTTCAGCATTACTTCCCCTGATCTATTCTCAGCCCTCCGACTAAACTGCAGAATTCCTTCGGTCATCAGACTCTGAATCCCTGCTACCAACTGATCACAGCCGTCTGAATGATTCGCACAATCCATACACAACTTTCCACAGCCCGGGAAAATACCTTTTTTCATTAACTTGGCTTTAACGAAACCAAGTGGTGTTTTCAGGTCCTTGACATCAGTCAATAAATCTGAATCTTCTTCTTCAATGATGGCGTTTACCCCATCACCCCCATGGTTCGGCATAGGTTTCTTTGTAACATTCGGAACGTTATCAGAAAAGTTGATGATTTTGGCGTTAACCATATCTTGCACCTTGTGTTTGAATGCCTTACAATTTTCAATCGAGTGGCCAGGTGCCCCCGAATGAAACTCACATCTCACATTCGCATTGTAGCTCTGTGGAGGTGTCCCTGTCAACCGTGCCAGAGTTCTCTTCTGAACTAGTTGTAGTTGAAGCAATGTCTGCAAAAGCTGAGCATACGACATAGGTGGTGTCTCAAGATGACGATTTGACAGAGGTGCTTTGTTCTGGTACCTCCGGTACCCTTGCTGGTTCTGCTGCTGTGGTTGCTGGACAGCAGGAATAGTAATGCTAGCGACCTGCTGGCGCTGTCCCTTTCCTTTTCCCCGAGCACTGGACACTGAGCTCATCTCACCTTCCCGTCTCTTACCACTGTAAGGTTTTTTTCCTCCTCCAGTTGAGGATACATCTACACCCTGAATATTCCCGAGTTTGATGCCATTTTCAACATGCTCTCTAGTGATGATGAGATCGGAGAAGCTTCCCGACATACCACTGACCAGTTTCTCATAGTAAACCCATGGAAGAGTAGCTACAAACATCTCAATAAGTTCTCGTTCAACCATCGGCGACTGAACTCTCGCTGCCAGTTCACGCCACCTCTAGGCGTACTCTTTAAATCCCTCGCTGTTCTTCTGAGACAAGTTCTGCAGTTGAACCCGGTTGGGAGCCAGATTGTTGTTATACTGATAATGGCGTACAAATGCTTCAGCAAGGTCTTTCCATGTACGTACGCTGGTGGGTTCCAAACCCATATACCACTCCAACGAGGGGTCGGACAAGCTGTCCTGGAAGAAGTGCATCAACAACTACTCATCTTCAGAATGTGCGGACATCTTTCGGTAGTACGACCTCAGATGGACACGGGGGCAAGTGGTGCCCTTGTACTTCTCAAAGTCGGGTACCTTAAACTTGGGAGGCACCTTGAAGTCTAAGATCAGTCCCAGTTTGGTCATGTCAACACCCATAGTATTCAAGTTCTCAAAACTTTTCATTTTTTCCTCGAGGGCCTTGAACCTTAAACGGGCTTCAGAGTTCAATTCTCCCTCAGCTCCCTTATGTGAAAACAAGTCCTCTTGGTAATCCTCTTGCCATGGTTGATGGCCATTGCCAGCAGCAAACCCAGCAGCGTCAATACCATACAGATTACCAGCCCCAACGTTCCCCGCATTACCAGTTCCTCCAGTGTTGCCATGGCCTATCCCAGCATTGCCATTGGCTTCAAAGTTACCGTTTCCGACCCCAGTCGTATTCCCATTAGATCCGATGTTAGTGACAACATTACCGTTACCACTTCCATTTCCTCCAGTCACAGGGATGCCACCCTGAGGGGTCTCAACAAGTGGAGGGTTAGGAGTATTCCCACCATGAAGCACGACATTTCTATCAACCCGTGAAATTAGCGGTTGCACCAGAGTTCTGAGCTGGTCCTGGCCGTTAGCGACCACTTGCATGAGCTCCATGAATCGGTCCATCCTTTCTCTGAGCTCTTGGATGTCAGTCTGAACTTGTTCCATTGCTCTAGCTTGATTAGCTTTGGTCGAGTACCGGTGGATCTGTCTTCGTTCAATCCTGAAATAACCTGCATACACAAATGGTTAGAAAAACGGCAAGGCACCTGTCATGCAAATGCAAACGTGTGTCTATTCCCTGGGGAGATTCCCCCCCGATCCTAGTTTCCAAGACAAATAAATTCTAACATCCAATCATGGAAAGAAATCCTCATATATTTATCTGAAAAACCCGCGCGGGCAGCGTACAACCGTAATCACATACAACTGAAGCAACAAGGCATGACCCCAACCAACAGGCCTGGCAGTGGTCAGCATATCAATGCATAAAATGTACAAAGAAACACAAAGAGATCAAGTGCGGCTACGGGCACGAAAATCTTCTAACAACTTCTTTGTAGCGGGATGATCAGGCTGGGCGAGCAGACCCTGGATCAGCAGATCCCTCTGCCTGATGATATCGAGGAGGTTCTTGGCAACGTCCCTATAAACACCTTCTTCAGAATGGTTTTCCACTCTACTCCTCTTAGCATCAGCTCAGAGTTGATAATATTGTAAATTCGCCTTGGTCACAACCAATCTATACTGAGTGTCGCGTCAAAGTGAGGCTTCAGCCTCTATCTTCTTGTCCTTGATTTCAATCTGGACTTCTAGCTCGGCTACTCGCTGCTTCAGCTTTTCCTCTTGCTCTTTGTACTTGGCTAGGGTAGTGCTCCATAACGTCTCGTACTTGGATAACTTCCGGTACACCCTATCCAGCTCATGCTTTTTGGTGGTCAACACGCCATGCACTGACTTCAGGTCCAACCCAAGACGTTCTCTAGAATCAGTCTCTTTGGTCAAATTAGCGCCCAGGTGGTTGATCAGCTCTGTCTGCTTCTTGCAGTTGTATACGGCTTCATATTTTTCTCTTCGGAGTTGGGAAATCTCTTTCCCCAACTCTTCGTTGGCTTTTCGTAGCTCTTCTTTCTCGCGGAGTACCTGGTTGAACTTCTGAATATCAATTGTGGTAGGCTCTTTGTACACGGGAGGATACAGTGGTTCCACTGTAGGAAACGGAATTAGAAACTTGGCGGCTCTTTCTTGGACCCAAGCGACATATGGATCAAAGGCCTTGTTGTTGCTTTTTCCTAGCAAGACTTTCCCCTTTCTGTGAATTTTGCTCCAAGCATTCTGCACCTTAACCAAAGTGTCACCTTCAAGCAACCCTGTGAGATACAGAGATTCCTGTATCTCTTCCTCTTCAGGAGGTCCTCGTAGTGCATACCCAAATTTTCGTACCAGCAGAGAGGGATTGTAATTGATACAGCCATTCCTTCCGACCAGGGGGAATTTAGGAAAGCCACCGCAACTATGCATAATCTCTTTGCCCAATAGATCTCTATCAAACCAGATAATATTGTCAGCAGACAAACCCATCAAGCATGCAGACCAGGGTGAAGACTCAGCAAAATCAATGAACGGCCCCGTCTTAGGAAGATGGCTAGCAAACCACTTATACAGTAAAGGAGCACAATATGCCACGTTCTTCCCCTTTCTGTTTTCATTCTTGCTGTGAATTGAATGATAAACATCTCCAAGGAGAGTGGGCACTGGATTCCCGGAAGCGAATATACGGCAGGCATCCATGCTTATGAAGTCCGGATGACTTAGGAATAGCACGATCCCATAAATGCAAAGGGCTAAGAAGGCATTGAATACATCCCAACGGTCCTTCTTGGCGAACTTTCGGGCCTTTTCCATCAAGAAAGGTAAAGAGAAACCCTGAACTCCAATCTTTCTGAACACCATCCCTTTCAACTCTGAATCATCTACATGAAGAGTGGCAGTCAACTTACGCAAGTCAGGTTCACCATCAACACGGTAATAGGGCATCTGATTCAATAAAGGTACCCTCAACAAGTCAGAATACTCCTCCAAGGTCGGATCTAGGACGTAGCTTGGAAAAACGAAGCATCTGAGCTGCGGGTCATAAAACTGCAAAAGAGCGTAGAGGCCGTTCAACTCGTACGTAGAAAGCTTACACACAATACCCAGAAGTCTCCCATAACTCTTCTTGAAATTCTCCATCACTGTCTTATCAGCCAAAGAAATCAAAGCTCGTAACTCTCGTATGTCAGGTGTTGGTAGCTTGTAAACCACAGTCTTCTTCAGAGATGCCATATCAACCATGAGGATCAAGATCACTAGAACCAGGGGAGAAATATGCACCTGTAACACAGACACACGTTAATGATATGCAAATAAGGATGCAAACAATGCAAAATGCAATCATGCAGCAGGAGATCAAGATGACTGTGCTGTTGAGGAGAAGAACCAAAACTCTGCTCTATCAAGAACAAACATATCTTTGATGATAAGAACCCTCTGATACCCACAATACTGATTCACTGTCAAGAAAACCAGGTTGTCTGAAGGTTAAGGTTTCCTGCAATAACCCGACCCTGCTCACAGGTATGAACCTAATCCATTGAAGAGGTATGGCATCTTATGCGTTTCCCAGCGTCACAGACTTTCAAGAAATGATGATACGATACCCAGGATGGTGTGGCATCATCATCTTTTGAAGCGGCCTCACTTAGCTAGGTCACAAATGATCGGTCCCCAGAGTCGACAATCCTCAGATCCAAAATCCCCTTGAGTCCAAAGGACCGATAGGAAGTCATCAAAGAGAACCTCGTCTGAGTGTGGATTATATGGGAACTGATGCAAGCAAAGCAAGCACGTCCACCACTAATCCACTCTAATACTATGTAGCTCTCAAGCCTGGGTCTGGCTTATCACTCAT
This sequence comes from Lathyrus sativus, assembly GCA_963859935.3. Taxonomy (NCBI): domain Eukaryota; kingdom Viridiplantae; phylum Streptophyta; class Magnoliopsida; order Fabales; family Fabaceae; genus Lathyrus; species Lathyrus sativus. Next base: position 213,614,579 of record OZ012736.1, on the reverse strand, counting down.
CAGAATGCCCCCTCCCACAACAACACAAATAATCATATCGTACTGAAAAAAAATGCGGAAGGTAAAATGCGATAAATAAATACAACCCCACAGATAAACACGCAAGCGCTAGGATTGACTCGCACATGGGACGTTGGGTCCCCAGCAGAGTCGCCAGCTGTCGCTACCGCGAAAATAAGGTGCTGCGAAAACAGAAGAGTCGCCACCTTTCGTTATTTATCCCTCAGAACGGCAAAGGGAACGATCAAAAAAACCTGACGAAAAGGTATAAGACAAGGTCATCGCAACCATGTCTGGATTCAGGAGTCGGTTACGCAAGGGGAAGGTATTAGCACCCTTCACGTCCATCGTACTCGATGATCCACGCTTATTGTGTTTATCTGACGAGTTGGTTATATCTATCTACCTATCAAGGTTGGTCTGAAAAGAAAAGAAAAATGACTTGGCAGAACACAACAGTTCTATGCCTACGTATTCTCGCCAGAGAACGAGAAATCAGAGTCAACGTAGTTCACCTAACTACGGGTTACGGACGGGCGAAGGTGGCTCGCCAATACGTCAGTATTGTGCCTACGTACTCTCAACAGATATGAGAGATCAGAGATTACGTAGTTCAGAATAATACGGATTAAGGGGATTCAGATTCATCTGTTTTTTCGAGTAGGTTTAACAAGCAATTCCAGCAGTTTGGTGTATGCAGCTCGCTTGTCAGAGACTCGTGTGTTACCGTTTGCGGTAGAAATGGGAGTTAACGACACTCTTTTCTTCAGAAAAGCTTTCCTTGAATTATGGGCCCACGGGGCAAAAAAGAGTTTGAAGTCTGTTTTTGTCTTTTACGGAAGAAGTGTTTTTTTATGGTTGTCTGTAGTTCGTACAGCTCTGGAGACTAGGACCTGGGAACGAATGCGTCGTATATCGTCCAAAGGACGTATACTAAACACTCTAGACGATTGAGAGGAGACCGTTCAATTATCATTACCCAAGTAGCTTAAGGCTCGTAACGCGCTTGTACTAACTTTCCTTTATTACGTTTTTTATTGTTGTTTTAGAGAGAGAAGAGAACGAACTCTACGGGGAAAAGGTCAAGTTATAATATTGTCATGCCAAGGATTCATCCTATGGTTGAGGTTTGAAACAGGGAACTCCTAGAAGTTAGCATGCATAGGTTTCAACCTAAAGTTCTAATCATCACTTCCTTATAAAAGGAAGTGAGACTCCTAGGGGATCATGCCAATGGGAAACAGACAACAGATAAAGCATCAGCTAAACATCAGTAAACAGATAAACAGTAAAGATGCACATGCAATGCAGAAATACAAAGAGAGGGAGACTCACTCAACCTCTAGGCAATCAAGCAAAGAAAATAGTCAAAACAGATAAGCAGAGGGAGACAGATAACACCTCTAAGGCAAACACACAGATGAACAAGAAAAACAAAAACAACACACAAGCAAGGGAAGGATCACCTCAACCCTTAATGCAAGCAAGCAGAGGGAGACTCACTCAACCTCTAAACAGTCATGCTCCTAGCTTAAAATAATCTAAATATGAACTTATTCTAATGCATCAAGCAATTCAAACAAGGGAGAGAAACCAAAATGAGCAATAGGGGAGTCATCCCAGGCTACATCAGGTTGGAGGTGTATCAACACCAGAGTCCATCATGGGCTCAACCTCTTGAGGAATGCACATAATTCAACCAATGGAAGGATTAGGCTCTCCCAAGAGGGATCCTATGTCAATAGGATAGAAAAGACTGGGTATTAGTCCTAGATATCAATCTAAGGGTAACTGACTATAGCGTATCAACACAGAATGTCCATCTCAGGCTCAACCTGTTGAGGAATGCATAGAATCCAACCAAAGGAAGGATTAGGCTCTCCCAAGAGGGATCCAAAGAAAAGGACTTTGAGATGGATGGAATTATATAAACCAAGGGAATATATCATGCCAAGAATGTCAATCCAAGGCTCAACCTCCTGAGGAATGCACAGAATCCAACCAAAGGAAGGATTAGGCTCTCCCAAGAGGGATCCTATGTCAAGACTTGAAGGAGAAAGATAGTACAAACCAAAGGAATGTACTATACTGGGGAATGTCAATTCAAGGCTCAACCTCCTGAGGAATGCACAGAATCCAACCAAAGGAAGGATTAGGCTCTCCCAGGAGGGATCCTCTTCAAGACTTGGAGAAAGAGGGTAGGGCAAAGCCCAAGGAAGAAACCACATAGGGGACAGAAGGCAACACAACATTTCTAAGAAACCCTAAAGACTATCCACAAGGATCACCTAAGCTAGGGGAATCAAAAGCTCTATCAAGGCTTCAACAAGGTTCTAATGAGGTATCTACCTAATTATTATTCTACCAAGAAAGGATATGATACTTAGAATCATCTAATGGTCATTTACAAAGTTAATCTATGAAGTTATCTAAGTTAGGGTCACCTAAACTATAAGCAACTTGTAAAATGGGGAATTAATAGGAAATCAATTCTACAAATCTCAAGGAAAATCCTACATTATCCTATATGTTTTGAGCATCTATGGTACAAAAGCCAAGGGCAAAACCTAATCCTAAAGGTTCAAATAAAAATCTAAATCCACAGAGTGCACTAAAGGGGATCCATTAAGGAAGGCTCCTAAACATCTATCTCAAACTCCTATTTAGAATCATCTAAAAATCACAACAAAAATCAACCAAACCTATCAAGGGATCTATAACAAGCATGAAAAGTTTCAACGTCAAATTCTATGTCATGAGCTAGCAATAAAATCAGAAATCAAACTAGTCAAATTATGCATTTTTAATTATGTATTAAAAATAGAAAAATGGACATTAAATTGAAAACAACATCAAAATAAAATCCAAAGGCATGGAAAAATCAGAAATTCCACAAGGATCAACCACATATTTTTCTCATATTTTTCTGATCATTAAAACTATTTAAAATGAATTAAACATGAAAAAACAATTAAAACAAAATATAAAATCAATTAAAGATATAAAAAGCAATAGAAAATATTAGGACCCTAGGATCTGATTACTAGTCAAGGGATCTAGCAGTTGCGCGCGTGCCAGCACATTAATCAAGCTGTGCATTTTTCCCAAGGATCGCATGAGGTATGGTTGACTTCAGTTTATGGTACTCCCTAATCCTATCCATCCAACAGAGAAGTATTCTAATCCTGTGACTCACGCACTACCACCTCACCAAACCCTAGTTCAACTAAGTCTCACGCGTTGGATCTTGTGACCCAGTCAACAAAATCAATTAGATCCAACGGTTTCCTGTTCGTTTTCCTCGTTTGAACCTGGTACATGGAGGGAACTTCACTCATGGTGGCTGGAGAAGGGCGCCACCATCTTCTCCGGCGAGAGCCATCAAGCTCTGCAACTAACTTCCATTAAACTCAAAGAAAATTACACCGTTCTTCTCATCTCCTCACCAGGATTACTAATATCCATTCCATTTCCATTAATTCCTCAAGAATCTCCAAACACGAAGAGGAACATAAAATTCCTCAATTCCATAATCATCATCAAACTCAAAATTGATTGCACAGAAATGATCTTCACTTCTCAGGGATCAAGAATCACTAACCAATCTATGCTAACACTCAAGAATCATCCAGATTCGAATCCAAACAGAAATTGCATCACCTCATGAGTCATCACCAAACTTCTTAATTATGATCCTAAAATGATCTATGTCATCATTACAACCTAACCACATGCCAATTTCAATCTAAACATGCCTAGAACTAGAGCAATAGTGAAAAATAAAAACTGGAAAAAATCTTGAAATTAGAGTAGTTGCTGGGTGATTCTTGGCTTCAAAACGTGCAGAAACGTTCACTGATGATCACTAGTGCTAACTGAATCTTTAATTCATCTTGAAACCCTCTGAATTGCAAAACACGATTTGGAGTTGGAAGCTTTGATCTCTAACTGCCACAACTAAAATCTCCACCACCTTCTTCCAAAAAACCATCTGAACACCATTGTGAACTTAAATAGAATCTGTTTGGATCCTGACATGGCCCAAATTGATGAATCCAAAATCTTATTTTCCCTCAAAGTTCAACAATGGAATATGCGTGTATTGGCTCTGTTTCATATCAAACTCTGCTCAAATTACTTGCATAACCCTTGGTGAAGATTAATGGATGGGATTGCAAGCTTGGTTTGATCCTATGGTCAAGATTTGTTATGTTACTTCAATCTTAAGTAACTTAAGCAAAGTCCATGAATTAAGCTTCAAACCAAAAATGTGAAATTTCCAATCTTTCCAAAATGCCATTTCCAATAAGAAAATGCATAAACTTGTGAAGTTTGGGAGCCATTGTAATTTATTTTGAATTTTCCTTCATTAATGCCTTTTAATGATCTTTTATCCAAATTTCTTCATACACCTCCATTTCAATCCATATCAATGGATGCTTGGATCATGGTTTGACTAAAAACACCATTTTGAACAACTTTCAAGTCGAACAGATTTTCATTTGAGGTGCCTAAGATGGTGAAATGGACCCATAACCAAATATGACCTGTAATTCCAAATACCCAAAATACCCTTGACTTGTCAAAGCCATAACTTGAGTTCTACAAATCCAATCATGGACTTCTAGTACTTTCTAGAAAGCTAAGAGGATAAGGAACAACATTCATGTTGACCAAAAGTTCATAGGAATCATACTTCTAGGGCAAACATGTCATGCAAGTTAGGTAACTTTCAAGCTCCAAATTCACATGCCTCAGATGACCTGTAACTTGTCTGGCTCATAACTTGAGTTCTATAAACCCTATCAAGGACTTCTAGTACTCAAATGAAAGCTAGGATCATGCTCTAAAACAATCATGTTGGGGTCAAGGTGAGATGAAAATCACATCTTGAGTTAAGTGGTCTTGAAGATAGGCACTAAATCAGGGGATTTTACACTGTCAAGCATAGCAACCCTAGCCTAGCAACTCCTCACATTCTTGATCCATGATAAGTTGACCTTGGAATCATCCCTTGGAAATCCTAATACATAAATCCATGATCACATGGCTCTTGAATTAGGTCTCAACCTTCTTCAAATCCTTAGTTATCTTAGGGTCATCCAGATGAAACCCTAGTTGCACGAATCCTGGTAGTTGCTTCATATCCTTTGCACAATGACTTGACTAGGCTTCCAAATGATCTTCAACACCTATCATGAGCTCTCTCAAGGCTCTAGGTCTAACTCTATGGCTTTAGAATCATCTGATGACTTCCCATAACTCTCAAGTTAGGAGAGCTACATACTTGGTTTCCACCACTCTCTATGAGGATCTTAGACTACTCTGGTGAGGATATCAACCCTTGAACACTTGGATAACCCTCTTAGCTAGCTTCATAGCCTTGTGGGTCCCTTGATTGGTAGTCATTCCTCTTGATCTCTTGCATACATGTCAATGAAATATAGGTGATAATGCTAATATGAATGAAATGAAACATAAGCTACGTAAAAAAAGGTTGGGCAAATTTTGGGGTGCAATAGTGTATTGTTGTGCCTTGGCAACATGTTTATGGGTTACTGTCTAGGAGAATTTATTTTTCTCTACAGAAGATTTGTGTGTCTCAAATTGGGGATTTAAGATCAATAGTTACTTGTGGCAAGTATTTAATTGATTATCCTTTAATTGGTGATGTCAAAAGTGTCATTCCTGAAAGTGCAGCTTCAGACAAGACAAGAACCCAAGATTCAAGACTGATTGTCCATGATTGTTGGTGCAGCCTTTAGAGATCAAGAAATGGCAGACTTGGACACCATGTGCAGTATGTACACTTATTCCAATTTTGTCAATTTTTGACTAAACCAAGGGGGAGTTAAGTGTTGTTAAGGGCTGTTATCTGTTGCAACTATCAAAGGGGAGCATAATAGTGTGTGAGGCTGGAAAAACTACTATTGCTAAGTTGTTTTAGCCAAAATTTGCCAAAATGGGAGATTGTAAGTTCCATGGCTCTATGATATAGAATTGTCCACGGTTCTATGATTGGCTAAATTTTGGTAAAACATGATGATGCACTGATGATTAAGCAGGATGTTATAACATCTCCATCTGCTCTGGTGACAGAATTGTTGTGGAGTGTTATAATGTGAATTCCATGTTGAATGTTGTGACATCCATCACGACATCCATCTGCTGTCATGACAGAACTACTGTCACGTGTGAGAAACAGCAGGAGTAGTGGTGTAGCAGGGGTTGATGACTCATGACATTGCTACCGATGCAGCAGGAGCTAGCATGAGTTGGTGACAGAACTGCTATTATGTATGTCATGGATACACAAGGAGCTAGCGGGAGATGATGACATAACTACTGTCATGGATGTCATACTGAGTATCATTGCTGCTATGTGTTAGCAGTAGCCACAACAGGTTGAGTTGTGATGAAGTTCCTCATAGGTGGTGAGTAAGGTATGCAGCCACAACAGGTTGAGTTATGATGAAGTTCCTCACAGGTGGTGAGTGAGGTGTGATGTCATGTGTTTAAGCAGTACATCACTGCTTGACAACAGAAGGAGCTGCTAGTGTATATCTCTTGACAGAATTGGTTTGGATTGATGAGACCATGTTAGAAATACCTCATCAGCATATATGTCAAGGAGATTTATTAGGAACAAGAACAGATTGTATTGGTATTCATAAAAGGATCTTGGAGACCTTTTAGGAAACTTTAATATACTTGTTTCTAATTTTATTCTGCAGAAGATTGGGTAATGTCAGGACTGGTGTAAAGAAAAATCTGCAGAAGAGTGGAAGTCATGCTAAGTGTCATAACATCAAGCGTATGACATCAGGTAGATGACGAGCACATCATGCATGTTAGTTTTCTGGTATAATGCGTGAGATAGCTCAGGCTAGATTTCAGGAGGCTTATTAGGGTTCCTAGATATCTCAGGAGAGATTCTAGGCAGTGCTGACCATATCATGAAAATCCATGACCTAATTTGACAGCACCTTGAATTGTGGAAATTAGTTTTACTTTGTTAAAACTAATGTTTGTTACTTTGGACCAGCCCAAGCCTAGTCTGCATAGCTATAAAAGAAGGAGCCGAAGCAGAAGAAAACAAGAACTCACATGAAGAAAAACCAGAGTGTAAAATAAAGGTCTAGGGTTTGAAAGTCCCTTGTGTGTAAGTCACCCTTTGTATCTTTTGATACATTATGGTAGACATATTTGTAAGTGAAGAGATTGCTCTTCACGTGTGTCTAGGAGTCTTAAGATTCCTTGTGTGCCAAGAAATTGTATGTTATATAATTGCCTTGGTTATTGGGTATGAACTGTTGTGTTCATTGTGTCACCCAAAGCTTGTAAGCAAGTGTGTGTCTCACTTGATCAAAGTTATGAAGCAACATCATCGTGTGTGTTTGAAGTGTATCTCTACAACTGTATTGTAACTGTAATTGGACATCACTGTATTGTGATTGAGGGGGGAGTGAGTGGGTATACTCATGTCTAGAATGTCTCTAGGTTGAAGTGTCATTTGGTAGAGATTAAGTGAGAAGTGCAAACTAGTTGTTTGACTTTGAATTGATTATGCTAATAGTGATTTTCCTCCCTGGCTTGGTAGCCCCCAGATGTAGGTGATGTTGCACCGAACTGGGTAAACAATTACTGGTTTTATTTATCTTTCTGCATTTACAATTATGCTCAGTTTAAATGGTTAGATAAATAGGTCTGTCATCCTGCAGATGTCACTACAGAGGTCATGACGTTGGTCATGACATTGTTACAATTTAAAGAAATCTAAATTGTTCATGATCTGTCCTAGCCCTTGTTTCAGTAGAGATCAATGTTCTTGGGACATCTGAAATCTGCATAACAGAATTTCACTTAGGATTCCTTGTGTGCCAAGCAATTGTATGTTGTAGAATTGATGTGGTTATTGTGTATGAACGGGTGTGTTCATTGTGTCACTCAAAGGTGTTAAGCAAGAGTGTGTGTCCCTTGATCAAAGTTGTGAAGCAAGATCAAGGTGTGTTTGAAGTTTATCTTCATATTGGTTTTGTAATTGTGTAATGATATCACTGAGGTGATTGAGGGGGAGTGAGTGGGTATACTCAGGTCTAGTGGTCTCTAGGCTGAAGTGTCATTGGGTAAGTCTTAAGTGAGGAGTGCAAACTGGGATTGTTTGACTCTGAATTAATTCTACTGATAGTGAATTTCCTCCCTGGCTTGGTAGCCCCCAGATGTAAGTGTGGTTGACACTGAACTGGGTGAACAATTACTTGTGTTATTTACAGCTTTCCATTTACAGCTTATTATTAAGTGCAGTAGTACATGTTACAGTGGATGTCATAACATCTACAATAACATCCATCGTGTGCTTGCCAGAATTTCAATTGGCATCAGAGCAGGCACCTTGCCTGTTAATTTCGGGGTGAGATCTAGGGAAGATAAATTCTGTTACTATGGATAAAGACATAGGATTCACAAATATACCACCAATTCTGGTCGGCTTTAATTATTACTATTAGAAACCTAGGATGATTGCCTTCTTAAAGTCTTTAGACAACAAGGCATGGAGAGCTGCAAACTCAGGATGGGCACATCCAGTGAAGACTGATAAAGATGGACTGTCTTTGCTTATACCTGAAGAATAATGGACCAAAGAGCAAGAAACCCTGGCTCTTGGGAATTCTAAAGCTTTGAATGCATTATTCAATGGTATAGACAAGAATATCTTCAGACTAGTGCATCATTCTGAGCTGGCTAATGAGGTTTGGGATACTCTAAAAACAACTCATGAGGGAACCTCTAAAGTCAAGATGTCAAGACTTCAAATGTTGACCACCAAGTTTGAAAGTCTGAGAATGAAGGAGGATGAGACTATTCATGAGTTATACATGAATATCCTTGAAATTGCAAATACCTCAGGAGCCTTGGGAGAAAAGATGTTTGATGAAAAGCTTGTGAGGAAAATTCTAAGGTCCTTGCCTAAAAGGTTTTCCATGAAAGTCACTGCCATTGAAGAAGCCCAAGACATATGCAATATGAAGGTGGATGAACTCATTGGTTCTCTCAAAACATTTGAGATGGGCATGTATGATCAGGTTGTGGAGAAAAAGGACAAAAGTATAACTCTTGTATCAAATTATGCAGAGGTCTCAGATGAAGACAATGATGGAAGCAAGGAGAATATATCAGAAGTTGTAGCTATGCTTGGGAGACAATTCAACAGACTCATGGAAAGGGTAGATAAGAAGGGTAGAGCTAGTGACAAGTTCATCCCATATGACATTAGTAAAAAAGCTAAGCATGCAGAAAAGCTCAATCAAGGCAAAGGAGGTCAATGCCTTGAATGTGAGGGATATGAACATATTAGAACTAAATGCCCCACCTATCTAAAGAAACAGAAGAGAGACCTAAATGTAACCTGGTCTGATGGAGACTCTGAAAGTGGATCAGAAAAGGAGTATGCCAGGCATGTCACTATTCTAAACAGTGTATATACATCTGATGATAACTCAAGTGAGGATGAGCTGACTTTGGATTAGCTTGCAGCTTCATACAAACAGTTGTGTTTCAGAAGTGCAGAGGTATGCCAACAAGGAGAAAATCAAAAAGGGATCATTAAGAAGTTGGAGGCTGAGAAGAAGGAACATCTTGCAACAATAGACTCACTCAACAGTGAGGTCAGCATGTTGAACTGTAAACTTGAGCAGATGATAAGATCAATCAGGATGCTAAACCCTGGGACCGACACTCTTGAAAAAATTCTATAGAGTGGTTAGATAGCAAGAGACATGTCTGGACTGGGGTTTTTTGGTGAACAAAAACCCATCTTGGGATTCAAGAGACCAACGGAACAAGAACATGAAGCAGACAAGAAGAAAGTTCCAATGGTGGAGGTGTCATTACTGTGGAAAATTTGGTCACCTAAAACCTTTTTGCTTCAAACTGCATGGATATCCTAGCCACACTCATCAAAGTGCTCCTGCCAAGAAGAAACAATGGTTGAGAAAGGAGGTTAGTCTGATAGCTCACACCTCTCTAAGAGTGTCAGCGAAAAAAGACTGGTACTTTGATAGTGGTTGTTCTAAGCACATGACTGGAATAAAGAATCTGTTGGTGGACATCAAACCTTATTCCATTAGTTCTGTGACTTTTGGTGATGGAGAAAAGGGAGAGATCAAAGGTGTCAGGAAACTAGATTGCCCTGGAGTACCTAACCTGGACAATGTATTGCTAGTGAAAGGACTAACTGCCAACTTGATCAGCATTAGTCAGCTTTGTGATCAAGGACTAAGTGTGAAATTCACTAAAGAAGAATGTGTGGTCACAAATGGTGATAATGAAGAAGTAATGAATGGGTCTAGATCTAAAGACAACTGTTACTTACGGGGGCCTAAGGATTCTAGTAGATCCATGACATGCTCTATGGCCAGAGAAGAAAAGGAGGTAAAGTTGTGGCATCAAAAACTTGGGCACCTTCATCTAAGAGGAATTAAGAAGATCATCTCCAAGGAGGCTGTGAGAGGAATTCCAAAAATAACTATTGGTGAAGGAAAGGTATGTGGTGAATCTCAAGTAGGAAAGCAAACCAAGACATCTCATCCAAGGGTTGGACACCTGACTACCTCCAGAGTTCTGGAACTATTGCACATGGACTTGATAGGGCCAATGCAACTAGAAAGTCTTGGTGGAAAAAGGTATGCCTATATAGTTGTTGATGACTACTCCAGATACACCTGGATAAGCTTCATTAGAGAAAAACCAGATGTATTTGATGTTTTTAAAGAGCTATGTATCAGACTTCAAAGAGAAAAGGAATGTGGTGTGGTCAGGATCAGAAGTGATCATGGTAATGAGTTTGAAAACTCCAAATTTGTTGAATTCTGCTCATCGGAAGGGATCGGTCATGAGTTCTCCTCCCCTATTACCCCTTATAAAAATGGAGTAGTGGAAAGGAAAAACAGGACTATCCAAGAATCTGCTAGGGCCATGATTCATGCAAAGAAATTACCTATGCATTTTTGGGCTGAGGCTATGAACACAAACAGAGTGACCTTGAGAAAAGGAACTTCTTCCACCCTATATGAAATGTGGAAAGGAAGGAGGCCAACAGTGAAGTACTTTCATGTTTTTGGGAGCAACTGTTACATCTTGACATATCGAGAACAAAGGAGGAAAATGGATCCCAAAAGTGATGAAGGCATTTTCCTGGGATACTCTATTAATAGCGGAGCTTATAGAGTATACAACACCAGAACAAAAGTCTTAATGGAATCCATTAATGTTATCATTGATGATCAGCATGAAGAAACCAATGTCATTGAGGATGTGGAGACATTCCTTGAGACACCTGCTGAGGACATGGTCAATACTGAAGTGGTTCAAAATGGACAGCCAGATTTTGAATCAGAATCTCCCAACAAAGATCCCTCTATCAGGATTCTGAAAGATCATCCCAAAGATATTATCATTGGAGACCCCACCAGTGGTGTAAGGACCCGAGCTAGAGAAATCATCTCAAATTCATGCATTGTATCCAAAATTGAACCCAAAAATGTAAAGGAGGCCTTAACTGATGAATATTGGATCAAGGCTATGCAAGATGAGTGGGAACAATTTGAAAGGCATAAAGTGTGGGAATTGGTGCCAAGGCCTGAAGGAACAAACATCATTGGAACTAAGTGGAATTACAAGAACAAGTCTGGTGAATAAGGAGTTGTAACCAGAAACAAGGCTAGATTAGTGGCACAGGGTTATACTCAAGTTGAAGGAATTGATTTTGATGAAATTTTTGCACCTGTTGCAAGACTTGAGTCAATCAGGCTATTGTTAGGAATTGCATGCATCCTGAAATTTAAATTATTCCAGATGGATGTGAAGAGTGCTTTTCTGAATGGATATCTGAATGAGGAAGTATATGTGGCACAACCAAAGGGATTTGAGGATCCTAACTTGACAGACCATGTATACAAGTTGAGGAAGGAACTCTATGGATTGAAGCAAGCTCCTAGGGCTTGGTATGAAAGATTGAATGAGTTTCTTACTACCCATGGATATAGGAAAGGAGGAATAGACAAGACCCTCTTTGTGAAAAATGAGGATGAAAAACTCATGATTGCTCAAATCTATGTGGATGACATAGTCTTTGGTGGAATGTCTGAGAAATTGGTTAAACAATTTATCAATCAGATGCAATCTGAGTTTGAGATGAGTTTGTGTGGAGAACTAACTTACTTTCTTGGGCTGCAAGTCAAGCAAATGGAGGAGTCTATATTTCTCTCCCAAAGTAAGTATACCAAAAGCATAGTTAAAAAGTTTGGCTTGGATAATGCTGGTCACAAAAGAACACCTGCACCTACTCATCCGAAGTTATCAAAAGATGAAAGTGGTACTAGTGTGGATCAAAGCCTGTACAGAAGCATGATTGGAAGCTTGTTGTATCTAACAGCCAACAGACCTCATATTGCATTTGTAGTTGGTGTATGTGCCAGATGTTGCATCCCAAATTTTGAACCCTTAGATCCTCATCATCATTTTAGGATCATATTCATTTGATTATCTAACCTTAACCTATTTACAGTTGGTCTTTGTTAAGACACAAGTGAATTAGGGTTCCGTACAGTCGAAAATCAAAGTTTCGACGGTTTAATCAGTCAACATATTGGATTGGGTTTTAATGAAATAAGTCTCCACATCATCAAATATACTCCATTGGATCAAGTATGAATCCAATTTGAGGTTGTCACCCAAGGATTAAGAACAGTGCAGTTTAGGATACCCGATTAGGATTTTCGATTAGGAAAAGTCAACTGTAGTTTGACTTTTTATTTAAAAGGTGTTCCAATGGTGGGATCATGGTCCATGAAGTTCATATGGCTTATTGAAGTCTACTCAAGAAGGTTAAAGGCCTCAAAAGACCCAGAACATCGACAGTCGACCCCGTACACATCGATTGATTGTTCGGTTGACCGAAAAGTCAACTCTTCAATCATGAGGAATTTGACCTCAAAGTATGAAGAAAAAATGTTCCTAGTAATATATTACACCTATCCATGAAGTTTCATGACCATTGGATCAAGGATTGAGGAGTAATCGAAAAATCGGGAAATTAGGGTTTTGAAAGGGGCAAGACCATAACTCCCTAACCACACATCCAATTGAGTTGGTTCAAAGCTCACTGGAAAGCTCTTGACAAGTCCTACAAAAGTCCCACACAGGTCCATGAGCAGAAAATGCATAGATTTGGAGTTATGACCAAATTCATTACAAGAGGGAAAAATAACTTAGAAAAATTCTAAGTTATTGGCCTTTTTAGGCATGTTTTTAGCAACTTTGAGTGAATTTTTGACCTAGTTCCATTAGGAATCTGAAGATCATGAAAACATGAAAGTTGTAGAGCTTCATGAGGTCTTTCCAAAATGTACTATAACTCCTCCATAGCCTTTATGAGTTGAGAGTTATGGATCCAACAAGATGAGGTTTCAACACTTAAGTCCAACATTTTCACTTTTTCACAAACTCACCTTTTGATCACTTGAGCTATTCTCAGCCCTTGGATCATATTTCTATCTGATATTTACAGAGTATGATGAATGAAAATGCAGAAGAAGTGAAGGATTTGAAAGGTATGGCAAGTTGCAAGGAAAGTTGTATTATTTTAATCAAAGAAATCAAAATGAAGAAAGAGAAACTTTATGGAAATCTTGCAGTAGCAGTCCTCCTACTCCCTAGCCACACTTCAATCACTTTTATGTCATTCATGCCACTTGATTTATGCATCAGCTTGAGCCAAAGACTTGAACTTGTAGCTGCAGCAAATCTCAAGCAAGATTGCATTTTCAAAACTCCCTCCAAAAGTGCCAAAGTACCAATCTGCCCCAACTTTTCTTGCCTATAAATAGAGGTTTCCTCTATGTTGAGAAGCACACCAGAGCACTCTAAAACCCAAGAGAAAATCATTGCTCTCATGCTACCTTGCATTTTCTTACAAGTGAAAAAAAACCATCCCAAAATACCTCAAAATCTGCCTTGAACACAAAGCCTTCCAAAACCATTTTTACTCACTCAAAATCATCACAAACCATCCACACAATCCACAAATGATGTGTGGGAGGTGTTCAAGCTTTTAAACCAGCCAAAACCCTTGTTTTCCCAAAAGTCAACGTTCAACCAAGCAAAGTTTGACTTCACATACAAAATCAGCCAAATCACTGCTCAGGCTTGTTTCGATCATTGTAAACCTACAAACACCTTAGGTTTATGATGTACCAACTGTGCATAACCTAAAATACCATTGTCATCACTTGGTTTGAGTTCTGGTCCAAGATTCACTTGTTTACTTCAAGTGCAAGAAAAGTTGTCATCTTCATCAAGGCATTGGATTGGATCTTATTTGGAGGCTTCAAGGTTTTCCCTTCTATATTAGCTTGCTTGGAGGTCTACAAGAGGTTATTAGTCACTATCCTAGGTTTTAACTGTCATGAACATGTTTAATTTACTTTTCTTGGAATGTGTTTAAAGACAAAAACAGTCCATGTGTGAATCTGCCAGGTTTGGTTTTATTACTCATCAATATGTTTAATATCCTCCTTGTTATTATACAATTTTGTGATGCTATGTGATTGTTCTTAGAGACCCTCATAAACATTGCCTTATGTCATGTATGAACATATGAGGTTTGCTTGCACTTGCTTTGAAAGTTTGATGCTGTTTGGGATTTGGTTCAGTTTGTGAATATTGTTGGTTTGTTTCTGTTGCAACAACATTTTTGAATCATGAATCTTGTTGGCATTTTGATTAGAAGCCCTTACGTGTTTATCTTGTGATATGTTGACTTGGTATTAGTTGAAACTATATCATGTTCTGATACCATTCTTGCATTTTCAAACTTATGTGCATTTTTCAACTCACTAGTCATTTTTAGTTCTAGCATCTTTTGGGATCATTTGTGTGCTTGAGCTTGGTCTTTAACATATTTTGAACATTCTTGTAAGTTGTTCAGCCTCATTGGACTTGTCAAAGGTCATTGGAATGACTCATGTGAATGTTGAGGACCAATACCTATTTTTGTTGTCTTAATGTTTGTAACTATCATGATATGTGCCTTAAAATTGATCCTTACCATTGTCATGTTAAGTACGCCTTTATGATACTTTGAACTTTTGTTTTGTGTTTGACTTGTGTTTGTTAACATGAGAGTCTTGGACCTTGGAATCATGTGTTATGGGATGGTTGGCACTATCATTATTGCATCAGTTGGTGTCTTCATTAGGTTTATATGGTAGGATTGTTTTCAAGCTTGATATGACCATATCTTATTTGCATTAAAGTTATTGCCTGCCATTGTCCATTGTTGTATATGTTTGTTAACATGAGAATATGATACTCTTTGGATCCTGTTTGCTAGATAGTTGGTATTGTTTCATCTTTTGCATCAACTACTGTCATCCTTAGGCATCATAGTAGGGTTGTGGTTGTGACCATGATTTGTCCATGTATTGTTTACATTGCCAACTGTGATGAGACTGTATGTCTTGTTTTGATGCATTGAAAGCCTTTGTGTGAATCTGTTTTGAACTCCTAGTTAGCCTCATTGGTCAATATTTTGAGTACTTGCATCCATATGTCATGTGTATCCATATGAGAACCAAACTGTCATGATACCATTGTTAAGTTCAGCCTTTGCCATAAGCTTGCAAATTGTCATATGCATTAAGAGTATTAGGGCTAATTGATGATTGTGCTAGCCTTGCCATTTTTTAAATACTTGCTGCCGCAACTGCCTAAGTTCATGAAACTGCCATAGCACTATTTCTTGTTAACATTTGACATATGTTTGCAAGATGATATGTGCATGTAGAATTAGGGCTAACTGTTGGTCATTGGCATTGTCATATGTTGCTGTCATAACAGCCTAAGTTTATGAACCACTACCATGCTGCTATGATTGTTTCCAACTTTGTCAAGTTTTGCTCCTATGCATTACTTCCAAACTTTGTCAAGTTTTGCTATTGTGATTTATTTGTAAACCAAGAACATGTCTTGTTTGGTGCTAATTGTTATCTTGTACTACTTGCTGCTAATGTGATTTTCTTGTTAGAATCTGCCTATGTCCATTATCTTGTGGTTGTAACCTTCACTTTTTAAGGCATGATTTGAATTTGATGTGTTGGATTTGGCATGATTTTTGACTAAGGGCCAATTGCTGCTGTTATGTATATAAGTTTTCTACATGTTGGATCTATAATATGTTTAATTGCTAGTCCATGAGCATAAGATTGCTAAACTGTCCAGACAGACCAGTTTGTTTGAATTGGTGCAAATTTCTTAAGGTGTATTACTTTAGTAAAGGCATTGCAGAGATTCATAATGTGTGGCTAGTTGAAAATTTCATCTTGATTGTCATATAATTTGCTGTCAACTTCTGTTTTATGTTTCAACTCGGGTGCCATCAATTTTTGTTAAGTTCTTGCAAGTTGTTGTGAATCCATGTTTTGACATATGAGGATCATTTAATAAGTGTTGATTGAATTGAGTATGTGTGTTGCCTCATGAATTGATTTTATTTGCCAAAACAGCATTCTCAACATTATTGTTCCATTCTTGAAACTTGCATACCAAATTCTATTTGGAGCTGTGTTTGATTGATCCTTGCATCTAGAATCCATGGTTTGCATATTTGAAACTTGTGCATACCTTTACCTAGTGTTAAACATTGTTGTTATGAGCTGTAGCTACCATATTGCATTGCCAAGCTTCCATTTGCAGTTGCATTCGAATTTTAATTTTGATGCACTATCTTGAAAAAATGAGATTGCCATTGTATTCCTTGTTAAATTTCACATGAGTTAGACCTAAATTTTGCTAAATTTGGTTGAGTTTTGAGTGATTTGTGGCGTCATCGTTTTCATGCTATGACTTGCTTTTATTGCTCATCTTGCCTTGGCCCAGAAATACCAACTTTGTTAAGTACATGTATTATTTGGGGTGGCATAATACTTGGATGTATCGCCACCCCAGTGGTTATGCCTTTACTTTCACACGCCTTGGCATGCTACCAAACCTGGGTTCGATCCGTGTGGAGATCAACCCTTTTGCCTGTTTTTTTTTTCATATTTGCCTTGTTTTTCATATTTTACTCTTTGCTTCCTTCCTTTAACATGCGCGTGTCTCTAGTTGAGTTGGCCAGGTTTTGGGCTATTGATCATGAGGTGGTGGGTTCAACACCCACCAAGCGCCCTCCCTCTTTTTAATTACTAAATCTTTTGGTTTTTTTATTTAATTGTCATTAAAATTCCAAATGTCATAACTTCATCAATATTTATTATTTTTTATTGATTCTTTTTGCATTGGTTTTGTACTTTTGCATATTTTCACATGGTATTTTGATATCCTAAGAATTTTCATTTTTGAAAACCCTTTGCATTAAAAAAAATGGTCATGTTTCTTTTAGGGTTTTTACCCTCCTAATCATTCAAAACTTTTGATTCATTTTTCTTAAGTTTGTTGTTGTGCTTGATGTGAGCTTTTGTCAAACCCTTTGTGTATGTAATTGTAATTACTTTTGCTAGTGAGCATCATGTTTGATTTGTTTAATTTCCATCCCCATAAAGTTATAACTTATTTGCATTGGTTGTTACCCTCATCTTTGTCAAGATATGCTTAGGTCTTTATCTTTCCTTTAGTCTTGTAAGAACTCATCTTTGCTTGCCTATTGTAATATGCTTGCATGCTTTGGTTTGTGACCATCTACCTTAATTGTAATCTTTTCTTGATATTGTTATATGCTCGCATACTTTGGTTGTGACCATCTATCTTGTTAGAAATCATTGATATTGTGATATCCTTATTACCATGCTTTGGTTGTAACCATTCATCCTATTTGAAGTACTTGCTTATTGTAATATGCTTGTTATTTCTTGGTTGTAACCATACCTCTTGTACTCATCATGTTTGAATAATTGTTTATGCTTTGTTAAGTTTATTTTCCCCAAGTGGTGAAACTCTTTAGTTCTCACCCAAGTTGCCTAATCTTTTTCCTTCCAAAGGAAAGTCTCTCTATTGACCCTTGGGTCATAGATAGGATTTAACACCATAGGTCTGGTTAAAACCTTCTCCCCTTTTGGTCTTGATAGAACCAATAGGATTTAACACCATAGGTCTGGATAGAACCTTCTCCCCTTTTGGTCTGGATAGAACCAATAGGATATAACACCATAGGTATGGATAGAACCTTCCCCCTTTTGGTCTGGATAGAACCAATAGGATTTAACACCATAGGTCTGGATAGAACCTTCTCCCCTTTTAGTTTGGATAGAACAATAGGATTTAAAATCATAGGTCTGGATAGAACCTTTTCCCCCCTTTTGGTCTGGATAGAACCAATAGGGTACAACCTCACAGGTCTGGATAGAACCTTCTCCCCCTTTTTGGTCTGGAAAGAACCAATTGATCATTATTCTGTAGTTCGTGCCCGAACTACGACCGCTCTGATTTCTCATTGGATAATGAGAATACGTAGGCACAAGATACGATATCTTGACGAGAAACCTTCCCCCTTCTTCCTCCTTTGGGTCTTGATAGAACCAATTGGTTTTACAACATAGAGATAGGTAGAGTTTGGTTAACTCTATGTAAGAATCATGGAGATGATTACTTACTCCCCTTTCTTTAGTGTTCAATGTAGATCTAGAGAGTTTGGATAAACTTTACACATGAATGGATATGTTTGTTCCCCTTGGAACCTTGATCATAATAAAGTGTTCTTCATCCCTAGTGAGGTGAACTACGATTGCTCTGATTCTATCCTAGTAAGGACACGTAGGCAGAGGACGCGATGTCTTTGCGAGCAAACTTAGAAACTATCTTTAGGTTTTAACCTACACCTTTTTATCCAATCCCAATCCTTAGCAAACATTTAGCAAACTTAGCATACAAACAAACAAAAGGTTCCTGTAGAGTACTACAGATGTTTAGGATGTGAAATACCTACCCTAGGCATAACCAACCCCCGATCCCTGAATCTCTTAGAATTGTTGTTACATTGCGCAAAAGGTTCTTTCTTTCTTTAGACCTTTCCTTTGGATAAGTTAAAGTCCGGTTGTGAATTTAAGAATTAAAGATTCAAGTTAATCAATAGCTTGGTATCACGATTCTCACCGCAACAAAAATGGCGACTTCACTGGGGATGATTAAACTTGAGGGTTTAACCTATTTTGTTTGATTGTATGCTATATTTGTGAATATTTTCTTAACATGTATATTTGTCAATATATTTGTTTGTAAGTTGGATATTGGGTGCTTTGAGTGGTGAGACAGTCCTATACCCAGACTTAAGTGCAATTATGATAGGATGGTGGTATATTCAAGAAGGCTTATAGGGAGTTGATTCCCGACCAAGCTAACTTGAGAAGCCGCCGCTCAGTGGAGGCCGTTTTGAAAGTTAGTGTTGTTAAACAAGTATTCGTGAAAACATTGCTACGTTCGACAAAGGAGCCCGTGACACTGTGGAATTTTAGATTACATTTTATCCCCACTTTGGCCTTATTAGGACGTAGTGCGATGGCTATAAGGAAGTATTTCCGAAGTAGTTGATACGCGATACTACACTCGGACGAGACTCTCTTGAGAATATTATCGATTACCGAGTGATTTGGGAAATTGATAATATCCGAAAGATGGGTTGTTGACCATGGGAACTTTATTAAGAACCCGTTCGGCAGGTACAAATTAACCCATAGCACAAATTCTTGGGGATGGGTAAAATTTTTGACTCCATTACTTGGGCTTCAAGCCTAGGGAACCTTTGTGTGTGCAATGAATTGTATTTGTGAATATTTTATTACATGTATATTTGTCAATATATTTGTTTGTGTGTTGTGGATATTGGGTGCTTTGAGTGGTGAGATAAATTCTAACCTGGATTTGAGTGACCCATGAGACAGGATTGTGATATGATCAATAGTTGGGCTATTAGGAGTAGTCCCAGTATGTCTGACATATGATGTAATCGCGCTCAATGGACTCTTTGAGATGGTTAGTAATGCATGAGTAGTCATGTATTCGCTAACTATTTCAATATGAGTTTGTGACATTGTGGACCTTTAGAACACATTTTACCCCACTTGGCCTTTTTAGGACGTAGTGCGGAAATTGTTAGGGAGTAGTCCCTTAATAGTTGTCACGCGGTACTACACTCAAACGAGTTTATCTTGAGAATATTGTTGACTCACATGAATAGTCGCGTTAGTTGGCAATATCCGAAGGATTTACTATGACTTTGGGAACTTTTGTTAGAACCCATTCGGCAGGTATAAACAGCTCATAGTACAAATCCTTGGGGATGGTTAGACCTTTGACTCCTTGCTTCGATCTTGAGCCTAGGAGGTCTTTGTATATGCATTGTGTTTGTGAATACTTTCTTTGTGTTATGTGTGCATCATCCCATCATATCACCATAAGCATATCATGTCGCAACTAGTTTAGTAAAACTCAGTCGATCTCTGGTATTTTTTTAAAAAGTTGTAACTTTTCCAACGATTAATGAAACGAGGGTTTGACCTAATCAATCTTCTGAGTTTTGTAAAACCAGATGTTTTTTTTTGCACTTGCATTAGCATTTTGCATATCATACTTTGTTACGTTGGTCCTCTGGTTCATTCTGTGTTCCGTTGATATCAGAGAAAGAGGGAGAGAGTATAATATAAAGGCTAGCACTCAAAAGATGAACCGTCTTGAGCAAGAAAATCAAGCACTCCGAGAAGAAGTTTCTCGTTTAAAGAATAACACAGAGGCATTCGTCGCTGCTGTTAGGGATATGATGGATACCCAAGAGCAGGAAAATCAGAAGCTCAGTGACGAGCTAGAAAAGGTGAAGCGTGCCAAAAAGAGTTTGACAAACTTCGTCAAAGATTTAATCTTATCCCAACAACAAGAAGGCTCATCTTCGTCTACCAATCAGCCATATGAGAAAATTGGTGGATCCCGGGGTATTCCTATACCTTATGCCCATTTTTTCCCTATACTCTTGCAAAATGGTTTAGTCCAGAAGGAGATTCCGCCCATTTTTCCCTATTTCTGTGACTTCAACCATGGAGCGCCTGGTCATGATATTGAGGAATGCTACACCTCAAGGGCAAGGTGAAAGAAATGATCGAAGCAGGGGTCATATCTTTCAAGTTATACAAACCTCAAGTACAAGTCAACCTTTTGCTTGATGAAGAAGAAATCCTTTCCCTGCATATGATGAACTAAAAAAGAAGACCCTAGACTCATGATGTCAGAGTGTAGTGCTTTTTCTATGTTTTGTTAAACAATTTTAATTCCCTAAGACTCTCTTTTGAATTGCTCGTAAGCTGTTGTTCATTTTGAATTGGCAAGATTAATGAAATGTTTGTGCATCTTTTGATTAAGTCCATTCATTTCACTCTTTTTCTTTCCTTTCATTGTTATGAGATGACAAAAAATGCAAAAATTTCTTTTCTTTACTAAGCTGTTGTTTAAAGCAAAGATTTGGGAGGATGATGAAAAGTATATCCATAACTGCTGTTGATATGCTTCCAATTTAACTTTGCCGATGATGTAAGGCATTGTTTCGATCCCTAAACACTGGAGAAATAAGGAAGATAATCCCTCGTTAACCCCTTCGAGCCTAGAAGTAGGATTTTTCTTTCTTTACAAAAACAGAAACCTTAAATTTGAAACCTGGGGCGGGTAGTTTTCAGTTAACTTGAAGATACGTGCATACAAGACACTTTTCATATAAAGGTGGTGCACTCAGGTTTTCCTTCGTACACAACAGGCAAGTGTCAAAATTCAAAAGATGATGATGGTTCACCATAGCCATTAAACTAGGTAGTCACCTCCTTTCTAAAAAAAAGAGAGAGAAGAAGAAAAAAGGAAAATTGAAAAGCCTGCTAAGTCAAAACCTATGAAGGAGACTTAGGCAAAAATGGGGCATCCCGTTGACTGTATATTCGAACAAAGAAGTTCAAACAAAATTCAGGGATAAAAAGAGAGGAATTCTGTAAGAGTCATCACTCTTAAAAATCCTAAATTAGCAAAAAGCTATCAAATATTGTAAGGGAGTTGTGACTACCTTAGGTTTGTAAGCCATCACCAACTATCATCAGTCCAATTATTAAGCCTTTAAGAACCTGAATGTATAGTTTGAGTTAACTGAGCGTAGGATTGGAGTTCATCATGGAGAATGGGTGGGACAAATAACTTTGAGCCTTTATCCTTTGTTTCATGAACCATGAACCGGGCCACGTTACAACCTTTAAAAGACCTAATTGAGGTAAGGTTGTTTTGAAAGCATATTACAGGAAGGTTGGATAACCTGACTCCTAATGATCTTTGAGGTTTATGTGTGTTAATCACTTTATCCATCATTTGTAAAATGTTTGGGTCACTTTCACTTTGATCACTTGATCACTCCGCCGTGTGTGTTTCATCAAAAAATGTTTTCAAAAGATATTGAAAATTTCCAATTTTTAATGAACAATATTGCGTGCAAAACAATCCAATGTCAAAGGAATCCCAACAAAATCTGCCAGCTAGGGAATTTGATTTGATAAAGGAAGCTCAGCGTGGGGCAACCAAGTTGAAAGATTTGTTAATCATTTGTCATGACATCAGGTCAAGATCAGTTGAATCTCTTAAAAGAGTAGTTCAGTCTGGGGCAACTCTGTTGTAGCTAGCAGGGGCAAGTTTGTTTCCCATTCGCTACTTCCACAGTCTGAAGACTTTGTTGTGCAAGTGTTGCACCCTAAAATTTGCCTAACCTTTTTCTTACTTGGCTTTTGTTTCATTGCATTAGCATATCATTGGTCTAGCATTTGCATAGCATATCATTATTCATTTAGCAGGGGATCAAGTGTGGTTTATATCAAGAGGAGTCTATCTAGAGGTCTTATTCAAGCTTGAGAGGTCACCAAAGTCATCAGAAAGTGGGTTGTGTTCTTGAGAAGTTTGGATGTTGGTATGTGGTTCATTTCCTAACTTGGGGGCCCATTGAAGACCATAAGTGAGTTGTGAAGCCTTGATCATGGATAGGATATGTGGATAGAGCTCATGGAGTACCTTGAGGGTCATGGTGGAGCTCAGTCAAGTCATTATGCCAAGTGTGAAGAGCCACAGTTGAGGGTGTTGCAATTAGGGTTTTCATCTGGTCAACCCTAAGTCAACTGTGTAATTGAAGGAGATTAAGACTCAATTCTAAGTCTCTGTGATCATGGAAATTTTTGTTGAGATACATGAGGTGATATTCCAAGATCAATCCAAGAAGAATTCAAAGTGTGAGGAGTTGCTAAACTAGGGTTCTCAGGGTAAAATCCCCTGTTTAGTGCCTAACTTCAAGACCACTTATCTCAAGATACAAGTTTAATCTCAACTTTTGGCCAACATGGAACTTGTAGAGAATGTTCTTAGCTTTAATTTGAGTACTATAAGTCCTTGATTGGATTTAAAGAACTCAAGTTATGATCCAGACAAGTTACATGTCATCAGATGAATGTGAAATTTGTCTGCAAAAGTCAACCAAATTCCAAGGAATGTTTGACCTTGAAGGATGTTTCTCCTCAGCTTTTGGCCAACATAAAAGTTGTAGTTCTTGATCTTAGCTTTCCAAATTGTACTAGAAGTATTTCATCTGATTTGTAGAACTCAAGTTATGAGGTTTACAAGTCAGGGGTATTTTGGGAAAGTGAGATTATAGGTCATTTTGGACTATGGGTCATTTTCACTATCTTGGGAGCCTCAAATGAAGTTTTGTCCAACACAAAACTTGCTCAAAATGGGATTTTAAGGTCAACCATGTATCCATGAGGCATTGATTTGGCTTAGAACAAGATTTGGTTTGAAGAAATTTGACAAAGGTATTTTTTAAAGGCATTAATGAAAGAAAATTCAAAATAAATTCACAAGTGTTCAATAAATCACAAATTGGTGCATATTTTGATTGGAAATGACCTTTTGAAGAGAATGGCAATGTTAGAAAATCAGTTTGGAGCATGTTTCATGGTGTTTCACATTGTTACTTCATGGTGAAGTTATAAATCAAAACTCCACCCTTGGATGGAATTAAGCACTCAATCTTGTCCATACACTCTTACCAAGCCACAAGCAAGTCAGGTGAAGCTTCTAGAAGGCTGAAACAGCCAGAATTCGTGCAGGCCATAGTTGCATTTTGGAGGAAAATTTGAAAGTTGGATATCCTGAATTGGGCCTCCAAATCATTCAATCAGCTTCTATTTAAGTTTACAATGAGATTCAGATTGAGTTTGGTGGTTATTTGGAGCTAGAACCAGAGATTGCAGTTAGAGTTTTCAAGCTTCAAGTGCAAATCGTGTTTTCCATTCCAGAGCAATTCAAGGCAAATTAAGGTTTCCATTAGCTTCAGCATTGATCCTTGAATGAATCTACACAAGTTGGAGCCAATAATCACCTTGTAACTGCCTCAATTTCAAGCTACAAACTAGGTTGGTAACTTTCACAATTGCTCTAGTTTTAGGATGATCTAGCATGAATTGAACTTTGGTTAGGACTTAGGAAGGAACCTAGATGGATTTCAGATCATAATTGTGGAGTTTAGAGACAATCTAAGTCTTGATCAATTTTCTGTTTGGATTCGAATCAACCTGATCTTGAGGTGTTAACATGAGTTAGATAGTACATGATGATCCATGAAGAATGAGGAAGAGATCTGTGGCCTTAGTTATGAGTTTGGTGATGATCCATAATTTGATGCATTTACTGTTCTTGATCGTGTTTTAATATTCATGGGGAATCAATGGAATTGGAGAGTGGATTTGAACTCAGCATGAAAAACTGAAGAGAGTGGTATAGGTTTTGTTAAGATTTGACCACCTGTAATTGATGCCTCACCGGAGAAGACGGTGGCGCAGCCGCCGGACCGCCGTCCATGTTCCCTCTCAATTAACCAGGTTTGAATGAAGACGATGAAGCATGACCATGGGATCTGGTTGAACTTGCTGACTTAGTCTTCCAATCGTACGCACGAGATTCATTCTGAGAATTGCTCTTTGACCAAGCCAAAACGCAGTCGTTTCTTTATGTGTTAGCGCGCTGGTGATCATTGGATGCGTAGACCAGTCCGCAGATCTAGTGGCTGTAGATTTTTCTTGGCTTTTGATTTTTGTTAATTCATTTTTCATGTTCTTTAATTGTTTTTATCTTCTTTAATTCATATTAAATTGAATAATCATCAGAAAAATATGACAAAAATATGTGCATGCTCCTCATTTAATTTCTAATTTTTATGGCATGCTTAGATTTTATTTTGATGCAATTTCCAATTTATTTGTTTTTTTTTTCATTTTTGGTATTTCATTTAATTTGCAATTTTGGCCTATCTTCCTTCTGATTTTTGTATGCAAGTTTGGTGTGGAATTTGGACTTAATTCTTTGCTGGCTGGTTGTAGACTCATTGAGGAGCTTGTAGGATTTTTATCCTAATTTTTTAGATAACCCTAATTTTGTTTTGGAGTAGATTTTTAGAGGCTTCCCCTTTCGGACCTTCATTTGATACCTTTGTGATTTAGGATTTCTTTAGTGATTCTCCCTTTAGATGCAGTCCCTGACTTTTCTACCATAGGTACCTAACCCTCTTAGGATCCCTTAGAAAATTCCCTAGAATTTTAGGACTTGATTTCATATATTTCTTAGAATTAACAATTGGACTAGTTTTATGATGCTTCTAACATGACCTTTCCTTTAGAATGACCTCAATGGTGACCCATAGCATGAAATAAATTTCCCATTCCTTTTGGATAGTGCTTTAGACTTGTTAGGGCTTCTGTGTGCTTAATTGTAATGCTTGATTTGGTGTTTTGGTTTCCTTTTAGTAGCTTTCTTTTAGCTTGTAAGATTAGGGTTTAGGAAGAGCTTTAGATTTATCCATCTTTCTCCAATAAACATGGATTGCCTTGATTGCTCTCCATTCTCATCCAATGATTCAAGGTCCCTATATGGAAGCCTCATCCCTCCTTTGGAAGGATGTGTGGCATATCACAAAAGGTAGAACCTTTGAGGATGCCTAGCTTGGATGTATGGTTGAGTGCCATGATGGATTCCCTTGGTTTCTGTAACGCCCCGATTCTGAATTCCCATTAATTGTTGAGTCTTTTAATTTATTTAATTGATGTTTGTTTAAATTGAGAAATTATATATTGTTATTATGTGGTGTTTGCTTATTTTATCTATTTTACCGATTCGGAGAGTTTTCGGGGAATTAGAGTAAAAAGGGCATTTTAGACATTTAGCACTTTAGTGTGAGAATTGATTGATAAGTGTTGGAAAGAATTTGAGAGGAAAGAAATAGAGATAGAAATAGAATAAGAGAGGAAAAAGGAAGAAGGTAGTAACATAAGAAGAAAAACAAGAGAAAGAAAAGAGGAGAAGGGAAAGAGAAGAGAAAGTGGAGAGGAAAACCTAGAATCATCAAGGAGTCATTACCAAAGCTTGCAATCGATCGGTAAGGGTGTGAAACTCCATCATCTCTTTAATGTGTATGGTTGTATGTGTATGTGTGTGGATTTTGTAGAGTTTCTACTCTTTTTCCACTTAGGTTAGAAGTTGGTTTTGTGAGTAGAATGAGGTTTTAATCGGTTAGAGCTCGGATTAGACGATGTAGTTTAGTCGGGTGATGGTTGGGTTGTGCTACTGTGACTGGTCTGGGTTTAATCGGTTGGTTGTGTGGAGTTTGGGCTTTGAGGCAGCCATGGAAGTTCTGTCTTCGCAAGTTCGCCAGGCGAATGGCAGCGAAGCTTCGCCAGGCGAAGCCCAGCGAGCTGTAGCGAAGCAAGTCAGAAGCTAATACCCTGTATTCGCTGGCAAGTTCGCCAGGCGAGGTGAGTTGGCGAAGGTTCGCCAGGCGAGTGGGTAGCGAGCCTTAGCGAGTAATTCCAGAATTACTCCCAGTGGACTTCGCTGGGGAGTTCGCCAGGCGAAGGCCAGCGAGCATTCGCTGCGTGGCTTCGCCAGGCGAAGGTTGGCGAACCTGGCAGTGTTATTTGTTTTGCTGTTTGTTCATGGCATGATGTTTGGTTGATTCAATTATGATTAATGCCTATATGAATGATTGATGTGTGAACTGTTTCAACATGTTGTGTTGTGGGTGGCCGAAAGGCGTGAATCCTAGATTGTGGAGCCGATTGTGAATCTTAATCGTTTGATAATGTTGTGCGTTTGCTCGAATTAGATAGAAATGCATTGATGGATTAATAGGTATGTAAACCTTGTGTGAAATGGTGTATAATGTGAATGCTTGATAGATATATGCTATGTATGTGATAAATGCAATGAATATGTTTGTGAGCATAGTATGCATTTTTGTGTCGATTGATCCCTCGGAGGATTTGCAGAACCTCGTATGATACGATGGTTATATTTGATTCCTTGGAGAATCGGTTGCATTGTGTGATTCCTCGGAGAATCGGTCATAACATGTAATCCCGTGGAGGATTGGTTAGAGTATTTGATTCCGTGGAGAATCTGCTGAGTACTTGATCCCGTGGAGGATCTGCTGAATATTCGATTCCGTGGAGAATCTGATGAATATTTGATTCCGTGGAGAATCTGCTGAGTACTTGATCCCGTGGAGGATCTGCTGAATACTCGATTCCTTAGGGAATTTGTTGAATGAGTCGGTACCGCATTTGCATCTGCATAGAGTCGTGTGTCGGTCTCTATGAGTTGCATGAGTCATCTGTGTATGATGCATTGGTTGTGTGAATATAACTGTGTATGTTATATGTGATTTGTTTGGAGGAAATATAGTGAATGTTCATGTGTATGTGTAGAGACATGATTATTTGTATATGCTTGATGTGGTGAGAACATAATTTGAGTATAACTTGTATAATTATGGAGTTATGTATATATACAATTTTATGCATTAACTGTTATGATGTTGTTTCTCACCCTTCTGCTGTTTTCTAATGCTCTATGAGGCATTGCAGAGTAGGAAGCTGGAGGTTCTTTTTGTGAAGCGATGTCTTCATTCTTTTTGGTCAATGGCTCTGATATGTAACATCTGGGTAGTTAGGAAGTCTTTGACTCTTTTGGAGTTACGTTTGTTTTGATTCTTTTGTGATACATATGTGTATGTATCATTTGTGGATACGTTGTAAAACATGAATTAACTGATGGTTGTATATACTTTTATGAATGAGATCGATTCAATATTTGGATGTTTCCGCTTTATTCTAAATATTGAGATGTGGGTTACCCATTGTTGCATATCTATTTTGAGCAGGTATCGTATGTGTTTAATTTCATGATAATGTGATGCGCCTCTTTTATACCATGTTTTAATCAAACTCTGATGAAATAAATTTTCTATGTGCCTAATTGATTTATCTAATTTATTTGGGGTATAGAAAGGGGGTGTTACATTAAGTGGTATCAGAGCCAGTGTTGAGTCAGTCGTGTCTGTCTTGTTGTTGTGTTGGTTGAACGGTTGTTTAACCTTGTTGTTATTTTTGGGAATCCTCAGAATATGGCAGGTCGTAATGACAATGCTATGGCAGCGGCGTTAGAGGCTATGGCCAGAGCTGTGCAGGGTGCACCTAACGTGAATGCGAATGATGAGTTCAGGAAGAACCAACCACCGGTGTTTAAAGGGAGATTTGATCCGGATGGTGCTCAGATATGGTTAAAGGAAATTGAGAGAATTTTTAGGGTAATGGATTGTGCTGAAGGGAATAAGGTGAGACTAGGGACTCACATGCTGAGAGAAGAGGCCGATGACTGGTGGGTCAGCATGAGGCAAGTTCTTGAGGTCGACGACGAGGAGATTACGTGGGATTTATTTCGTGCTGAGTTTCTAAGGAAGTATTATCCCGAAAGTGTTAAAGGGAAGAGAGAAATGGAATTTCTGGAGTTGAAACAAGGTAATATGTCGGTGGTGGACTACACCGCTAAGTTTACTGAGTTAGTGAAGTTTCACCCTCACTATGATGCGGTTACGGCAGAATTTTCCAAATGTATCAAGTATGAGAATGGCTTGCGTCCTGAGATCAAGCAAGCGGTAGGTTATCAAAGGATAAGAAGATTTTCGGATTTGACCGAGTGCTGTAGGATTTATGAAGAAGACAGTAGAGCTCGTTCTACTCATTATAAGGGTTTGAGCGAGAGGAGAGGGAAGCAGCAAGTACGAAGCGGACCTTATGTGACGCCTGCTGATAAGGGCAAACATAGGGGAAACTTTGATAGGAGACCCGGAGGAGGTTCCGGTGCGATCAAATGTTTTAAGTGTGGCGTGATGGGCCACAAGTCTTATGATTGTGGAAAGTTCAAGGCGAAGTGTTCCAACTGTGGACTCTTTGGTCATGATGCAGCAGAGTGTAGAAAGAATGCTGTGAAGTGTTTTAATTGTGGCGAGGTGGGTCACATTAGCCCGAATTGTACCAAACCGAAGCAAGCTCCGGCGGGCGGAAAAGTATTCGCATTAGCAAGTTCAGACGCCACTAATGCGGCAGATCGTTTGATTAAAGGTACATGCTTTATTAATGATATGCCTTTAGTTGCTATTATTGATACTGGAGCGACTCACTCGTTCATTTCTCTTGCGTGTGCTAAGCGGTTGGATTTGTGTATGGTTTCTTTGAGTAGTGGTATGGTTATTGGGACTCCCGCTTCGGGGTCGGTAACTACTTCTTTGGTGTGTGCAAGTTGTCCTTTGACCATGTATGGTAAGGACTTCGTTATGGATTTAGTGTGTTTGCCGTTGGAAGGTTTGGACGTAATCTTGGGTATGAATTGGTTGCAATTTAATAGAGTTCATTTGGATTGCTATCACAAGTTAGTAAGGTTTCCTTCTTTGGAAGATGGTGAAAACGAGAGTTTTCTTTCCACTAAAGAGTTGAAGAAACTTTTAGCGGACGAAGCTCAGTTGTTTGGTTTGTTTGCATCGTTGTCGGTGGAGAGCAAAGTTGAGCTCGACGTGTTTCCTGTGGTTTGTGAATTTCCTGAAGTGTTTCCGGAAGATGTTGCGGATGTGCCGCCAAAGAGAGAGGTTGAATTTTCTATTGATCTAGTTCCGGGTACTAGACCGATTTCGATGGCCCCGTATCGGATGTCGGCATCGGAGTTGGTGGAATTGAAGAAGCAGTTGAATGATTTGTTGGATAAGAGATTTGTAAGACCAAGTGTTTCTCCTTGGGGTGCGCCGGTATTGTTGGTAAAGAAGAAGGATGGTAGTATGCGATTGTGTATTGATTATCGGCAGTTGAATAAGGTGACAATTAAGAACAAGTATCCGCTTCCAAGAATTGATGATCTGATGGATCAATTGGTTGGAGCCCGTGTTTTTAGTAAGATTGATTTGAGATCCGGTTATCACCAGATTCGGGTTAAGGAAGAAGATATTTCGAAGACGGCTTTTAGAACACGATATGGTCACTACGAGTATACGGTGATGCCATTCGGAATTTCTAATGCGCCGGGTGTTTTCATGGAATATATGAACCGTATCTTCCACGAGCAGTTGGATCGTTTTGTGGTGGTGTTTATCGATGACATTTTGATTTATTCTAAGTCTCGAGAGGAACACGAAGAACATTTAAGGATTGTGTTGCGGATTTTGAAAGAGAAGAAGTTGTATGCAAAGTTGTCTAAGTGTGAGTTTTGGTTGTCGAAGGTGAGTTTTCTTGGACATATTATTTCCGGCAATGGTATTAGTGTGGATCCATCCAAGATCGATGCGGTAATGCAATGGGAGACTCCAAGATCGGTTACGGAAATTCGAAGCTTTTTGGGCTTGGCCGGTTACTACCGGAGGTTTATCGAAGGATTTTCAAAGTTAGCACTTCCGTTAACGCAGTTGACTTGTAAAGGAAAGGCTTTTATTTGGGATGTTAATTGTGAAGAGAGTTTCATGGAATTAAAGAGAAGGTTAACGTCAGCGCCAGTTTTGATTTTGCCGAATCCTACGGAACCTTTTGTGGTTTATTGCGATGCTTCTTTGTCAGGATTGGGTGGTGTATTAATGCAAGATGGGAAGGTCGTGGCGTATGCTTCTAGACAGTTGAGAGTGCATGAAAAGAATTATCCTACTCATGATTTGGAGTTAGCGGCCGTAGTGTTCGTTTTGAAAATTTGGAGGCACTATCTTTATGGTGCAAGATTTGAGGTTTTTAGCGATCACAAGAGTTTGAAGTATTTGTTTGATCAGAAAGAATTGAATATGAGGCAAAGGAGATGGCTAGAACTTTTGAAGGACTATGATTTTGGTTTACATTATCATCCGGGTAAGGCGAATGTGGTAGCCGATGCTTTAAGTCGGAAGTCGTTGCACGTGTCTACCTTGATGGTTAGAGAGTGGGAACTTTTGGAGAACTTTAGAGATTTGAGTTTGGTTTGTGAGTTAACGCCGAGTAGTGTGAAGCTTGGTGTGTTGCATGTCACGAATGATTTCCTTGCTACGGTGTGTGAAAAGCAAAAGTTGGATTTGAAATTTGTGGATTTGATGACGAATGGAAATGAAGATTTCAAAGTTGATGAATTAGGAGTTTTGAGGTTTCGAGGTCGTATTTGTGTTCCCGATGATGCGGATTTGAAAAAGATGATATTGGAAGAGGGACATCGGAGTAACTTGAGTATTCATCCGGGAGCGAATAAGATGTATCAGGATTTGAAGAAGATCTTTTGGTGGTCTGGATTGAAAAGCGATGTTGCTCGTTTTGTGTACTCGTGTTTGACTTGCCAGAAGTCTAAGGTGGAGCATCAGAAGCCTAGTGGATTGATGCAATCGTTGGATATTCCGGAATGGAAATGGGATAGTATATCGATGGATTTTGTTACGGGATTGCCGAATACGCAAAGAGGACATAATGCTATTTGGGTGATTGTTGATAGGCTTACTAAATCGGCTCACTTTATTCCGATTGATATTACTTATTCTTTGGAAAGGTTAGCCGAGATTTATGTTGGCACTATTGTGAAGCTTCATGGAGTTCCTAAGAGTATTGTGTCGGATAGAGATCCTAGATTTACTTCAAGATTTTGGGAGAGTTTGTAAGGTGCCTTGGGTTCTAAGTTGAGATTGAGTTCGGCATATCATCCGCAAACAGATGGTCAAACCGAGAGGACGATTCAATCGTTAGAAGATCTGTTGCGTGCTTGTGTGCTTGAACAAGGTGGTGCATGGGACAGTTATTTAGCGTTGATTGAGTTCACCTATAATAACAGTTTCCATTCGAGTATTGGCATGGCGCCATTTGAGGCTTTATATGGACGGAGATGTCGAACACCTCTGTGTTGGCATGAGACGGGTGAAAGGTCGGTAGTTGGTCCTGAAATGGTACAGCAAACGACGGAAAAGGTGAAATTTATTCGGGAAAAGATGAGAGCTTCTCAGAATAGACAGAAAAGTTATCATGATAAAAGGAGAAAGGATCTCGAGTTTCAAGAGGGAGACCATGTGTTTTTGAGAGTTACACCGGTTGCGGGTGTGGGTCGTGCTTTGAAGTCGAGAAAGTTGACTTCTCGTTTTATTGGTCCGTATCAGATTGTCGCACGGGTTGGTGTTGTGGCGTATCGTGTGGCGTTGCCTCCGAACCTTTCGAATTTGCATGATGTATTCCATGTCTCGCAACTTCGGAAGTATGTTCCGGATCCGTCACATGTGATCCCAATGGATGAAGTTGAAGTAAGAGATAACCTTACAGTGGAAGTTTTACCGGTTAGTATTTTGGACAGTGAAGTTAAGAAACTGAGAGGCAAGGATATTGCGCTTGTGAAAGTGTCCTGGGGAGGTGCCGCGGAAGGCAACATGACTTGGGAATTGGAGAGCAAAATGCGAGAATCGCATCCGGAG
The DNA here is from genome assembly GCA_963859935.3 of Lathyrus sativus. Taxonomy (NCBI): domain Eukaryota; kingdom Viridiplantae; phylum Streptophyta; class Magnoliopsida; order Fabales; family Fabaceae; genus Lathyrus; species Lathyrus sativus. The sequence goes on along the minus strand of OZ012736.1, from coordinate 213,581,755 downwards.
TTGTTTGAATCAGGTGATATTTTCGAGGACGAAAATTTCCAAAGTGGGGGAGAGTTGTAACGCCCCGATTCTGAATTCCCATTAATTGTTGAGTCTTTTAATTTATTTAATTGATGTTTGTTTAAATTGAGAAATTATATATTGTTATTATGTGGTGTTTGCTTATTTTATCTATTTTACCGATTCGGAGAGTTTTCGGGGAATTAGAGTAAAAAGGGCATTTTAGACATTTAGCACTTTAGTGTGAGAATTGATTGATAAGTGTTGGAAAGAATTTTAGAGGAAAGAAATAGAGATAGAAATAGAATAAGAGAGGAAAAAGGAAGAAGGTAGTAACATAAGAAGAAAAACAAGAGAAAGAAAAGAGGAGAAGGGAAAGAGAAGAGAAAGTGGAGAGGAAAACCTAGAATCATCAAGGAGTCATTACCAAAGCTTGCAATCGATCGGTAAGGGTGTGAAACTCCATCATCTCTTTAATGTGTATGGTTGTATGTGTATGTGTGTGGATTTTGTAGAGTTTCTACTCTTTTTCCACTTAGGTTAGAAGTTGGTTTTGTGAGTAGAATGAGGTTTTAATCGGTTAGAGCTCGGATTAGACGATGTAGTTTAGTCGGGTGATGGTTGGGTTGTGCTACTGTGACTGGTTTGGGTTTAATCGGTTGGTTGTGTGGAGTTTGGGCTTTGAGGCAGCCATGGAAGTTCTGTCTTCGCAAGTTCGCCAGGCGAATGGCAGCGAAGCTTCGCCAGGCGAAGCCCAGCGAGCTGTAGCGAAGCAAGTCAGAAGCTAATACCCTGTATTCGCTGGCAAGTTCGCCAGGCGAGGTGAGTTGGCGAAGGTTCGCCAGGCGAGTGGGTAGCAAGCCTTAGCGAGTAATTCCAGAATTACTCCCAGTGGACTTCGCTGGGGAGTTCGCCAGGCGAAGGCCAGCGAGCATTCGCTGCGTGGCTTCGCCAGGCGAAGGTTGGCGAACCTGGCAGTGTTATTTGTTTTGCTGTTTGTTCATGGCATGATGTTTGGTTGATTCAATTATGATTAATGCCTATATGAATGATTGATGTGTGAACTGTTTCAACATGTTGTGTTGTGGGTGGCCGAAAGGCGTGAATCCTAGATTGTGGAGCCGATTGTGAATCTTAATCGTTTGATAATGTTGTGCGTTTGCTCGAATTAGATAGAAATGCATTGATGGATTAATAGGTATGTAAACCTTGTGTGAAATGGTGTATAATGTGAATGCTTGATAGATATATGCTATGTATGTGATAAATGCAATGAATATGTTTGTGAGCATAGTATGCATTTTTGTGTCGATTGATCCCTCGGAGGATTTGCAGAACCTCGTATGATACGATGGTTATATTTGATTCCTTGGAGAATCGGTTGCATTGTGTGATTCCTCGGAGAATCGGTCATAACATGTAATCCCGTGGAGGATTGGTTAGAGTATTTGATTCCGTGGAGAATCTGCTGAGTACTTGATCCCGTGGAGGATCTGCTGAATATTCGATTCCGTGGAGAATCTGATGAATATTTGATTCCGTGGAGAATCTGCTGAGTACTTGATCCCGTGGAGGATCTGCTGAATACTCGATTCCTTAGGGAATTTGTTGAATGAGTCGGTACCGCATTTGCATCTGCATAGAGTCGTGTGTCGGTCTCTATGAGTTGCATGAGTCATTTGTGTATGATGCATTGGTTGTGTGAATATAACTGTGTATGTTATATGTGATTTGTTTGGAGGAAATATAGTGAATGTTCATGTGTATGTGTAGAGACATGATTATTTGTATATGCTTGATGTGGTGAGAACATAATTTGAGTATAACTTGTATAATTATGGAGTTATGTATATATACAATTTTATGCATTAACTGTTATGATGTTGTTTCTCACCCTTCTGCTGTTTTCTAATGCTCTATGAGGCATTGCAGAGTAGGAAGCTGGAGGTTCTTTTTGTGAAGCGATGTCTTCATTCTTTTTGGTCAATGGCTCTGATATGTAACATCTGGGTAGTTAGGAAGTCTTTGACTCTTTTGGAGTTACGTTTGTTTTGATTCTTTTGTGATACATATGTGTATGTATCATTTGTGGATACGTTGTAAAACATGAATTAACTGATGGTTGTATATACTTTTATGAATGAGATCGATTCAATATTTGGATGTTTCCGCTTTATTCTAAATATTGAGATGTGGGTTACCCATTGTTGCATATCTATTTTGAGCAGGTATCTTATGTGTTTAATTTCATGATAATGTGATGCGCCTCTTTTATACCATGTTTTAATCAAACTCTGATGAAATAAATTTTCTATGTGCCTAATTGATTTATCTAATTAATTTGGGGTATAGAAAGGGGGTGTTACAGTTTCCATCATGCTTCCCATCATCATGCAATCATCTTGATGTCGATTATCATCTATTTTGGTGGATCATTTGAAGCTTGAGGATGAAGTATTCTCTTGAAGATAGCTTGGGCATGGAAATCAAACTACAGACTGTTGGGCTGCTTTACTGATAGAAGTCTGCTTTGCTGTTGAGCTGCTGGTTTGCTGTTTTGTTTGTTGTGCTTGCTGATTGACTGTATTTTTGTGATTGTTTGTTTGGTGTGTTGCATTATAATAGGCTTTCATATAGTTGGTTTAGGCCTAAGTTCATTAAAAGGTTGAGCCTGGCTCCCTTTGCTTGTCCGCATTAAAGGTTGAGTTTGTCTCCCTCTGCTTGTCTGTTACTGTTTGGCTTTGCTTGTCGGCTGAAGGTTGAGTTTGTCTCCCTTGCTTGTGTTTTGTGTTGCTTTTGCTTGCGTGCTCTAGAAGTTGAGTTTGTCTCCTTCTTCTTGTATTGCTGCATTGCATGCATTTTACTTACAGTTATTTCTTTACAGTTCATTATTCTCTTGCCGTTGCTTTCCTTTGCCATGTTCCCCTAGGAACTCTGACTTCTCTTGTTCAGGCGAAGTTATGACAGACATTAGGGTTCTAACCATGCATGATAAAATTAGGTAATTCCCTCCTAACCTCAATCATAGGATTAACTTTGCATGACAACTTTAAGACTGGATTAGTTCCCCTTTAGTGCGTCCTTTCTCTTCTCATCTTCAAATATCTTTAAAACACTTAATAAAGATTAACGCGTGCCGTATGCTATGAGCCTTAAGCACTTGAGAAAGGGTTGTTGGAGAGTTTCTTTTCAACAGCTTAAGTGTTTAGTATGGTACCCTTTGGGTGACATGCGACGCATTCACTCTTAAGTCCATGTCTTTAGTGCGACATGAGTTACAAACAAAACTCAAAACACATCTTCTTTAAAAGACTTCAAAAACAAATATCAAACATCTTTTTGTCCTCTGGGACCTTTAATCCCTGGAAACCATTTTCATAAGAAGAGTTTTGTTAACTCTCGGTTCTACCGCAAACGGTAAACGCCTAAGTCTCCGACGAGTGAGCTGCATACACCAACTGTTGGAACCGTCTGTTAACCCTACTCAGGTAAAACATTTTGAACCAAACCTGTGGTCTTGTTAGCCTGAACTACGTTTGCTCTGATCTTTCACGATGTGTGAAAGTACGTAGGCACGAGAAGCGATATCTCGGCGAGCAACCTTTCCCCCTCTTTTCACCCGTAGTTAGGCGAACTACGTTGACTCTGATTTCTCGTTCCAGACGGGAATACGTAGGCATAGAACTATTGTGTTCTGCCGAGTCATTTTCTTTTCTTTTCAGACCAGACTTTTAGTGTAGATAGTAAAACCAACCCGTCAGATAAACACAACAAGCATGGATCCCATCGAGTACGATGGACTTGAGGGGTGCTAATACCTTCCCCTTGCGTAACCGACTCCCGAATCCAGACATGGTTGCGATGACCTTGTCTTATACCTTTTCGGCAGGTTTTTCCGATCGTTTCCTTTCCCTTTCTGTGGGATAAATAACGAAAGGTGGCGACTCTTCTGTTTTGCTGGCACCTTATTTTCGCAGTAGCGACAGCAAGCACCGTCAAACTGGGGCAATCACGTCAAGATTTTTAAATCTCTCTCTATAAGAGTTTGATGACTTTGAAGCATCTTTCTGCTAGTTCTCTTGATTGGTTTCTTCCCACAGACCATGTAATCTAGGGCAGAAAGAGTTGAAGACTGTTTGTCGCAAGAGCCGTTTCTCACTTGAAGAGGATTGTTATACTATCAATGGGGAAGAAAGATTTTGTTCTCATGATACCTTTTTGTCAGCTCTTCGATTAATTTGTTACATCAGTTTGATCTTGGAACTTCCCTTGGTGATTTTTTCCTTGAACAAAGAATTCAAGCTCATGATGGCAATTCGAGTGAAGTCATGATATTGTGTCCTAAGTAGATTACTCTCTCCTAGAGAAGGTTGTAACTTTGAGGTGGAGCTGTTGATCTTTATGATCATCCCCGTTGATGTCCAATTTTGGTGAAGTTGGCTGGATATCCGTGTCGAGATGTTTATTTCATCTCCTGTTTTGTTTTGTCTGTTTTGCCAGCATAAACATAAGCATGGCATAAAGCATATGCATAGCATCCGTGCATTTTTGCTATCTCTGGTTATTACCTGTTCCTGTTTCACTTTGGTGTTTTTCACCAAGTGATTGGGTGTGTTGTCTCTCTCCAATAGAGTTGTCAGCCCTTAAGCATAAAATGTCCATCCTTTCTCAATTCCCCATAGAGTTTAATCCTCGTGGATGATGGTTGCTTCTGTTATCTTTTTCCATGATTGGATGAGAGGTGTCCCCATTCGAGTTCATTTCTCAATGGTTGGAGTCTTGTTTGACAGTTTCTTTCAAGCTTGGTTCTAGATTGAACTTCGGCCCCTGTCGGTCGCCGAACCTACCTGGACGTGCATTTATTTTGCACTATCTATCAAGAAGAACATTCTGCGTTTCCTTACAACGATAAGTGGCAGTCTCTGTAGAGAAGCTTATCCATAAGTGGAAGTCTCTGTAGATAAGCTTATTAATAAGTGGCAATCTTTGTAGAGAAGCTTATTCATCTTCAACAATAAGTGGCAGTCTCTGTAGAGAAGCTTATTCAGTTCAACGATAAGTGGCAGTCTCTGCAGAGAAGCTTATTCATCCATAAGTGGCAATCTCTGGCGAGAAGCTTATTCATCAGCAACAATAAGTGGTAATCACTATAGAGAAGCTTATTCACCCTAGATAAGTGGCAGTCTCGCCTGAGAAACTTATCCTGTTTCATTATATCCAGCAACAAGTGGCCATCTCCCTCAAAAAGCTTGTTTCCAGTACGTTTACCAGATAAGTGGCAGTCTCTCTAGAGAAGCTTATCAGTTTATCCATATCCCTAGATAAGTGGCAGTCTCATTCTCTGATAAGCTTATCCAAACCCTTGCAGCGATGAGTGGAAGTCTCATTCGAGAAGCTTATCTTAGGGACATTGAGGCACGGTCGTGACCAGCATTGTTCGAAAAATTCAATGGATACTGGTATAGTTAATTTGGCGGTAATCAATCATGTTTCAAGTAAGGCCAGTTGGTAATTGGTATTGGGAAAATCCATGGATAACAAGTACTGACAATTTGTTTGTGTATCATTCCAAGTAAAAGTCATATATGTTTGTCTCCAAGATCAGGTTGTTTACCTGTAGAAGTGTTTGTTTCCATCCCAAGCTTAGCTTTTGTACCTTTGGAGATGTATACTTTGGATTCCGAGTTCCAGAATTTCCAGAGACTCGAATGTTGCATTTGCGTGAAATCTTTGATGTATCCTAATGCTTTAAGGATATTTGACTTTTGTTCCTAAGGTTTTGAGGGATATATCTGTACTTCCTGTTTGAAGAGCTGGTCGTCACCAAATCATTTGAAGAGCCCAGTGGTTACTGGTATTGCCTAAATCCATTTGTTATTAATATTGTGAGTAGGTTGTTACCAACTTCCCCAGCTGAAGTCCTATATTTTACCAATGCTATTCGGAATTCCCAATTGTTTGTAACCTTTGGTTTGGTCGTCACCATCATCCCCAGTGATTCTAGTGGAAACTAGGACCATTTGAAACCGATTGATTGTTCTGGTCGTTACCAATGTTCCCAGCGAAGCTGTTGCCGTCCCATTCGAGTCTCGGAGATCTAGTGGATACTAGCATCCCCAGTGCGTCTGGTCTTGTTTCTGTTCTTTTCCTAAAGAGCCCGTTTGAACTCTTCATTATAGGAAATTCCTCATTTGGTTATCACCAGTGAGGTTTGCGTCTCTGATCTTTCGTTTCCCCGGTGGAGAATTGTCTTGTTCCCAGCGGAGTGTGTGTTTCCTTTCCCAAGTGAAGATTTGTCTTCCCCGGTGGAATTTGCGTCCCTTGTGTGAAAGATTCCCTTTGAGAAGCATCTTTAGTCATGATTGAACTATTTTGCTTGTTTTGCCTTGGATCTTTCCCCCAGCGTGTTGGGCCCCCCCCCCCCCCCCCCCCCCGTGAGTAGTTACTCATTGTATTGCTGTTCTTTTATCTTTGCTCGTCTCTCTGCATCTGTCTTGCATTCAAGCATCATTTAGATTCATGGCATTTCTGCATTTGTCCTTTTGCATATCATCGGATCTACGGGATAAAACTTTTGGTTTGCTATATTTAAATACCTTTCACTACGATTCTATGAGGATTATCATCTCTCATTGCAATCTAGTGAAAAAATTTAAATAGGGACAACTGTTGCATCCCAAATTATGAACCCTTAGATCCTCATCATCATTTTAGGATCATATTCATTTGATTATCTAACCTTAACCTATTTACAGTTGGTCTTTGTTAAGACACAGGTGAATTAGGGTTCCGTACAGTCGAAAATCGAAGTTTCGACGGTTTAATCAGTCAACGTATTGGATTGGTTTTTAATGAAATAAGTCTCCACATCATAAAATATACTCCATTAGATCAAGTATGAATCCAATTTGAGGATGTCACCCAAGGATTAAGAACAGTTCTGTTTAGGATACCCGATTAGGGTTTTCGATTAGGAAAAGTCAACTGTAGTTTGACTTTTGATTTAAAAGGTGTTCCAATGGTGGGATCATGGTCCATGAAGTTCATATGGCTTATTGAAGTCTACTCAAGAAGGTTCAAGGCCTCAAAAGACACAGAACATCGACAGTCGACCCGGTAGTCATCAATCGATCGTTCGGTCGACAGAAAAGTCAACTCTTCAATCATGAGGAATTTTACCTCAAAGTATGAAGCAAAAATGTTCCTAGTAATATATTACACCTATCCATTAAGTTTCATGACCATTGGATCAAGGATTGAGGAGTAATCGAAAAATCGGGAAATTAGGGTTTTGAAAGGGGCAAGACCATAACTCCCTAACCACACATCCAATTGAGTTGGCTCAAAGCTCATTGGAAAGCTCTTGACAAGTCCTACAAAAGTCCTACATTGGTCCATGAGCAGAAAATGCATAAATTTGGAGTTATGACCAAATTCATTACAAGAGGGAAAAATAACTTAGAAAAATTCTAAGTTATTGGCCATTTTAAGCATGTTTTTTAGCAACTTCGAGTGGATTTTTGACCTTGTACCATTAGGAATATGAAGATCATGAAAACATGAAAGTTGTAGAGCTTCATGAGTTATTTCCAAAATTTACTAGAACTCCTCCATAGCCCTTATGAGTTGAGAGTTATGGATCCAACAAGATGAGGTTTCAACACTTAAGTCCAACATTTTCACTTTTTCACAAACTCACCTTTTGATAACTTGAGTTATTGTCAGCCCATGGATCATGTTTCTATCTGATATTTAGAGAGTATGATGAATGAAAATGCAGAAGAAGTGAAGGATTTGAAAGGTATGGCAAGTTGCAAGGAAAGTTGTATTATTTTAATCAAAGAAATCAAGATGATGAAAGAGAAACTTTATGGAAATCTTGCAGCAGCAGTCCTCCTACTCCCTAGCCACACTTCAATCACTTCTATGTCATTCATGCCACTTGATTTATGCATCAGCTTGAGCCAAAGACTTGAACTTGCAGCTGCAGCAAATCTCAAGCAAGATTGCATTTTCAAAACTCCCTCCAAAAGTGCCAAAGTTCCAATCTGCCCCAAACCTTTTCTTGCCTATAAATAGTGGTTTCCTCTATGTTGAGAAGCACACCAGAGCACTCTAAAACCCAAGAGAAAACCATTGCTCTCATACTAACTTGCATTTTCTTACAAGTGAAGAAAAACCATCCCAAAATACCTCAAAATCTGCCTTGAACACAAAGCCTTCCAAAACCATTTTTACTCACTCAAAATCATCACAAACCATCCACACAAAAGTCAACTTTCAACAAAGCAAAGTTTGACTTCACATACAAAATCAGCCAAATCACTGCTCAGGCCTACTTTGATCATTGTAAAACTCCAAACACCTTAGGTTTATGACGTAACAACTGTCCACAACCTAAAATACCATTGTCATCACTTGGTTTGAGTTCTGGTCCATATGAGAACCAAACTGTCATGATACCATTGTTAATTTAAGCCTTTGTCATAAGCTTGCAAATTGTCATATGCATTAGGAGTATTACGGCTAATTGATGATTGTGCTAGCCTTGCCATTTTTTAAAATCCATACCTGCTGCCACAACTGCCTAAGTTCATGAAACTATCATAGCACTATTTGTTGTAGGTTAACATTTGACATATGTTTGCAAGATGATATGTGCATGTAGAATTAGGGCTAACTATTTATCATTGGCATTGTCCTATGTTGCTCTCATAACTGCCTAAGTTTATGAACCACTACCATGCTGCTATGATTGTTTCCAACTTTGTCAAGTTTTGCTGCTATGCCTTACTTCCAAACTTTGTCAAGTTTTGCTATTGTGATTTGTTTGTAAACCAAGAACATGTCTTGTTTGGTGCTAATTTTTATCTTGTACTACTTGCTGCTAGTGTTATTTTCTTGTTAGAATCTGCCTATGTCCATTATCATGTGGTTGTAACCTTAACTTTTTAAGGCATGATTTGAATTTGATGTGTTGGATTTGGCATGATTTTTGACTAAGGGTCAACTGTTGTTGTTATGTATATAAGTTTTCTACATGTTGGATTTATAATATGTTTAATTGCTAGTCCATGAGCACAAGATTGCTAAACTGTCCAGACAGACCAGTTTGTTTGAATTGGTGCAAATTTCTAAGGTGTATTACTTTAGTAAAGGCATTGCAGAGATTCATAATGTGTGGCTAGTTGAAAATTTCATCTTGATTGTCATATAATTTGCTGTCAACTTCTGTTTTATGTTTCAACTCGGGTGCCATCAATTTTTGTTAAGTTCTTGCAAGCTGTTGTGAATCCATGTTTTGACATATGAGGATCATTTAATAAGTGTTGATTGAATTGAGTATGCGTGTTGCCTCATGAATTGATTTTATTTGCCAAAACAGCATTCCAAACATTATTGTTCCATTCTTGCAACTTGCATACCAAATTCTATTTGGAGCTGTGTTTGATTGATCCTTGCATCTAGAATCCATGGTTTGCATATTTGAAACTTGTGCATACCTTTACCTAGTCTTAGTCATTGCTGCCATGAGCTGTAGCTACCATATTGCATTGCCTAGCTTCCATTTGCAGTTGCATTCAAATTTTAGTTTTGATGCACTATCTTGAAAAACTAAGATTGCCATTGTATTCCTTGTTAAATTTCACATGAGTTAGACCTAAATTTTGCTAAATTTGGTTGAGTTTTGAGTGATTTGTGGCGTTATCGTTTTCATGCTATGACTTGCTTTTCTTGCTCATCTTGCCTTGGCCTAGAAATACCAACTTTGTTAAGTACATCTATTATTTAGGGTGGCATAATACTTGGATGTATCGCCACCCCAGTGGTTATGCCTTTACTTTCACACGCCTTGCCATGCTACCAAACCTGGGTTCGATCCGTGTGTAGATAAACCTTTTTGCCTTTTTTTCATATTTGCCTTGTTTTTCATATTTTACTCTTTTCTTCCTTCCCTTAACATGCGCGCGCCTCTAGTTGAGTTGGCCAGGTTTTGGGCTATTGATCATGAGGTGGTGGGTTCAAAACCCACCAAGTGCCCTCCCTCTTTTTAATTACTAAATCTTTTGGTTTTTTTATTTAATTGTCATTAAAGTTCCAAAAGTCATAACTTCATCAATATTTATTATTTATGATTGATTCTTTTTGCATTGGTTTTGTACTTTTGCATATTTTCACATGGTATTTTGATATCCTAAGAATTTTCATTTTTGAAAACACTTTGCATTAAAACAATGGTCATGTTTCTTTTAGGGTTTTTACCCTCCTAATCATTCAAAACTTTTGATTCATTTTTCTTAAGTTTGTTGTCGTGCTTGATGTGAGCTTTTGTCAAACCCTTTGTGTATGTAATTGTAATTACTTTTTCTAGTGAGCATCATGTTTACCCTAATCTTTATCAAGATATGCTTAGATCTTTATCTTTCCTTTAGTCTTGTAAGAACTCATCTTTGCTTGCCTATTGTAATATGCTTGCATGATTTGGTTTGTGACCATCTACCTTGATTGTAATCTTTGCTTGATATTGTTATATGCTTGCATACTTTGCTTGTGACCATCTATCTTGTTAGAAATCATTGATATTGTGATATCCTTATTACCATGCTTTGGTTGTAACCATTCATCCTATTTGAAGTACTTGCTTATTGTAATATGCTTGTCTATTCTGGGTTGTAACTATACCTCTTATACTCATCATGTTTGAATGATTATTTATGCTTTGTTAAGTTTATTTTCCCCAAGTGGTGAAACTCTTTAGTTCTCATCCAAGTTGCCTAATCTTTTTCCTTCCAAAGGAAAGTCTCTCTATTGACCCTTGGGTCATAGATAGGATTTAACACCATGGGTCTTGATAGAACCTTCTCCCTTTTTGGTCTGGATAGAACCAATAGGATTTAACACCATAGGTCTGGATAGAACCTTCTCCCCTTTTGGTCTAGATAGAACCAATAGGATATAACACCATAGGTCTGGATAAAACCTTCTCCCCTTTTGGTCTAGATAGAACCAATAGGATTTAACACCATAGGTTTGGATAAAAACTTCTCCCCTTTTGGTCTGGATAGAACCAATAGGATTTAAAATCATAGGTCTGGATAGAACCTTTTTCCCCCCTTTTGGTCTGGATAGAACCAATAGGGTATAACTTCACAGGTCTGGATAGAACCTTCTCCCCCTTTTTGGTCTGGAAAGAACCAATTGATCCTTATTCTGTAGTTCGTGCCCGAACTACGACCGCTCTGATTTCTCATTGGATAATGAGAATACGTAGGCACAAGATGTGATATCTTAACGAGCAACCTTCCCCCTTCTTCCTCCTTTTGGTTTGGATAGAACCAATTGGTCTTACAACATAGAGATAGGTAGAGTTTGGTTAACTCTATGTAAGAATCATGGAGATGATTACTTACTCCCCTTTCTTGAGTGTTCAATGCAGATCTAGAGAGTTTGGATAAACTCTACACAAGCATGGATATGTTTGTTCCCCTTGGAACCTTGATTATAATCAAGTGTTCTTCATCCCTAGTAAGGTGAACTATGATTGTTCTGATTCTATCCCAGTAAGGATACGTAGGCAGAGGACGCGATGTCTTTGCGAGCAAACTTAAAAACTATATTTAGGTTTTAACCTACACCTTTTTACCCAATCCCAATCCTTAGCAAACATTTAGAAAACTTAGCATACAAACAAATAAAAGGTTCCTGTAGAGTACTATAGATGTTTAGGATGTGAAATACCTACCCTAGGCATAACCAACCCCCGATCCCCGAATCTCTTAGCGTTGTTGTTACATTGCGCAAAAGGTTTTTTATTTCTTTAGACCTTTCCTTTGGATAAATTAAAGTCCGGTTGTGAATTGAAGAATTAAAGATTCAAGTTAATCAATAGCTTGGTATCACGATTCTCACCGCAACACCAGATATCAAGCAAACCATAAGGTAAGTCATATAAATTAAGTCAAAAGGATTCTCAAATATGTGAATGGAACCTGTGATTATGGTATACTTTACTCTCATGGGTGTGATCCTACATTGTCTTGATATTGTGATGCTGACTGGGCTGGAAGTGCTGATGATAGAAAGAGCACCTCTGGTGGATGCTTCTTCTTAGGGAACAACCTCATATCTTGGTTCAGCAAAAAGCAAAATTGTGTCTCATTATCCACTGCTGAAGCTGAATACATAGCAGCTGGTAGTAGTTGTTCTCAGCTGGTCTGGATGAAACAAATGTTAACTGAATACAATGTCACTCAGGATGTCATGACATTGTACTGTGATAATCTCAGTGCTATCAATATTTCCAAGAACCCAATCCAGCATAGCAGAACTAGGCACAAAGATATAAGACATCACTTCATAAGAGACCTTGTGGAAGACAAAGTGATTTCCTTGGAACATGTGTCCACTGAACTACAGCTAGCTGACATCTTTACAAATGCTCTAGATGCTGCTCAATTTGAGAATCTAAGAGGAAAATTGGGTATTTGCATGTATGAGGACTCATAGCAATTACTGGCACGTGAGAGTTTTAAAAATTCAATGCAGTCCATGGCCTTGACCACAAAAACTCTCCACTCCATGCAAACGTGTTATATCACTACATATACAATTTTCTCCGCCTCCTCCACTCTACAGAATTCTCAATCTGCACTCTGCAACAAGATGTCTTCCTATCATGATGCCTCTTCATTTAAGACCCCTCCCAAATCCTCAAAAGATGCCCCTCTCACTGCTAAAGAACCCAAGCGCAAGTATCCTCCCCCAACTGCTGAAGAACTTAGACGAATCAAAAACAGGGAAGGCTCGACATTCGTAGACAAATCCATTGGGGAAATTGTCAGTGATATCCTCAAGAAAGAACTGCCTTTTTGAGACATCACCGTTCCCTTGGCTCGCATGGATCCTCCTCACAATTCTGATATGCCTGAGGACGACCCTGATGACATCAATAAGGACATCTCATTGATAGATTCGGATGACAGTGAGTCCAGTTCCTCTGAGGAAGAGGAATAATGTGGGATGATAGACTGCAGTGTGGCTCAGGTTGAAGGTTGCTGAGCTGATGAGGAAGATGTGTTGCTGTTTTGAAGTTTTTTTCGGATTGAGTTTTTTTTTTGTTAGATTTTTTTTACAGCAAGAATTTGTGATGCTCTTAATGAGCAGTTTTATTAATGACCCCAGACATATGTAATGATCTATGCTATTATATTAGTCTTGATCTTAATTTGTGGCTAAAAATGGGGAGAGAGTGTTGTTAGATAACAGCAGGTTGAAGAACAGGTTGAAGACTTGCTTGTGCTGCTAGAGCAAGTGTGTGCTGCTGCTGATTTGTGTGATAACAGCTTATGCTGTTAATGTTGTGTGAGTTCCTAATGAGTATAGGAATGTATGTTAGATGTATGTGTGTTCCTTGATGGAACCTAGTAGCTATATAGCTGCTAGTGTTGTGTGTATCTGCAGCTATGCTAGTGCTGTGTGTATCTGCAGGATGAATGCATAATGTTGTGCATCTCTTCAAGGGGAGTAGCACAGGTTGTTCCACAACTAGTGTGCTTCAGGATGTCATCCTGAATGTGATAACATCCAGAGCAGGTTGGATAAATATGTGTGACTGCAGGGTGTCTGCAGGTTCTGTACAGTTGGTGTGATATGCATCAATTAAGGGGGAGTAACTTCTGATATGTTACTCAACAAATTGTGACATCTGTAGTGTTGACTAACAGATGGTATTGTGAACAGGTTGATCCTGAGAGCTAACAGTATGAGTGTGTAGACAACACTGATAGTGTGTAGCTAGTAGCTTTCCTGCATGTTATGTTAGACTTCTGCTGCCTGTAAACTCTGATATGTTAACAGGGTGTTTTAGCCAAAAATTTGTCAAAGGGGGAGTTTGTAGATGCTTTTGATTGGCTTAATTTTATGGAAAAACATTATTGTATGAGTAAATGTCGTAACTGATGTTAAGACATACATGAATAGTGGTATGTAGGGAAAGCTAAGAGTAAGTGAAGCTGAATGTCATAACTGAATGTTATGACATTGATCGTATGACATCAGGGCACGCTGGTTTGTTTTTCGGTTATTAGCTCAAGCTATACTTCAGGAAACAATCCAGGAAGCATAGTTATTTTAGGCAACATAACAGGCATTGTTGAGGATAACATAGAAGGCTCCTGACCTAATGATAAGTGCACAACTTCATGAAGAAATGTTTATCTTAGGTAAACCTAATTTCTCCATCAAGGCCCAAAAACAAGTCCAATCATCATTGGCACGTATAAGCTATCCCCAGTAGGGTCCAATCATATTTGGTACATCTGGTTATCCCCAATGGAGTTGGCTTCACCTTTCTAGCATATATTTTGCTGGAGTAGTTCTGTTGTATCCAGCTTTCCCCGGCAGCCCGTGCCTGCATCTGCATCTTTGCATGTTGTTATCATATTTGCATCATATTTGCATTTCATCCTCAAATGCGTAGCATTTCCATTTTGTATGGAGCATTACAGCATATTCAAACATACGCATATGCATTCGAAGCATAAGCCAGTTTCTGTCAGCCTTCTGTGGCAACTTGAACCACTCTTCAATCAATACAGGGGCATTTATCCAGCAGCTTTGTTCAGACAGCTTATCGGTTTACTCAGGTTTCAGATTGTCCATTGGTTATGATTTTGTCCATCAGTCCTCTAATGATGACATCCCCAAGCAAATCTTCTTTCCGTCAATTCCTATTGACGACGTGTTTCCCCCAGTAGGTTTTTCTCTCCATCTATCCTTAGACGATGTGAGCTTCGGATATGGTTTTCTCTCCGTCTTTCCTTAGACGACGTGAGCTTCGGACATGGTTTTCCTTCCGTTTATTGGATGAGATGGGGTTTTAGGAGGGTTTTCGTGCTGTCAATTCCTATTGACGTTGTGACTCTTTGAAGAATGATTGGTTTCCCTTGTTAGTAATTCCTATTAACGACATGGCTCTTTGAAGATGGTTTTTTTTCCTGTCAATTCCTATTGACGATGTGGCCCTTTGAAGATATTTTCTTTCCATAAACTCTTATGGACGAAAGAATTCTGCAATTCGATGAACGGTCTTGAAATGCGGTTTTGGAGTCTTTCCGTCTACTTCTAGACGATGTGAGTATTTGGTGTCTTTCGGTCTACCATTAGACGATGTGAGTATTTAGTGTCTTTCCGTCTACCATTAGACGATGTGAGTATTCTTTTTGTCTATCCTGGGACAATACGAACCTTCATTTGGTGTCTTCCCGTCTACTTTTAGACGATGTGAGTATTTGGGTGTCTTCCCGTCTACCATTAGACGACGTGAGTATTGTTTTTCTTACTTTCAGCGGTGACTTTCCGTTTATCCCTAGGCGATGTGAGTATTTAGAGTCTTTCCGTCTACTTTTAGACGATGTGAGTATTATTCTCTTCCTGAGGTGAAGTTACCAACTGCGTGTTGATCTAGCTTTTGGTTTTGATGTCTGTGGCGTTACACAAATGACTGGCAGCGATGTCGGGTGTTCTTTATCAAATGAACAGTCAGTTGGTTGTCGTTGCAACTGTCTGCGTTCAGTTTTTCTGGATATTTATTCCCCAATCAGAGTTTTGCAGTTTATTTCTGCGGTTGGCAAATTTCCGGGTTCTTTGGTATTCAACCGTCTTTTACCTTGATTGTTTGAAAGCCGTTCGCTTTTCATCCACTCAGGTCCAAGCCGTTTGAATAGGGGCAGCTGTTGCACCCCGAAATTTGCCCAACCTTTTTCTTTGGCTGCCTTTTGTTTCATTTCATTTTTTTCTAGCATTTGCATTGCATAACATTTTTCATTGAACAGGGGATCCAGAAGTTGTGCATAGCAAGAGAAGTCCTCTCAGAGTGTTGAGCCTAAGCAAGGGGTGTTACTCAAGTCTGAATGGTCATCAGGTCATCAAGAGGTAGTCAATATTCTTTGAAAAGATGGATGGATGTATGTGGGTCAGGTCCTAACTTGGAGGCCAATTAAAGATCATCAAAGGATTGTGAATGCATAATCATGGATATAAGATGTTGAGAGATATCATTGAGTGCTTTGAGAGCCATGTTAGAGCTTATTCAAGTTGTTGTGTAAGGTGGAAGAAGCCACAATCAAGAATGTTACATCTAGGGTTTTCATCTGGTTAATCCTCAGTTAATTGTGAATTCAAAGGAGATTAAGACTCAATTACAAGTCTTTGTGGTCATGGTATGTTGTGTTAAAATACATGAGATATCATTTCAAGATCATTTCATCAAGAATCAAGAGTGTGAGGAGTGTCTGAATTAGGGTTCTCAGTGTAAAATCCCATATTCAGTGCCTAACTTCAAGACCACCTATCTCAAGATACAAGTCTCATCTCAACTTTTGACCAATATGAAACTTGTAGAGCATGTTCTTAGATTTCGTTTGAGTACTAGAAGTCCTTTATTGGATTTATAGAACTTAAGTTATGATGCAGACAAGTTACAGGTCCTCAGATGAATGTGATTTTGGTCAACAAAAGTCAACCATCTTCCAAGCCATTTTTGACCTAGAAGGATGTTTCTCCTCAACTTTTGATGAACATGAAAGTTGTTCCTCATGGGCTTAGCTTTCCAAAGAGTACTATAAGTCTTTCATTTGATTTGTAGAACTCATGTTATGAGACTTGGAAGTCAGGGGTATTTTGGGAAAGTGAGATTATAGGTCATTAAATTATAGGTCCAGTTCACCAACTTGCATACCTCAAAAGGAGATTTTTCCAACATCAAATGTGATCCAAATGAAGTCAATTGTTCAACCAAACATTAAGAATTCATGGATTTGGCTTGGAATGGAGAATTCCTAAAGTGACTTTCATGGAAAAGGCCTTAAAATGAGAAAATCAAACTTAATTCATTTTTAATCATTTTTGTGCAAGTGAGTACATATTTTGAGTGCAAAACATATTTCAAACACAATGGAAATTTTATAATTTGAATTTGGAGAGTTTTGATGAGCCATTTCCAAGATTACTTCAAGCTTAAGTTACACTTGCAATATTCACCATTAATTACAAACAAGGATTAAATCACTGCCATTCATACTCCTCACATTACCAGCAAGTGATTTGAGGCATTTTGGAGGCAAGTTGAAGGGAAATTCATGCATATTCACAAGCTCCAAAACTCAAATTTCATGGATTTGCATTTGGACTTTAGGGACTGCAATTGGGCTCTAAAGTGATCACAATCCATCATATAAAAGATTCCATCATTCACAAATGCTAAGAACGGATTTTGGTGAAGATTTGGCTCAAGAACAACTTTGAAAAAGTGAAGAAGATTTGAAATACGAATTCTGAGATTCACTCCATTTCAAGCAAAATTGAGAATTGCAAAAGCTTCTATGAAGTTTGTGGAACGTTTCTGGATACTTTTCTTTAAGCTTCATCAAAGGATCACGCTCAGTGGAAGCTCTCCACTAGGTATTCTTCATTTCACCATATCTCTCTGTTTACTCCATGATTCCTGGCCATTTTTGCATACTTGAGACCTAGGAAGCATGTAGATCATTAATAACTAAAACGAACTGGCATTTGTGATGGTTGATGTTGTGAGCTCCAAACTGTTGTGACTTGATTTGATCTGTTCTTGAGGCTTCGTGCTTAGTTTTTGGTTGATTCATGCTCCATGTAACATATAGGTGATTTCTGGATGCTTTTGTTTAATGTTTGTGAACTTTTGAAATTTGAGTTCAAAGCTTGTTGTTCACTATTTCCTCTATTCTTGAGGTTTCATGCCTAATTGATGTTAGATTCGTGATGTACGTTTCATGTAGATGAAAATTAACTATAATTTTGTTGAATTTCGTTACGTTTTGGTACCTGCGTGTTTTTCGTTACTACACACGGTGGGAGATGGTCGGGGAAGATGACAGAATAGTGTTTTCCGGCCATCTGATTTCCCTCTCATTTTCAAACGAGGAAGATGATGTCGTGGCCTGCTGTGAAGCGCCCGATTTGTTTACTTTTGGTTTCAACGGCCTTGATTAAGACACACCGTGTGTCTTGTTTGACTGAACCACTCGTGATCCATTTTAAAATTCATTAATTAACTTGGCATATTCTGAGCCTTTGGATTGTCTTGCTTTCTGATCATGTGATTTACTTTGCTTTCCACCGTATGCTTCGTATGCCTTGCTACACACAATTGCCAGATTTTTTTGATTTTGTTTTTTCTGATTGTGGACCTGCACGGTGTTTGTTTTCAGCACCTCCTTTCTGAGCCCAATGCTTTTTACACTGTTTTTCGTTGCTATTCATACTGTCTGTTTTGTTATTTTATTTCTTTATTTTATTTTATTTTGTTTTGTTATCTGTTTGAATTTAATTCATTTAAAATAGTTCTAATGTTCCAAAAATTCCACAAAAATATTTTTTAGAAACTTTAAGATGCCCTTTATTTTTAGGATATTTTTATTTTATTTTTTGGTTTTATTTTCAATTAAAATTGGAATTAAACATTGGAGTTGTTTTGAATGAGTTAAATTGTGATATTGCTTGCTTCTTGATTTGTTTCTCTCATTTCTTTTGGGTCCAATGAATGAAAATTGATCCTCATACACATGTTGAGTTGAAAAATTTGTCAGGACCATTTAGCCCGTGGTTGGTTGACTTTAGGGTTGACTTTTGTGGCTTTTCTTTTGACCTTTGTTTCTCCCATTTCAAAGTGGTACATCTTGAATATTATTTTCTTTTGATGGTGCTTTGAGTTGATATTTTCTTTGACCCATTGGCCTCTGGTTGCCAACATGTTTAGCTTCCTTGTGCATTTTATTTGTCAATTTTTGAACCATTTTCCTAATTTTGAGGTAACTTGCAAGTCAAGTTACCTCCAAGGAAGGTTCATACAAGTGCATGACCTAGTTTGAATTGGAAATGACCTTTGTGGATCCATTAAGCTCTCAACTCCTCTTGTTTCATATATTGGACATGTTGAGCTTGCTGTATATTAATTTTTAGGTCAAAATTATGTTCATTGCTTGTTGGTTTGTGCATTCATTTTGTTGCTTCCATTTAGGGTTTCCATATGTCTTATGCTTGGATTGTTTGTGTGATATCTCTTTTTGTGTGGTTTCTTTTGTGCATTTCTTCTCACCCTTTCTTCTTTGCATTTATCATATGCATGCTTGGTTGAGATGACCTTGTGGAGGCTACTGCCCCACACTATTTTCTTCCCACTTTCATTCTATGTGTTGCATCTTATGTTTGTATGTTTGCATTTTCATTTGCATGTTATCTCTTCTTCTTCTTCTTTTGCTTTCTTTGCCATGTTCCCCATAGGTTCTCTAACCTCTTGAGGTTATGATAGACATTAGGTGCTTAGCCATACATGATAACATTAGGTAGTTCCCTTGTGTATCCCAAATTTAAGTCCACTTTGCATGATAACTTTTAGGATTGATTAGTTTCCCATTAGTGTTTTTCCTTCTCTTCTCATCTTCATACAACCTTAACATACTTAATAAAGATAATGGATGTTGTGCCATGAGAGTTATACTTGGGAAATGGTTATTGAGTGGCCACCTCTCAATTGCCTAGAGTGTTTAGTATATGTCCTTAGGATGATATGCGACGCATTCGATCCTAGGTTTTAGACTTTAGTACAACATACATTATGAACACTCAAATTCAAAACACTTCTTCTTTAAAAAACACAAAAACACTTCAAACCTTTTTCATTCTTCGGGATTCTAATCAGGAAAATCTTTTCAGAAAAAGAGTGTCGTTAACTCTTAGTTCTATCGCAAAGAGTAACGCCTAAGTCTCCAATGGTCGAGCTACATACACCAAACTGCTAGAACTGATTGTTAACGCTACTCGGGCCTAAAAAACTTTTGAACCGTCCGATGTTATTTTTAGCCCGAACTACGTTTGCTCTGATCTTTCATATCAGATGAAAGTACGTAGGCACAAGACGCGATGTCTTGGCAAGCAACCTTATCCCTCCTTTAGCCGTAGTTAGCCGAACTACGTTGACTCTGATTTCTCGTACTAGACGGGAATACGTAGGCCCAGAGCAGTGATGCTCTGTCGAGTCCTCCTCCTTTCTTTTTCCTTTTGTCCCTGAGCCTTTAGCTAGGTAGTTTCAACATACCCTTTTAGATAGACACATGCGTGGATCCCGTCGAGTACGACGGACATTAGGGGTGCTAATACCTTCCCCTTGCGTAACCGACTCCCGAATTCAGACTTGGTTGCGATGACCTTGTCTTTCCCCTTTTCGTCAGGTTTTTCTGATCGTTTCCTTTCCCTCTCTTTGGGGTAAATAACAAAAGGTGGCGACTCTTCTGTTTTTTCCGCCGGTTGTTTTTCGCAGTAGCGACAGCTGGAGACTCTGCTGGGGACATTTGTTCCCTATGCGAGTCAATCCTAGCGCTTGTCTCTTTATCTTTAGGTGTTGTATATATGTGCTTTATTTAATTTCGCATTTTACTTTCCCGCATTTATTTTCCGCATCATATGTCATTTTTGTTGTGTTGTGGGGGTGGGAAGTTCTGATGAGTGATAAGCCAGACCCAGTCTTTAGTACATACCTAGCATTAGTATTGGAGATTAGTGCAGGCCTGTTTTCTTAGCAGACACAGTTCCCCATGAAATTCACACTCAGACGAGATTCTCTTTGATGACTTCCCAACTGGCCCTTAGGGCTCGACGGGATGTTGGATCTGAGGATTGTCGACTCTGGGAACCGATCATTTGTGAGTCAGCTAAGTGAGGCCTCTTCGGGAGATGATGATGCCAAACCAAAAATGGTGAACGTATCATCATTTTTTGAAACTCTGTGACACTGACAAACGCATAGGATGCCATACCTTATCAGTGAATAGGTCCATACCTGTGAGTGAGACTGGGGTTGTGCAGGAAACTTTTCCCTTCAGATTACCCGGTTTTCTCTACAGTTTGAATCTGGACTATTGGTATCAGTTTGTTTCTATCGGAGCAGTACTATGTTCTTGCTGAAGCAGAGCTCTGATCTTCCTCAGTCTGCAGCACAACAATCTTGATCCCTTGTTTGTTGCATTAGCATTTTTTCATTTTTTGCATTTCATTTTTGCATATCCATCCTCAGCCGGAATAGGGAACTCACCCATCTTTTGTTTGGTTCGTTAGTGGTTTTCCCGACATTCGCATCGGATTTGAGTTAGCTTCTGGGAGGATCATGAACTCAGGAGAGCAGAACTTGGTTATTACGAGGGTAGAGTTTGAATTGATGAAGAATCAATTGATTCAACTTGTGGAAGCCATGTCAGCTATGACTAGAGGAGAGGTCGGCATTCAGAAGTCTCCAGTGAACAATGTGGCTCAAGCTCAGATTGTGCCAGTTCTTGTTGAAGAGCATCCCATTGCCAGAGATAGAGATTCTTCTTCTCTCCATGACACAGAATATCAGAGTTTCACTTTCCCTGTGCAGATTCTCAAAGGATCGTTCCAAAGGTTAGTGCTGAAAACACACAGACTGTTGAATTTATGAGAAAATGTCATTTGTTGGAAGAAAAGCTTGAGGCCTTGATGAGTCAGGATACATTTGATCTTAGTGCTTCGAGCATGTGTTTGATGCCCGGTCTTGTGATGCCTCCGAAGTTTAAAATGCCAAATTTTGAGAAGTTCAAAGGGGATAGTTGTCCGAAGCAGCATTTGGTAATGTTCTGCAGGAAAATGACCTCACATGTCCACAATCATGAGCTTATGATTCATTGTTTCCAGGACAGTCTGAGTGGAGCATCGTTAAGTTGGTATATGCAGTTGGAAAGTGGTAGCATTAGATCATGGTCAGATCTAGCCAATGCCTTCGTGAAGCAGTACAACTATAATCTCAATATGGCTCCCAGTCGCGTGCAGTTGCAAGGATTATCTCAGGCGAACAATGAATCCTTTAGAGGGTATATGTAGAGATGGAGAGAATTCGCTGCTCGTGTTCAACCACTGCTTCAGGATAGAGAACTGGTTGACATCTTCTTGGGTACTCTGAAGGGCCATTACTATGATATATTGATTAGTGGCGGAACATCAAACTTTGCTGACTTAATGATGGCAGGGGAGCGTGTTGAGAGCGGACTCAAGAATGGGAAGATTAGAGAAATTCCCTTTATCTCAGTTGAGGAAAATGAATCAGTTGTCAGTTCACAAGAAGAATGGGAGAAAGGAAGTGATCTTATCTCCGAATCTTCGGCATCTCAGGTTCAGTTTTCAGACGTTTCAAGTGTTCAAAGCCAACAGTCATACCGTCATCAGCCGCGTCAGCACACTCGACGAAGACCAAGGAAACCCGAAAGGCAGTTTACTCAGTTGCCAGTATCATATAGTCAGTTGTTGCCGGATTTGATCAGAGGGGGGTTGATAGTGCCGAAGAAGATTAATCCAGAGATTCTTCCATATCCGCCAGGCTTTGATGTCAACGCCCGCTGTGAGTACCATGCCGGGGCACAGGGGAATTCAACTGAAGATTGTAAGGTGCTTAGGAGCTAGGTTCGGGCTTTGCTGGACTCTAACCGGATCTCAGTCACGTCCTAGGGTGTTCAAATCAATGATCCACTCTTATCTAGCCAAGCGGGTGTATCAGTTCATGTTGTGGAGGAATTCACCGAGAGTATTTGTTCAGAAGAGTATCAAACTAAAGACTCAGTTGAGGGCTACATCCCTGTGTAGAATTTGTTCATTACTGTATGCTGACCATCGTCAGGCTTGTTGGTCGAGGTTATTCTGTTTGTATTCAGTTACTCCTATGCGGTGCATATATGTGTGATGGTTATCCCTGTTGGGATCTTGGGTTCCTTTTTGCCTTAGTGTTATCCTGAGATTTCCCTGTTGCATAGTTGTTTGCATCTTGCATATTATTTTTGTGTAACAGGTACCTCGGGGCTGTTAATCTAACTTCATATACTCCACTAGTTTGTTGCAGATTATACAATCAGATACAGGAATTCCCACAAAGTTATGGAGCAAGTTCAAGAAGAGCTGAGAGAAGTCAAGAGCCAGACGGGGCAGTTCATTGCGGACATGCAAGCGTTGCGCTTGGATCAGAATGCGCTCAGAGAGGAAAACCAGCAGCTGAAAACTCAGGTGGGATTAATTATGGAAGTGATAAGGAACGTGCTCAGAAAAGAAGGTGACCAAATGCCTGAGGCTGCCGCAAAGATGCTTGTTCCACTTCTGTCTGTGGAACCTATCCCAGAGCGTACTGTGTGTCAGAAATCTTCTGTGCAACCGGAGGTTCTGAAATTTTTGTGTCATCAGCTGCGTCCTGTTTCTCAGGAGAATCCCAGGATTAGAAGATATGGTTAAAGGATAAAATCGCAAGATAGAATCTTCAATCAGATCCCCATGGATTATGCTCAGTTGGTGCTACTCTTGCTCCAACTTCAGTTGGTTGAGCCTTGGACTTTGGCTCCACTTACTGGCCAACCACCACTAGGCTTTGACATTAATGCTTATTGTGATTTTCAATTTGGGGGACAAGGGAACGACGTTGCGAACTATAAAGCTTTTAAGCATAAGGTTCAGGACCTAATTGATTCGAAGACAATTGAATTCATGACGAGCGACATGAAGGTATCAGGCGAATTTGCTCCCTGTCGTGAAAAAGAGATGGATACTCTTGTTCCCATTCCTAAAGCTGCAGTCGGTCAAGAGTATATCCTAAGATCTTTGGTGTCAGAATCCCCCTGCCCATAGTTGCTGCTTGTTCCTGGATCAAGCATAAGGATGAAAGCGCCTGAACAAAGAGAGTTCTCAAGAATCCAAACCCAGTCGCCGAACGTTTCTGTTGTTCAGAGCCCACGACCTATTGAGTCATCGCAGCAAGATTACTGTCGCCAGGTTCAGAGTAGGCCCCGCAACAACAATTTGAAAATAAGGAGTGCTCCTCTGCGCCTAGTGCCTATGTCGTACAGTCAGCTGCTGCCGTACCTAGTTCAGAATTCTTTGGTGGAGCCCAAAGCTCTCAAACCAGTGCCAGAACCTTACCCTCCCGGGTATGATCCTAGGGCCCAATGTGGGTATCATGGAGGATCCATATGGAATTCCACTGAAGACTGCGAGGCTTTTCAAGCCAGGGTACAACAATTGATGGACCGGCGGTGTATATCTTTTCCAGGAGGAAGGTTGGTCGTACATCGCTCGTCTGACTGAGTGTGAACACTTCAGGGGTTGCATCCCTCAGCAGCTAGTTAGTGTGAAAGCCCAGTTCCCAAAAGCTAGCAATTTCCATTTTGTCCTGTTATTTCTTTATGTATGTAATTTCTTTCCTGTTTAAAGTGCAATCTCATTTGTAAAACTTGTTGTTTCCATCGATTGATATTAATGAAATGAATATGCATGTTTTGATTTAATCCATTCTTTTTCACTAATTGCTTTTTACAGATGTTATACGCTTGTTTAAGCGGAATACGGGGAGGATGACGAAGTTCAAAGACGCGCAAGCTTCCGATTGTATGCTTTTGAAATAAAACCTGTTGATGATGTATATGCATTGTTTCAAATTCCCAAATACCGGAGATATAAGGATTATAATCCCTTGTCAACCCCTTGAGCCTAGTAGTAGGAGTTTTTTTTTCTGAAAACGAAAAACCCTAATTGTTAACTTGGGGCAGGGTAGTTGTCATCTAATTTGACCGAGCATCCAAATTGAAATAGGATTTGTTCCCGTTCGAGGATCAATCACACCTGTATAGGTCGTGCCTAAAGAACCTCAGTGGTTAAACCTTGTCGACCAAGGAGTGAAGCAGTCACAATCCCTTTTCAACAAGTCAGACAAGCCGGTGTCGCACGATTTGTTCAAAAAGAAAAAAAGAAAGAAAAAAAGAGAACAAAGCCCGCTAAGTCGAATCTTGAAAACAAGCAACTTAGGCAAAAATTAGGGCATCCCGCTGGACGTTGAAATCAAAAGAAGCTCAAAAGAGCTAGTCCAGGCAAAAGTTAGGGAAATAAAAAATGATGATGAAAAACAAGTCGTGTGATTCAGGCACCAAAGACGAAAAGTGAATGACTGTCACTCTAAAAAACGTGTGGCTTCTTGAACCATCGCTCCTATCATTCAACCTCTGAGAGGTGAGCGTTAGTGTCGAATTATCTGAATGTAGGATTGGAGAACATCATGGAGAATGGGTGGGTTACAATAAATTTTGAGCCTTTATCCTTTCCTATTAAACCGTGAACCTAACCAAGTTACAACCTGAAAAAGTCCTAATTGAAGCAGGTTTGTTTCGAAAGCATACTTCGGGAAAGATCGCATCGAAACTGACTCCTAAAAGGATTCCTCTTACAGTGTTGTATTAATGTTGACATGTTGATAAATGATTTATTCGCTTTATGTCACAATTTTTTCCAGTGAACAGATTGGGTTTCAAAAACTGTCATATGTGTTGCATTTAATATATCTTTTATGCAGGACAACTTGTTTTACTTGCGAGTAAGCGCTTGACAGCAGGAAAGTTTCCAGAGTGGAAAGATTGATAAGGATAGAATGCGGAATGCTTGAATACTCCATCGAACTGGGGCAAGCTATATCAGATATCATTGGAGTCAGTCATCCAGAAGTCAGTTAATCTGAAGCAGTCAAGTCAAGATTTGATGAATCTCTCACAGCCAAGAAGCGCTTTCCCCACAGGTCAGCCAATCAGGGGCAAAGTCATCGCAAACTAGGGCACGCCACCCCAAAGAGCGCATAAGCTATTCCTTATCCGTGGGGCAATTAGTGTGAAGCACCTCTTTGAGGTTCAAGGTGTTTAGGCAGTTCATATCAAGCCATCGGAGTATGAGAGTTCAGATTTCCTTTCGAGGAACATCCCTACAGAGATCCCACAGGCTGGGGCGAATTCGGAAGCGCAGAAATTGTTCCTCTCCATGTCTTCAAGAGCTGTTCAAGCAGGTTTAGCTAACCTTCAAGTGCAAGATGAATGTCGGGAAGTCATGCTACTATACCTTGACCCTTCAAGCAAAACTTTTGAGTTCAGACAGGATATTGTTTCCAGCATCAGTCGTACCTGATCCTTTGCAAATCCAATTCCCTTTGGTACGCAGGAAGACTTCGTTTGTTCTCTCCAGCAAAAGTCCAATCATCATTGGCACGTATAAGCTATTCCTAGTAGGGTCCAATCATACATGGTACATCTGGTTATCCCCAGCGGAGTTGGCTTCACCTTTCCAGCATTTATTTTGTTGGAGTAGTTCTGTTGTATCTAGCTTTCCCTGGCAGCCCGTGCCTGCATCTGTATCTTTGCATGTTGTTATCATATTTGCATTTCATCCTCAAATGCGTAGCATTTCCATTTCGTATGGAGCATTACGCCATATTCAAACATACGCATATGCATTCAAAGCATAAGCCAGTTTCTGTCAGCCTTCTGTGGCAACTTGAACCACTCTTCAATCAATACAGGGGCATTTATCCAGCATCTTTGTTCAGACAGCTTATCGGTTTACTCAGGTTTCAGATCGTCCGTCGGTTATGATTTTGTCCATCAATCCTCTGATGATGACATCCCCAAGTAAATCTTCTTTCCGTCAATTCCTATTGACGACGTGTTTCCCCCAACAGGTTTTTCTCTCTGTCTATCCTTAGACGATGTGAGCTTCAGATATGGTTTTCTCTCCGTCTATCCTTAGACAACGTGAGCTTTGGACGTGGTTTTCCATCTGTTTATTGGATGAGATGGCGCTTTAGGAGGGTTTTCGTGCTGTCAATTCCTATTGAGGTTGTGACTCTTTGAAGAATGATTCGTTTCCCTTGTTGGTAATTCCTATTGACGACATGGCTCTTTGAAGATAGTTTTTTTTTGTGTCAATTCCTATTGACGATGTGGCCCTTTGAAGATATTTTCTTTCCATCAACTCTTATGGACGAATGAATTCTGCATTTCGATGAACGGTCTTGAAATGCGGTTTTGGAGACTTCCCGTCTACTTCTAGACGATATGAGTATTTGGTGTCTTTCTATCTACCATTAGACGATGTGAGTATTTTGTGTCTTTCCATCTACCATTAGACGATGTGAGTATTGTTTCTGTCTATCCTGGTACAACGCGAACCTTCATTTGGTGTCTTCCCGTCTACTTTTAGACGATGTGAGTATTTGGGTGTCTTCCCATCTACCATTAGACGATGTGAGTGTTGGTTTTCTTGCTGTCTATCCTTAGATAATGTGAAGGGATCAAGTGCATGTGGATCCAGCTTTCAGCGGTGACTTTCTGTCTATCCCTAGGCGATGTGGGTATTTGGAGTCTTTCCGTCTACTTTTAGACGATGTGAGTATTATTCTCTTCCTGAGGTGAAGTTACCAACTGCGTGTTGATCTAGCTTTTGGTTTTGATGTCTGTGGCGTTACACAAATGACTGGAAGCGATGTCAGGTGTTCTTTATCAGATGATCAGTTAGCTGGTTGCCGTTGCAACTGTCTGCGTTCAGTTTTTCTGGATATTTATACCCCAATCAGAGTTTTGCCTTTATTTTTGTGGTTGGCAAATTTTTGGGTTCTTTGGTATTCAACCGTCTTTTACCGTGATTGTTTGAAAGCCGTTCGCTTTTCATCCACTCAGGTCCAAGCCGTTTGAATAGGGGCAGCTGTTGCACTCCAAAATTTGCCCAACCTTTTTCTTTGGTTGCCTTTTGTTTCATTTCATTTCTTTCTAGCATTTGCATTGCATAGCATTTTTAATTGAACAGGGGATCCAGAGGTTGTGCATAGCAAGAGAAGTCCGCTCAGAGTGTTGAGCTTAATCAAGTCTGAATGGTCATTAGGTCATCAATAGGTAGTCAAGATTCTTTGAAAGGATGGATGGATGTATGTGGGTCAGCTCCTAACTTGGAGGCTAGTTAAAGATCATCAGAGGATTGTGAATGAATAATCATGGATATAAGAGGTTGAGAGAGCTCATTGAGTCCTTTGAGAGCCATGTTGGAGCTTATTTAAGTTATTGTGTGAGGTGGAAGAAGCCACAGTCAAGAATGTTGCATCTAGGGTTTTCATCTGGTTAATCCTCAGTTAATTGTGAAATCAAAGGAGATTAAGACTCAATTCCATGTCTTTGTGGTCATGGAATGTTGTGTTAAAATGCATGTGATATCATTTCAAGATCATTTCATCAAGAATCAAGAGTGTGAGGAGTGTCTGAATTAGGGTTCTCAGTGTAAAATCCCATGTCCAGTGCCTAACTTCAAGACCACCTATCTCAAGACACATGTCTCATCTCAAATTTTAACCAACATGAAACTTGTAGAGCATTTTCTTCAATTTCTTTTGAGTATTAGAAGTCCTTGATTGGATTTATAGAACTTAAGTTATGATGCAGACAAGTTACAGGTCCTCAGATGAATGTGATTTTGGTCAACAAAAGTCAACCAACATCCAAGCCATTTTTGACCTAGAAAGATGTTTCTCCTCAACTTTTGATGAACATGAAAGCTGTTCCTCATGGTCTTAGATTTCCAAAGCATACTAGAAGTCTTTCATCTGATTTGTAGGACTCAAGTTATGAGACTTGGAAGTCAGGGGTATTTTGGGAATGTGAAATTATAGGTCCATTTCACCAACTTGCACACCTCAAATGGAGATTTTTCCAACATCAAATGTGCTTCAAATAAAGTCAATTGTTCAACAAAACATTAAGAAGTCATGGATTTGGCTTGGAATGGAGAATTCCTAAAGTGATTTTCATGGAAAAGGCCTTAAAATGAGAAAATCAAACTTAATTCATTTTTAATCATTTTTGTGCAAGTGAGTACATTTCCAAGATATTTCAAACACAATGGAAATTTTATAATTTGAATTTGGAGAGTTTTGATGAGCCATTTCCAAGATTACTTCAAGCTTAAGTTACACTTGCAATATTCACCATTGATTACAAACAAGGATTAAATCACTGCCATTCATACTCCTCGCATTACCAGCAAGTGATTTGAGGCATTTTCGAGCAAAATTGAGGATTGCAAAAGCTTCTATGAAGTTTGTGGAATGTTTCTGGAAACTTTTCTTTAAGCTTCATCAAAGGATCACGCTCAGTGGAAGCTCTCCACTAGGTATTCTTTATTTCACCATATCTCTCTACTTACTCCATGATTCCTTGCCATTTTTGCATACTTGAGACCTAGGAAACATTAGATCATTAATAACTAAAACGAACTGGCATTTGTGATGGTTGATGTTGTGAGCTCCAAACTGTTGTGACTTGATTTGATCTGTTCTTGAGGCTTCGTGCTTAGTTTTTGGTTGATTCATGCTCCATGTAACATATAAATGATTTATGGATGCTTTTGGTTGATGTTTGTGAACTTTTGAAATTTGAGTTCAAAGCTTGTTGTTCACGATTTCCTCTATTCTTGAGGTTTCATGCCTAATTGATGTTGGATTCGTGATGTACATTTCATGTAGATGAAAATTGACTATAATTTTGTTGAATTTGGTTACGTTTTGGTACCTACGTGTTTTCCGTTAATACACACGGTGGGAGATGGCGGGGGAAGATGATGTTGTGGCTTGCTGTGAAGCGCCCGATTTGTTTACTTTTGGTTTCAACGGCCTTGATTAAGACACACTGTGTGTCTTGTTTGACTGAACCACACGTGATCCATTTTAAAATTCATTAATTGACTTGGCATATTCTGAGCCTTTAGATTGTCTTACTTTCTTATCATGTGATTTACTTTGCTTTCCACCGTATGCTTCGTATGCCTTGCTACACACAATTGCCAGATTTGTTTGATTTTGTTATTTCTGATTGTGGACCTGGACCGTGATTGCTTTCAGAACCTCCTTTCTGAGCCCAATGCTTTTTACACTGTTTTTCCTTGCTATTCATACCGTCTGTTTTGTTATTCTATTTATTTTTATTTTATTTAATTTTGTTTTGTTATCTATTTGAATTTAATTCATTTAAAATAGTTCCAATGTTCCAAAAATTCCACAAAAATATTTTTTAGAAACTTTGAGATGTCCTTTATATTTAGGATATTTTTATTTTATTTTTTGGTTTTATTTTCAATTAAAATTGGAATTAAACATTGGAGTTGTTTTGAATGAGTTAAATTGTGACATTGCTTGCTTCTTGAATTGTTTCTCTCATTTCTTTTTGGTCCAATGAATGAAAATTGATCCTCATACACATGTTGAGTTGAACAATTTTTTAGGACCATTTTGCCCCTGGTTGGTTGACTTTAGGGTTGACTTTTGTGGCTTTTCTTTTGACCTTTGTTTCTCCCATTTCAAAGTGGTACATCTTGAATATTATTTTCTTTTGATGGTGCTTTGTGGGGATATTTGCTTTAAGCTTTTGGCCTCTGATTGCCAACATGTTTAGCTTCCTTGTGCATTTAATTTGTCAATTTTTGAACCATAGGAAGGTTCATACAAGTGCATGACCTAGTTTGAATTGGAAATGACCTTTGTGGATCCATTAAGCTCTCAACTCCTCTTGTTTCATATATTGTACAGGTTGAGCTTGTTGTATGTTCATTTTTAGGTCAAAATTATGTTCATTGATTTTTGGTTTGTGCATTCCTTTTGTTGCTTCCATTTAGGGTTTCCATATGTCTTATGCTTGCATTGTTTGTGTGATATCTCTTTTTGTGTGGTTTCTTTTGTGCATTTCTTCTCATCCTTTCTTTACATTTCTCATATGCATGCTTGGTTGAGATGAGCTTGTGGAGGCTACTGCCCCACACTATTTTCCTCCCACTTTCACTCTATGTGTTGCATCTTATGTTTGTATGTTTGCATTTTCATTTGCATGCTATCTCTTCTTCTTCTTCTTTTGCGTTCTTTGCCATGTTCCCCATAGGTTCTCTAACCTCTTGAGGTTATGATAGACATTAGGTGCTTAACCATACATGATAAAATTAGGTAGTTCCCTTGTGTATCCCAACTTTAAGTCCACTTTGCATGACAACTTTTAGGATTGATTAGTTTCCCATTAGTGTCTTTCCTTCTCTTCTCATCTTCATACAATCTTAACATACTTAATAAAGATAATGGATGTTGTGCCATGAGCCTTATACTTGGGAAATGGTGATTGAGTGGCCACCTCTCAATTGCCTAGAGTGTTTAGTATATGTCCTTAGGACGATATGCGACGCATTCGATCCTAGGACATAGACTTTAGTACAACATACATTATGAACACTCAAATTCAAAACACTTCTTCTCTAAAAAAACACAAAAGCACTTCAAACCTTTTTCATCCTTCGGGATTCTAATCAGGAAAATCTTTTCAGAATAAGAGTGTTGTTAACTCTTAGTTCTATCGCAAACGGTAACGCCTAAGTCTCCAATGGTCGAGCTGCATACACCAAACTGCTAGAACTGATTGTTAACTCTACTCGGGCCTAAAACACTTTTGAACCGTCCGGTGTTCTTTTTAGCCCGAACTACGTTTGCTCTGATCTTTCATACCAGATGAAAGTACGTAGGCACAAGACACAATGTCTTGGCGAGCAACCTTCCCCCTTCTTTAGCCGTAGTTAGCCGAACTACGTTGGCTCTGACTTCTCGTTCCATACGGGAATATGTAGGCCCAGAGCAGCGATGCTCTGTCGAGTCCTCCACCTTTCTTTTTCCTTTTGTCCCTGAGCCTTTAGCTAGGTAGTTTCAACACACCCTTTTAGATAGACACATGTGTGGATCCCGTCGAGTACGATAGACATGAGGGGTGCTAATACCTTCCCCTTACGTAATCGACTCCTAAATCCAGACTTGGTTGCGATGACCTTGTCTTTCCCTTTTTCGTCGGGTTTTTTCAATTGTTTCCTTTCCTTCTTTTTGGGATAAATAATGAAAGGTGGTGACTCTTCTGTTTTTTCTGCTAGTTGTTTTTTGCAGTAGCGACACCGTGCACTAATAATGAAGCCGAATATGAAGCGTGTATCATGGGTATTGAGAAAGAAATCGATTTGAGAATCAAGAATCTTGATATCTTCGGTGATTCAGCTTTAGTGGTCAACCAGATCAAAGGAGAGTGGGAGACCCGCCAGCCTAATCTGATTCCTTATATGAACTACGCGATAAGGTTGCTACCTTTGTTCGGCTGTGTAGAGTTCCATCAAGTGCCGAGAGCAGACAATCAGATGGCGGACGCCTTAGATACATTGTCTTCAATGTACAATGTGAACTTTTGGAACAATGCTCCAAGGATCGTCATCTCATGCCTTGATAGGCTAACATTCGTTTTCTCAAGAATCAAGAGTATCCGCCTGGGGAATCAGCCCGGGATAAGAAGATCTTGAGGAGGTTATCTGGTAACTTCTATCTGAATCCAGATGGTGTACTCCATCGAAGGAACTTTGACTTAGTGCTGCTAAGATGTGTGGACGAAAAAAGAAGCAAGGCTGCTTATGGAGGAGGTCCACGAAGGTGCCTTTGGAACACATGCAGGTGGGCATGCCATGTCTCGAAAACGTGTCCTTTGAATGTCATGTCATCCCCATGGCTCTTTTCCATGTGAGGCATTGATATGATTGGCAAGATCGAGCCAACTCCATCTAATGGACACCGTTTCATTAGTAGCCATCTACTATTTCACCAAATGGGTCAAGCAGCTTCTTATGCCAATGTCACCAAGCAAGTTATAGCCCGGTTCATCAAAAGGGACATCATCTGCCGTTATGGAATACCTGAGAGGATCATTACTGATAATGGTTCCAATCTGAATAACAAGATGATGAAGGAGCTGTGCCAGAGCTTCAAGATTAAGCATCATAATTCGTCTCCCTATCATCCGAAGATGAATGACATTGTGGAAGCGGCCAACAAGAACATTTAGAAGATATTGCCTTTTTCTCTACATGGATATCGTACCTCGGTGCGTACTTCAACTGGGGAAACTCCTTTCTCGCTGGTATATGGTATGGAAGTTGTCCTGCCATTAGAGGTCGAGATCCCTTCTTTGAGAGTTTGGTCGACATCAAGCTAGATGAGGCAGAATGGGGGAAGAATAGGTTTAATCAACTCAGTTTGATGGATGAGAAGAGGCTTAATCAACTCATTTTGATGGAGATTTTGGTCATACTTTAGTTTGACGGTGGTCTGTATCAACGCCGGATGAAGAAAGCCTACGATAAGAAGATGCGTCCTCGAAGCTTTCAGGCTGGTGATTTGGTGTTGAAGCGGATTCTCCCACCACAGAACGACCACAAAGGCAAATGGACTCCCAATTATGAAGGTTCGTATGTCGTAAGGAAAGTCTTCTCTGGAGGAGCCTTGTTGCTTTCAACCATGCACGGTGAAGATTTCACTTCCCCTGTGAACGCAGACACAGTCAAAAGATACTTTACTTAAATTAGACCCGCTGGAAAGAAAAAGAAAAAATCCAGGCAAGAATGGGGCATCCCGGCGAACCATAAAAGGATAGGTTCGGGCAAAAATTAGGAATAAAAAGAAGAAAAAAAAAAGTAAACCCGCAAAGTTGAAAACCTGAAAGGGCGACTTTGGCAAAAATGGGTATCCCGGTGAATCGAAAACCCGCAAGGGCGATTTAGGAAAAAGTTAGGGATTTGAAAAGAAAATGACTGCGGTCTGCACGTTGATCTTCAAAGCATAGTGGATTATGGGAGAACTCGAGAGTCAGTCGTTCAAATCAATCTCTTCAGAAGGCGAAGCATCGGAAAGGCGTCAAAGTCACACGAGTCAGAGCTGAGTCGTTCTATGGTGGTTGTCTATGCCACATTACCGACATTTTTGTATATTCTTGTCCATTTCTGTATATTTCTTACGCAACTTTCTCATTTCAGGAGTTGCGTCCTTTATAAATTTGCCTATTTACAGGCCGTTTATCAACAAAACATACTATTCAGAAAACTTTTGTCTTTGTTTCAGCTTTTACCGTTTTGTTTGCAAAAGACGCCTGATGATTTTGATAAAACTTTGCATACATAAGTTTGTGGGCTCTGCCAACCATAATCGAAACAATTGTTTTGCTTGAATAATGTCACAGGTGATAATTAAGATAGTACCTGTTGCACAAAACATATTTATTTGTTTGTTATTCGCAGGACCCTCATCCTCGAGACTTTTCCCAGAGGTCCCTCATCTTAAGAAAGTGTGCAGGTTAAAGTATGTTCACATTCCCAGCAGGTCGAGATTGGTATCTCCAACAGAGTAGGACCATCCCCAGCAGGTAAATGTGGGATTATTCCTCAGCAGTAAAACGAATTCAGGGTTTCATTTTTCCCACATTGTCTAGAAGGTTGACCCTTTCCCCTCTGAGTCTAGGTCATTGACTCATTCCATAAGCAGAGATTGATATTGTTGAGTTTTGTGCTCATTATCCCCAAGCAGAGGTTGATGCTGATTCCCTCATTGCCTAATCCCCAGCCAAGTTAGTGGAGTAGTTTTCTTCCCTGAGATTGTTTATCTCCATCCTCAGCAGAGAGCGTTTGGGATGGTTCCCCAGTAGATCTAATTCATAATCCATAACAAATCGCAGATTAAATCTTCAGCATAGCGGAATCTCTGGCAGAATAGAGCCATTCCTCAGCATTCTGCCTTGATTCCCCAGTAGAGTTGTATGTTCCCCAGAATGTTATATTCTGGCAGACCATCCAGGGCTGATTTCCCCGATAGAATGGAGTTACTGTCTCCAGCAGAGTTGTCTGTTCCCTTGAATGTTATATTCTCGCAAGCCATTCAGGGCGTTTTCCTCAGAGGAGTTTGATTTGATCCCTAGAAGAATGGATTTGTTCTTAACAAAGCAGTTTTACCTAGAAGTTCTCAGAGGCCATCCAAAGCTTGTTTTCCCCGGCATGGGTCAGTTTGTACTATACATGTCCAGTCTTTCCCTAGCGATGTTTGGTTTCCTCTCTTTAGCATTTATTTTGCTGAGGTGGTTCCTTTGCATTTGCATCGTGCATAGCATCTTCCAAAACGCGTAGCATTTCCATTTCGTATGGAACATTACGCCATATTCAAACATGTGCATTTGAAACATAAGCCAGGTTGTTACCTCTTTGTGTTCAGGTGTTTCTCCAGCAATTACCGGAATTTTTCTCAAGCCTGCATGGCATCTAGACCTCCAGCAAGATCATTGACAGATGTGTTCATCTTATCATTCTCCCTAACAAAGTTTATTTATTCAAGTTCATATTTCCCTAGTGGATTCCTTCAAATAGATGACTGACGGCGAGGTCAGATTTTCTTCTCAGCTTCGTGTTGAACCAGCCTTCGGGTTTGATGCCTGTTTTGTATAATTAGATGACTGACGGCGAGGTCAGATTTTCTTCTCAGCTTTGTGTTGAGCCGGCCTTCGGGTTCGATGCCTGTTTTGTATAAATAGATGACTGACGGTGAGGTCAGATTTTCTTCTCAGCTTCGTGTTAAGCCGGCCTTCGAGTTTGATGCTTGTTTTGTATAAACAGATGACTGACGGTGAGGTCAGATTTTCTTCTCAGCTTCGTGTTGAGCCGGCCTTCGGGTTTAATTCCTGTTTTGTATAAACAGATGATTGACGGAGAGGTTAGATTGTTTTTACCGACATGATGTCGATGACTAACGACGAGGTCAAATTACTTTAATCGACTTGATGTCGATGACTGATGGTGAGGTCAGATGTTTTTACCGACATGTTGTCGATGACTGACGGCGAGGTCAGATGTTCTTACCGACTTGATGTCGATGCTTTCTAATTGGTAATAAGTTAGCTCATTGTCTTTGCAATTATCAGATGCAGTTATTTCCAGGGACTTTTTTCCAATGACAAGTTCACAGTTCTACTTATGTGGTTGGAAAATTTCCGGGTCCTTTGGTATTCAACCGCCTCTTACCTTGATTGTTCGAAAGTCTTTCTCTTTTCATCCCTTCAGGTCCAAGTCGCTTGAATAGGGGCAGTTGTTGTACCCCAAAATTTGACCATCCCTTTTCTTATCTTTGGCTTATGTTTCGTTGCATTTTTAGCATCCTGCATTTGCATAGCATTGTTCTTACAGGGGATCAAGTTTTTCTTTGTGTGCCATACAAGAGGAGAGCTTCATTGGCTTCAAGCTCAAGAAAAGGCATTGGTACAAGCCATCAAGTGGGTGTTATTATCATGAAGTTATTAAAGCTCCTAGAGAGGAGAGGTGTGCCATAGCTCAATGTCAAAGAACCCACAGAGGGTTGTCAAGGGATTCATGAAGACATATAATTGGTGTAATCATGATGAAGAAGCTTGTTGAGTACCTCAAAGGTTATTGTGGAGTTGGAGTGGTCACTCAGTTAATCTGCACAATGCCTAAGCAAAAAGGATGAAATTAGGGTTTCACTTTTAATTAGGATAAATTTGTTTCTTGAAGCAAAAATTGATTCCATGGTTTTTTATATGTCCTAAGGTGTTTGGGGATGGGAGATTGATCATCAATTTTAATCAGAAGAGCTTCCATTGGTCAGTCAGTTGCAAATCAGGAGATTTGGGGAAAAAAGTCAATTGTGCATTGAAAAAGTCAACTCCTGACTTTTTAAGGTCAAAATCATGTTCCTCAAGTTAGATGTGGCCGATGGGTAAGATTTGATCAAGAAATATCAAGGGAATCATGAGAAAAATCAAGAAGTAATGAAATTTACCCGTGCGGGTAAATTGGAGTTTTAGAACTGGAAAGTTTCATGAGTGAATCAACCATACAACATTTGTCTTTCTCATTTTCATGCGCATGAATTGGTATTGTAAGCACTCCAAACATTACCATATCAAGACCAATCAAGCTTGTACTACATTGGTGCATTTTTGAATTTTCTTACTCAAAAAAAGGAATAGACAAGTTGCCTCAATTCTGAATCATGCAGTCCACCCAACTTGTTCCTTCCACTCAAACAAAACCAACAGAATGCAAGCATGCTTGTGTACCACTACACAATCCACCATTGATCCAAAAAACCATTTGATTGCAGCATCTGATCCCTTCATTTTTCACCATAGTTAAACTCTCCAAACATCTTTTTCACTTCATATATAAGCTTAAAGAGAAACCCTAGAGGGAAAGATCCACCATTAGAACAAAAAATCTGAAGTTGAAACTTGGAGCTCCTCTGAAAAATCCTTTGAAACTCTCTCTTCACTGAGCCATTCCACAAGCTTTCGCTCAGTCCATCTTCACCATAAGTTCTTCTTTCAACTATTTGATAAAAGAAGCATCTTTAAGCACATTGTTTCTCAGCTGTTCAAAATCACTTGGAGTTTTTGAAGGAGATTCAAAGCAACCTAAGCACATTTTCAGCCCTCTCAAGTGTCAAGGAGTTATTCTGCACTTTTTGGTGGTGTTTCAGCAAGCATAGAAGAAGTAGTGGACATACTCCACTAGGTATTTTCTTGAGCTTTTTCCTTCCATTTTAGGCACTTAATAGGAGCATACTGAGTACATCTGAAGCCCTACTCATGTAGGCAATATTTTCATATTATTTTGGTTGAGTTTCATGGAGTTTTGTGTTTTGACACCCCAACTATTTTCCTTCGAAACGCCTTGAAAATGACCTTTTTTGTGAAAAATAAGCTTGGATTTGGAATCCCCATGAGATTTTGAGTGGGTAGGTACCTTGATTTTTTCATTTCTAGGCGTGTTTGACCTTGCTCCGGTGGTTGGTCGCCGGAGAAGACGACCGAAACTAGGGTTCCGGCGTCTGGAGGTTGAAGACAACCTGACCTGGGCTGAGTTGGCGCCTTCTTTTAAAATTAAAATTTTTGTGCCCATTTACCCGTGCGGGTAAATCATCGGTGCCTATTTACCCGTGCGGGTAAATCATCGCTGCCCATTTACCCGTGTGGGTAAATCATCGCCACTCATTTACCCGTGCAGGTAAGTTTTTGCCACGTCAATTAATGAGGTGCCAACAGGTCATTTGGGTTTGGTTTGGGCTCAGATTCTTGTTATTCATACCCCACACTTTGTTGGGCCCAAGTGTAACACCCCACTTCCCATAATTAAAATAAAATACGATTATTTCAAGTAAACATCAGAGTTTCTCCTCAAAAGTGGGATATCACATCAAATAGTTCAACATCATTAGATGGCCTTCAAAATAAAATAGTGGAAGTAATCATCAATTTAACATTCTCGGCCATCCGCCAAATTACATAAATCATTCATTAACAAGGTTCACCAAAAATATGATACGTCACAGGAATAAAACAAATTCAACATAGTTAAAAGTAAACACCCAAGTCTCGTGTTACGTATCAGAGCATCCTACGACTTGACCTGCACACCACTATCCAAGCTAGGTATGTACCTGGATTACCTATACTTCCGAAGAAGCACAAACCACCACAACAACAAAGGGGTGAGAAAACATGATCAAAATTATTGGTAATAAGATACATGAAATAAAGGTAGCAATTACATAAAATATCACCCATCACGCACCAACCTCGGCCTACTGTCCAACATCAAACACAACATATATTAATGCAAATATGCAACTCAACACCATGCATGCGGTACCGACTCATTGGTTCATTCAATCGAACCCAGGATAGATCACACACACCCCTCATTGGCAATGATCTATCCTCACCATTCTCCACGAGGGAGTACAGATGAATCGCATACGCTCCTCCTGAGTAACGATTCATCCCACCATTCTCCACAAAGGAGTACGGATGGATCGTATACACTTCTCCTGAGCAACGATCCATCCCACCATTCTCCACAAAGGAGTGTCGGTACTGCGAAAATCGGCGCCGGCTATGACAGAAGAGTCGCCAACGTGCGTTATTTATCCCACAAGAGGGAAAGGAAACGCTCAGAGTAAACCTAACGCAAATAGGGAAAGGAATGGTCATCGCAACCAAATCCTGGATTCGGGAGTCGGTTATGCAAGGGGAAGGTATTAGCACCCCTCACGTCCGTTGTACTCGACGGGATCCACGCTTGTTTTCTATCTAAGGGTATGTTTATCTATCTACTCTAAAGGTCTGGGTTAAAAAGAAAATAAAATGACTCAGCAAAGTATCGCACTTTATGTCTACGTATTCCCGTCTGGAACGAGAAATCAGAGTCAACGTAGTTCGCCTAACTACGGGTTAAAGGGGGGAAGGTTGCTCGCCGAGATATCGCATCTCGTGCCTACGTACTTTCGTACGACATGAAAGATCAGAGCAAACGTAGTTCGGGCTACGAAAGACACAAGTTTGTTTGACAGTTTTTTATCTCCTTGTGAAAGGGTTTTCCTGATTAAAGGTCCAAGAGGACAAAAGCAGAGTTTGAATGTTTGTTTGAATTTTTTACGACAGAATTGTTTTTTAGGATGTTTGCAATCTCAGTCGCACTAGAGACTATGACCCAAGAGTGAATGCTTCGTATGTCACCCAAAGGGTACCACACTAACATCCAAATTACTGGAGAGAGACCCTCCACCAAACTTTTCCTAGATAGCTTAAGGCTCGTAACGCACGACTTCAATTAACCTTATTATTGTGTTTTTGAATTGTTTTGAGATGAGAAGAGAAAGACACCCTAAAACTATGGTTGAAAGAGAATCTACCTACAGTTATCATGCATGGGTCAAAACCTAATGTCTGTCATAATTCCCTCTTGCCCAGAGGAAATCAGAGATCCTAGGGGAAACAGCAAAAGAAAGCAAGCAGTAAACAGTAAACAGTAAAATGCATGCTATGCAACAGTACAAGCGAGGCAAGGGAGTCCGGCTCAACCTCAAACCTAAGAAAACAACAGGCAAGAGGATACAAGCTCCACCTCAAACCTAGAGGTAGGCAACACAAGCAAATAGGCAATACAACAAAAAAAAGAAACAGATAAAGCAGCCCAAGCACAATAACAGTCTTCAGCAAACAGCAACTTCAATACTCAACAGCAGCAGCTCTAAACAGCAAATCCTCTTGACAGCAAAGTTGACAGCCAAAAGGCTTCATCTTCAAGCTTCATCAAACTTCATCTTCAAGCTCTAGCAAGCACACTCCAAGCAAAGGATTAATCACTAAGATCAAGGTTGCAATGTTGAGAACCAAATGAAAACCAAAGGAAATCATCAAGTACCAACATTGAAATGGAAAGGTATCCTCAAAGTTCTACTCAACTATGGGCATACCACACATCCCTCCAAAGGAGAGATGGAGTTTCCCTAGGAGGACTTTACATCATTGGATAGAATAGAAGCACACAATGCATTCTATGTTTGATGGAAGAATCAAAACTAGTCCTAATGGCTCTTCCTAAAACCCTAATTTCCTAAACTCCTAAAAAAAGCTCCTAAAAGAGAAGAAAGCTTCAACTCCAAGCTCCAATCTTCAAGCCACAGAAGCTACACCAAATCTAGAAGACCTCCCAAGAAGGAATCCAAGAAAATCCAACTCCAAAGTCACCAACAAAACCAAACAATAAAAAGCACTAAAAAATAGAACACCACAAACACAAGCAACTTGCAAAATACAACTAAAATAGAAAACAAAGTTGTAAAATTCTAATAAATTTTTTAGGGGAACATACATGTTTGAGCAACCTAGGGTTAAAATATTAAAGCCGAATTCAACTTCTAAGTCACCTAAATAATTTCTACATTTAAGGGTATCAAGGTGATCCACAAGTTTGGGAAGGCTCTAATCTCAACACCTAAAACAGAATCTAAAGTTGTTCTAAAATTCTAACAAAAATACTAAGGGAACATGGATATCTACCCTAAAACAAACTAAAAAATCAAAGCCAGATTCAACACCAATTGGAAGAAAAAAATTCAACAAGACAGATGATCAAATATGCAAATATTAAAGAATTAAAAAAAATAAGAAAAATCAAATTAAATTGAAAAATGCATGAAAATGCATTTTATTGATTTCGGAAAATCAAAAATTCTCTCAAGATCATGGAGATATTTTAAAAATAATTTTTGGATCAAGAATGAATTTATTGTGATTTTTAGAATCAATAATGCATTAAAAATAATCAAAAATGAAATAAAATAAATTCAAATGCTGAAAATAAACCACGGCCACATGATTGCATGACCGGTCCACTGATCCAAGCGCTGAGGGCATGCCACTTCATTAAGTCAAATAAAACTTTAAGTCGTGGCCGTTGGATGATTGGCTTAGTCGTTGGTCAAAGAGTGATCCAAAGGTCATGAGCTCATCTTCTCCAAAATTCAGACTGGCCTGAGTGAGAGCAAACGCGGTGGCCGGAGAAGACTCCGGTCGTCTTCTCCGCTGAAGGTCCAGTTACAGTCAACCAAAAATCACAAAGTTTATACAAAATTCACTCAGTTTCTCACGAGGATTTCAAATCTCCAACTCAAATTATCCAACTCTCAAAGGTTTTCAAAACACAAAGCAATGCTCAGAAATGTCATCCAGATCAAACATCACCAATTGCAAATCTAATGATACAGAAATCATCCTCATGCTACATACATCTCTCTGGTCTATCTAGATTGCTCTAACTCTCCATGAATCAAGAGATTCGAATCCAAACAGAATTACTATGTCATGAACAACCATCATCAAATGTCTCCAAATTGATCCTAAAACGATCTACATCTTGCCTAGATCCTAACCACAAGTTCAAATCTAACTACATCATGCTAATTCATGTGGAATTTTGAAATTTACTAACCTGCTATAGATCTAGTAACAGATGCACTTGGAGCTTGATTCTCTCTCCAAAACTCTCCAAATACGTTCAATAATGCACTAGGAAGAGTTTTCAACCTTCAATTTGCACTGAATTGGCCTGGAACTCAAAACACGATTTCACTTGCTCCTTTTGAAAACTCAACTGCAACTTCAGCTTTCTGGCACGAAAATGGTTCCAAAATTGATCTGAAATCAATCCAATGAATATATAGAATGTTTCCATGGGCTTTTGAATTCAATTTGAGGCCCAGTCCAGCCAATTGCACTTTCTGATTTCCTCTTCAAAATTTCACATGACAGTCACGAGTTGGCCATGGAAACTGTTCTAGAATCTTCCCTTTCAATTGCACATTGCCTTGTGAGTGTATTCAGACCAAAAGGAGCACTTGAAATGCCTTGGTGAAGAATTTGGATGTGTAACTTGCATTTAAAGCAACCATATGATAACTTGTAAAACTTGACCTAAGCTCAAAAATCTAGTAATGCCAAAGTGTCTAGAATTCAATTTCCATTCAAAAAATGTAGTTACTTGACATGTTTTGGTCCTTTAACTCAAAAAATCAATTTTCCCTCCTTAATCCATTTGAAAATCTTCCTTATTCAAACCAAGTCTTTCTATGAGCCCAACCAATCCATCATGACCTCCTGACTAGCCTAAAAACCACATTTTGAACAACTTTCATGTTGAACAAAAATCCATTTGACAAGTGCAAGTTGGAAATTTTGACCTATGATTGAAAATGACCTAAAATCTCACTTTCCCAAAATAACCCTGACTTGTAAACCTCATAACATGAGTTCTACAAATCAGATGGAAGACGTCTAGTATAATTTAGAAAGCTAAGATCATGAGGAACAACTTTCATGTTGGCCAAAAGTTCAGGTGAAACCTCCTTCTAGGTCAAAAATATCTTTGAAGTCATATGATTTTCACAGACAAATTTCAGAGGCATCTGAGGACTTGTAACTTGTCTGGGTCATAACTTGAGTTCTATAAATCCCCTTGAGGACTTCTAGTACTCAAATTAAAGGTATTGATATTCTCTACAAGTTTCATGTTGGACAAAGATCTATTTGAAACATGTATATTTACTTATATGGTCTTTAAGTTAGGCACTAAATAGGGAATTTTGCACCGAAACCCTAATTTAGCAACTTCCCACACTCTTGATTCTTCTTGACTTGATCTTGGCACAACACCACAAATGTCTTAACATATCATTTCATGAACTCCATGACCTAAAAGCAAGCTTTGATACTCTTCAATTGCACAGCTGACCTAGGATTGACCCAGATGAAACCCTAATTGCTTGCACCTCAACTGTGGCTCTTGCATTTGACACAATGACTTGATTAAGCTCTCCCACAGCCCTCTAGGCATTCTATGAGCTCCATACATATCCTCTTCTCACATTCAACACTTCACAACCCTCTGATGGTCTTCAGTTGATCCTCAAGTTAGGAGAAGATTCACACTCAAACATCTAAACCCTTAGGCACTCAAATCACCTCCTGATGACTTTGACCACTCCTCAATCTTGAATGAGACCTCTTGCTAGGCTTCTCTTGAGAAGAATCACACTTGATCCCCTAATATATGAATGATATCATGATATGCAAATGATATAACTATGCAAATGTTAATGCAATGAAACATAAACCAGGTAAGAAAAGGTTGGGCAAATTTTGGGGTACAACAAGGAGTACGGGTGAATCGCATACACTCCTCCTGAGCAACGATTCATCCCGCCAAAACACCATGATATGCACGACACCATATGCATAAAAACAAACTCAAGCACACTAAGTGCACACGATCCTCATGATCACACCATCATACATCGTATATATTACTCACCAATTAATTATGTTAATTACATTCAATATTAGGAAAATTCACATTTTCATACCAAGTATACACTCTTCACCATTAAACACCGTCTCAATTCACAATCTAGGATTCACGCCATAAGGCTACCCATAGCATATCATAATATAGCACATGAGTTGTACGTTATATATCGAAAACATCAACTTTGGATGGAAACAACAAAAATAAAACAAGTTATTGTCATGCTCGCTGGCCCACTCGCCTAGCGAGGCCTCACCGAACGCTCGCTGCCTCACTCGCCTAGCGAACTCGCTAGCGAAGGCAGACAGTGGCTACTGGAAGTGTTCACCACACAACTTGCTTAGTGAAGCCTTAGCGAGCCCTCGCTACCTCACTCGCTAGCTGCTCGCCTAGCGAGTTCTGCGATACTCAAAAACCCCAACTGTCCAAAAATCATCAGAAGCTCATAAGTCATCTGATTCTCACCAAACCAGTCCTTGTAGTCTTAGCCTAACATTCTACGACTAAACTACATGACTTATTCCAGATTTTACCCAATAAAATATCAATTCTACCGATTAAATCATTTTCGACCTAAAATGGTAAACTACACAAAATCACCCAAACCATCCAAACAATCCTTACATATTCACATGCATGGACAGAATCACAAGTTTCACACCCTTACCTCGATTAATCGATTCCTCGGGGATGATCTTGAAGAATCCAAGCTTTCCTCTCTAATTTCCTCCCATTTTTCTCTTCTTCCTCTTTCCTTCTCTTTCTATGCAAATGATATAACTATGCAAATGTTAATGCAATGAAACATAAACCAGGTGAGAAAAGGTTGGGCAGATTTTGGGGTACAACAGTTGCCCTTATTCAAACGACTTGGACCCGACTGGGTGAATAGCGAACGGCCTTCAAACAATCGAGGTCGAAGACGGTTGAATACCAAGAAACCCGGAAATTTGCCAACCACAGAGATAAGTCGCGAGAACTGCTTGTAGGAACAACATCCACTACAGTGAGCCCAGTTGTTACGGCAACAACTGATCAATCATCTGATAAAACTCTAGACTTCAAATCCACCCCCTGTGTGACGCCACAGGCATCTAATTAACTTTACAAGAAACAACTCTGTCCACGACTGGATTAAACTTCGTCAACACGAGGAGAGACTCCATCACCATGGGTACAACTCCGTCCACCATTGGACTAAATTCGTCAACACGAATAACAACCTCTGTCAATCACAGGTAACGACTTCGTCAACGCAGATAATAATCACTGGCAACTTTACTGGGGACAACTCCGTCAATCACGGGTAACGATTCCGTCAACACGGGCAACAATCACTGTCAACACAGGTACAATTCCGTCAACACGAATAACAATCACTGTCAACACAGGTACGATTCCGTCAACACGGATAACAATCACTGTCAACACAGGTCCGATTCCTTCAACACGGATAACAATCACTGTCAACACAGGTACAATTCCGTCAACACGGATAACAATCACTGTCAAC
Organism: Lathyrus sativus; assembly: GCA_963859935.3. Lineage (NCBI taxonomy): Eukaryota > Viridiplantae > Streptophyta > Magnoliopsida > Fabales > Fabaceae > Lathyrus > Lathyrus sativus. The sequence continues at coordinate 213,536,823 of OZ012736.1, read as the reverse complement.
ACAGGTCTGATTCCGTCAACACGGATAACAATCACTGTCAACACAGGTACAATTCCGTCAACACGGATAACAATCACTATCAACACAGGTACAATCTCTGTCCATCACAGGTCACAAACTCTGTCAACACAGGCGCAATCTCTGTCCATCACAGGTAACAATCTCTGTCAACACAGGCGCAATCTCTGTCTATCACAGGTAATAATCTCTGTCAACACAGGCACAATCTCGTCAACACGGATACATTTGAAGAATACTTTGCTGGGGAATATGAGAAACTTAACCAAACACTCTGTGGGGAAAAATTTCACTGGGGAAATCACTGGTGACAACTCCGAAAGTTTGAGCCATGAAATCTTTTAACACTGACGTAACAGCAAATCCGGGGAGAATCCCGCTGGGGACAAAGAGAAACTTAACCAAGCAACTCTGTTAGGGGACGAACATTATCATCACCTATCTCACGCTGAGAATTTGAATATCCATAAATCCTTCTGAGCAAGAATATCACTCTTCTGCAAGGGATAACACCTGAAACCAACCTGGCTTATGTTTCAACATGCGTATGTTTGACAATGATGCAACGTTCCATACGGCATGGAAATACTACGCGTTTAGGTAGATGTAAATATGATGATATATGCAAAATGCAAAGATGCCAAGAGGCGCTTCAGCAAAATAAATGCTGAAGACAAGACCAAATTTGTTGGGGATAACTGGGTATCACAGACATATTCCAACAAAATCAATACTGGAATGGTCCAACCAACTCTGTTGGGGATAACCATCCTGTCGGAGGGTGACTCACAAGCTTGAAATTACGAACTTTGTTGGGTATGTTCATCCTGTCGGAGGAAAAACAACCTGCTGGGGAGAAGGAGAAACAATCCTGCGCGGGGATAATCCTTCTGAACCAAAGACGACTTGATTATACTCTGCGGGAGTTACCCATGCTGGGTATTGAGTGTGCACATACTCACTGCTGGGAATGCACTTTTTGTTGGGAACATCGAGATCCACTGAGGATACTCTCTTGGCAACTTTCCTGGGGAATACTCTTCTGGGGAGGACAAACCACATCCAGTAAGGGTAATTACCATCTCAACTCTCTCTGGGATAAGCTGTGACTTCCATCTGCGGAGGAGTGATACCATCACTATGTCACAGGACTCCGGCTGGGGAACGCAAATTTCCTGACTATTTGCTTCAAAGGTGAGAACCCTGCAAAACACAAACGAGACAAAACAAATCTACACGACAAGATCTATCCCGGTTAGTATCCGTAACATTCATTCAGTCAATTCGAACTTTTAGAAATTATTGGCAAGGGCCAGCAAGTTTATGCACATGCAAGTCCATCAAAAACATCGGCGTTTTTCACAAATAAAACAGTAAAGAACAAGCATCAAATACTGAATAACATGCTTTATTGATAACGGGCCTGTAAATAGGCAAAATTTTGTACACTGGATGCAACTCCTGAAAAGAGGAAGTTACACACAAACAAAATACAAATATACATAAGCACAAAGAAAATTTATATACATGTCAGCAACGTGGTACAGACGAACACCATGAGCGGATCCTCCTACGACTCGCCTGACTCTGACGTTTTCCCGATACTCGATCTTCGGAAGAAATTGTTTCGGATATACGACCCTCAGGTACTCCCAAACCACTAAGCAACGCAGTATCAAACTCGGACCACAGTCATTTGCTTTTTCAAATTCCTAACTTTTGCGTGAGCCGCCTGTCGCTACTGCGAAAATCGGTGCCGGCTAAACAGAAGAGTCGCCACCGTGCGCTATTATCCCAAAGGAGGGAAAGGAAACACTAGAAGTAAACCTACCACAAAGAGGGAAAGGAATGGTCATCGCAACCAAATCCTGGATTCGAGAGTCGGTTACGCAAGGGGAAGGTATTAGCACCCTTTACGTTCGTCGTACTCGACGGGATCCACGCTTGTTTTCTAGTACTGATTGTTATTCTATCTACACTAAGGGTCAAGGGTTAAAAAGAAAATAAAATGACTTGGCAAAGTATCACACTTTATGCCTACGTATTCCCGTCTGGAACGAGAAATCAGAGTCAACGTAGTTCGCCTACCTACGGGAAAGGAGGGGAAGGTTGCTCGCTAGGATACAACATCCTATGCCTACGTACTTTCATACAGCATGAAAGATCAGAGCAAACGTAGTTCGGGCTACGGAAGACACAGATTTGTCTGACTGTTTTTTATCTTTCTGAAAAGGTTTTCTTCTGATTAAGAGTCCAAGCGGACAAAAATGACACTTTGATGTTTGTTTTCAGTCTTTTACGCAAGAACTGTTTTTGATGATGTTAGCAATCTCTGACACACTAAAGACTATGATTTGAGGGTGACTACGTTGGATGTCACCCTAAGGTTAACATACTAAGCAGTCAGATTACTGAAGAGTTACCCTCCAGCAATCCTCTCTCAAATGGCTTAAGGCTCGTAGCGTACGACGTCGATCATCCTTATTACTGTGTTTGAATTGTTTTGAGAAGAGAAAGAAATTCTAAAACCTAGGGTTTGAAAAGGGAATCAAAACTACCCTAATGTTATCATGCATGGATTAGAACCTAATGTCTGTCATATTTCTCTCTTGCACAGAAGGAAACAGAGATCCTAGGGGTTAAACGGAAAAGAAACAGATATACAGTAAACAGTAAATATGCATGAGATGCAGCAGGACAAGCGAGGCAAGGGAGTCCCACTCAACCTCGAACCTGGGAAAATAATAGACAAAGTGAAACAGCTTCACTTCAAACCTAAGGGGCAAGCTGAACAAGCCAACAATCAATACAGAAAAAGAAATAAAACCGAACACCAGCTCTGACAGCAACACCAGCTCCTACAATAAGCAGTTCAAACAGCACCAGCTCTGACAGCTACAGTTGATTAACAGCAAGGGGTTGACAACACCAACTTCAAGCAAGATCCCCTCTTCACTCTTGAATGATCCCCAAGCTTTAGATAAGCTCCTGTCTTCAAAGGTCTCCAAGCTCTGGCAAGTACTGAACCCCAACAAACAAACAGCTTCAAACAGCAGCAAAACCCTAACTTCAACAGGTAACCAGCTTTGACAGGTACAGGCTTTATCTTCACCAATCTTCAATGAACTTTATCCTCAAATAGGTTCCCTTTTCCAAGGCAAGCACTCACAGGAGAGAATTAACTAATAGATGAAGTTGAGATGTTAAGAGGCTCAGTGACAACCCAGGGAAATCACCAAGATCTTATCATAGCAAGGGAAAGATATCCTCAAGGTTCTACCCAATCAAAGCATGCTCTACATCCCTCCTAAGGAGAGATGGAACTTCTTTGGGGGACCTTGTGTCATAGGATGGAATAGAGGCACAAGAAGCTCTCTATGTTTGACAGAAGAAATCAGTCTACTCTAAAGCTCTCCCTATATCTCATATCTCCTAAGTCTTCAAAAGCAATCTTCAAGGATAAGAATCTTCATGCTTCAAGCTCCATCCTTTGTCTCCAATCATCTTCAAATCCTTCATTAGCTCCAACAAACCAAACCCAAGCCCAACACCCAATTGAAATGCCCAAAACCCAACAAACACAACAACATCCCAAGAGGGAAACACACCAATAACAACCAATTTTCAAAAATCAAAGAAAATAGTAATACTCATCCTAAAATCCTAGATTAATTTCTAAGGGAACCTAACTATGTACCCTATACCCCACATAAATCCCAAGGCCTAAATCAATCTTAAAACCCAAAAACTATGCCCTAAACTACACTTAAGTGTTGTAAAACCCTAATCCTAGCACCCTAAAGTTCATTATTCAAAACTAACCTAAATTTCATCATAAAAATATGAGAAAAATTTATAAGGGAGCATGTATATCTAATCTACTCAATCCAACAAGAATCAACTCAAAAACATTCACCAATCTCTCATACTAAATTCAGCAAAATAAGCTATCAAACAAATGCAAAATAAAATCAATAAAATGGTAAAATATGCCAAAAATATAAAATGCAAGGAATTAATATTTTTATTGTTTTATTAAATTCTAGAAACCCTAAGGAAAACAAGGAAAAAATTCTCATCCAAAAATGATCTTTTTTCAATTTATTATGAAATTTCTAATTAACCTAAAATAAATGTGGAAATAAAATAAAAATAAAAGAAAATGTTAAATGGGTGTGACAAATAGCAATCAGAACCAGTTCACTTCACCAATTGGGCCCAGAGGGGGTGCGTATAAGAAGCGCGCGCCAGGCCCAATTCAATTCAGAAAATAAAAATAAAAAAATCAAAGAAAATGGAAAAAACTTGGTACGAATATCAATACTTTCACGCGTGAATCTCCATTGGGCCTCAGAAAGGGGTGTGGTTAGCAAGATCCCACTAAGCCCAATTAACTCAGAGTTAATGAAACAGGTCTTTTCATGCTCTCAGACTCCTTCACAAAATTTCAATCAATCCTGGCCGTTGGATCAGGCTTTGGTCAAAGTCTCACCTAGGATCTAAGGGTCCTCCCATCGTCTTCTTCATTTGAATCTTGGAGGGAGAAAAGCCATGGCTGATCAGAGCTTCAAGCTTCATCTTCTCCAAACGCAACTTTCTTAATCCTCATCAAAACTCTATCATAAACACATCATCTTGCTCGTTTTCCCCCAAGGAATTCAACCCTAACCTCCATTTGCATTGAAACCCTCTCCTCCTCAAAACACGAAGACATGTTCAGAAATGGCTCAAACAAGAATCATCACCAAACTCAAAATTGAATAGCTTAACATTAACTACACCTCATACTGAGTAAAATCCACCATTAAACTAGGTTTAAACCTCCAAGAATTGCAAGATACGATCATGAACAGAAATGGTGTCATCTATAAAATTGTCTCCAATCCTTGAATTTCTTTACCAGAAAGTTCCTAGCAATGATCTACATCTCATCCAACCATCTAAACCCTAACAATTATACCTATATCAAGCCATAGGATAAGATTTACATACCTGCAAAAATCGAGTGAACAGACCAAGCAATCCTTCAAATTAAGCTCCGAGCTTTTCCAGATACCTTCAATGATGTATGATCAAGCTTCTGTATGCAACCAATTGGATTGAAACCTCTTGAATCCTTGAATCCGATTTTGACTTCAGGATGAAAACTCAAAGTGCTATCTCACGATTTTGCACCAATCTTGCCTTGAATTGTATCTGGAATCACTCACCAACACCAAAGGAAGCTATTGAACACAAAAGAATGGATTGAAATGGATCAAATGGTTGTAACCGATTCTGTTATGCAAACTGAAAACTCAATGTTCAATCTCTCCAATCTCTCTCAATCTGCACCAACCAATGCTTTGAACTAACTATAGAAGTTGTATGAAAGCTCTAGAAACTTCTGGATTGATCTAATGAGAAGTTCCACATCCCTTGCTCTTGAAAATGTCATGAGAAATTCACATATGGCAGCTGAGTTTCAAGCTTGTATTTGCACCTCATTCTGATCCAAATTCTCACCACATGACATATTGAATGTGTTAGGATTCATTAGAGCCTTGGTTATGCCTTGAAGAATGGTTTTGCATATGTGACTTATGATGTAAGTAACCATTTTACAAAGGAAGTCATTGAATTATCCCTCAACTCAAAAATGTGGCAATGTCATTATTTTCAAAATGTGCTTTCCAATCAAATTGGTATGTCATATGGCTAGATTTGGACCCATAGCTCAAAAATCCCAATTTTCATCCTTGGTTCATTTAAAATTTACCCTTATCTTAGGCCATTTTTTCAATTTTGTGATACAAGCCCTTCCAATCACCCATGACCTCTTACCTAGCCTAAAAACACCATTTTGAACACATCTCATGTTGAACATTTTTCCATTTGAGGAGTGGAAGATGGAGATTTTGACCTATGTTGAAAAATGACCTATAATTCAACTTTCCCAAAATACCCCTGGATTGCCAAGACCATAACTTGAGTTCCACAAATCTTCTTGATGACTTCTAGTACTCAAATTAAATCTAATATCAAGCCCTACAATTATTATGTTGGCCAAAAATACATTTGAAAACTCCTTCATGGGAAAAAGTTGCTTGGAAGTCAAGTGACTTTCACAGATAAATTTCAGTGTCCTCTGATGACCCATAACTTGCAAGAACCATAACTTGAGTTCTACAAGTCTTCTTGAAGACTTCTAGTACTCAAATTAAGTCTATTGAAAATCTCTACAAGTTTCAGGTTGACCAAGAATCCATTTGAAACTTTCATTTTGACTTATCTGGCTTGGAAGTGAGGCCTAAATTAGGGGATTTTACACTGAAACCCTAATTTGGCAACTCCTCCTACTCTTGATTCTCTTTGATGTATCCTTGGCACAACACCCCACATGTATCAACATATCAATTCATGAATCCCACCTCCTCCAATTAAGCCTTGATGCTCTTCAATCACTCAGTTGACCTAGGGTTGACCCAGATGAAACCCTAGTTGACTACACTTCAACTATGGCTCTTGTACTTGACTCAATGACTTGTCTTATCTCAATATGACCCTCTAGGCACTTCATAAGCTTTGTACACAATTCATAGCTCATACTCCCATTGATGACTCTCAATACACCTCAGATTAAGAGAGAAGTCCCCTGGTTGACCCTCAAACTTCTCAAAGCTTCAACCCCTTCCTTGATGGCTTGGATGGTCTTAAGCTTGAATAAAAACCCTTGATGTGCTTCCTTAGATAAGGATGGCACTTGATCCCTTGTTGGATGCCCTGCTATGCTATGCTATGCAAATGATTAGATTATGTACATGATTTACTATGCAAATGATAATGCAATTGAAACATAAATCAAATGAAATAGGTTGAGAAAATTTTGGGGTGCAACACTGCCCTTTGCGGATTTTCAATTCACCGGGATACCCTTTTTTGTCGAAATTTCCCTTTTCAGGTTTTCAACTGCGCGTGTGTACATTTTTTCAATTTTATCCCTAACTTTTGCCCGAACCTTTTATTCCTTTTTTATGGTCCGCCAGGATGCCCCATTTTTTCCTGGATATTCTTTTTCTATCCAGCGGGTCTCTTTAAGCAAAGTATTTTTTAACTGCGTCCGAGTTCACAAGGGATGTAAAATCCTCACGATCCATGGTGGACAATAGTAAGGCTCCTCCAGAGAAAACCTTTCTAACGACATATGGACCTTCATAGTTGGGAGTTCGCTTGCCCCTGTGATCTGATTGTGGTGGGAGAATCTTTTTCAGCACAAGATTGCCCGTCTAAAAGCTTCGAGGACATACCTTCTTATCATTAGCTTTCTTCATCCGGCTCTGATACAGCCGACCATATGCTAGAGAAGCCAATCTCTTCTCATCCATTAAACTGAGCTGATTCAATCTATCTTTCACCCATTTTGCCTCATCAAGTTGGACATCACGCAAAACCCTCAGAGAAGGAATATCAACCTCCAATGGTAGGACAACCTCCATACCATATACAAGTGAAAAAGGAGTTGCCCCGGTTGATGTGTGTACCGTTGTACGATAACCGTGCAAAGCAAAAGGCAACATTTCATGCCAGTCCTTGTAGGTCACAACCATCTTCTGAACGATCTTCTTTATGTTTTTATTGGCCGCTTCAACAGCGCCATTCATCTTGGGCCGATAAGGAGAAGAGTTGTGATGTTCAATTTTGAAATTCTGGCACAATTCCTTCATCATCTTATTATTCAAATTCGAACCGTTGTCAGTGATAATCCGCTCCGGGATTCCATATCTGCAGATAATATCCTTCTTGATAAATCTGGCCACCACGGGCTTGGTAACATTAGCATACGATGCCGCTTCAACCCATTTGGTGAAGTAATTAATAGCTACCAAGATAAAACGGTATCCGTTGGATGCCGTGGGCTCAATTTTTCCAATCATATAAATTCTCCACATGGAAAACGGTCAAGGTGATGACATAACGTTCAGAGGGCTCGGGGGCACATGAATCTTGTCTGCATAAATCTGGCATTTATGACACTTCTTTGCAAATTTGAAACAATTTGTTTCCATTGTCAGCCAGTAGTACCCTTCTCTTAATAACTTTCTCGTCATTGCATGTCCGCCAGCATGCGTGCCAAATGTACCCTCGTGGATTTCTTCCATGAGCACCTTAGCGTCTTTCTCATCCACACACCGCAACAACACCAAGTCATGGTTTCTTTTGTACAAAACACCATCCGGATTCAGATAGAAACTGCCAGCCAATCTCCTAAGAGTCTTCTGATCACGACTGGATGCCCCAGCCGGATACTCTTGGTTCTTCAGGAAATTCTGGATATCATAATACCATGGTTTGCCATCGGAAGCTTCCTCAATGGCGAATATGAAAGCGGGCCTATCAAGGCGAGAGATAACTATCCTAGGAGCCTCATTCCAGAAGTTAACTTTATACATCAAAGACAACGTCGCAAGAGCATCTGCCATCTGATTTTCTGCTCGTGGTACATGGTGCAATTCCACCTTGTCAAAGAAAGGTAACAACCTTCTTGCATAATTCATATAGGGTATCAGATTGGGCTGATGAGTCTCCCACTCTCCCTTGATCTGATTCACAACTAGAGCAGAGTCTCCGTACACATCAAGATTTTTAATTCTCAGATCAATAGCTTCTTCGAGCCCCATAATGCATGCTTCATATTCGGCCTCATTGAAAGGTCACTCTAGCAGTGAATGGGATGTGCGACCCATGGGGAGTAGTAATGATTGCCCCTATTCCACTTCCATATGAATTGACGGCACCGTCAAATATCAATTGCCATTTGGAACCCAACTCTGGCCCTTCATCCGGCAACGGCTCCTCACAGTCTTTCATTTTTAAGTACATCATATCCTCGTCAGGAAAATCGAAACTCATCGACTGGTAATCATCAATTGGCTGCTCCGCTAGATATTCTGACAAAACACTACCTTTAATAGCCTTTTGAGAAACATACTGAATATCGTATTCTGTCAATACCATCTGCCAACAGGAAATCCTTCCGGAAAGTGCTTGCTTTTCAAACACGTATTTGATCGGATCCATCTTTGAAATTAGTATGGTTGTATGATTTAGCATGTATTGCCTCAAACGTTTGGCGGCCCAGGCTAGCGCACAACACGTTTTTTCGAGCATTGAGTAACGGGACTCACAGTCTGTGAACTTTTTACTCAAGTAGTAAATCGCATGCTCTTTACGTCCAGTCTCGTCATGTTGACCGAGAACACAACCCATACTTTTCTCAAGAACCATCAAATACATAATCAATCGTCTCCCGGCTACTGGGGGTATCAATATTGGAGGTTCCTGCAAATATTCTTTTATTTTTTCAAACGCCTTTTGACAATCTTCATTCCAGGTCACAACCTGATCTTTTTTCAACAATTTGATTAATGGCTCGCACGTGGCCGTTAGATGAGATATGAACCGGGCAATGTAATTCAATCTCCCTAAAAAGCCACGAACTTCTTTTTCTATTTTTGGCGTAGGCATTTCTTGTATTGCTTTTATCTTAGCAGGATCAACCTCAATTCCTTTTTCGCTCACAATAAACCCCAATAGGTTACCAGATCTCACCCCGAAGGTGCACTTGTTAGGATTCAGCCTCAGCCTGAATTTCCTAAGCCTCTTGAACAATTTTAGAAAATTGACCAGATGCTCTTCCTCCGTCTGGGATTTGGCAATCATATCATCAACATAGACTTCGATCTCTTTATGCATCATGTCATGAAAGAGTGTTGTCATAGCTCGCTGATATGTTGCCCCGGCGTTCTTCAAACCAAAGGGCATCACTTTGTAGCAGAACGTTCCCCACGGGATAATAAAAGTTGTTTTCTCCATATCATCCGACGCCATCTTTATCTGATTATAGCCCGAAAAGCCGTCCATGAAGGAAAACACGGAAAATTGAGCGGTGTTGTCGACCAGCACATCAATATTAGGAAGCGGGAAGTCGTCTTTTGGGCTCGCCCTATTCAAATCTCGATAGTCTACGCACATCTGCACCTTACCATCTTTCTTTGGTACAGGTACTATATTGGCAACCCATGAGGGATAAGTTGTAACAACCAGAAAACCAGCGTCCCACTGTTTCTGAACTTCCTCTTTAATTTTCACAGCCATATCTGGTCGAGTTCTTCTGAGTTTTTGCTTAACCGGCGGACATTCCTCACGCAATGGCAAACGCTGAACCACCATATCAGTATCCAAACCAGGCATGTCTTCATAAGACCAAGCAAAGATATCACTGTACTCCCGAAGCATCTCGATCAAACTTCGCTTGATATCACTTTGCAGTGCAGCCCCTATTCGGATATTCCTGACAGCCTCTTCGGACCCCACGTTGGTAATTTCGATTTCCTCCTGATGAGGCAGAATGATTCTCTCTTCTTGTTTCAAAAGTCAAGTCAGCTCTTCTGATAAGTCGTTATCCTCAACAATCTCTTCTTCTGCTTGAAATATCGGGTGCTCGAAGTCGAAGCGAGTCATAGGAAGTTCGTGATCGGTGTCGTCTGAAATATGAATCCTGCAATGAGAATGGTTAAATGTTTCAAATAATGCAAACACATCACATAACCACGTTGCCATTTTATTGTTAAACAAAAATAGGAAAAACAAGGATCACAAAATTTGCATGAGAAAAACGCCTTTATTAATGATTAAACAAAGTACATACATAAGCACGTAGCCCTAAAAACAAAATCACTATGCCCCGGGTAGGACACAGGATTATACAATAATTGAGAAAACAAATCATTACTCTTTTGTAGTCACTGGGACAAGTTCCTGGATAGACCAATTGCACAGATTCTGTCCTGGCACACTGGGCTTGATCCACGAGTCCATATCGCAGTCACTATCTCCGTCTTCAGCATCGGAAACAGCATTGATCCACTACAACATTTAGACTCTCCAGCAACCATTCAAAAATGTTTCCAAAACTCTGGAAAATGTTGCCTAAAAGAATAGGGGACATTTTCTAGGCGTCTCCTGTGCGAGCGTTGCCTATTGTCTAAGGGGACGTTTTTTCATGATCTTTGGGCACGATTTTTAAAAATGTCGCCTAAATAAAAGGAATAGGGAACGATTATTTGTGGCCTCTAAGGCAACACTTTTTAAGTGTAACCACAAAAGGAATAGGGGACGGTTATTCGTGTCCTCTGAGGCGACGCTTTTTAAGTGTTGCTACAAAAGGAATAGGGGACGATTATTCGTGGCCTCTTAGGTGATGCTTTTTAAGTGTTGCCAAATGCGGCTACAATTAATAAGTGTTTCCTTAAATCTAAGTCAGAAGGATTATTTTTAAAGTGTCCTAATAAAATAAAGAGGAATTTTTTTACAGTGTCCCCACCTTTTGAATCAGGAGGATTGTTTTTACAGTGTCCCCATAAAATATACATTTTATAATTATTTTTTAAACAATTTAGTCGATGATGATTGACTTCAAAAAAATATCAATTATAACTTAAACAAGATCAAATTTAACCATCCAAAAATGTTATATTATAATAAAATTGAGTTCAAACATTAGTTTAACATAGTTGTTAGTATACAAAATGCCTATCGTAACATTACTTATAATAATAAGTTTAATATTTTGAAGTATGACCCTAGCAAAATAACAAAAAAACATAGTTCAAGTTTAATGCTTTCAACTACAAGCAAAAAAATGACATCATCCAACTCATTCAAGTTTGTTTTCTTGAAATTCATCATCCATATCGTCTTCTTGAAATTCATCACATATGTCGTCCTCCAGAGATTCTTCATCTACCTCGTCCTCTTGAAATTCACTATCTATATCGTCCTCTTGAAATTCATCATCTACATCTATGTCGTCCTCTTGAAATTCATCACCTGCAATGTCCTCTTGGAATCCATCATCTATGTCGTCCTCTTGAATTTTATCATTTATATCGCCTTTTCATATCTATAAACTGACCTGAAGTTTCTACCAATCTAAGTCAACATTTTTATTATATCTAAGAAAATTTTGAAAAATTCATAAAAGCTATAAAAGGGAAAATTGAAATGACCCTTTTCATGTTACTAGCTTGAGACTCTTTCCTCCAACAAGAGGACCACCAATTACTATCCCAAAGCATATGATAAATTGAATGAAGAGGCCCTATGTAGTATCTTGCCCATCTAGGTCCTGCAACAACATTTTCAACCAAATTACGAGTCTTTCAACGCCTCTGAAACAAGACATGTCCGCCGTGTCAGTGTGAACAATCAGAGTAGCTCATCAATCACTTGCGCTACACCTCGGCGGTGATCTAATCAATGATAAAAACAAAAGAAAAGTAGTAAAGGAAATTGAAGATAGAAACTAACCTAAAATTCTAATCTGGCCACGACCGAGCTAAGTATGATGTTCTAAGACAAGCGATAAAAGATTATACGAATAGAATGTGATAACTCCTACCAGAATCAACCAAATCATTCCTCCAAAACAACCCAGAAGAGTGAATGTAAATGGAAGTGTAAGAATCAAAGGTCCAACAATAGATGTTGTCAAATGATAACCACAGTGTAACCATGATCCTACAAACACAACCATATACTAAATTAATCAACAACATAGTAACAACAATAACATACTATAGTTTGAACACTACTAACCATGAGATACAAGAACAAACTTTGCTCCTGCATCTAATTCAGGTGAACCAGAAGAGTGATGATCAATTGCAAACCCCTTTTCACTATCACTTGTATAGATTTCTGAAGAACTTTGAGCAGCAGTTCCCATGTCAATTTCTTGTTGATTTAATTTCTCTGTGATACTAATATTATTATAATTCATAAGTATACCTCGATCTATCTAGCTAATAATAATTATGATATAACAGAAAAATATCTTATCTTATACACAAATACACAAATCAAACAAGAAAAATAGATGCAAATTGACATAAATGTTGAAAAAGACTAAAATTAGTTTAGATGTAGAAACATGTTTGAATGATATTGATCAAAGAAAAGAACCAGAATTACTATGTGTTGGAAACTTTTTTGGACATGCTTAACAACTTGCATCATTATTAGTTTATAATAAGATATTAATATATAGTCTTTATTTTATTTTATAGTACTGTGAGGTGGGGTATATATATATAAGTATAAAGTATTGAAGATGGCTAAGGGGAATTGTCCTATGTGAATATAAAAGTCAAAATAATCAGCTATATAATATAATAAAAAAATCATATGCTAAATACTATGTATGTTATTTTTGGAGAATAGAAATGTTGACTAGATCCAGGTTATTCACATTCCATGACTTCATAGATACACAGATATTGTCTCTTCATTTTCTGGTAGAAACCAAATTAAAATTGTAAATTGCAATTAAATTCCAAATAAATGCCTACCTGTAACTCATTTGCATATGATAAATAATCGAACAGAAGAACATAATCATCGACCAGGCGTAGAGCTAGAAGGCCCCAAATACTAGTAACTAATACAACAAAAAACACAAGATAAATCTTATGATTGCTGCATGGATTAACATTTTATCAAACAAAAATCATTTTATGCTAGAAATCTGACCGGCAACATGGCGCTGGAAGAACGGATCTTCATATTCTGCCATCCAGTTATAGGAGTCGAAAGCAGTGTGATAGACATGAAAATTTGGGGGCAAAAGGGAAAGATATTAGTGTATAATCATATCAACCTCACCATATACTAAGTTCCTTGTAAGTCCTGGACTAGGGCTTTGTTTCTTTCCAATCATTCTACATGTACTGTGGCATAAATTTCTATAATTCAAACAGAATCCTTTAGTTCATATTAATTGAGGTATGTACCTTTTCCGTAATACACATCAACAGATGGAACCCCTGCATGTTGCACAAACGGAGCAAAATCAGAATCAGCTCTACCAAGCCTTTGAATCTGCAATCCAACAAACCAAAAAGAAACTAAGTAATGAGAATATGATAACAAAACTGAACCCGCTTTTTTAATAGCGTTAAACTGTGTTTGTCATATACATGTCAAGTATCATATATGTACACACGCACACGCTATTAAAACAATACTACTGAATCGACGATAAATGCATAATCAGTAAATGCAAACAAGTACTTGAAAAACAGTAACAAAAGAATTACATTGTTGCCTTCATCAGAAGCAGACCATGTCTCGTATACTGATACACCCTTAGAGTTAGGATCCTTGACCTGAAATTAAAGTAAATGCAGATTAAAATATAGAATTACCAAAATACAAAAGCAAGCAAAGTGTATGTGTTTGAGCGTAAAGAATTATTCTTATGCACGTTTGGATATGCATTAGTAAATGATTGTTACTTAAAATACCTTTTTTGTGACCTCGCGAGTAAGACTGTCTAGCTGAGGAGTTGAGCCAACAAAGAAACCAGGGCCTTGAACAGGACAATCCACATTAAGGTATGCTACAACATTGGAACGAAGATTGATAAGGTTTTGTTCAACCCATTCAGTGGATCCTATCCAGATAAACAGATAAGCTTTGATTCAAAGACAATGTTACCGGAAATCACACCATAATGGGAATAACGCAAACTTAATTTAATAATGGGTATATTCGACAATTGAATAAGGAAATTGACGATGCAATGCACTTAAGGAAACTGAAGAGTTATAGCATATGACGGGTAAAAATCATTGCAGTCATGGTATATTAAAATTGAGAAGTGAATTGTAGTGCTGCCACATAAAATGTCTGTCGTATTCTAATATTTCCAAGTTAGTGTTGTTGCAAGTTGTGTCCCCATGATATTAAATGTTTGTCGTAACAAAATTCGTTGTCATAACAGAACTAGTCCTACCAAGAACACTACCACCTGGACCTATAGCAGTAGTAGCCATAGCAGTAGCGGTAACACTAACACTAGCAGTATCTCTTTCTGGAACAATTTCCCTAGAACTATCACTACCAGATTCTAGAACAAGAACAATAGGTGAACAACTATTATTCGTATTGAAATCATGAAGCAAGTTACCTCTACAAAGAGGACAAGTAGAATGAGACAAAAGCCATGTATCAATACACTCCATATGAAAAGCATGACTACATTTCGGCAACAACCTAAGCTTATCTTCAAGCTCAAATTCACACAAACAAATAGCACAATCAAAAGGGTTCTTCAATCCAATAATAACTTTATAAAGAAACACAGGAAGAGTAGTATCAATAAAAGACTGGTCAACACCAGCATCATGAAGATGAAAAAGTTGTTGCCAATATTCGTACATGAGCTTATTTCAACGTGATAACTCATAAATACAAACTAATTCCATGCCGTATTTCACAAAATGCATACCATGTCAAGAATAGGGACCTGACCTTATGTGGGTGGATATCATCAAAAACATGAGCTTGACCTCCGTAGAATATAGTCATCTGGCGGCTGGCAGGTGTTAGCCTGTGTTGACTGCTGTCAATACCAAAATTTATAAAGTCAAGCAAATTCTCCTTTTTTCCAAGGTGAAGATACACACATGTTAAACATTCCTACATGTCAAAAACACACATACACACAAGCATGAGAATTGGAGCATGTTTATCACCTGAAGCTTGAGCTCTTATGCTACTGGTACTGCAGATTCTGTTGTTGGTCACTTCTAATAAGGGGTTTGATTCTTGTTTAAAGCTCTACTCATACGACACCAACCACGCTGACACAAATCACCTACACCTACTATTCGCCCATGATGATTTGAATTGTTCAGCCCTGTAGAGCATGTCGAGCCTGTGTCTCTACAAGTCAGCACATGATGTAGAGCCAACAACTTCAACCATAACCAAAATTTCATTTAATTTAATTGAAACATAACAAATACACTTAAAGTGTACTAAGTTTAAAACTTACCTGTAGATAGTATTTCCTCTGCTCCTCTTTAGAAGGCTTTGCCAAGGTGCTCATATCAACACCATGGCAGGCTTCTGTTTCATCAAAAAAGTTGTGCCAATCAACCATAGCAGATTGGTAATCATCCAATTTTTGTTCTACTATTTCAGTCCTGATACGCGCCATCCACATATGAGCATGACTGAATACCTACAAAATAAATATTTTAAAATCAATTGCAACTGTAACATAACACCAATAGCCACCAAAGATTTACTCATTCACAAAATGAATGTTAATGTTAGAAAAACTTCATTTCCATAAATATCTTAGAAGAAAACAATACTTACATCACTCCTGTGGGTTTAAGTCAGCGGTTACGAGCACATATAACAGAATCGAACATAGATTATCGCAGAAGAACATAACCCATCTATTCAGATATGATGACATCAACTGCAAAGGCATACAAACACCAACATTTTGTAAGGCAATCAAAAGGTACACAAGCTGCGATTCAAACTCGGCAAAGTCTACAGATCCTGATTCGATAGGTGGCATCCGATATGCAGCCAGAGCAAAAGCAATTATCCATTCCAAGTTCCCAAACCAATAAACAAACAGTTAAACAACTCACAAGCCGAATCTTACAACGATAAAGGAAGTATCAACCCTATTAGATTCAAGTTCCTCCAATATGCTCTTTCCTTGAGCCCTATTAGCAACCTAATTGAAAACACATAAAAATAAACACCTCATTCAAAAAACAACGTTGCTCGCACGAACGACCTAGAGAGAATGAATCAGAAAACGATAAAATAGAAACACAAATGTAATAAAGAGTAAAAGAGATGAAATGGAATACATCGTCATTGTAAGAAAGGACAGTCATTTTGATGGTCTCGAAGGTGGCGCGACGGGGCTAGAGTGAGCGGTTAATATGTGAGAAGGGGATAAAATGGCGCATTAGAAGGCGTCATCGTCAAGTATTGAAAATCGGAGAAATTCCCCGGAAGTGGTTTCTAGTCTGGTGCTGGTGAGAGCAGAAGGTGGGTTTTGAGCAGACGGTGGGTTTTCGACGGTGGAATGTTTGAAGAAGGAGAAACTCTCAGTTTTCCTTTTCAGTTTTATTTTCTTTTTTCTTTTTTTAATTTTTTTTATATATTATAGAGAATAATGAGTTGATCAGTTTAATTTTTTTTAGAAGACATGTATAATTTGCATTTTCCTATTCTATAGTAGTATATTATTATATTACATATTAGATGATTTTTTATATTTAAATTTTTTTTTAATAATGTTTAGAGAAAAATATTTATTTTTTAATGTATAAGTTTGGAGGGAAGATTGCCACCAAAAATTCGATGTTGCTAAACTTTTATGCACATTGAAAGAATGTAGCCTTTTATTAAAACTAACGTAACAATTTAAAAATGTCCCCATAAATATTTAAGGGGACAATTATCAAACATTCCTAAAGAAATAGTATAATGACACTCCAAAATTGTCCCCAAAAGTAGTTAAGGGCACAATTAACAATTGTTGCCCAAAAAATAAAAGAGCGACGCTCCAAAAACGTCCCCAAAAGTATTTTAGGTAACGATTATCAAGGGTGGCTATTATATTTTTGTCAACAACCATAAATTGTTGCATATACGAATTTTAGGCAACAATTTTAACATGTTATCTAAAAAAGTGTTGCCAAAGACAACAAATGTTGTAGTGATCGTTTCATAACAGACCCCACCTGGAGTGATCACCACTGGTCCTTTGAACTTTGGCACGCCTGATGCGGAGGATGACGATGTCAGGCGATACCCCAACCCAAACTTGTCCATCTTGACAGGAATCTAAGACTTGGCCCCATCTTTTGGTTTCTCCATCCTGAACCACTGCTTGAGCGTCTTTGTACGAAGACATGGCCACCTCTGGCCCTTTGCTAAGAACATGAGACTTGTCCTTGATCTGCAACCCCTCGAAAGCTTGGCATGGCGTCTCATGGATCTCCCCATCCACTTCGACGTACTTGAATGACGAAAGATGACTAACCAGAATGTCCTCCTCGCCGCAAATAGTAACAACACTGTCACCGACCATGTATTTGAGCTTCTGATGCAGCGTGGACGTCACAGCCCATGCAGAATGTATCCATGGTCGCCCAAGTAAACAGCTGTAAGCTGGATGTATGTCCATGATGTAGAACACTGTGTCAAACACTTCTGGCCCAACCTGGAGTGGCAAAGTTATAGATTCAAACACCGACCTCCTGGTCCCATCAAAAGCCCTCACGACCAAATCACTTGGCGTGCATATGATTCCTCGGACATCTAGCTTCATCATAGCCTTCTTCGGCAACATATTCAAAGATGATCCGGTGTCTACAAGAACATGCGACATAACAGTGCCCCGACATTCCACTGAAATGTGCAAATCCATATTATGATCCCGACCTCTAGGCGTCAAATCAAAATCAGTAAATCCCAGGTTATGACCGGCATTCACATGCGCCAGTACCCCCTCAAGCTGATTAACAGTTACTTCCTGAGCTACAAAAGACGTGTCCAAGATTTTCAACAAGGCATTCCGATGGGCCTCGGAACAAAGCAACAAAGATAATATTGAAATTTTGGAGGGCGTCTGCCGCAAGTGCTCCACAATCTTATAGTCACTTTTGCGAATCAACCTCATAAACTCTTCTACATCTTTAATCGACGTTTCTTTCTCTTTTGACTGGGAAGGTCCTCCTTCATTCACTTTGGCTTTGCCTCTAGCAATCCTTTCAGCCTCGATTTCGGGTAAAGTGAAGATTCTACCACTACGGGTCATGCCTCCCGCTCCAACAAGATTGCCCATTGCCCCTGTTGGCTGGCTATCCACATTAATCTTTTCCCCGTTGCAAAAAGCTTCCAACCCATAATTCCATGGAATGGCTTTCGTACTCTCATAAAGAACGGGTCCTGCTTTCGTTATTGTGATAGTTAGCCGCTTGGCGGGTGCTGATATCGTAATAGTCTTTCGTGGAATTGTAATTGTCGCGACCTCACTCTGCTTTTCACATGTTACCTCACCAGGTTTTTCAAAAGCAGTGCGGTCAAACTGCAAAGTTCCCTCATCAATCATGGCCTGAATGCCTCTCTTCAAATCAATACAGCCCTCTGGTCGGGTCCAACAATCCAAACAGTACTCATCACATCCGGGGAAGACCCCTCCTTTCAACAATCTGCTTTTAACATAGCTCAAAGGTGTCTTCAGATCATTTACGTCCATAACCAAATCCAAATCCTCCTCTGTCAGAACAGCATTCATCCATGATTCGGCATTGGTTTCTGTACAATATTGGGACCATCTTGACTGAAGTTAATGACTTTACTATCAATCAAATCTTGGACTTTGTGTTTAAAAGCATGACAACTCTCGATATCATGTTCGGGTGCCCCAGAATGAAATTCACACTACTTACTAGTATCATACCCGTAAGGAAGTGCTCCTGTGGGTGGGTCCAACGTTCTCTTTTCAACCAGATTCAAACTTAACAGCATCTTAAGCAGTTCTGCATACGTTGATGGAGGTGTATCAAATACCCTCTTCGGCTTCCCATTCTGGATCCTTCTCTGAGCAGGATTATGCCTTTGTTGTTGTTGATGTTGTTGTTATGGTTGTTGTCGTTGTTGAGGTATAGGGATCGTCACACTAGCAACATGTTGTTGAATATATTGATGCCTACCTCTACCTCGTCCTCGACCACCATACACTGCACTGGCGTCTCTTTGTCTTTTACCACCAAAGACCTTTTTTGCACCTCCTACTGAGGTCGATTCACCGGCTTGAATCTTACCAATTTTGATGCCATTTTCAATCCGTTCTCCCATGAGTATCATGTTAGAGAAACTACCCATCGAGCAATTGAGCAATTTATCATAGTACATCCCCAAGAATGTTCCAACAAAAATATCAATCAATTCCCTTTCAACCATAGGTGGGTGGACTCTTGCAGCCAGATCCCGCCAACGCTGGGCATACTCCTTGAAACTCTCCCCGTTCTTCTGAGAAAGACTTTGAAGCTGGACCCTATTTGGTGCAAGGTCACTGCTGTATTGGCAGTGTCTGATGAAAGCATCAGCCAATTCTTTCCAACTTCCAATCTATGCAGGCTCTAGTCCCATGTACCATTCCAGCGATGGTCCTGACAAACTATCTTAAAAAAAATGCATGAGCATCTTCTCATCATCAAAGTAAGCAGACATCCTCCGGTAATATGAATGCACATGAACCTGTAGGCATGTATCCCCTTTATATTTATCGAAAGTGGGAGCTTTGAACTTCAATGGCACCCTCATCCCAGGAACCAGCCCCATGGTAGCCATGTCCAAACCTGCAGAATTTCGATTTGCTATACCTCTTATCTGTTCCTCCAGCATTTTAATCCTCCGATCATTATCAGTGGGACCCTCAAAGCCCATGCCTTTCCCAGAAAAGGCATTTACCTGACGATCTCTATTCCAGTACGGACCCTCATTACCATATCTGTCATAAGCAGCATTACGACCATGACCATGACCACTTTGGAAGAACCTGGGATCATACCTCAGATTGCCAAGCTCTTGATTAGCAGCCACTGTCCCAAAACCAGTATTGAAAGGACCCATCCCAGCACCATTGATATTCACATTGCCAAACCCAGCATTGTCGTAGCCATTATTACCATCACCTTGATTGTTATCACCAAACACTCCGTTGTCGAAGCCCTAATTATTGAAGCCATCATTGCCATCCCGATTTCCAAAGCCAAGACCCTGATTGTTGTCACTAAAACCAGTATTGATACCAACAATCCTGTTGGTTTCCATGTTCCCATTAACATTATCAGCATTTCTGTTACCAGCGTTGCCATTGCCGTTGCCAGTACCGTTCTCACCAGCATTTGATATCACTTCCTCCCTACGAGGAGTCTCAACATGAACAGAGTTGTATTCAGTATTACCAGCCGCTCACGCCAGCAGCGGTTGCACCAGAGTTTGAAGATGTTCCTGGCCCTTGGCCACAGCTTCCATTGTCTGCATGAATTGGGCCAACCTATCCCGAATCTCCTGCATCTCAGACTGTACTTGATCCATGATCTTCTTACTGTTGCTTCTTGTAGCGTACCGGTGAATTCTCTGTTCGTCAATCTTGAAACAACCTGTAAGATGCAGGAGATAAGATTCGAGCTCAAAAAAGTACCTGCCATGCAATATGAATATGCAAATGCACACGTGTAAATATGCAACAGGTTAATTTCCCCGCCCCCCCCGATTCTAGTTCTGGAGAAGAAGCCATAACGACAATGGAGTCCCAAGTAAGCAAGAGTAGAATCAGAAACCTCATACATAAACAAATGCCAAGAGGCAGAGTACAAAGGTACAACTGAATACAACTGAAAAGACCTCGGCCAACAAGCCTGGCGATGGTCAAAATACAAGTACGAATAACAAGAGAAAAGCGAAGATAAATCAGGACGGATGGCGCGCCCGGACATCTTCCAATAGTCTCAACGTCTCCGGATGACCTGGTCTGGAGATTAGTTCCTGTATCAGTAATGCGTGTCGCTCAACAGTGGATCTCAGCTTTTTGGCGTCCTCTACACAGGCTCCCCTGCCAAAACACTCATCAAGCCTGCATCTCTTAAAGCCAACCTTCAGTTCACAACCCCTAGCTTCTTGGACCATGCTACTTACTCTAGACTCAACGTCACGTCTAAGAGATGCCTCTTCAGCAATCTTCGCATCCTTAGCATTGAGTTGCTCCTCTAACTGGGAAATCTGAAGCTTCAACTCATCTTCACGCTCCTTATGGCTAGTAAGCGTGGCATTCCACAAAAATTCCCATTTGGAAAGTTGAGAATAAGCCTTATTCAGAAGCTTTTTTTTAGTAGCAAGCACACTACTAACACCATTTAGGGCTACTCCTACTTTCTCTCTCCTGCTGGTCTCTTCAGTCAAATCTGAACCCAACCTATTAATCATCTCAGTCTGCTTCTTCAAAGTGAAGGTTGCCTCACTCTTCTCATGTCGAAGCTGGAAAATCTCTTTCTCTAGCTCTTCATTTGCTCTCTGCAACTCTTCCTTTTCAGCCAGCAGCTTGTTATACTTCTCAATCTCTACTGAAGTAGGTTCCTCAATCACCGGAAGATACAAAGTTTCTACAGCAGGATATGGCATCAAAGAAGTCCTAACTCTCTCATGGATCCAGAGCCGATAAGGATTATAAGCTCGACTGTCACTCTTGCCAAGCAATGTCTTTCCTCATCTGTGAATATTACCCCAAGCACGCCTCAATCTGACCAAAACATCTCCATCTAATAAACCCGTGAGATACAGAGATTCCTGTATCTCGTCTTCAACCGGAGAATCTCTCAAAGCATAGCCAAACTGTCTCACAAGCAGAGAAGGGTTATAGTTAATACGACCTTTTCGTCCAATCAAAGGAACGTTCGAAAAGCCACTGCAACTATATATAATATTCACTCCGAGCAGGTTCCGATCAAACCAAACAATATTCTCATCACACAATCCCATCAATCTGGAAGACCAATCTAAAGTACCAGCAGTATCAACAAAAGGTCCCTTCTTAGGAAGATGTCCTTGAAACCACCTGTATAGAAGAGGTACACAGCAAGAAACATTCTTTCCCCGATGCTTCTCATTCTTATAGTGAATAGAATGATAAACGTCACCCAAGAGAGTAGGCACCGGATTCTTCGAGGCAAGAATAAAGAAAGCATCTGAGTCAACAAAATCAGGCAAGTTAGGGAACAATACAATCCCATAAAAGCAAACAGCCAAAATAGCACTGAAGACAATCCAACATCCATCCTTCGCACACTGCGTAGCCTTCTCAACCAAGCAAGAAAGATGAAAACCATAAGCTCCATTCAACTTGACCAAACCTCCGGGGAACTCAGAAGCATCTAAACTGACAATCTCAGCAAGCTTAGCCAACTCAGGCTCAATATCCTCGTGAATAAAAGGTATCTGATCTAACACAGGAACTCCCAGCATATCAGAATATTCCTCCAAAGTAGGAGCCAAAATAAAATCAGGGAACAAGAAGCATCTCAACTGAGGCTCGTAAAACTGCATCAAAGTATACAATCCAGTCGTCTCAAACATAGAAGGTCTGCACAACAAACTGAGCAGCTTCCCATAAGACCCTCTAAACTCAGACCTCACTCTCTGATCTGCTAGAGCAACCAACTGCAATAAGGAACTGATATCTGGAGAAGGCAACATGTAAGCAACTGTTCTCTTCATGGACTCCATGTCTGGCAAGAAGAACACTAGAATCTGAGGGGAAAAAACACACCTGTAACATAAATACACGTTAATGAAATGCAAACATGAAAATGCAAATGCATATGCAAACAGGGGATCAAGTGCAATGCTGAAGAACTGTGTTGTGCTCTACTGCCACTTGAGAACCATCAGATCTTCTCCTCAAACCAAACCAACCACAAAATAACCCTCACATCCAAGTCTCACTAACAGAGACAAACCAGGTGTTCTGAGGCCAGAGTTTTCCTACAAAAATACCCACCTGCCCCTCACAAGTATGTACTTAACTCGCAGACGAGGTACGACATCCTATGCGGTCATCAGCGTCACAGACTTTCAAGAGCGATGATACGATACCCAGAAGGTGGGGCATCATCATCCCTTGAAGAGGCCTCACTTAGCCGAATCCCAAATGATAGGTTCCCAGAGTCGACAACCCTCAAATCCAACAACCTATCGAGCCCAAAGGGCCAGGCAAGATGCCATCAAAGAGAATCTCGTCTGAGTGTAAATTTCGTAGCTAGCTAGTGCGAGCAAAGCAAGCAGGCTAACCACTACTCTCAACTTCTAAGTCTATGTGCACTCAAGCCCAGGTCTGGCTTATCTCTCAAACTAACCCTCTACCCACAACACAATAACAAATATATACAGTACTGAAAGTAAAGACAGAAAGATAAATACATACAAAACCCCAGACGGGAAAACAAACGCTAGGATTGACTCGCATAGGGAACCGTTAGAATCCCCAGCAGAGTCGCCAGCTGTCGCTACTGCGAAAATCGGCGCCGGCTATGACAGAAGAGTTGCCACCGTGCGTTATTTATCCCACAAGAGGGAAAGGAAACGCTCAGAGTAAACCTAACGCAAAGAGGGAAAGGAATGGTCATCGCAACCAAATCCTGGATTCGGGAGTCGGTTACGCAAGGGGAAGGTATTAGCACTCCTCACGTCCGTCGTACTAGACGGGATCCACGCTTGTTTTCTATCTAAGGGTATGTTTATCTATCTACTCTAAAGGTCTGGGTTAAAAATAAAATAAAATGACTCGGCAAAGTATCACACTTTATGCCTACGTATTCCCGTCTAGAACGAGAAATCAGATTCAACGTAGTTCGTCTAACTACAGGTTAAAGGGGGGGGGGGGGAGGTTGCTCGCCGAGATATCGCATCTCGTGCCTACGTACTTTCATACAACATGAAAGATCAGAGCAAACGTAGTTCGGGCTACGGAAGACACAAGTTTGTCTGACAGTTTTTTTATCTCCTTGTGAAAGTATTTTCCTGATTAAAGGTCCAAGAGAACAAAAGCAGAGTTTGAATGTTTGTTTGAATCTTTTACGAAAGAAATGTTTTTTAGGATGTTTGCAATCTCAGTCGCACTAGAGAATATGACCCAGGAGTGAATGCTTCGTATGTCACCCAAAGGGTACCACACTAACATCCAAATTACTGGAGAGAGACCCTCCACCAACCTTTTCCCAGATAGCTTAAGGCTCGTAACGCACGACTTCAATTAACCTTATTACTGTGTTTTTGAATTGTTTTGAGATGAGAAGAGAAAGACACCCTAAAACTATGGTTGAAAGGGAATCTACCTACAGTTATCATGCATGGGTCAAAACCTAATGTCTGTCATAATTCCCTCTTGCACAGAGGAAATCAGAGATCCTAGGGGAAACAGCAAAAGAAAGCAAGAAGTAAACAGTAAACAGTAAAATGCATGCTATGCAACAGTACAAGCGAGGCAAGGGAGTCCGGCTGAACCTCAAACCTAAGAAAACAACAGGCAAGAAGAGACAAGCTCCACCTCAAACCTAGAGGTAGGCAGCATAAGCAAACAGACAATACAACAAAAGAAAAGAAACAGGTAAAGCAGCCCAAGCACAGCAACAGTCTTCAGCAGATAGCAACTTCAATACTCAACAGCAGCAGCTCTAAACAGCAAATCCTCTTGACAGCAAAGTTGACAACAAAAAGGCTTCATCTTCAAGCTAGCTTCTATCTTCAAGCTTCATCAAACTTCATCTTCAAGATCACACTCCAAGCAAAGGATTAATCACTAAGATCAAGGTTGCAATGTTGAGAACCAAATGAAAACCAATGGAAATCATCAAGTACCAACATTGAAATGGAAAGGTATCCTCAGAGTTCTACTCAACTATGGGCATACCACACATCCCTCCAAAGGAGAGATGGAGTTTCCCTCGGAGGACTTTACATCATTGGATATAATAGAAGCACACAATGCATTCTATGTTTGATGAAAGAATCAAAACTAGTCCTAATGGCTCTTCCTAAAACCCTAATTTCCTAAACTTCTAATAAAAGCTCCTAAGAGAGAAGAAAGCTTCAACTCCAAGCTCCAATCTTCAAGCCACAGAAGCTACACCAAATCTAGAAGACCTCCCAAGAAGGAATCCAAGCAAATCCAACTCCAAAGTCACCAACAAAACCAAACAAACAAAAGCACTAAAAAATAGAACACCACAAGCACAAGCAACTTGCAAAATACAACTAAAATATAAAACAATGTTGTAAAATTCTAATAAATTTCCTAGGGGAAATACATGTTTTAACAACCTAGGGCTAAAATATTAAAGCCGAATTCAACTTCTAAGTCACCTAAATAATTTCTAGATTGAAGGGTATCAAGGTGATCCACAAGTTTGGGAAGGCTCTAATCTAAACACCTAAAACATAACCTAAATTTGTTCTAAAACTCTAACAAAAATTCTAAGGGAACATGGATATCTACCCTAAAACATATTAAAAAATCAAAGCCAGATTCAACACCAATTGGAAGAACAAAATTCAACAAGACAGATGATCAAATATGCAAATATTAAAGAATTAAACAAAATAAGAAAAATCAAATTAAATTGAAAAATGCATGAAAATGCATTTTATTGATTTCATAAAATCACAAATTCTCTCAAGATCATGGAGATATTTTTAAAATAATTTTTGGATCAAGAATGAATTTATTGTGATTTTTAGAATCAATAATGCATTAAAAATAATAAAAAATGAAATAAAATAAATTCAAATGCTGAAAATAAACCACGGCCACAGGATTGCATGATCGGTCCACTGATCCAAGCGCTGAGGGCATGCCACTTCATTAAGTGAAACTACTGCATTTTGATGTTTAGAAAGTCAAATAAAACTTTATGTCGTGGCCGTTGGATGATTGGCTTAGTCATTGGTCAAAGAGTGATCCAAAGGTCATGAGCTCATCTTCTCTAAAATTCAGACTGGCCTGAGTGAGAGCAAGCGCAGTGGCCGGAGAAGACTCAGGTCGTCTTCTCCGGTGAAGGTCCTGTTACAGTCAACCAAAAATCACAAAGTTTATACCAAATTCACTCAGTTTCTCACGAGGATTTCAAATCTCCAACTCAAATCATCCAACTCTCAAAGGATTTCAAAACACGAAGCAATGTTCAGAAATGTCATCCAGATCAAACATCACCAATTGCAAATCTAATGATACAAAAATCATCCTCATGCTACATACATCACTCTGGCCTATCTAGATTGCTCTAACTCTCCATGAATCAAGAGATTCGAATCCAAACAGAATTACTATGTCATGAACAACCATCATCAAATGTCTCCAAATTAATCCTAAAACGATCTACATCTTGCCTAGATCCTAACCACAAGTTCAAATCTAACTACATCATGCTAATTCATGTGGAATTTTGAAAGTTACTAACCTGTTGTAGATCTAGTAACAGATGCACTTGGAGCTTGATTCTCTCTCCAAAACTCTCCAGATACGTTCAATGATGCACTAGGAAGAGTTTGCAACCTTCAATTTGCACTGAATTGCCCTGGAACTCAAAACACGATTTCACTTGCTCCTCTTGAAAACTCAACTGGAACTTCAGCTTTCTGGCACGAAAATGGTTCCAAAATTGATCTGAAATCAATCCAATGAATATATAGAATGTTTCCATGGGCTTTTGAATTCAATTTGTGGCCCAATCCAGCCAATTGCATTTTCTGATTTCCTCTTCAAAATTTCACATGACAGTCACGAGTTGGCCATGGAAACTGTTCTAGAATCTTCCCTTTCAATTGCACATTGCCTTGTGAGTGTATTCAGACCAAAAGGAGCACTTGAAATGCCTTGGTGAAGAATTTGGATGTGTAACTTGCATTTGAAGCAACCATATGATAACTTGTAAAACTTGACCTAAGCTCAAAAATCTGGTAATGCCAAAGTGTCTAGAATTCAATTTCCATTCAAAAAATGTAGTTACTTGACATGTTTTGGTCCTTTAACTCAAAAAATCAATTTTCCCTCCTTAATCCATTTGAAAATCTTCCTTATTCAAACCAAGTCTTGCTATGAGCCCAATCAATCCATCATGACCTCCTAACTAGCCTAAAAACCACATTTTGAACAACTTTCATGTTGAACAAAAATCCATTTGACAAGTGCAAGTTGGAAATTTTGACCTATGATTGAAAATGACCTATAATCTCACTTTCCCAAAATACCCCTGACTTGTAAACCTCATAACTTGAGTTCTACAAATCAGATGGAAGACTTCTAGTACAATTTAGAAATATAAGATCATGAGGAACAACTTTGATGTTGGCCAAAAGTTCAGGTCAAACCTCCTTCTAGGTCAAAAATAGATTTGAAGTCATACGATTTTCACAGACAAATTTCAGAGGCATCTGAGGACTTGTAACTTGTCTGGGTCATTACTTGAGTTCTATAAATCCCCTTGAGGACTTATAGTACTAAAATTAAAGGTATTGAGATGCTCTACAAGTTTCATGTTGGCCAAAGATCCATTTGAAACTTGTATCTTGACTTATATGGTCTTGGAGTTAGGCACTAAATAGGGAATTTTGCACTAAAACCCTAATTTAGCAACTTCCCACACTCTTGATTCTTCTTGACTTGATCTTGGAACAACACCACAAATGTCTTAACATATCATTTCATGAACTCCATGACCTAAAAGTAGGCTTTGATACTCTTCAATTGCACAGCTGACCTAGGATTGACCCAGATGAAACCCTAATTGCTTGCACCTCAACTATGGCTCTTGCATTTGACACAATGACTTGATTAAGCTCTCCCATGGCCCTCTAGGCATTCTATGAGCTCCATACACATCCTCTTCTCACATTCAACACATCACAACCCTCTGATGGGCTTCAGTTGATCCTCAAGTTAGGAGAAGATTCACACTCAAACATCTAAACCCTTAGGCACTCAAATCACCTCCTGATGACTTTGACCACTCCTCAATCTTGAATGAGACCTCTTGCTAGGTTTCTCTTGAGAAGAATCACACTTGATCTCCTACTATATGAATGATATCATGATATGCAAATGATATAATGATCGCGACTTTCTATGTCTAGCAAATCTAACTGCAAGTGCACAGTCTATCGCGTAGTAATAATAGATATCGATCCCACAGGGACTCGTAATCAATCTAGTATTATCGGGTGTTACGGTGTTTAGCTAGGTCGGTAAGGTTTTAAGTGAATAATAGCAGAATAAATGCGTAAACTAAAGGGAACTAAAGCTTTTACTTAAGATACGAATTTATGAATCGATATGCAATAATTTTGTTCTTCGGGGATTCGACAAATGACTGGCGTATTAAGTGTTTTCAAACTTAGTTTAAGAAAAAAATAGTGATCTAAAGACTTTTGTCTCACGATGGTTGTTGACGCTAGTCGCAACTCTAAGGCGGAACGTATGTTGTCGCTATCCCGTTCGGGGTTAAAGTTACTTTTTGAAAATCTCTAAGTTCTAATCCTTTTTAAAGCGCTTTCGTTGTTTTTAAATCGAATGCCTAGTTTTTACTATCTGGTCTTAGCCGCAGTTGTCGCTTGTTGGTTCGTACCTTAGTTAATTTCCCACTGTCGTGGCAAAACTATTTTTAAATAAGTTCTCACTGTCGTGACGAACATTTACTTAGAAATTGTAATTAAAAACTAAAACCATAAATGAGTTTTGAAAAGAGAAAGATTACGCCAATTATTATCAAATCCCGTCCGAATTATTATTACATATTGACTACTGCAATTTAGCTAGACATGGAAGAAGAATTGATAATGCATAAATAAAAGCAGTAATTTAGAACATACATCATAATGAAAATTGCAATTACGATTAAAATGAAAACCTGGAAATATCCCAATTGGCTTTTGGGCAGATCCTCCACAATGTTGGTAGGATTCTGGTCTTTGTGCCAATTGATCGTACAAGAAAAGGGAAGTACAAAAATACCAAAGAATACAGAGAAGAGAAAGAGAAACAAATAAGAATATGATGAAGGTAAAGTTGCTCTGAAGATAAATTGGCAGCACTTCGTTGTCTTGAATGCCGCTCCCTTTTTCAGGTCCCAACCTCTTCCTTTTATATAGAGAGAGTATCTAACGGTTATTCCTTCAGGAAGTGGGTTTGAGGCAGAAAAGTAGGAGTTAGTGGTCACTCTTTTGGTCTTTGAGGGGGAATTATAGCACGTGATCTCATTCTGCACGTTCTGGGTGCATGACGGTCGTCATGGATGTGTGACGGTCGTCACACGCATGACGAGCGTAACGGCTATGTGACGGTCGTCACATCAGTAGAACTCGTATCTGCTGTTTTTCTCTTGGTTTTTCATCTAGTTTTCACCTGTTTTTGCTCCTTTTCTTCATATTGCTTTGCTTGGATATGTTTTTTGAATACCTGCATAATACTTAGACAAATAGCATGGAATGCCCCGAATTCGGAGTGAAACCAGTCAAATATTAGTTAAAACACATGTCATTTTATATATACAATTTCGCGTTATCAAACTCCCCTAAACTTGAATCTTTACTTGTCCTCAAGTAAAAGTTGGGAAAAGTTAAAAATGTGGGAAACACGCGGCACGCTTCCCCTTTTCGAAAGGTTTTTCAAATCATAAGTTAGGAAGGTCGGGTCTTAAATTGAAACAAAACACATACGGTGGTGACACTGAATTGTAAGCCTTCGAAGGCCTCCCTTTTATGCAAGCCAGTTCCAATCATGCTACTGCAGCTCGGCGTCAAGTTCCTTGCAACAAGTTTTACCCGGTTTGTTCTGGCGCAGTCACATTAAGCCCGTTATCCCTATATATTCATGGCAAGTCAACCTATTAGTGGCTATGATCTCTTTTCTATTTCGATTCTTCTTTGTACATACGCTTATGCTATTGATTTCCAAAGACTTTCTGTACCGTTGGGCTAAATGCTCGGGTGAGGAGCACCTAACTTAGAAGGAACATGTCTTTATACTCAGGCTATATGGCTTTTCTTCTTCATGATTTTTCATTTTGAACTAGAGATCACACACTTATTTGCATCGGTTTCATTGCTTAGAATCTTTTAGGATGGTGCTGACTGCTTGTATAAACTACTGGGGGCTACGTTTGAGTAGGAGCTTGAAGCTTCGGTACGTGTAGGTAGTGAAACGGACTCGCATAAACTGGAGGTCTAAGGTGTCAAGACGGTAATGGAATTGTTAGAATTTTCTTCTCGGGATTTCCATACATGATTGAACTTTGGCGTGTCCTCGTGATGCTTTGAGGCAAGGAGTTTAAAAATTTCTTTGTATATGTCATATGAAGTGCGGGGAGTTCACGTAACGGAGATATATATATATATAAGAGCTTATTTGCCGAAAATTAAAATTACTTTAAATTGAGAATTCGAAAGAAAAAGTACAGTGGGAAATAGGAAATAACATGAAAAAGGGAAATAAAAAGGGAAATAACGGTCCGCTCCCACACTATCTCAATCAGTGTCCGCACTGATTTGAAAGAATGCGGAAGGGAGGAATATAAAGGAAATAAAGAAAAACAAAAATGACAAAAGTGAAAAATACTAATATTCCCGTCCTCGTCCTCGATCTATTCCTCGACCTCTGGTTGGGGCGTCTCGTGCGGCGAGGTTCAGAGCTCCGGTGTGGAATATGTAATCACGGAGGCCGTCGACTCGCACAGTGAGGTGTGCCATCTATCGGCCATGCCGAAATGGATATCGTGAATCATCTGCAAAGATTGTTGAATTTGACCGGTTTGCTCTCTCTGCCATGCTTCAAATTCCTCAGCCCTTCGGTTTTGCTGCTCCATCATAAGCATCATCTGGTTTTGTTGCTCGATGCAGCGGAGGAGGGCCTCAGATGGGTCATCAGTAGCAGGACGGGGGCGGCGGCGCGTGGAAGGGCCTTCGGCAGCAGCTGCTTGTGATGGCTCAGGCTGGTCGGCTCTGTCTAGCTCCTCTTGAACTTCGTCCCTGGGCTCTTGGATATTATCCTGTGTTGGGGCAGCAAGGGCAGTGGTGTCGAAGAGCCAGTTGGCTCTGTCCTCTGGATGCATCCGGGTGCGCGAAGGCATGATGATGCTCTGGATAGTGGGGCCTCGCACTACAGGATGATATCTCCCATCACGGTGGGCCTTGATGAGGTGGGAGGCGCGGCAGTGGTCGGTGTCCAGAAAGACAGGGGGCATCTGGCGGAGTGTCTGGAGGCGGTCGCCAAGACCGAGGCCTATGGCGATGGATGTGATGATGCCACCGAAATAGAAAGGTTTAGAGCTGCGGTTACAATTGGCTTGAATGTGAGCCAAGAGAAACGGGGCGGCGTTAACCGGTTCCGAAGCGAACACGCAGCGGAGGAAAAATAGCTCCTTGGAGTTGACCTTATGGTTACTGTCACGAGCGAATATTGTGTTGCCCAACACGCGGTGGAAGTAGTGGATAGTTGGGTTGTGGATATGAGTGGCGTTCAGAGTGTCCCAACTGTCTAGAGAGGTTCTGGTCAGTCGGTTCCAGAGAGGGAAGGCCTCTTGGTAGAACTGATCGGAGATGCGGTGGTGAGCATCGTCGCTGTGAGTTAACTGTAGAATGACGGCGATGCGGTCCTGGGGGAGCTGATATTCAGTGCCGAACAGACGAAAGCAGGCGGCGCCGTAAAGTTGGTTGGTATCGCCAGATGATGTTGTGTATGCGAAAGAGCTGAGAAACTCCAGAGTGAGTTGCTCGTAGGTGGGTTGGGGATTGGTACAGAGATGCTAGATGCCGGCTCTCTGCAACATCCAAGTGACGCCATCGAGAATCTCGAGTTCTATCAGAGAATCCAAGTGAGCATACCGGGTCGGTTGAAGCGACCGTTTGGTGAAATACTAGGAAGTTGGTCTGCTGTCGTTCGCCGGCCTCTCCTTCTCGGAAGGTGATGTTGCTCAAATCGGGGTTTGCACTGGTTTGTCTGGCCATTTTGGTGAGAGAAGTGCAGAGGTTTGAGAGTAGGGAGTTTCTGAGAATGGTGAGGCAAGGGAATGCAGAGGGTAATATATAAGTATGAATTGGAGGTTGAAAATGGTGGAGGTTTTATGGGGGATTCAGAGGGTTTGAGTGGGTTTTAATATTGGGATAGTGGGGAATTAGGGGAGAGGAAGTGGAGAGGGGCGCAACTCTGTTTTAGACAGAATTGGGGTTTTTACTGCGTGACAACCGTCAGGGATGTGTGACGGTCGTAACACGCATGACGACCGTCAGGGGAATGTGACGACTGTCACAGCAGCAAAGTCTGCAGAACTGCAGAATTTTGCTTGTGGGGCGTTTTAACAGTGGAGAATATGATATTTTGACTTATGATGGACTAATGAGAAAATAAAAATTAGCAGGAAACATAATTAAGGGAAATACTGAAATGAAAATAACATTAAATCGAAAAATGAGTTTAAGGTAATACAATATCCAAAAAGAGGAAACAATTGCAAAGTGAACTAATGTAAAACAATGTAAAATGCAGTAAACTTAAATTAAAGCGAAAACTAAAATGTCACTCCGTCGGTTTCTTCAAATTGTTGACCTGCTGAATAACGTCATTAAATTGGTCGCTAACCAAGTCCATGAAGGTAACGAAATCCATGTGAAGCCGCGTTAATTCATCTTTGATAGTGGTTACTTCTAGCTTGAGGTCGTCTACAGTTCTTAGAACAGAGTCTAGCTTGTCTGTGTTTTGTTCAGGCGTGGGGTCAGGAAAATTATGGTAGTTAGGAGGGGTCTCAGGATCGATCTCCACTTCGGACTCATAATCTTGGTAGTACAAATAGTCATGTTCTTCTGAGGTTTGATCATTGTCATACATGTAAGCCTGAGGTGTGGAGTGAGGTGATGGAGGTCCCATAGGCTCGTCCAATTCATAAAGCCAATTGTCTTTGTTATGGATACTGGTTAGCTCATGGTTGGGCAATGTGAAAAGGTGGACAGGTTGATCAGCTATGAGGTATTCGTAGGCTCCTGGTCCTGAGGTACCTAGAATGCGTCTGTTGAAGCAGAACTGTGTTGAACCCCAAAATTTGCCCAACTTTTCTTTACCTAGCTTGTGTTTCATTTCATGCACATTAGCATTATCATTTGCATTTCATTGACATGTATGCAGGAGATCAAGAGGTATGATTACCAATCAAGGGCTACACAAGACTTTGAAGCTAGCTGGGAGGCCTATTCAGGTGTTCAAGGGTTGATATCCTTGTCAGAGAAGTTAAAAGATCCTCAAAGAGATTGATTGAAGCCGAGAGGGTGTGTCTCCTAACTTGAGAGTTGTGGGAAGTTATCAGATGATTCTGAAGCCATGAAGTTAGACTTGAGGTCTTAAGAGAGCTTATAAGAAGTGTTGAAGATCACTTTGAGGCCTAGACAGGTCATTGTGGAAGATTAAGAAGGCTCAGCCATGAGTGGTGCAGCTAGGGTTTGACTGGGTCAACCCTAAGTCAACTGATGATTTGAACAAGGTTGAGACATAATCCAAGAGCCATTTGATCATGTATTGGTACATTAAGATGTTATAAGGATGATTCCAAGGTTAACACATCATGATTGAAGAGTTTGAGAAGTTTCAGGCTAGGGTTTCTAAGGCTTGACAGTGTAAAATCCCCTAGTTTGACCCCTATCTTCAAGGCAGTTTAGCTCAAGATGTGATTGTCATCTCATCTTACCCCCAACATGATTGTTGTAGAGCATGATTCTAGCTTTAATTTGAGTACTAGAAGTCCTTGATAGGATTTTTAGAGCTCAAGTTATGGCTTTGACAAGTTACAAGTCATCTGAGGAATGTGAATTTGGAGCTTGAAAGTTACCCAACTTGCATGAAACTTTTGCCCTAGAAGGATGATTCCTATGAACTCTTGCTCAACATTAATGTTGTTCCTTATTCTCTTAGATTTCTATAGAGTACTAGAAGTCCTTGATAGGATTTATAGAACTCAACTTATGGTTGGACAAGTCAAGGGTATTTTGGACATTTGGTGATTATAGGTCATTTGTGATCATAGGCCATTTGCATCAACTTAGAGGTCTCAAATGAAATTTTGTTCAACTAGAAAGTTGCTCAAAATGGTGTTTTAACCTTGACTATGCATCAAGGAGGCATTGAAATGGCTCAAGGAGAGACTTGGTTCAAGAAATTTTGAAAAAAGAAAGAATTAAAAGGATTTAATGGCAAAAAATTCAAAAAATTCATTTTGTGACCAAATGAAACAAAATTATAGGTCAAATTGATTGGAAAATGATTTTAGAAACAATGGCAATGTTAGAATTTTGATTTGGGATCATTTGCATAACATTCCATTTCATTTCTTCATGATGAAGCAACATATCCAATTCATACCTTTGGCTTGCAAACAAGGAAGATAACTTATCAAACTCATTCAAAATCTCATGAGAACTTGATTACACACATAGCCATGCCAAGAGGGAGTCAGAATGGTGATTGCCATGGATGAGATTTTGAAAATCCAAAATCTCATTTGGATGAATCCAGAAGTTTCTAGACAATCCCAATTACTTCTATATAAGTCGTTGAGTGAACTCAGCCATTTTTTTGGAAGGAATTGAAGCTGGTTGCAGAGAGGGAGATCAAAGTTTCATGAATGCAAGTTGAGATCGAGTTTTGAGTTCAATCCATAACCAAGCCAATTTGAGGTGTGTATTAGCTTCAGAGGGAAATTTGGAGTGAATCTGGATTGTTATGGAGTCTGAATCGTGCAAGAACCACTTCTGTTACAAGCTTGAACACAGGTTGGTGAATTTCTTGATTATGCATGATTTAGGCAGTGATAGATAGAAATTCATATGTGGTTAGGATCATGATGGTGAGTAGTTGGATTTAGGATGTTTAATTGCTTGATTAGAGATGATTTAGGTCAGATGCCATTTTTGGTTGAGATTGATATTTCATGATTCATATGTTTTGAGGATGAATAATTGGTATGGTTGAATTGCTGGGAAGATTCTGGTCAAGATCCATTCAGGAATCGTGGCAAATGGTTGGCTGTAGAGGAAGTTAGGGTTCTGCAGGGGTGACCAGAAAAGCCACCGGCGATGGCTGGTTCGCGCGCAGGTTTCAGGTTCAAATTGGGGAAGACGAAATCCTCACCCTCCATTCAAGCTGAAGACTTGACTTGGCCCATTGATCTAAGCGCGTGTGTTGTGCCAGGTACCCCTCCCTCAAAACTCACCGTTTTAATTACTCTTTGAATGGACTGAATGAGCACGAGTTCGAATCCTGGCTTGTGTGTGTTTTTCTTTCATTTTAATTGCTAAAGAAAATGCAAGTGGATCCAAGCGCCTGGGCCTATGAAGTCCTTGTTATCTACACCCCCTTTCTGACCCAACCCAAGAATTAAACTGTTAATACTTGCTATTTGCCACGCGCTTTTTATTAATTTCCTTTTATTTTCTTTATTTTCATCATTTCATGTGACTTAGAGATTAATTCATAAAAAATAGGAAATTAACTCAATTAATTCCAAACTTTTTTCCCCTGATTCATGATTGAATCTAGAATTTTGTAGATAAAAAATATTAGGAATTCATGCATTTGTGATTTTATTTTCATTTTTTGAATATTAATTGATATTAAAATGGTCATGGTTGATACCTTGTTTGGATGAATTTTGTTTGAGCATTTGGTGAAGATTCTTGACTTGATTTTTTGTGTGTAGCTAGCATAGATATGCACGTTCCCCTTAGATTTTTATCACATTTTTGTGATGAAGTTAGGTGGTAGTTTTAAGTTGAACTTTAGGTGCTCTATTTTTTAGGGTTTATGCTTAGTACCTTGTGATTTAGGTTTTATTTCTAGGATTTGGTGGATGATTCAACCTCTGGATTTTGTATGGTAGATTCATGATTGAATTAGGGTCCCATATTAATTTTTGTAGGATTTTACAATTGGTTTTAGTATTTTAGTTAGGACTAACTTTAGTACTAGGTTTCAGGTGATCCTAACTTGCTAACTCAACTAGATTGATTTCTCTAGTCCCCTTAGATTAGGGTTTTGCCTCTCTTGCTCTTGGATGATGTTGAAGACAAGCTTGGGCTACCATGGAATGCTTGAAGAAGCTTGGATGTGAAGACTTCCCTTCCTGTGGTGTAGTGTTGATTAGGTGTTAAGATTAGGGTTTGCAGGCAGAGCTTCTAGATAGATTCTCTTCTTTCATAAACATGGAAGGTGTTGACCACTTCCATTCTTCCCTATGATGTAAGGTACCCTTGTAAAGGCCTCATCCCACCTTTGGTAGGATGTGTGGATCTTCACAAGTGGGTAGAACCTTTGAGGGTCCCTTTCTATGATGATGGAGTGCTTAGTGGTGACCTTTGGTCTTCACTCTGCTGTCAATCATCCAAACCTTTCTCTTGTTAGATGAATATTTCTCCCTTGCTAGAGGATGGATTTCCTTGTTAGAAGATTGAAGAGGCTAGAAGTTGGCACTTGCTATTGAAGACTGCCATTGAAGCTGAAGCTTGAAGACCAGTAAGAACAAGTTGACACTTGTGAAGGGAATCCAGTTGGGACCAAATGAAGAAGCTGAAGCTTGAAGTTGGAGAACAAGTTGATACTTGTGTGCTTAATGCATTGAGTGCCTGAAGGAACAAGTTGATACTTGCAATTGGGATTGAAGCCTGAAGGTGGAGTCTACTTTGGAGCTGAGGCTTGAAGAAGAGGGATAAGTTGGTACTCATGTTGGATGTACTGAAAGCTTGAAGAAGCAAGTTGACACTTGCCATTGAAGAGGATGGTCTTGAAGAACAGTTGAAGACTGAGGACTAAGCTGCTGTCAGAGGAGCTTTGCTGTGAAGTTGTGGAAGCTGTTGATCTGTTTTCTTTCCTGTCTGTTTTCTTTCTGTGCAACTGTATTGCTGTGACTTGTTTGATTTGCTTGATGCATTAGAATAAGTCCATATCTAGACTGATGTAAGCTAGGAGCATGATTGCACTAGAGGTTGAGTTGCTCTCTCTTCTTGTATTTTTACTGTATGGCTTTGCTTGCGGGTATTCGGTAGAGCCCAGCTCCCTTGCCTATGTGGTCTGTTTTGTTTGCTTGATAGCATGTTATTTCCTCTGTATGGTTGCAGTCACTCATATTTTGCTTGATAGCATGTTTTTCTTCTGTATGATTGCAGTTAGTCATATCTGGCTTGAGGTTGAGATGAGCTTGTGGAGGCTGATGTCCCACACACATTTCCTCCCTCACTTGCATTGCATGCATTTTACAGTCGTTAACTGTTTACTGTTTAAGCTGATGCTTTATCTGTTGCTGTTTATCATTGACATGATCCCCTAGGAATCTCACTTCCTTTGATAAGGAAGTGATGATTAGAACTTTAGGTTGAAACCTATGCATGATAACTTCTAGGAGTTCCCTGTTTTAAACTTCAACCATAGCATGAATCCTTGGCATGACAACATTAGGACTTGATAGTCTCCCCTTAGTTGAACCTGTTCGTTCTCTCTTCTCATCTCAAAACAAATTAAGATACAATAATAAAGGTTAACTAACGTCGTACGTTACGAGCCTTAAGCTATCTGAGAAGGATTGTTGGAGAGTTTCTTTTTAACAGTCTGGATGTTTAGTATGGTACCCTTTGAGTGACATGCGACACATTCACTCTCAGGTCATAGTATCTAGTGCGATATTGGTTGTAAACATCCATAAAAAACAGTTCTTTCGTAAAAGACAGAAAACAAACTTCAAACCTTTTGCCTCGTGGGCCCGTAATTCAAAGGAAGCTTTTCTGAAGAAAAGAGTGTTGTTAACTCCCAGTTCTACCGCAAACGGTAACGCCTAAGTCTCCAAGGGTCGAGCTGCATACGCCAAACTGCTGGAACTGTTTGTTAACCCTACTCGAAAAACAGATGAATCTGAATTCCAGTAATTCGTAGTATCCCGAACTACCTAAGCTCTGATCTCTCAAGCCTGTTGAGAGTATGTAGGCACAATACTGATGTATTGGCGAGTCACCTTCCCCGAAACCCGTAGTTAGTCGAACTACGTTGACTCTGATTTCTCATTCTCTGAAGAGAATACGTAGGCATAAAGCGCGATGCTTTGCCGAGTCATTTTCTTTTCTTTTCAGACCAGCCTTGATAGGCAGATAGATAAAACCAACCCGTCAGATAAACACAACAAGCATGGATCCCATCGAGTACGATGGACGTGAGGGGTGCTAATACTTTCCCCTTGCGTAACCGACTCCCGAACCCAGACAATGGTTGCGATGACCTTGTCTTATACCTTTTCGTCAGGTTTTTCTGATCGTTTCCTTTCCTGTTTTGAGGGATAAATAACGAAAGGTGGCGACTCTTCTGTTTTGTCAGCACCTTATTTTCGCGGTAGTGACAGCTGGCGACTCTGCTGGGGAAATGATAGTTTCCTGGGGATCCAACGTCCCTTATGTGAGTCAGTTTGGGGATCCAACGTCCCCTGCGAGAGTCAATCCTAGCGCTTGTATGATAACTTGTTGGGTTGTGTTTGTTTATCGCATTTTATTTCCCGCATTTTATTTTCAGTATGATATGATTATTTGTGCTGTTGTGGGAGGGGTATTCTGATGAGTCAGAAGCCAGACCCAGGCTTGAGTGTACCTAGCATTAGTTGTGGAAATTAGTGGGCACGTGCTTGCTTTGCAGGCACTAGTGTCTCATGAAATCGACGCTCAGACGAGGTTCTCCCGGTTGACTTCTTTTCCGGCCCTTTGGGCCTGAGGGGTTGTTGGTTTGGAGGATTGTCGACTCTGGGGACCGATCATTTGAATTCAGCTGAGTGAGGCCGCTTCAGGAGACGGTGATGCCACACCTTCTGGGTATCATATCACCCCTTTTGAATGTCTGTGACACTGATGACCGCATAGGATGCCGAACTTGTGTCAGTTTAGGTCCATACCTGTGAGCAGGGTTTGGTTTGTTGCAGGAAACCTTAACCTTCAGACTGCCTGGTTTTCTTGATAGTGAATCGGAGCTTCTCATCATCATATGTGTATTTGT
Organism: Lathyrus sativus; assembly: GCA_963859935.3. Classification (NCBI taxonomy): domain Eukaryota; kingdom Viridiplantae; phylum Streptophyta; class Magnoliopsida; order Fabales; family Fabaceae; genus Lathyrus; species Lathyrus sativus. Next base: position 213,497,327 of record OZ012736.1, on the reverse strand, counting down.
TCTTGATAGAGCAGATTTATGGTCCTGTATCAGAGGTTCTCATCATCAGAGGTGTATTTGTTCTTGACAGAGCAGAGTTATGGTCTGGTATCAGGGGTTACTTCTTATCAGAGATAGTGGTTGTTCTTGACAGAGCAGTATTGTGGTTTTGTTAATACAGAATCTTCACCTTCATCTCTTCAATAGCACAACCGTCTTAATCTCCTGCTGCATGATTGCATTTTACATTGTTTTGCATACTTCATTTGCATTTCATTAACGTGTGTCTGTGTTGCAGGTACTGTTTCCCCCAGTTCAGTTTTCTTGCCTTCTATTGTGCTTTTATGGGTTCTCTGAGGAAGACCGTGGCCTACAAGCTCCCCACTCCTGATGTTGTTCAGCTGTCTAGTTTGATTGCTTTGGCAGATGATTCTGTGAGAGGTGAATTCAGAAAGTCTTATTGGAACTGCTCAGCTTGGTTCGTAAACCCTCTGTGTTTGAGTTGAATGGGTTGCACGCCTTGTTGCAGTTCTACGATCCTCCTTTGAGATGCTTTACTTTCCAGGACTTTATTCTCGCACCCACACTAGAGGAGTATGCTGATTTGTTAGGTGTGCCTATCAAGAGTCAGATGCCCTTTGTTCACATGGATGTTGCGCCTAATCTGGCTAGCCTAGCCCCTTCACTTCATCTGGATGCCTCCGAGTTGGTCTTGTCTAGTTGGAACAGGGTTCCCGGTTTCTCCTTGCAGTTCTTAGTAGGAAAGGCCCAGCAGTGCGCCAAAGACGGATGTTGGGTCGTGTTCAACGCCATCCTTGCTTTGTGCATATATGGTATCATTTTGTTCCCCAATATGCCAGACTTTGTAGACTTTGACGCCTTTCACATCTTTGTAGCTGGGAATCCAGTACCTACCTTGATAGGAGATGTCTACCATTCCGTCCATTACAAAAACGAGAACAGAAGGGGTAAGAATGTCTCGTGCTGCATACCCCTGCTCTATAGATGGTTTGATAGTCACCTACCCAAGAAGGGTCCCTTTGCTTCGTCTACAGCCACAGCTGAGTGGTCTGAGCGCTTGATGAGTCTGTCAGCGGAGGATATTGTCTGGTTTGATAGAGATCGGTTGGGTACTGAGATTATCTTCAGTTGCAGTGGGTTTCCGAATGTGCCTTTGATAGGCAGGAAGGGCTGTATCAACTATAATCCATCTCTGCTGGTCCACCAGTTTGCTTATGCCCTGAGAGCTCCGCCGAAGGATGAAGAGGTGCAAGAATCTCTGTACCTCACTTGTCTTCTAGAATGGGATATGTTATCTAAGCTTCAACACGCTTGGAATGGTATCAATAAGTGGGGAAAACCGTTGCTGGGAAAAAGTAATAGCCAAGCCTACGCTCCGTATGTGACCTGGATCAGAGCCAGAACAGATATTATAGGGACGTCGTTTCCACCTGCCCAGCCAGAAAGCCCTCCAGTGATTGAAGAGCCTACCACCGTGCCTATTCAGCAGCATAATCAGGTGTTAGCTGAGAGAGATGAGCTAAAGAAGGCGAATGAAGAACTGGAGAAAGAATTGGCTCAACTTAGAAGCGAGAAAAGCGAAGTCGTCCATTCCTTCAAGAGGTAAACAGAGCTGGTGAACCAGTTAGGGAAAGATTTGACTAAGCAGATAGCTGAGCGCGAGCGTTTGGGTCGGGACTTCAAAGCCGTCAATTACGTACTGGCCACTAAGAAGCAGCACTTGGATGAAGCGTACCGGAGAATATCCAAGTTTAATCAGCATTGGAAGGCCACCCTAGCCAACGGCAAGGAACGGGAGGATAAACTGAAACAACAAATCTCCAAATTGAAAGCCCAGGTGAAGGCTAGTGAGAAGAGGTTTGATGAAGAAACCGCTCACAGATATGCTGCCGAAGGCCTGCTCAACAAGGCTCTTGCTAACCTGAAGGAGCGCAAACTGACGTTTGAGTCCAAGAAGCGGAAGTTAGAAGATTGTTTCGGTGAAGGAGCATGGGAAGACTCAGTTGAAGGTCTTTAATACACTATTACGCAGAGGGAGTTACTCGTCGAAGGGTTGCTCACTCGGCCTGATCATCCAGAAACAAGGGATCTGTTAGAAGAGTTTTGAGCCCATGGCCGTACTTGACTATAGTTGTAATCCTTTTGTTTTGATCGTTGTTGTATGCTGACCATCACCAGGCTTGTTGGTTGAGGTCATGCTATTGTGTACCGCCTTGATGGGCTTTCTTTTTATATATGAGATGTTATTTCCGTGACTGGACTCGGACTTCTTATTATCAGCACTGGCACTCAGGCACTAGGATCGGGGGGAAATCTCCCTAACGCACAGACACACGTTTGCATTTGCATGAAGCATCCACATAACAGGCACTTTGTCGTTTTTTCTAACCCTTTTGTGTATACAGGTTGTTTCAGGTTGTTCCAGGATTGATCAAAGACCAATCCACCGTTATCCGACCAGAGCAAATCAAGCCAGAGCAATGGAACAAGTGCAGACTGACGTTCAGGAGCTCCGAGAGAGGATGGACCGCTTCATGGAGCTCATGCAAGTGGTTGCCAACGGCCAAGACCAGCTCAGAACATTGGTCCAGCCTCTGATCTCAAGGGTCGACAGCAATGGTGTACTCCATGGTGGGAATGTTCTAACCCCTCCACCTGTTGAAACTCCTCAGAATGGCATCCCCGTGACCGGGGGGAACAGTAGTGGTAACGATAATGTGATCGCTAACTTGGGGCTCAATGGTAATACGGCTGGCGTCGGCAATGGAAATTTTGAAGCTAATGTCAATGTTGGACTGGTCAACGGCAACACGGGTGTCGGGAATCTGTACGGGCCTCAGCCATGGTTAGAAGACCGCCAAGAAGATTTGTTCTCCCAGAAGGGTGCGGAAGGAGAACTGACTGCTGAAGCACGTCTGAGGTTTAAGGCACTCGAGGACAAGATGAGGAATTTCGAGAACTTGAACACTATGGGTGTCGACATGTCCAAATTGGGATTGATTGCTGACTTCAAGGTGCCTCATAAATTCAAGGTACCCGACTTTGAAAAGTACAAGGGTACCACCTGCCCTCGTGTCCACCTGAGGTCATACTACCGGAAAATGTCCGCTCACTCTGAAGACGAGAAGTTGCTGATGCACTTCTTTCAGGATAACTTGTCCGGGCCATCCTTGGAATGTTACATGAGTTTGGAACCTACCAGTGTGCGCATGTGGAAGGAACTTGCTGAGGCATTCGTGCACCATTACTAGTATAACAGTGACTTGGCTCCGAACCGAGTTCAACTGCAGAACTTGTCACAGAGGAACAACGAAGGGTTCAAGGAATACGCCCAGCGGTGGCGTGAATTGGCAGCTAGAGTTCAACCGTCGATGGTTGAACGGGAGCTTGTTGAAATGTTTGTAGCCACCCTCCCAGGGGTTTATTACGAGAAATTGGTCAGCGGTATATCTGGAAGTTTCTCAGATCTCATCATCACCGGCGAGCACGTTGAAAATGGGATCAAACTGGGGAAAATTCAAGGTGATCTATCCTCAGCTGGAGGAGGAAAGAAACCGTATGGTAACAAAAGGCGGGAAGGAGAGACGAGCGCCGTGTCCAACGCTCGAAGGAAGGGTAAAGGTCCTCGCCAGCAGGTGGCTAGCATAACCATCCCTGCAGTCCAACAACCCCAGCCACAGCAGCAGCCGAATCAGCAAGGGTACAGAAAGTATCAGAACAGGGCACCTCTATCAAGTCGTCACCTTGAAACTCCGCCTATGTCTTAAGCTCAGCTGTTACAGACTCTGCTTCAGTTACAGCTAATCCAGAAGAGAACCTTGGCTCCCTTGACAGGTGCACCTCCGCCAGGTTACAATGCGAATGCAACTTGTGAGTTTCACTCAGGGGCACCCGGCCACACGATAGAAAACTGCAAAGCCTTCAAGCACAAGGTGCAAGATATGGTGGATGCTAAGATCATCAATTTCTCAGATAATGTGCCAAATGTCACGAAGAACCCTATGGCGAATCATAGGGGAGGTGGGGTGAATGCCATTATTGAAGACAAGAATTTGGATGTGTTGACTGACGTCAGGGATCTGAAGACACCACTTAGCTTCGCTAAAGCCAAGCTGATGAAGAGAGGATTCTTTCCAGGTTGTGGAGAACTGTGTATGGGTTGTGCGACTCGTCCTGATGGATGTGAATAATTGATAGAGGGGATTCAGAGTCTGATGACCGAAGGAATCTTGCAGTTTAGCCCAAGGGCCAAATGTGGATCTGGAGAGGTAATGCTGAAACAAGATGATGAGGTTGCCACCATCACCATCCCTCGCCGGACGATCACCATTTCTGCACCCAGGCCGCCCATAATTACCATCACCAAGGTTGGGCCGATCCTTTTTGAAAGCACCAATGCTGTCCCGTGGCATTATGGGGAAGACGTCTACTGCAACGGGCAGAAGTTAGAATTGGAACCCTTAGGGCAGTGTGTGGATAACCTAGTGGGAATTGGCGGAATCACGCGCAGCGGAAGAGTATTTGCTCCACCTGAGATTGTGGCGGACAAAACGGACAAAGCTGAAGTAACCGATAAGGGAAAGAGTAAAGTCGTTGAGGAAACCCCTCGTGGGGTAGAGAAGGACTTACTTGTAAAGGATGCTGAAGAGTTCATGAGGTTGATCAAGAAGAGTGATTACAAGATTGTGGATCACCTCCATCAAACACCCTCGAAAATTTCCATCCTGAATTTGTTGCTGTGTTCGGAGTCACATCGCAACGCGCTGTTAAAGGTTTTGAATGCCACGTATGTACCGCATGAAATATCGGTCAACCAGTTGGAAGGGGTCGTAGCCCACGTGAATGCTGAAAACGGATTAGGGTTCACTGACCTGGAGTTGACGCCGAAGGGAAGAAACCACAACAGCGCCCTCCACATCTCGATAGAGTGTAGGGGAACGATTATGTCTCATGTGTTGGTGGACACAGGGTCGTCACTCAATGCTCTTCCGAAGAAAGCATTGATGAAGTTAGATACTCGGGGATTGATTTGCACACCCAGTGATCTGGTGGTGAAGGCTTTCGATGGAACCAAGCGCCATGTCTTTGGAGAGGTAACGTTGCCAATCCAAGTTGGGCCGGAAACTTTCGACGCAGTCTTCTACATCATGGACATCATGCCTGCCTACAACTGTCTCTTAGGCCGGCCATGGATCCATTCTGCTGGCGCCGTGACCTCCACGTTGCACCAGAAGCTCAAGTATGCTGTCGAAGGCAGCATTGTAACTGTCTGTGGCGAGGAAGATATAATGGTGAGCCATTTGTCGTCCTTCAAATATGTTGAGATGGATGGGGAAATCCACGAAACCCTATGTCAGGCGTTCGAAGCTGTTAAAGTCAAGAACATGGCTCCTGTAATCACTGAGAAACCAGATATGACTCTCTCTTCCTTCAAGGAAGTCCGGGCCGTTATTCAGGCCGGATCTACCCCAGGTTGGGGGCGAATTCTAGAAATACCTAACAAACAGGACAAGTTTGGGTTAGGATACTCTCCGGCGACTGAAGCCTCCTCTTCTCACAGTGCGTCGCGAGGTAAAGGGCCGATCCAGTTTACCAGCGGCGGAGTAATATTTGAAAGTGTCAACGCAGTGTCTGAAGACGGCGAAGACAACGATTGTGACCTAGACTCTTGGATCCAGCCAAGCAAACCAGGCGAGAGCCTCAACAACTGGTCCATCAGGGATACCATCCAAGTGACAGGAAAAGAGTAATGATTTACTTTCTCCAATTGTTGTACAACCCTATGTCCTACCCAGGGAATAGTGGTTTTATTGTCAGGGCCTTGTTTGATTATGTACATGCATTTTACCAATAAATCAAAAGGTGTTTTTCTTCGCATTCAAATGTTGTGATCCCTGTTATTCCTGTTTTATATTTGTTTTGAAAAACAATAAAATGGCAATGGGGTTTGTGCTAACCTGCATATCCTTGTCTTAAGCTTAACCCTTGTTATTGCAGGATCCACATAGCAGATGACATCGACTTTGGACCTTCTATGACTCACTTCGACTTCGATTGCCCGATCTATCAAGCCGAAGAAGAGATTGATGAAGACGAAGACCTTCCCGAAGAGTTGGCCCGCTTGTTAAGACAAGAAGAGAAAGTTATTCTGTCTCACGAGGAAGAGATTGAGATTGTGAATCTAGGTTCTGAAGAACTTGTCAGGAACGTCAGGATAGGGGCTACACTGCAGAGTGATGTCAAGCAGAGATTGGTCGAGATGCTGAGAGAGTATAGTGACATATTCGCTTGGTCATACGAAGATATGCCCGGACTTGATACTGACATTGTGGTCCATCACTTGCCGCTGCGAGAAGATTGTCCTCCCGTTAAGCAGAAGCTTAGGAGGACGCGACCAGATATGGCCATTAAGATCAAAGAAGAAGTGCAGAAACAGCTTGATGTTGGCTTCTTAGCGGCCACTACTTACCCTTCGTGGGTCACCAACATAGTGCATGTACCGAAGAAGGACGGTAAGGTGCGAATGTGCGTCGATTATCGGGATTTGAATAGGGCGAGCCCTAAAGATGATTTCACGCTCCCTCATATCGATGTGTTGGTCGACAATACAGCTCAGTTCTCCGTATTTTCGTTCATGGATGGCTTTTCCGGCTACAATCAGATCAAGATGGCGCCGGAGGACATGGAGAAAACTACGTTTATTACACCTTGGGGAACATTTTGCTACAAGGTAATGCCCTTCGGTCTAAGAACGCGGGGGCCACTTACCAAAGAGCAATGGTCACTTTGTTTCATGACATGATTCATCATGAGATTGAAGTCTATAATGATGACATGATTGCGAAGTCCCAAATGGAGGAAGGACATCTAGTCAATTTGCTGAAGCTTTTTGAGAGGCTTAGGAAGTTCAGGTTGAGGCTGAATCCTAACAAGTGTACTTTCGGAGTACGGTCTGGAAAACTACTGGGGTTTATCGTGAGTGAAAGAGGCATCGAGGTTGATCCTGCAAAGATAAAAGCAATACAAGAAATGCCAGCGCCAAAAACAGAAAAAGAAGTTCGTGGTTTCTTGGGCAGAATAAACTACATTGCAAGGTTTATCTCTCAGCTCACGGCCACGTGTGAACCGATGTTCAAACTACTAAAGAAAAATCAGGCGATTATCTGGAACGAGGATTGCCAGAAGGCATTTGATAAGATAAAACAATATCTGCAGGAACCTCTGATCTTGATACCCCTAGTGGCCGGAAGACCCTTAATATTGTACTTGACAGTTCTTGAGAATAGTATGGGGTGTGTTCTCGGTCAGCACGACGAGACGGGCAGAAAGGAGCATGCCATTTACTATTTGAGTAAAAAGTTCACAGAATGTGAATCTCGTTACTCGATGCTGGAGAAGACGTGTTGTGCACTAGCCTGGGCTGCCAAACGTTTACGATAGTACATGCTCAATCACACCACCATGCTAATTTCGAAGATGGATCCGATCAAGTACGTCTTCGAGAAGCAAGAACTTTCGGGCAGGATTGCCAGATGGCAAATGGTGTTGACGGAATATGACATTCAGTATGTTTCCCAGAAGGCCATCAAGGGAAGCGTATTGTCTGAGTACCTTGCCGAACAGCCGATCGAAGATTACCAGCCGATGAAATTCGAATTCCCTGATGAGGATATCATGTTTCTTAAGGTGAAAGATTGTGATGAACCGTTGCCCGACGAGGGGCCAGACAAGAAATCCCAATGGAAATTGATATTTGACGGGGCGGTTAATTCTTATGGAAGTGGCATTGGGGCGATCATCACGACTCCCCACGGATCCCACATCCCGTTCACCGCTAGATTGACGTTTCCGGTCACCAATAACGAAGCGGAGTACGAAGCATGCATCATGGGTCAAGAAGAAGCAATTGATTTGAGAATCAAGAACCTAGATGTATATGGTGACTCGGCACTTGTGATTAACCAGATTAAAGGGGAGTGGGAGACTCGTCAATCGAATTTGGTGCCGTACATGAACTATGCCAGAAGGCTGCTTCCGTTCTTTGATCGAGTGGAACTCTATCATGTGCCCAGAGCAGAAAATCAGATGGCTGATGCCTTAGCCATGTTGGCTTCGATGTATAAAGTCAATTTCTGGAATGAAGCTCCAAGAATTGTCCTTTCTCGTCTTGATAGACCGGCATTCGTCTTTGCGATCGAGGAAGCCTCCGACGGCAAGCCATGGTTTCATGACATCCAGACCTTCCTTATGACTAAGGAGTATCCTGCGGGAGCGTCAACCCAGGATAAGAAGACTCTGAGGAGGCTGTCTATAAATTTTTATCTCAATCCTGATGGAGTTTTGTATAAAAGAAATCACGATCTCGTGCTACTCAGATGTGTAGATGAGAAAGAAGCGAGTATGCTCATGGAAGAAGTCCATGAAGGCACATTTGGTACGCACGCCGGCGGGCATGCTATGACAAGAAAGATCCTGAGAGCAGGATATTACTGGCTGACGATGGAGTCGGATTGCTTTAAATTCGCGAAAAGATGTCATAAATGCCAGATTTATGCTGATAAGATCCATGTGCCGCCGTGCCCGTTGAATGTCATGTCCTCCCCGTGGCCGTTCTCCATGTGGGGCATCGACATGATAGGCAAGATCGAGCCCACTGCATCTAACGGTCATCGCTTCATTCTAGTAGCTATCGACTACTTCACCAAGTGGGTGGAGGAAGCCTCATATGCTAATGTGACCAAGCAGGTTGTGGCTAAATTCATAAAGAGGAACATCATCTGTCGATACGGAGTTACCGAACGGATCATTACTGATAATGGTTCGAATCTGAATAACAAGATGATGAAGGAGCTGTGCCAGAGTTTCAAGATTGAACACCACAACTCATCTCCTTACCGGCCGAAGATGAATGGTGCCATTGAAGCGGCCAATAAGAACATCAAGAAGATTGTACAGAAGATGGTTGTGACCTATAAACACTGGCACGAGATGTTGCCATTTGCATTACACGGTTATCGTACAACGGTACGTACATCAATCGAGGCAACTCCTTTCTCACTGGTGTACAGTATGGAAGCTGTCCTACCGTTAGAAGTTGAGATTCCTTCTTTACGAGTTTTGGTTGACGTGAAACTCGATGAGGCAGAATGGATTAAGAACCGATTAAACCAACTCAGCCTGATGGACGAGAAGAGATTAGCATCGATTGAATATGGTCGTTTATACCAAAGCCGAATGAAGAAAGCTTATGATAAGAAGGTGCGTCCTAGAAGCTTTCAGATGGGTGATCTCGTCCTGAAGAAGATTCTTCCTCCACACTCCGATCATCGGGGCAAGTGGACTCCCAATTATGAAGGTCCGTATGTCGTCAGCCAGGTCTTCTCGGAAGGAGCCTTGTTGTTATCCACGATGGATGGCGAAGATTTTGCATCCCCGGTGAACGCGGACGCAGTTAAAAAAATACTTTGCTTAAAGAATGACCCGCTGGAAAGAAAAAGAATATCCAGGCAAAAATGGGGCATCCCGGCAAACCATAAAAAAGGAAAAAAGGTTCGGGCAAAAATTAGGGATATAAAGAAAAGAATGTACACCCGTAGAGTCGAAAACCTGGAAGGGCGACTTTGGCAAAAAAGGGTATCCCGGTGAATCGAAAACCTGAAAGGGCGATTCAGGCAAAAGTTAGGGATTTGAAAAAGCAAATGACTGCGTTCCGCAGGTGGACTTTCATTGTTTAGTGGTTTGGAAGACCTGAGGGCCGTTTATCTGAATCAATCTCTTCTGAAGCTGAAGCGTCGGAGAAGTATCAAAGTCGAGTGGGTCATAGAGGGATCAACTCATGGTGTTCGTCTACGCCTCATTGCCGACATTTGTATATACTGATGTATATTTATGTTTTTATATTTGCGCAACTTCCTCATTCCAGGAGCTTGCATCTGTTGTAAAACATTTTTGCCCATTCAGGGGTTTGTTATCAATAAAATGTATACTATTCAGCAATTCTGTTTGCTTGTTTAGCATTTACTTGTTTTGCTTGCGAAAAAGAACGCCAATGTTTTTGATAAAATGCGCATACATAAACTTACTGGCCTAGGCCACTGATTGTTGAAACAATGAATTACTTGAACATTGTCGCAAGATGATAATTTTGATAGGTCCCTTTGAGAAGGGTATCTTGTCTGTTTGTTTGTGTTGTTACAGGTATGGCATATTCCAGGCAGTATGCTGCATGTTTCCCAATCAGGATGATTCCTTCTCCTCCAGCAAAGTTCTACATCCTCTCCCCATAGAGTCTGAACATGAGATCGTAAGCATTGATATGTCTCCCCAGGCAGAGAAGAGTCTCTCCCCAATCAGATGTATCCTGAAGGATCGTCATCTCCCCAGCTGAGTCATACACTGAAGTGTGTGTTCATTCCCCAACACTGGATTAAAGTGTAGTTCTCGTTAAAGACTATCCGCAAGTATGTAGCACTCGATATTTCAAGAATGAAGTCTCCTAGAGAATTGAAATTCCCCACAGAGTCGTACTCTCCCCAGCAAGCAGGATGATTCCTTCTTCCCCGGCCGAGCTGGCAAATCCCCAAGAGAGTCGAGTCCTTGGAAGCGTTCAGGCCATGATTGGTTTTCCCCGGTAGAGTGTTGAATAACTGATGCTGGTTTTCCCCATCGGAGTCGTTATCTCCAGGGAAGTTTTGCTGCGAATGTCGTGCAGTTTATTTCTGCGATTGATATCGTTTCCTCGAAAGTTTGTGGTTTGAATACCCGGTTGAGAGAGTCCAAGCTCTCGGAGAACTTTGCTCCCCTGCAGCATTCGACTGAAGTTAGTTCCCCAGGCGGAATCCAATTGAGATTGGTGTTACTTCCTCTCCTCGGCAGGATGATTCCTCCCCCCACCAGAGTGGTTCTTCCTCCTTGATGGGAGGATCTTCCCTTCAACATTTATTTTGCTGATGGGGTCGTAGCATTTTGCATGATTGCATAACATTCTCCCTAAATATGCGTAGAAATTCCACCATGCGGAGCATTGCGCCATTGTCAAATATATGCATATGAAGCATGAGCTAGGTCGTTACCGTTCTTGTTTTGCAGGTGTTCCCCGACAGGGTGTTTGCTCAGGATGATTCCTGAAATCCCAGCAAAGTCATTTGCCCAAGATGATTCTTGAATTCCCCAGCAGAGTTATTGGTTCAAGATGATTCTTGAAGTTCCCGATGGATTTATTTGTCCAAGATGATTCTTGAAGTCCTCAGCAGAGTTGATTCATCCAGAATGATTTCTGAAGCCCCGAAGCAGAGTTACTTGATAGTTCTCCAGAATCCCCAGCGGAGATGTGTCATCCCCAGCAGGTTTGAACAGAGAAGTTGAGATTTCCCTTGAAGACTTGATGATTGAAGTCCGGCAGCGGTGCCAAAACCCCTAACTTACTGATGAAGTCTAACCACGAGGTCAAAGTAGCTTGCCTAGTTGATGCAGGGTGCCTAACGACAAAGGATGGTATATCCTTATGGGTTCATGATTGGCCGAAGATTCTATTCCCGACTTACTGACGAAGTCCGGCTGACGCCCGAAAATTCCTTTGAATGCCCGACGGCATGATTAACTTGATTGTTAAAAAGTTCCTAATGACCTGATGAGTCCCGAGGAAGTCTTCTGCAGCAGTGCCGCAGAATGCCTGACGACAATATCAGCTATGTATCGCCGGTTGCCGAATGGCCCGCGACCCCTTAATGACTTGAGGACGAAGATCTACAGTAAAATCAGATGATCATCCTGACGGAGATTTGAGATTAGACCTTTCACCGGTTCTCCAGCTAGTTGCCGTGCAACTATTATTGCAGTTTCCGAAGATTTGTCCCCATCAGAGTACCGTGTACTTGTGCAGTTGGAAAATTTCTGGGTTTGTTGGTATTCAACCGTCTTTTACCTTGATTGGTTGAGAGTCGTTCGCTTCTCACCCAGTCAGGTCCAAGCCGTTCGAATAGGGGCAGCTGTTGCACCCCAAAATTTGCCCAACTTTTCTTTACCTAGCTTGTGTTTCATTTCATGCACATTAGCATTATCATTTGCATTTCATTGACATGTATGCAGGAGATCAAGAGGTATGATTACCAATAAAGGGCTACACAAGACTTTGAAGCTAGCTGGGAGGCCTATTTAGGTGTTCAAGGGTTGATATCCTTGTCAGAGAAGTTAAAAGATCCTCAGAGAGAGTGATTGAAGCCAAGAGGGTGTGTCTCCTAACTTGAGAGTTGTGGGAAGTCATCAGATGATTCTGAAGCCATGAAGTTATACTTGAGGTCTTGAGAGAGCTTATGAGAAGTGTTGAAGATCACTTTGAGGCCTAGACAAGTCATTGTGGAAGATTAAGAAGGCTCAGCCAAGAGTGGTGCAGCTAGGGTTTGACTGGGTCAACCCTAAGTCAACTGATGATTTGAACAAGGTTGAGACATAATCCAAGAGCCATGTGATCATGGATTGGTACACTAAGATGTTATAAGGATGATTCCAAGGTTAACTCATCATGACTGAAGAGTTTGAGAAGTTTCAGGCTAGGGTTTCTAAGGCTTGACAGTGTAAAATCCCCTAGTTTGACCCCTATCTTCAAGGCAGTTTAGCTCAAGATGTGAGTGTCATCTCATCTTACCCCCCAGCATGATTGTTGTAGAGCATGATCCTAGCTTTAATTTGAGTACTAGAAGTCCTTGATAGGATTTGTAGAGCTCAAGTTATGGCTTTGACAGGTTACAAGTCATCTGAGGAATATGAATTTGGAGCTTGAAAGTTACCCAACTTGCATGAAACTTTTGCCTTAGAAGGATGATTCCTATGAACTCTTGGTCAACATGAATGTTGTTCCTTATTCTCTTAGATTTCTATAGAGTACTAGAAGTCCTTGATAGGATTTATAGAACTCAACTTATGGCTTGGACAAGTCAAGGGTATTTTGGACATTTGGTGATTATAGGTCATTTGTGATCATAGGCCATTTTTACCAACTTAGAAGTCTCAAATGAAATTTTGTTCAACTAGAAAGTTGCTCAAAATGGTGTTTTAACCTTGACTATGCATCAAGGAGGCATTGAAATGGCTCAAGGAGATACTTGGTTCAAGAAATTTTGAAAAAAGAAAGAATTAAAAGGATTTAATGGCAAAAAATTCAAAAAATTCATTTTGTGACCAAATGAAACAAAATTATAGGTCAAATTGATTGGAAAAATGATTTTAGAAACAATGGCAATGTTAGAATTTTGATTTGGGATCATTTGCATAACATTCCATTTCATTTCTTCATGATGAAGCAACATATCCAATTCATACCTTTGGCTTGCAAACAAGGAAGATACCTTATCAAACTCATTCAAAATCTCATGAGAACTTGATTACACACATAGCCATGCCAAGAGGGAGTCAGAATGGTGATTTCCATGGATGAGATTTTGAAGAGATTTTGAAAATCCAAAATCTCATTTGGATGAATCCAGAAGTTTCTAGACAATCCCAATCACTTCTATATAAGTCATTGAGTGAACTCAGCCATTTTTTTTGGAAGGAATTGAAGTTGGTTGCAGAGAGGGAGATCAAAGTTTCATGAATGCAAGTTGAGATCGAATTTTGAGTTCAAGGCAGAACCAAGCCAATTTGAGGTGTGCATTAGCTTCAGAGGGAAATTTGGAGTGAATCTGGATTGTTGTGGAGTCTGAATCGTGCAAGAAGCACTTCTGTTACAAGCTTGAACACAGGTTGGTGAATTTCTTGATTATGCATGATTTAGGCAGTGATAGATAGAAATTCATATGTGGTTAGGATCCTGATGGTGAGTAGTTGGATTTAGGATGTTTAATTGCTTGATTAGAGATGATTTAGGTCAGATGCCATTTTTGGTTGAGATTGATATTTCATGATTCATACGTTTTGAGGATGAATAATTGGTATGGTTGAATTGTTGGGAAGATTCTGGTCAAGATCCATTCAGGCATCGTGGCAAATGGTTGGCTGTAGAGAAAGTTAGGGTTCTGCAGGGGTGGCCGGAAAAGCCACCGGCGATGGCTGGTTCGCGCGCAGGTTTCAGGTTCAAATTGGGGAAGACGAAATCCTCACCCTCCATTCAGGCTGAAGACTTGACTTGGTCCATTGATTTGAGAAAGGATTGTTGGAGAGTTTCTTTTCAACAGTCTGGATGTTTAGTATGGTACCCTTTGGGTGACATGCGACGCATTCACTCTCAGGTCATAGTCTCTAGTGCGATATTGGTTGCAAACATCCATAAAAAACAGTTCTTTCGTAAAAGACAGAAAACAAACTTCAAAACTTTTGCCCCGTGGGCCCGTAATTCAAAGGAAGCTTTTCTGAAGAAAAGAGTGTCGTTAACTCCCAGTTCTACCGCAAACGGTAACGCCTAAGTCTCCAAGGGTCGAGCTGCGTACGCCAAACTGCTGGAACTGTTTGTTAACCCTACTCGAAAAACAGATGAATCTGAATTCCTATAATCCGTAGTATCCCGAACTACGTAAGCTCTGATCTCTCAAGCCTGTTGAGAGTACGTAGGCACAATACTGATGTATTGGCGAGCCACCTTCCCCGTAACCCGTAGTTAGTCGAACTACGTTGACTCTGATTTCTTATTCTCTGATGAGAATACGTAGGCATAAAGCGCGATGCTTTGCCGAGTCATTTTCTTTTCTATTCAGACCAGCCTTGATAGGTAGATAGATAAAACCAACCCGTCAGATAAACACAACAAGCGTTGATCCCATCGAGTACGATGGACGTGAGGGGTGCTAATACCTTCCCCTTGCGTAACCAACTACCTAACCCAGACAATGGTTGCGATGACCTTGTCTTATACCTTTTCGTCAGGTTTTTCCGATCGTTTCCTGTCCCGTTCTGAGGGATAAATAACGAAAGGTGGCGACTCTTCTGTTTTGTCGGCACCGTATTTTCGCGGTAGCGACAAACTGGATGTCCATTGATCTGAGGTTGCCGAAACGAACGGCTTTGTTCAGGTAATACCTCAGGCCAATTTCGTGGGCGATCATGGTGACTAGGCCTCCTATTAAAATGGGTGAGTTCGGATCCTGATTGAGGCGTGTAAGTGCCCTCATCATAAAAGGGACAGCATTTACAGGGCGGCCTTGTGAAGCACAGAAAAGGATGAACAGCTCGTCCTTTGAGACTGTTGTAATGTTTTCCTCCTTACCAAAGAGGGTATGGGCTAATATCCTATGGAAATAGCGGAAGGATGGATTGTGTATCTCGTTGTTGTGCATGTCATTCGGTTCTGGGTGATAGTTTCCGGTGATGGAACCCCAGAATTGGTCTAATTCGAGATCAATATCCTCTTCAGTGGTGGTAAACACAAAAGGTCCGCTAGGGAAGCCTAGGATGTTAGCTAACGTGGTACGGTTGTGTGTTTGGTCTATTCCAAACATTCTAAAGGTTATCAGCTCTTTAGTGGATCCGAAGCCATATTCAGGTGAGTAACTTAGGGAGCTAAGGAATTCGAATGTCAGTTCGCGGAAGGTAGCAAATCGGGTCTTTAAAGCAGTTTGCTCCCAGCCTAATTGGTAAAATAAGTACTGAATGCTATCCTGGATTCCTAGCTTGTCCATGGTGGGTGTATCGTAGTACAGAGTTGAAGCAAAGCTCCTTTGAGTCAGTGCCTCGAATCTGGCCTGATGAGCTCGTCCTCTAAACACAACAGTCGTAACGTCGATGTCGGCCATACTCGGTGGTCGGAGAAAATGGGAGAAAAGTAGAACGACTTTTAAAATCCTGGAAAAAATCACATTCACTCAGATCATATTTTAAGAAGTAAAGAGTAATAAAAGAGAAAAATATAAAATAAATATAAATATTGGAAAATAAGATAATAGAAATTTATAGAAATCATAAGTTAACAAAAAGAATAGTTTTAATAAATTTAGAAGGAGAAATAGGGAAAAAAATTTGGGTTTCCTCCCAATCAGCGCTGTCTTTAACGTCAGAAGCCTGACGATAGCTTGGATATAAGCTATTCGGGAAGCTCGAGCAGTTTTATATTGCTCACGTGGTTGCCGTGTTCGCTTTGATTATAATGTTTCAAACGCTGTCCGTTTACTATAAATGGTGCGTTGATTTGATTCTTGATTTCAACAGCTCCACTCTTAAGGACATTGGTGACCTCAAAAGGTCCAGACCATCTAGATTTTAATTTTCCAGGGAAAAGTTTCAATCTGGAGCTGAATAGGAGCACGATGTCTCCCACTCTGAATTGCTTCCGGATTGAACGTTTATCATGCCATTTCTTGGTCCTTTCTTTGTAGATGCGTGCATTCTCGTACGCGTCTAATCTTAGCTCTTCCAATTCATGAAGGTTCAAGATTCGCTTTTTGCCTTCCGCAGTGTAGTTGAAGTTTAGCGTCTTAATAGCCCAGAAGGCTTTATGCTCTAACTCTACCGGCAGGTGGCATGATTTTTCGTAGACTAGTTTAAATGGTGTGGTGCCTATCGGTGTCTTAAAGGCGGTCCTATAAGCCCATAAAGCTTCGTTCAGCTTTGAGGACCAATCTTTCCTGGAGGTTGCGACAGTCTTTTCTAAAATTTGATTTATTTCCCTGTTCGAAACCTCAACTTGTCCACTAGTTTATGGATGATACGGTGTGGCTACGCGGTGTTTGACTTCGTATTTGGAGAGGAGTTTGTCAAAGATTCGCGATATGAAGTGCGAGCCACCGTCGCTAATGGCGAGTCTGGGCACACCGAATCTTGGAAAGATTATGTTTTTAAAGAGTTTAACGACTACTCGCATGTCATTTGTTGGAGCGGAAACGGCCTCTATCCATTTCGATACATAGTCGACAGCGACGAGTATATATTTATTTCCAAAAGAAGATGGGAAAGGTCCCATGAAGTCGATTCCCCAGACGTCAAAGATTTCTACTTCCAAAATTCCTCTCTGAGGCATTTCATCGCATCGTGAGATGTTGCCAGTGTGTTGGCACCGGTCGCATTTTAGTACAGCGATATGGACATCCTTCCAGAGACTGGGCCAAAATAGGCCAGATTGTAGAATTTTAGCGCACGTCTTTGAGGTGCTAGCATGACCACCATATGGTGCTGAATGGCATTGGGTGATGATGTCTTCTATTTCTTCCTCTGGGACACAACGACGGTATAAGTTGTCGGCGCCTCGTCTGAAGAGTAGAGGTTCGTCCCAATAGTAATGCTTTAAGTTGTGGAAGAATTTCTTCTTTTGTTGATAAGTCAGGTCCGGTGGAAGCACGCCTGCGGCCAGGTAATTAACGATGTCGGCAAACCACGGCAGAGTGGTTTGGGCATAGACAACTTCCACGGTTTTTTCCAGTTCCAGTTCTTCCGAAGTAGAGTTAGACATATCGCTTTCCAATTTGGCTATCAGACGTTCGTAGGGAAAGTCGTCATTGATAGGCATTTGTTCTTGTTTTATGCCCTCTATACAGGATAAGTGATCTGCAACTACGTTCTCGGTCCCCTTCTTATCTTTAATTTCTAAGTCGAACTCTTGTAATAATAGGATCCATCTCAATAATTTGGGTTTGGTGTCCTTTTTGCTTATTAGGTACCTAATGGCAGCGTGGTCTGTGTATATGATTATTTTGGCTCCTACCAAGTAGGAACGGAATTTGTCAAGAGCGAACACGACTGCTAAGAGTTCCTTTTCTGTTGTGGCGTAGTTCATTTGGGCAGGGTCTAATGTTCTACTAGCGTAGTAGATAGCGTGAAGCTTCTTGTCCTTCCTTTGTCCTAGAACTGCGCCTACGGCGTAATCACTCGCATCGCACATGATTTCGAATGGTAGTCGCCAATCTGGGGGTTGCATGATTGGTGCGGTGATAAGTGTTGACTTTAGAGTTTCGAATTCCTCTAAGCATTCTTTGTCGAAGATGAACTCGGCATCTTTCATTAACAAACCTGTAAGAGGTTTTGTGATTTTCGAGATATCTTTTATGAATCTTCGGTAGAATCCAGCGTGTCCTAAGAAGCTTCGTATTTCTCGTACGGTTTTTGGAGGTTGGAGATCCTTTATGATCTCTATTTTAGCTTTGTCAACTTCGATTCCCTTTTCAGAGATGACGTGTCCTAAAACGATGCCTTGTCGGACCATGAAATGGCATTTTTCCCAATTAAGGACAAGGTTCACTTTGGCGCATCTTTTGAGTACCATTTCTAAATTCGACAGGCAACTTTCGAAGCTTTGTCCGCATACGGAGAAGTCATCCATGAACACTTCCATGATGTCATCTATGAAATCTGCGAAGATTGCCATCGTGCATCTTTGAAAGGTTGCTGGAGCATTGCATAGTCCAAACGGCATTCGGCGGTAGGCAAAAGTACTATAGGGACAGGTGAATGTTGTCTTTTCCTGGTCATCGGGGTGAATAGGGATTTGAAAGAATCCCGAATAACCATCTAGATAGTAGAAGTACGAATGTTTCGCTAGTCTTTCCAACATTTGGTCTATGAAAGGTAGAGGGAAGTGATCTTTCCGAGTCGCCTTGTTCAGTTTTCTGTAATCGATACACATCCTGTTTCCGGTCACAACTCTTTGGGTTATCGATTCACCTTTTGCATTCTTCACTACAGTAACGCCTCCTTTCTTGGGTACTACGTGTACTGGGCTGACCCATTGGCTGTCGGAGATTGGGTATATGATTCCTGTGTCTAGTAGCCTTTTCACCTCGTCTTTGACTACAGTGCTTAGGATCGGGTTTATCCTTCTCTGATGTTCTCTTGAAGTTTTGCAGTCTTCCTCCAGCATGATACGGTGCATACAGATGGAGGGACTTATGCCTTTTAGATCGCTTATATTATAGCCTAACGCAGTTGGGTATCTCCTTAGGACTTCTAATAATCGCTCAGTTTCTGATTGTCCTAAATTAGCGTTTACTATTACTGGTCTTTTGAATTCTGTATCTAGGAATTCGTACCTGAGAGTTTTGGGTAGCTCTTTGAGTTCTAAAGCTGGGTTTTTCGGACCTGGCATGTGATTTGGAGTGAGTGCTAAGATCTCGCTCAGACTATCATCTTTGTATGGTGCACGCCAGTTGTCGTCTTCATGAATAGCAGGGATCTGGATTTTCATGATTTCAGAATATGTAGTTTCCTCCTTTTCTAATTCTCGTATGCATTCGTCAATGACACCTACTATATAGCATGTGTCATCGATGGCTGGTGCCTTCAAGAATTTAGTAAGGATGAACTCTATCTTTTCTTCTCCTACTTCGAATGTTAGCCGTCCTTTCTTTACGTCTATAATAGCTCCGACTGTAGCTAGGAACAATCTCCCTAGGATAATTGGGGTAACAGAGTCCTCTTTGATGTCCATGATTATGAAGTCGGTTGGGATATAGAATTGGCCTATGCATACTGGAACGTTTTCCAGTATACCGATGGGGTATTTGACTAATCGGTCAGCCAATTGTACGGACATTTTAGTTGGTCTTAGTTCTCCCATATTCATCTTTTTGCATATGGATAAAGGCATGACGCTTATATTGGCTCCTAGATCGCATAGAGCTTTGTCTATAACGAACTTTCCTATGACGCAGGGTATGGAGAAACTACCTGGGTCTTTTAGTTTAGGAGGCATGTGGTTTTGAATGATTGCGCTACATTCGGCGGTAAGTGTCACTGTCTCGTTATCGCTTATGTGAAAGGAATAGTGATGTTTAGTTGTTTCAGAAGTTCAACAAATTTCTTAAATTGTCCTGAAGTTTTGGAGTTTATTAATCTTTGAGGATAAGGGATAGGTGGTTTATATGGCGCTGGAGGCACATATGAGTTTTCATCTTTGGCGGCTTTTTGCTCGTCACATTCCTTCTTTTCTGTTTCAGACTCCTTTTCGGTTGGTTTATCGGATTTCTGTTGCATTACTAAATCTTCGTTCCTAGGATCTGTTGGGCCTTCCAATTCTTTTCCACTTCTCAATATAATAGCGTTTGCATGACCTTTCGGATTAGGTTCGGGCTGGCCCGGAAATGTTCCAGCTGGGGCAGCTGTAGAGGCTTGTTGTTGAGCCACTTGTGATATCTGTGTTTCGAGCATTTTGTTGTGGGTGGCTAAAGCGTCTACTTTTTCGGTCAGCTGTTTAATTTGCTCGCTAGTGTGTATGTTTTGATTTAGGAATTCTTTGTTTGTTTGAGCTTGAGTAGCTATGAATTTTTCCATCATCAACTTGAGGTTTGATTTCCTAGGGGCAGTCTGGGCAGCAGCGGCTGGTTTCTGATATCCTGGCAGAGCACCTGGGTGCTTGCAAGGCATTATCGTTCTTGTAGGAAAAGTTTGGGTGGTTCCTCCATCCTGGGTTATAAGTGTTTGCGTAAGGATTTCCTTTAGCGTAATTTACTTGGTCTGGTGGGATTCCGGCCAGCAATGGGCACTCGGGCGCATTATGAGTGGCGATTCCGCATAACTCGCAGTTTGGAGTTACAGCAGCGACGGTTGCAGTTGGGTTAATGGTCAGACTGTCGATTTTCTGTGCTAGAGCATCTACTTTAGCGTTGAACTTTTCAAGGCTGCTGATCTCATACATCCCACCTTTCGCTGCGGGTTTCTCTGCTGGAATGCATTCACCTCCCCATTGGCAGTGGTTCTGAGACATGTTTTCGATTAGTTGATAGGCTTCGTTGTATGGCTTATCCATAAGTGTACCGCCCGCGGCGGCGTCTACCGTTAATCTGGTGTTATACAGAAGCCCATTGTAGAAAGTATGGATCGTCACCCAGTCTTCTAAACCGTGGCGAGGACATGTTCTCATCATATCTTTGAACCTTTCCCACGCTTCGTAGAGAGATTCAGTATCTTTTTGTCGAAATCCGTTGATTTGGGCTCTAAGCATAGCAGTTTTGCTTGGCGGAAAGTATCTTGCTAAGAAAATGTTCTTCAACCGTTCCCACGTCGTAACGGAGTTGGATGGTAAGGATTGTAACCATGTCCACACTCTATCTCTAAGAGAGAAAGGGAAAAGACGAAGTCTTATTGCGTCTGGAGTTACTCCATTTGCCTTCACTGTGTCCGCGTATTGTACAAACTTCGTTAAGTGTTCGTTTGGATCCTCAGTTGCATTTCCTGAGAATTGATTTTGTTGTACAACTGACAGCAATGACGGTTTTAGTTCAAAATCGGTTCGATTGATAGCTGGGGCAGCTATGCTACTTCGAGGCTCCATCTGAGAGGGTGTAGCGTAGGCCTTCAGCGGTTTGTTCTGAGGTCCTTCAGCCATCTTTGCTTCTTCAACAGGTGGATGAGCTAGAAGATCAGGAATGTTGTGTCTTCATTGATATTCGACGATGCGCCTTCTTAGATGTAAGAAGCGCTCTATTTCGGCGATTGTAGGTTGTAAGATTTTGCCTTGTGAGCGAGTACTTGGCATACAATCGAAAAACGAGTAGAGGGAGAGAGAATTGTTAACCTAGTCTATACTGTGTAACAAAAGATTACACTATTGACTAAACGGGTCCCCGGCAACGGCGCTAAAAACCTGATCGCGACTTTCTATGTCTAACAAATCTAAATGCAAGTTCACAGTCTATCATGTAATAATAATAGATATCGATCCCACAGGGACTCGTAATCAATCTAGTATTATCGGGTGTTACGGTGTTTAGCTAGGTCGGTAAGGTTTTAAGTGAATAATAGCAGAATAAATGCGTAAACTAAAGGGAACTAAAGCTTTTACTTAAGATATGAATTTATGAATCGATATGCAATAATTTTGTTCTTCGGGGATTCGACAAATTACTGGCGTATTAAGTGTTTTCAACTTTAGTTTAAGAAGAAAATAGTGATCTAAAGACTTTTGTCTCACGATGGTTGTTGACGCTAGTCGCAACTCTAAGGCGGAACGTATGCTGTCCCTATCCCGTTCGGGGTTAAAGTTACTTTTTGAAAATCTCTAAGTTCTAATCCTTTTTAAAGCGCTTTCGCTGTTTTTAAATCGAATGCCTAGTTTTTACTATCTGGTCTTAGCCGCAGCTGTCGCTTGTTGGTTCGTACCTTAGTTAATTTCCCACTGTCGTGGCAAAACTATTTTTAAATAAGTTCTCGCTGTCGCGACGAACGTTTACTTAGAAATTGTAATTAAAAACTAAAACCATAAATGAGTTTTGAAAAGTGAAAGATTACGCCAATTATTATCAAATCCCGTCCGAATTATTATTACATATCGACTACTGCAATTTAGCTAGACATGGAAGAAGAATTGATAATGCATAAATAAAAGCAGTAATTTAGAACATACATCATAATGAAAATTGCAATTACGATTAAAATGAAAACCTGGAAATATCCCAATTGGCTTTTGGGCAGATCCTCCACAATGTTGGCAGGATTCTGGTCTCTGTGTCAATTGATCGTACAAGAAAAGGGAAGTACAAAAATACCAAAGAATACAGAGAAGAGAAAGAGAAACAAATAAGAATATGATGAAGGTAAAGTTGCTCTGAAGATAAATTGGCAGCACTTCGTTGTCTTGAATGCGGCTCCCTTTTTCAGGTCCCAACCTCTTCCTTTTATAGAGAGAGAGTATCTAACGGTTATTCCTTCAGGAAGTGGGTTTGAGGCAGAAAAGTAGGAGTTAGTGGTCACTCTTTTGGTCTTTGAGGGGGAATTATAGAACATGACCTCATTCTGCACGTTTTGGGTGCATGACGGTCGTCATGGATGTGTGACGGTCGTCACACGCATGACGAGCGTAACGGCTATGTGACGGTCGTTACATCAGTAGAACTCGTATCTGCTGTTTTTCTCTTGGTTTTTCATCTGGTTTTCACCTGTTTTTGCTCCTTTTCTTCATATTGCTTTGCATGGACATGTCCTTTGAATACCTGCATAATACTTAGACAAATAGCATGGAATGCCCCGAATTCAGAGTGAAACCAGTCAAATATTAGTTAAAACACATGTCATTTTATATATACAATTTTGCGTTATCATATAACTATGCAAATGTTAATGCAATGAAACATAAACCAGGTAAGAAAAGTTTGGGCAAATTTTGGGGTACAACAAGGAGTACGGGTGAATCGCATACACTCCTCCTGAGCAACGATTCATCCCGCCAAAACACCATGATATGCACGACATCATATGCACAACAAACAAACTCAAGCACACTAAGTGCACACGATCCTCATGATCACACCATCATACATCGTATATATTACTCACCGATTAATTATGTTAATTACATTCAATATTAGGAAAATTCACATTTTCATACAAAGTATACACTCTTCACCATTAAACACCGTCTCAATTCCCAATCTAGGATTCACGCCATAAGGCTACCCATAGCATATCATAATATAGCACATGAGCTGTACGTTATATATCGAAAACATCAACTTTGGATGGAAACAACAAAAATAAAACAAGTTATTGTCATGCTCGCTGGCCCACTCGCCTAGCGAAGCCTCAGCGAATGCTCGCTGCCTCACTCACCTAGCGAACTCGCTAGCGAAGGCAGACAGTGGCTACTGGAAGTGTTCACCACACAACTTGCTTAGTGAAGCCTTAGCGAGCCCTCGCTACCTCACTCGCTAGCTGCTCGCCTAGCGAGTTCTGCGATACTCAAAAACCCCAATTGTCCAAAAATCATCAGAAGCTCATAAGTCATCTGATTCTCACCAAACCAGTCCCTGTAGTATTAGCCTAACATTCTATGACTAAACTACACGACTTATTCTAGATTTTACCCGATAAAATATCAATTCTACTGATTAAATCATTTTCGACCTAAAATGGTAAACTACACAAAATCACCCAAACCATCCAAACAATCCTTACATATTCACATGCATGGACAGAATCACAAGTTTTACACCCTTACCTCGATTAATCGATTCCTCAGGGCTGATCTCGAAGAATCTAAGCTTTCCTCTCTAATTTCCTCCCATTTTTCTCTTCTTCCTCTTTCCTTCTCTTTCTATTTCCTTTTCCAATCCACTTTCTCTTATGTTATTTTCTATCCTCTCCCTTCCATTATATTTTCTTCACTTAATCTAATAATAATACAAATAATAATAATAATAATAACATTAGAATAACAATATTACTATTAATTATTAAATTGTTATCATTATTAATTATATTGTATTAATATTAAATTCTATAGTTTATTAAATGATCTCTATAATTAAGGGCACCCGCCAACACACTCAGACACACCTGTCGCTACTGCGAAAAAAGGTGTCGGCAAAGACAGAAGAGTCGCCACCTTTCGTTATTTATCCCACAGGAAGGGAAAGGAAACGATCGGAACAAACCTAGAGAAAAGGAAAAGACGAGGTCATCACAACTAACTCTGGGTTCGGGAGTCGGTTACGCAAGGGGAAGGTATTAGCACCCCTCACGTCCGTTGTACACAACGGGATCCACGCATGTTGTGTTTATCTAACGGGTTGGTTAAATTATCTACCTATCAAGGCTGGTTCAAAAAATAAAAGAAAATTGACTCGGCAAAGCATTGCGCTCCGTGCCTACGTATTCTTGTCTGGAACGAGAAATCAGAGTCAACGTAGTTCGGCTAACTACGGGTAAAGGGGGAAGGTTGCTCGCCAAGACATCGCGTCTTGTGCCTACGTATTCTCATCAGAGAAATCAAAGCAAACGTAGTTCGGGATAACGAAATACAGGTTTTGATTCATCTATTTTTACCTGAGTAAAGTTAAACAACAGTTCCAGCAGTTAGGGACAATGCCTGTTTGCTGTAGAACGGAAGTTTAACAGCACTTTTTCCATCAGAAAAGGTTTGCTTGAATTAAGAGCCCACGGGGTAAAACGTTTGAATGTTTTTTTTTGTCTTTTACGAATGAAGTATTTTTTATGAATGTTTGTAATTCATACTGCACTAGAGGCTATGACTTAAGAACGAATGTGTCGCATATCGTCCAAAGGACGTATACTAAACACTCTAGACGATTGAGAGGAGACCGCTCAATTATCATTTCCCAAGTGGCTTAAGGCTCGTAAATGTTATCATGCATGGTTTCAACCTAAAGTCTATCATCACTATCCTTATCAAAGGAAGTGAGAACCCTAAGGGAGCATGTGAAGGGAAACAGAAAACAACTGCAAAAATCATTAAGCAGATAACTACAGCTATCAAACTACTGAAATAGGAACATGGATGGATATGCAATGCATCATCACAAGCAGAAGGAGGAAACCTTAACTTCTAATGCAAACATAAAAGAAAAAGAACACCCAAGCAAGGGAGGATCACCTCAACCTTCAATGCAAACATCAGAGGCAAGTATGAAGCAAATAAGCAACCAAGCTAAGGGAGGACCACCTCAACCTTTCAATGCAGTCATGCACCTAAACAAAAGTCTCTAATCATGCAAATCTATCCTAATGCAACAAGCAAATCAATCAAACAGGGAAGAAAAGTGTAACAAAAATGAGCAACAGGGAAATCATCCCAGGCTACATCAGGCTGGATGTGCATCAACACAAGAGTCCATCATGGGCTTAACCTCTTGAGGAATGCACAAAATCCAACCAAAGGAAAGTTTAGGCTCTCCCAAGAGGGATCCTATGTCAATAGGACAGAGAAACCAAGTGTTGGTCCTAGATGTCAATCTAAGGTATCTGGTTAAGGTGTATCAACATAGAATGTCCATCTAAGGCTCAACCTGTTGAGGAATGCACAGAAACCGAAGGAAGGATTAGGCTCTCCCAAGAGGGATCCTAAGAAAGGGACTTGGAGAAAGCAAATAGTATAAACCAAAGGAGTATACTATGCCAATGAATGTCAATCCAAGGCTCAACCTCTTGAGGAATGCACAGAATCCAACCAAAGGAAGAATTAGGCTCTCCCAAGAGGGATCCTCATCAAGACTTGGAGGAGGAAGATAGTGCAAACCAAAGGAATGTACTATGCTAATGAATGTCAATCCAAGGCTCAACCTGTTGAGGAATGCACATAATCCAACCAAAGGAAGGATTAGGCTCTTCCAAGAGGGATCCTAAGAAAGGGACTTGGAGAAAGCAGATAGTATAAACCAAAGGAATATACTATGCCAATGAATGTCAATCCAAGGCTCAACCTCTTGAAGAATGCACATAATCCAACCAAAGGAAGGATTAGGCTCTCCCAAGAGGGATCCTCATCAAGACTTGGAGGAGGAATATAGCGCAAACCAAAGGAATGTACTATGCTAATGAATGTTAATCCAAGGCTCAACCTGTTGAGGAATACACAAAATCCAACCAAAGGAAGGATTAGGCTCTCCCAAGAGGGATCCTTATCAAGACTTGGGGAAGGAGGATAGGGCAAAGCCCAGGAAAGAAACCACACAGGGGAAAGAAGCCAACACAACAACTTCTAAGAAACCCTGATATCTAAGCACTAGAGGATATCTATCCTAAGGGATCTATGAATACTATCAAGCATTGAAAATTCTTCCCCAAAGGTATCAACCTATTCTATATACTATCCAAAAGGATTGGGGGACCTAAAGTTGGCTGAAGATCACTTTTGGAACCAAACTAGTTGATATGCTAAGTTAGGGTCATCCTAAAAACAACCATGATGTAAAATCTAATTAAAATAGGAACTCATCCCTAAATATTCTACTAAAAATCCTAGGGTCTCCTAGGGTTGTTATGAATCTATGGTAGAAAAATCAGAGCCTAACTCTAAGTTTAATATTCTAAAATAATTCTATACTTAAAGGTATGCTTAAGGGAATCCACAAGGGAAAGGTCCTAGAAATCTATCCCAAACCTATATCTAAAAGTTTATAAAAAACCAAAGAAAAATCATACAACTCTATCAAGATGTCTAAAGCATTCATGCAAAAATTCAGATCCTAAATCAAAACCATGATCTAGTACAAAAAACAGAAAGCCAATCATGCATTTTTAATATTTTTAATCATCTAATTAAAATGGAAAAATGATTTTAAATGGAAAATCAACCAAAAATTCAATTAAATTGCTCACAAAAATAAAGGACATGCCAAGAATCATTCATGATTTTTTTCATAATTTTCTAACAATTTCTACTATTTTTCTTGAATTAAAAACAAACAATGCATTAAAAGAAAAAAAGAAAAAGAAATAAAAGAATTAAAATGCATGAAAATAACGTGATCATCAGATTACAAGACCGTTCAACAGATCCAACTGCTCTAGGCTTGCCACGTAGGCACTGGGAAGTTTAAGTAAAACGGTGTGTTTTATTGGAGATTGTATGCGCCTTAGTTGACTACACCCCATCGTGGGTCTTAATCTACACCACTCACTCAGAAAGTAAGCTAATCTAACAAATCTCATTACGCCACCTCACCTGGTCAATGGTCCACCCTCTGAAACTCAATACCACTCGTTGGATCCGGCTACCTAGTCAAGAATTCCAAAACATCTCACGGTCCAGATTCCAACTGGGGGAATGGGGAAGTCTGAACCAGACGGAGGCGAACGGCGGTCGGACTTGCTCCGGTCGTCTTCAACCTCAAGCCAAGGGAACAGTGACATGAACCCCACCCTCACGAAACTTAACAAAGATTATACTAATCTCTCCCTCTCTTCACGTTGGTCATGAATCTACATTCCACTTTCATTTTTATCCAAGAACAAGTCTAAACCGAAGCCCTAAAGAAATGGCACTTCATCAGGAATCACCATAATCAGCCACGATTCTTACCCTAAAATCATCTAGGTTGCTCCAGAAACCTAACCACATGTTTAATCTAACCTAATCGTGCATAAATTAAGAGCAATGGTGAAATGAAGAAACCTGATCAGAAGCTTCAAATGTGACACTCTCAAGTGTGAATTCTTGCTCCAAATTGTGCAGAATCAATCACTGATCAATGCTGGATAAATCTTGATGCTTAACTCTTCTTGATTTTGCTTCAAACTCCAAACTCGAATCTCACTCTTCAAGCTTCAAAGTCTCAACTATTCTAACCGTTTTTCCATCCAAATTGCACCCCCTTTTCATCTGAACTCCATCTAGAGTTTATATAGATGATGTTTGGATCAATCTCTGGCCCAATCATGGCCCATTCAATCCATTTCAATTTTCAATTTTCCTTACTTTTTCTTCATGGCAATGCACGCATACAACTCTGTTTTGACTTCCAATTTGGCTCAAATTGATTGCTTGTATTGTGGTGAGGATGAAGGGCTAAGATTCACTCCTTAATTCCAATCAACGGTGTGTGTAATTAATGTTACTTCAATCTTAAGAAACCTTGAATTTGGCCATGAAACAAACTTCAATTTGAAATTCTACCAATGCCAATGTGTTCCAAATATCATTTGCATTCAAAATATGCACAAACTTGCAATATTTTGAACCAATATGAATTATTTTGCAATTTTCTCATTTTAATGCCTTTAATGATTCATTCATGAAAGTTTCTTCACATACTTCTCATTCTAATCCATATCAATGGATTCTTGGTGCATGGTTGGACAAATAACATCATTTTGAACAACTTTCAAGTTGAACAAAATTCCATTTGAGGTGTGTAAGACGATGAAATTGACCCATAATAAAAAATGACTTGTAATCTCAACTGCCCAAAATGCCCCTGTCTTGTAAGCAATGTATCTTGAGTTCTACATATCTAATCAAGGACTTCTAGTACTATTTGGAAAGCTAAGAAGATACGAAACAACATTAATGTTGGCCAAAAGTTGAGGAGAAGCTTCCTTATAGGTCCAAAGTGTCATGAAAGTTGGTTGACTTTCAAGCTCCAAATTCACATTCATCTGATGACCTGTAACTTGTCTGCTTCATAACTTGAGTTATATAAACCCTATCAAGTACTTCTAGTACTCAAATTAAATCTATGATCATGCTTTACAACAATCATGTTGGGGTCAAGGTGAGATGAAAATCACATCTTGAGTTATGTGGTCTTGAAGTTAGGCACTAAACCTGGGGATTTTACACTGTCAAGCTTAGAAACCCTAGCCTAGGAACTCCTCACACTCTTGATTCATGATTAGTTATTCTTGGAATCATCCCTTGATTGTCTCAACACATCAATGAATGATCACATGACCTTCAAATTAGGTCTCAACCTTCTTCAAATCATCTGTTGACCTAGGGTTGACCAGATGAAACCCTAGTTGCACCAATCTTGGTTGTAGCTTCATATCCTTCACATGATGACCTGTCTAGGCTTCTAAATGACTTTCAATACTTCTCATGAGATATCTCAAGGCTTTTGGTCTTCTCCCTAGATTCACCATCATTTGAATGGCTCCCCTGCCTGTCAAGTTAGGAGATATGCATTCTTGTGTCCAAGCCTCTCTCTGAGGAACTTTGACTTCTTTGATGAGGATATCACCCCTTGAATACTTGAATACGGACTCTTAGATAGCTTCATAACCTTTTGTAGCCCTTTGTTGGTAGTCATACCTCTCGATCTCCTGCATACATGTCAATGCAATGCAGATGATAATGCTCAAATGAAAGCAATGAAACACAAGCTAGGTAAAGAAAAAGGTTAGGCAAATTTTGGGGTGCAACAACACCCCCACATAAAGACACACCAAAATAAAATAACACCAAAAAGACTAAATAATTAAAATGGGTGTTACACCAAGCACGTTACACATGAAGGCAGTTCAAGCTGATATTGTTATTACACCCTTCTTGGATTTTATTTCCCTTTTATTTCATTTTAATTTTAGTTTTTGTTTTATTCATTTAAATTAGTTCTAAATTTCATAAAAATACCAAAAATTATATTTCTATTATTTTAACTTGTTATTTAATTTTTCATAATTTTTATTTTAATTTTCATTTTATTTTATTATTTTATTTTGAATTTTTAAATCAATATGTTTAATGGTGTACACCTAGTTTAGTCTTGCTCATTTGAACCTCAAATAAAACCCCCTATGACCAAACTTTTTATCCTACTTAGGTGATGGATTGAAGAAGTTTTGAGGGCTGGTTTGAGTCATTGTTGAGCATTTTTAATTTGACTTTGAGTTGACTTTAGTTGCCCCTCGATTTATGCTCGATAAGGTGGAGCACCATCAATCCTTGAATTATTTGGTGATGCCTTGAGTGGAATTATTTCATGAGGTTTTGGCTTCTTTTTTTCACTTGACTTGGCTAATTTGTGTGATTTACTTGGAATTTATTGAAGCTTTCTACAATTTTTAGTGAATCTTGCAAGTCAAGTCACTTCTAGGGTTGTTTATACATGCTAGTTTTGACCTAGTCTTTGGGATATGATCATGAGTGATTCCTTGAGCACCTCTTAAGCCTTGATAGCTCATGTTGACATGCTTGAGGTGCTGCCTTGCTTGTTAGAGGTCAATGGCATATTTAACTTGCATCACAAGTCACTTATGAATCATATTTCTCCACTTGTTTAAGTGTTGAGATTGTGTTAGGACTTTGCTTCCTTCACTCAATTTGATTGTGATTGTGCTTTTCTTCTTGTTTGAGGTTTGATTTTGGATCATTACCTTTGACTTCCACTTCTGCCCCATGTGGTTTGTCCCTTGTTCGTGATAGTTTGGTGTCATTTGTGTATGCTTTGAACTTGTCATGAACATTGGTGTTTGTTTGCCTACTTTGTTTACATTGTTTTGTTTGAATTCTAAGGATGGTGGTTGAGATGTGCTTGTGGTGGTGGTTGCCCTATGTCGCTACTTCGAAAATCGGCGCCGGCTATGACAGAAGAGTCGCCATCATGCGTTATTTATCCCACAAAAGGGAAAGGAAACGCTCAGAGTAAACCTAACGCAAAGAGGGTAAGGAATGGTCATCGCAACCAAATCCTGGATTCGGGAGTCGGTTACGCAAGGGAAGTTATTAACACCCCTCACGTCCGTCGTACTCGACGGGATCCACACTTGTTTTCTATCTAAGGGTATGTTATTCTATCTACTCTAAAGGTCTGGGTTAAAAAGAAAATAAACTGAATCGACAAAGTATCGCACTTTATGCCTACATATTCCCGTCTGGAACGAGAAATCAGAGTCAACGTAGTTCACCTAACTACGGGTTATAGGGGAAGGTTGCTCGCCGAGATGTCGCATCTCGTGCCTACGTACTTTCATACGGCATGAAAGATCAGAGCAAACGTACTTCGGGCTACGGAAGACACAAGTTTGTCTGACAGTTTTTTATCTCCTTAAGAAAGGGTTTTCCTGATTAAAGGTCCAAGAGGACAAAAACAGAGTTTGAATGTTTGTTTGAATCTTTTACGAAAGAACTGTTTTTTAGGATGTTTGCAATCTCAGTCGCACTAGAGACTATGACCTAGGAGTGAACACTTCGTATGTCACCCAAAGGGTACCACACTAACATCCAGATTACTGGAGAGAGGCCCTCCACCAACCTTTTCCCAGATAGCTTAAGGCTCGTAACGCACGACTTCAATTAACCTTATTACTGTGTTTTTGAATTGTTTGAGATGAGAAAAGAAAGACACCCTAAAACTAGGGTTGAAAGGGGAATCTACCTACAGTTATCATGCATGGTTCAAAACTTAATGTCTGTCATAATTCCCTCTTGCAGAGAGGAAATCAGAGATCTTAGGGGAAACAGCAAAAGAAAGCAAGCAGTAAACAGTAAACAGTAAAATGCATGCTATGCAACAGTAAAGCGAGGCAAGGGAGACAACAACAGGCAAGAGGAGACAAGCTCCACCTCAAACCTAGAGGTAATCAACATAAGCACACAGACAACAAAAGAAAAGAAACAGAGAAAGCAGCCCAAGCAACAGCAACAGTCTTCAGCAGACAGCAACTTCAATTCTCAACAATAGCAGCTCTAAACAGCAAATCTTCTTGACAGCAAAGTTGACAGCAAAAGACTTTCTTCTTCAAGCTAGCTTCTATCTTCAAGCTTCATCTAACTTCATATTCAAGCTCTAGCAAGCACACTCCAAGCAAAGGATTAATCACTAAGATCAAGGTTGAAATGTTGAAAACTTAATGGAAACCAAAGGAAATCATCAAGTACCAACATTGAAATGGAAAGGCATCCTCAAAGTTTTACTCAACTATGGGCATACCACACATCCCTCCAAAGGAGAGATGGAGTTTCCCTAGGAGGAATTTACATCATTGGATAGAATAGAAGCACACAATGCATTCTATGTTTGATGAAAGAATCAAACCTAATTCTAATGGCTCTTCTTAAAACCCTAATTTCCTAAGCTCCTAAAACAACTCCTAAAAGAAAAGGAAACTTCAACTCCAAGCTCCAATCTTCAAGCCACAACAGCTACACCAAGTCTAGAAGACCTCTCAAAAAGGAAACCAAGCAAATCCATCTCCAAAGTCACCAACAAGACCAAACAAGCAAAGGCACACAAAATAGAACACCAGAAGCACAAGCAAATTGTAAAATACAACTAAAATAGAAAACAAAGTTGTAAAATTCTAATACAATTCCTAGGGGAACATACATGTTTGAACAACCTAGGGTTAAAATATTAAAGCCTAATTCAACTTCTATGTCACCTAAATAATTTCTAGATTGAAGGGTATCAAAGTGATCCACAAGTTTGGGAAGGCTCTAATCTCAACACCTAAAACAGAACCTAAAGTTGTTCTAAAATTCCAACCAAAATCCTAAGGGAGCATACATGTCTACCCTAACACATACTAAAAAATCAAAGCCAAATTCATCACCAATTGGAAGAACAAAATTCAACAAAATAGATGGTCAAATATGCAAAATTAAAAGAATTAAACAAAATAAGAAAAATCAAATTAAATTGAAAAATGCATGAAAATGCATTTTATTGATTTCAGAAAATCACAAATTCTCTCAAGATCATGGAGATATTTTTGAAATAATTTTTGGGTCAAAATTGAATTTATTGTGATTTTTTTGAATCAATAAAGCATTTTTAAATAATAAAAATGAATAAAAGAAAATCAAAACTCAGAATAAAACATGAGCCACAAGATGCGTTGACAAGTCCACTAATTCAAGCATCCACACGCTGCCAGCACATTAAGTTGAACGACTGAGTTTTGGATTAAAAATCTCCATTCTAATATTATAACATATCTGTTGGATCTGGTGGTTGGTCTTTGGTCAAAGGCAGATCTGATGGCTTAGGAGTCATCTTCCCCAAATCACAGGCTGGCCTGAGTGAGACTCAGTGTGGTGGCCGTAGAAGACTCCGGTCGTCTTCTCCGATGAGCAGGTGGTTGCAGGTGTCCAGAAACAGCAATCCATATACCAATCTCACTCAAAATTTCAGCAGGAATTCAAATCTCCTATCCATATGTTCTAACTCTTCATAGATTTCAAGATTCGAAGCAAAGCTCAGAACACACATTCAGATCAAACATCACCAATTGCAAATCTAATGATATAGAATTCATCCTCATGTCACATACATCACTCTGATCTATCTAGATTGCTCTAACTCTTCATGAATCAAGAGATTCGAATCAAAACAGAAATGCTATGTCATAATCAATCATCACCAAATGCTTCCAAATTGATCCTAAAACGATCTACATCTTGTCTAGATCCTAACCACAAGTTCAAATCTAACTACATCATGCTAATTCATGTGGAAATTTGAAATTTACTAACCTGTTGTAGATCTAGTAACAGAGGTAGCTAGAGCTTGATTTAATCTTCAAAAATCTCCAGAATCATTCAAGGATGCAAGATAAAGATGTTGTAAGCTTCAATTTGTTCTGAATCAGCCTGGAACTCAAAACACGATTTCACTTTCTCCTTGGAATTTTTCAACTGCAACTTCAGTGTTCTTCACGAATTACCAGCCAAACTCACTCTGAATTCAATGCAATGAATATATAGAATGTTTCCATGGGCTTTAGAAGCTCAATTGAGGCCCAATCTAGCCAATCCAATTTTCTGTTTTTTTCTTCCCATGTGCAATGTAACAGTCACGAATTGGCCATGAAAATTGCTCTAGAAGCTTCCCTTTCACTTGCAAATTCCCTTGTGAGTGTATTCAGACAAAAAAAAAGCACTTGAATTGCATTGGTAAGGAACTTGGATGTGTGACTTGCAAATGAGGAAATCAAATGACAACTCATGAAACTTGGCCTAAACTCAAAATTCTGGTAATGCCAAAGTGTCTAAAATTCAATTTCCATTCAAAAAATGTAGTTACTTGACATGTTTTGGTCCTATAACTCAAAATTGGCATTTTCCCTCCTTAATTCATTTGAAATTTTCCTTTATTCAAACCATTTCAAACCAAGTCTTGCTATGAGCCCAATCAATCCATCATGACCTCTTGGCTTGCCTAAAAACCACATTTTGAACAACTTTCATGTTGAATAAAAATCCATTTGACAAGTGCAAGTTGGAGATTTTGACCTATGATTGAAAATGACCTATAATCTCACTTTCCCAAAATACCCCTGACTTGTAAACCTCATAACTTGAGTTCTACAAATCAGATGGAAGACTTCTAGTACAATTTAGAAAGCTACAATCATGAGGAACAACTTTCATGTTGGACAAAGGTTCAGGTGAGACATCCTTCTAGGTCAAAAATAGCTTTGAAGTCAGATGATTTTCACAGACAAATTTTAGAGGCATCTGAGGACTTGTAACTTGTCTGGGTCATAACTTGAATTATATAAATCCCCTTGAGGACTTCTAGTACTCAAATTAAAGGTATTGAGACTCTCTACAAGTTTCATGTCGGCCAAAGATCCATTTGAAACTTGTATCTTGACTTATGTGGTCTTGAAGTTAGGCACTAAACAGGGAATTTTGCACTGAAACCCTAATTTAGCAACTTCCCACACTCTTGACTCTTCTTTATTTCATCTTGGCACAAAACCACAAGTGTCTTAACATATCATTCCATGAACTCCATGACCTAAAAGTAGGCTTTGATACTCTTCAATTGCCCAGTTGACCTAGAATTAATCCAGATGAAACCCTAATTGCTTGCACCTCAACTGTGGCTCTTGCATTTGACACAATGACTTGATTACAATCTCCCATGGCCCTCTAGGCATCTTATGAGCTCCATACACATCCTCTTCTCACATTAAACACTTCACAACCCTCTGATGGTCTTCAGTTGATCCTCAAGTTAGGAGAAGATTCACACTCAAACATCTAAACCCTTAGGCACTCAAACCACCTTCTGATGACTTTAATAACTTCTCAATCTTGAATGAGACCTCTTGCTAGGCTTCTATTGAGAAGAATTACACTTGATCCCCTACTATATGAATGATACCATGATATGCAAATGATATAACTATGCAAATGTTAATGCAATGAAACATAAACCAGGTAGGAAAAGGTTGAGCAAATTTTGGGGTGCAACAGCTGCCTCTATTCAAACGGCTTGGACCCGACTGTGTGAAGAGCGAACGACCTTCAAACAATTGAGGTAGAAGACGGTTGAATACCAAGAAACCCGGAAATTTTCCAACCGCAGAAATACACAGCAAAACTGCTTGGGGAACGACATCTGTTGCGTTGAACCCAGTTGTTATGGCAACAACTGATCAATCATCTGATAAAACTTTGGATTTCAACATTCACCTCCTGCGTGACGCCACAGGCATCGAATTAGCTTTGCAAGAAACAACTCCGTCCATCACTGGACTAAACTTGGTCAACACGAGGAAAGACTCCATCACCATGGGTATAATTTCGTCCATAACTGGGATAACGATCTCTGTCAATCACAGGTATTAATTCCGTCAACACGGATACTAATCATTGTTAACTTTACTGGGGATAATTCCGCCAATCCCGGATAATAACTCCGTCCACACGGGTAACAATCACTGTCAACACAGGGAAACGATTCCGTCAACACGGACAACAATCACTGTCAACACAGGTAACAAATCCGTCAACACGGGTAACAATCTCCAGCGATTTCACTGAGACAACTCTGTCGATCACGGGTAATAACTCAGTCCACACGGGTAACAATCACTGTCAACACAGGTAACACTTCCGTCAACACGGATAACAATCACTGTCAACACAGGTACGATTTCGTCAACACGGATACCAATCACCGTCAGCACGGGTAGCAATCACTGTTAATACAGGTAACACTTCCGTCAACGCGGATAACAATCACTGTCAACACAGGTACGATTCCATCACACGGACAACAATCACTGTCAACACAGGCGCAATCTCTGTCCATCACAGGTAATAATCACTGTCAACATAGGGAAGCAATTCCGTCAACACGGATACATTTGAAGAATACTTTGTTGGGGAATACGAGAGACTTAGCCAAACCACTCTGTGGGGAAATCATTAGTGACAACTCCAAAAGTTTAAGACATGAAATCTTTCAATGCAGACGTAACAGCAACCTGAGAAGAATCCTGCCGGGGACAAAGAGAAACTTAACCAAGCAACTCTGTTAGGGGACGAACACTATCATCACGTATCTCACGCCGAGAATTTGAATATCTAGAGATCCTTCTGAGCAAGAATCCCACTCCTCTGCAAGGGATAACACCTGAAAACAAAGAGGTAACCAACCTGGCTTATGTTTCAAAATGCGTATGCTCGACAATGGCGTAATGCTCCATACGGCATAGAAATGCTACGCGTTTGAGTAGATGCAAATATGATGATATATGCAAAATGCAAATATGCCAAGAGGCGCTTCAGCAAAATAAATGCTGAAGACAAGATCCAATCCGCTGGGGATGAACGGGTACCATAGACATATTTCAGCAAAATAAATGTTGGACATGTGAAACCAAATCCGCTGGGGATAACCATCCTGTTGGGGAATGGCTCACAAGCTTAAAATTACGAACTCTGCTGATGATGTTCATCCTGTCGGAGGAAAACAACCTGCTGGGGAGAAGGAGAAACAATCCTGCGCGGGGATGATCCTTCTGAACCAAAGACGACTTGGTTATACTGCGGGAGTTACCCATGTTGGGAATGGAGTGTGCCCATACTCACTGCTGGGAATGCACCTTCTGTTGGGGACATTCAGATCCACTGAGGATACTCTCTTGGCAGCTTTCCTGGGAAATACTCTTCTGGAGAGGACCACCTACATCCAATAGAGATACGTGCCATCTCAAATCTTCTGAGATAAGATGTGACTCCCATCTGCTGAGGAGTGATATAATCACTATGTCACGGGACTCTGGCTGAGGAAACACAAATTCCCTGATTGTTTGCTTCAAAGGTGAGAACCCTGCAAAACACAAACTAGACAAAACAAATCTATACAACAAGATCTATCCCAGTTAGTATCCGTGATATTCGTTCAGTCAATTCGAAGTTTTAGCAATTATTGGCAAGGGCCAACAAGTTTATTTACATGCAAGTTCATCAAAAACATCGGTGTTTTTCACAAACAAATCAGCAAAGAAACAAGCATCAAATACTGAATAACATGCTTTATTGATAACGGGCCTGTAAATAGGCAACATTTTGTACACTGGATGCAACTCCTGAAAAGAGGAAGTTAAGCACAAGCAAATACAAATATTATAGAAGCATAAAGAAAATTTGTATACATGTCGGCAACGTGGTACAGACGAACATCATGAGCTGATCCTCCTATGACTCGCCTGACTCTGACGCTTTCCCGATACTCGATCTTCGAAAGAGATTGTTTCGGATATAAGACCCTCAAGTACTCCCAAACCACTAAGCAATGCAGTATCAAACTCGGACCGCAGTCATTTTCTTTTTCAAATCCCTAACGTTTGCGTGAACCGCCCTTTGCGGGTTTTCAATTCATCGGGATAACCTTTTTTGCCGAAGTTGCCCTTTTCAGATTTTCCACTTCGCGGGTGTACATTTTTCAATTTTATCCCTAACTTTTTCCCGAACCTTTTATTTCCTTTTTTATGGTTCGTCGGGATGCCCCATTTTTGCCTGGACTCTCTTTTTCTGTCCAGCGGGTCTCTTTAAGCAAAGTATTTTTTAACTGCGTCCGAGTTCACAGGGGACGTCAAATCCTCACCATCCATGGTGGACAACAGTAAGGCTCCTATAGAGAAAACCTTTCTAACAACATATGGACCTTCATAGTTGGGAGTCCATTTGCCCCTGTGATTTGATTGTGGTGGGAAAATCTTTTTCAGCACAAGATCGCCCGTCTGAAAGCTTCGAGGACACACCTTTTTATCATAAGCTTTCTTCTTCCGGATCTGATACAACCGACCATATGCTAGAGAAACCAGTCTCTTCTCGTCCATTAAACTGAGCTGCTTCAGCCTATCTTTCACCCATTCTGCCTCATCTAATTGGACATCATGCAAAACCCTCAGAGAAGGAATCTCAACCTCCAATGGTAGGACAGCCTCCATACCATATTCTAGTGAAAAAGAAGTTGCCCCGGTTGATGTGCGTATCGTCGTACGATAACCGTGCAAAGCAAAAGGCAACATCTCATGCCAGTCCTTGTAGGTCACAACCATCTTCTGAACGATCTTCTTTATGTTTTTATTGGCCGCTTCAACAACGCCATTCATCTTGGGCCGATAAAGAGAAGAGTTGTGATGTTTAATTTTGAAATTCTGGCACAATTCCTTCATCATCTTGTTATTCAAATTTGAACCGTTGTCAGTGATAATCCACTCCGGGATTCCATATCTGCAGATAATATCTTTCTTGATAAATATGGCTACCACCTACTTAGTAACATTAGCATACGATGCCGCTTCAACCCATTTGGTGAAGTAATCAATAGCTACCAAGATAAAACGATGTCCGTTGGATGTCGTGGGCTCAATTTTCCCAATCACATCAATTTTCCACATGGAAAAAGGCCAAGGTGACGACATAACGTTCAGAGGGCTCGGAGGCACATGAATCTTGTCCGCATAAATCTGACATTTATGACACTTCTTTATAAACTTGAAACAATTTGTTTCCATTGTTAGCCAGTAATACCCTGCTCTTAATAGCTTTCTCGTCATTGCATGTCCACCGGCATGCGTACCAAATGTACCTTCGTGGATTTCTTCCATGAGCAACTTAGCCTCTTTCTCATCCACACACCGCAACAATACCAAGTCGTGGTTTCTCTTGTACAAAACCCCATCCGAATTCAAATAGAAATTACCAGCCAATCTCCTAAGAGTCTTCTGATCACGACTGGATGCCCCAGCCAGATACTCTTGATTCTTCAGGAAATTCTGAATATCATAATACCACGGTTTGCCATCGGAAGCTTCCTCAATGGCGAATATGAAAGCGGGCCTATCAAGGCGAGAGATAACTATCCTGGGAGCCTCATTCCAGAAGTTAACTTTATACATCGAAGACAAAGTCGTGAGAGCGTCTGCCATCTGATTTTCTGCGCGTGGTACATGGTGCAATTCCACCTTGTCAAAGAAAGGTAACAACCTCCTTGCATAATTCATATAGGGTATCAGATTGGGCTGACGAGCCTCCCACTCTCCCTTGATTTGGTTCACAACTAGAGCAGAGTCTCTGTACACATCAAGATTTTTAATTCTCAGATCGATAGCTTATTCGAGCCCCATAATGCACGCTTCATATTCGGCCTCATTGTTGGTAACTAGAAAGGTCAATATAGCAGTGAATTGGATGTGCGACCCATGGGGAGTAGTAATGATTGCCCCTATTCCACTTCCATATGAATTGACGACACCGTCAAATATCAATTGCCATTTGGAACCCAGCTCTGGACCTTCATCAGGCAACGACTCCTCACAGTCCTTCATCTTTAAGTACATGATATCCTCATCAGGAAAATCAAAATTCATCGACAGGTAATCATCCACTGGCTGCTCAGCTAGATATTCTGACAAAACACTACCTTTAATAGCCTTTTGAGAAACATACTGAATATCGTATTCTGTCAGTACCATTTGCCATCGGGAAATCCTTCCGGAGAGTGCTTGCTTTTCAAACACGTATTTGATTGGATCCATCTTTGAAATTAGCATGGTTTTATGGTTTAGCATGTATTACCTCAAACGCTTGGCAGCCCAGGCTAGCGCACAACACGTTTTTTTCGAGCATTGAGTAACGGGACTCACAGTCTGTAAACTTTTTACTCAGGTAGTAAATCGCATGCTCTTTACGTCCAGTCTCGTCATGTTGACCGAGAACACAACCCATACTTTTCTCAAGAACCGTTAAATACATAATTGATGGTCTCCCAG
Organism: Lathyrus sativus; assembly: GCA_963859935.3. Lineage (NCBI taxonomy): Eukaryota > Viridiplantae > Streptophyta > Magnoliopsida > Fabales > Fabaceae > Lathyrus > Lathyrus sativus. The sequence goes on along the minus strand of OZ012736.1, from coordinate 213,457,220 downwards.
CTACTGGGGGTATCAATATTGGAGGTTCTTGCAAATATTCTTTTATTTTCTCAAACGCCCTTTGACAATCTTCATTCCAGGTCACAGCCTGATCTTTTTTCAATAACATGAATAATGGCTCGCACGTGGCCGTTAGATGAGATATGAACCGAGCAATGTAGTTCAACCTCCCTAAAAAACCACGAACCTCTTTTTCTGTTTTCGGTGTTGGCATTTCTTGTATTGCTTTTATCTTAGCGGGATCAACCTCAATTCCTTTTTCGCTTACAATAAACCCTAATAGCTTACCGGATCTCACCCCGAAGGTGCACTTGTTAGGATTTAGTCTCAGCCTGAATTTCCTAAGCCTCTTGAACAATTTCAGAAGATTGACCAGATGCTCTTCCTCCGTCTGGGATTTGGAAATCATATCGTCAACATAGACTTCGATCTCTTTATGCATCATGTCATGAAAGAGTGTCGTCATAGCTCGCTGATATGTTGCCCCGGCGTTCTTCAAACCAAAGGGCATCACTTTGTAGCAGAACGTTCCCCACGGGGTAATAAAAGTTGTTTTCTCCATATCATCCGGCGCCATCTTTATCTGATTATAGCCCGAAAAGCCGTCCATGAAGGAAAACGCGGAGAATTGAGCGGTGTTGTCGACCAGCACATCAATATTAGGAAGCGGGAAGTCGTCTTTTGGGCTCGCCCTATTCAAATCTCGATAGTCCACGCACATCCTCACCTTACCATCTTTCTTTGGTACAGGTACTATATTGGCAACCCATGAGGGATAAGTTGTAACAGCCAGGAAACCGGCATCCCATTGTTTCTGAACTTCCTCTTTAATTTTTACAGCCATATCTGGTCGAGTTCTTTTGAGTTTTTGCTTAACAGGCGGACATTCCTCGCGCAATGGCAGACGGTGAACCACCATATCAGTATCTAAACCAGGCATGCCTTCGTAAGACCAAACAAAGATATCACTATACTCCCGCAGCATCTTGATAAGCCTTTGCTTGATATCACTTTGCAGTGCAGCCCCTATCCGGATATTCCTGACAACCTCTTCAGACCCCACGTTGATAATTTCAATTTCCTCCTGATGAGGCAGAATGATTCTCTCTTCTTGTTTCAAAAGTCGAGTCAGCTCTTCTGATAAGTCACTATCCTCAACAATCTCTTCTTCTGCTTGAAATATCGGGTGCTCGAAGTCGAAGCGAGTCATAGGAAGTTCGTGATCGGTGTCGTCTGAAATATGAATCCTGCAATGAGAATGGTTAAATGTTTCAAATAATGCAAACAAAGCACATAACCACGTTGCCATTTTATTGTTAAAGCAAAAACAGGAAAAACAAGGATCACAAAATTTGTATGGGAAAAACGCCTTTATTAATGATTAAACAAAGTACACACATAAGCAGGTAACCCTAAAAACAAAATCACTATGCCCCGGGTAGGACACAGGATTGTACAATAATTGAGAAAACAAATCATTACTGTTTTGTAGTCACTGGGACAAGTTCCTGGATAGACCAGTTGCACAAATTATGTCCTGGCACGCCGGGCTTGATCCACGAGTCCATATCGCAGTCACTATCTCCGTCTTCAGCATCGGAAACAACATTGATCGTTTCATAACAGACCCCACCTGGAGTGATCACCACTGGTCCTTTGAAATTTGGCACGCCTGATGCGGAAGGTGACGACGTCGGGCGATACCCCAACCCAAACTTGTCCATCTTGACCGGAATTTCCAAGACTTGGCCCCATCCTTTGGTTGCTCCAGTCTAAACCACTGCCTGAGCGTGTTTGTATGAAGACATGGCCACCTCTAGTCCTTTGCTAGGAACAGTAGACTTGTCTTTGATCTGCAACCCCTCGAAGGCTTGGCATGGCGTCTCATGGATCTCTCCATCCACTTCGACGTACTTGAATGACGAAAGATGACTAACCAGGATGTCCTCCTCTCCGCAAATAGTAACAACACTGTCATCGACCATGTATTTGAGTTTCTGATGCAGCGTGGACGTCACAGCCCTTGCAGAATGTAATCATGGTCACCCAAGTAAACAGCTGTAAGCGGGATGTATGTCCATGATGTAGAACATGGTGTCAAAAACTTCCGGCCCGACCTGGAGTGGCAACGTTATGGACCCAAACACCGACCTTCTGGTCCCATCAAAAGCCCTCACGACCAAGTCACTTGGCGTGCAAATAATTCCTCGGACATCTAGCTTCATCATATCCTTCTTCGGCAACACATTCAAAGATGATCCGGTGTCTACAAGAACGTGCGACATAACAGTGCCCCGGCATTCCACTGAAATGTGCAAAGCCATATTATGGTCCCGACCTCTAGGCGTCAAATCAAAATCAGTAAATCCCAGGCTGTGGCCAGCATTCACATGCGCCAGTACCCCCTCAAGCTGATTAACAGTTACTTCCTGAGGTACAAAAGACGTGTCCAAGATTTTCAACAAGGCATTTTGATGGGCCTCAGAACAAAGCAACAAAGATAGTATTGAAATTTTGGAGGGCGTCTGCTGCAAGTGCTCCACAATCTTATAGTCACTTTTACGAATAAACCTCAAAAACTCTTCTACATCCTTGATCGATGTTTCTTTCTCTTTCGACTGGGAAGGTCCTCCTTCATTCATTTTGGCTTTGCCTCTAGCGATCCTTTCAGCCTCAATTTCAGGTGAAGTGAAGATTCTACCACTTCGGGTCATACCTCCCGCTTCAACAATATTGCCCACTGCCCCTGCTGGCTGGCTATCCACATTAATCTTTTCCCCGTTGCAAAAAGCTTCCAACCCATAATTCCATGGAATGGCTTTTGTACTTTCATAAGGAATGGGCCCTGCTTTCGTTATCATGATAGTTGGCCGCTTGGCGGGCGCTAATATCGTAATAGTCTTTCGTGGAATTGTAATTGTTGCGACCTCACCCTGCTTTTCACATGTTACCTCATCAGGTTTTTCAACAGCAGTACGGTCAAACTGCAAAGTTCCCTCATCAATCATGGCCTGAATACCTCTCTTCAAATCAATACAGCCCTCTGGTCGGGTCCAACAATCCAAATAGTACTCATCACATCCGGGGAAGACCCCTCCTTTCAACAATATGCTTTTAACATAACTTAAAGGTGTCTTCAGATCATTTACGTCCATAACCAAATCCAAATCCTCCTCTGTCAAAACAGCATTCGCTCCATGATTCGGCATTGGTTTCTGTACAATATTGGAACCATCATTACTGAAGTTGATGACTTTACTATCAATCAAATCTTGGACTTTGTGCTTAAAAGCATGACAACTCTCGATATCATGTCCGGGTGCCCCGGAATGAAATTCACACTGCTTACTTGTATCATACCCGTAAGGAAGCGCTCCTGTGGGTGGGTCCAACGTTCTCTTCTCAACCAGATTCAAACTTAACAAAGTCTGAAGCAGTTCTGCATATGTTGACGGAGGTGTATCAAATACCCTCTTCGGCTTCCCATTCTGGATCCTTCTCTGAGCAGGATTATACCTTTGTTGTTGTTGCTGCTGCTGTTGTGGTTGTTGTGGTTGTTGTGGTATAGGGATTGTCACACTAGCAACCTGTTGTTGGATATACTGATTCCGACCTCTACCTCGTCCTCGAACACCATACACTGCACTGGCATCCCCTTGCCTTTTACCACCAAAGACCTTTTTTGCACCTCCAGCTGAGGTCGATTCACCGGCTTGAATCTTACCAATTTTGATGCCATTTTCAATTCGTTCCCCCATGAGTATCATGTCAGAGAAACTACCCATCTAGCAATTGAGCAATTTATCATAATACATCCCAGAGAATGTTCCAACAAAAATATCAATCAATTCCCTTTCAACCATAGGGGGTGGACTCTTACCGCAAGATCGCGCCAACGCTGAGCATACTCCTTGAAACTTTCCCCATTCTTCTGTGAAAGACTTTGAAGTTGGACCCTATTTGGTGCAAGGTCACTATTGTATTGGTAATGTTTGACGAAAGCATCAGCCAATGCTTTCCAACTTCCGACCTGTGCAGGCTCTAGTCCCATGTACCATTCCAACGATGGTCCTGACAAACTATCTTGAAAAAAATGCATAAGCATCTTCTCATCATCAGAGTACGCAGACATCCTCCGGTAATATGAACGCACATGAACCCGTGGGCATGTATCCCTTTTATATTTATCGAAAGTGGGAGCTTTGAACTTCAATGGCACTCTCAGCCCAGGAACCAGCCCCATGGTAGCCATGTCCAAACCTGCAGAATTTTGATTGGCTATACCTCTCATCTGTTCCTCCAGCATTTTAATCCTCCGATCACTATCAGTGGGACCCTCAAAACCCATGCCTTTCCTAGAAAAGGCATCTTCCTGATGATCTCTATTCCAGTACAGACCCTCATTACCATATCCGTCATAAGCAGCATTACGACCATGACCATGACGACTTTGGAAGAACCTGGGATCATACCTCAGATTGCCAAGCTCTTGATTAGCAGTCGCTGTCCCAAAACCAGTATTGAAAGGACCCATCCCAGCACCATTGGTATTCACATTGCCAAACCCAGCATTGTCGTAGCCATTATTACCAAAACCTAGATTATTATTACCAAACCCTCCGTTGCCGAGGCCCTGATTATTGAAACCATCATTGCCATCCCGATTGCCAAAGCCAAGACCCTGATTGTTGTCACCGAAACCTGTATTGATACCAACATTCCTGTTGGTTTCCATGTTCCCATTAACATTATCAGCATTTCTGTTACCAGCGTTGCCGTTGTCGTTGCCAATCCCAGTCTCACCAGCATTTGGTATCACTTCCTCTCTGCGAGGAGTCTCAACATGAGGAGAGTTGTATTCAGTATTACCAGCCGCTCGCGCCAGCAGCGGTTGCACCAGAGTTTGAAGATGTTCCTAGCGTTTAGCCACATCCTCCATTGTCTGCATGAATTGGGAGAACCTATCCCAGATCTCCTGCATCTCAGACTGTACCTGATCCATGATCTTCTTATTGTTGCTTCTTGTAGCGTACCGGTGAATTCTCTGTTCGTCAATCTTGAAACAACCTGTAAGATGCAGGAGATAAGATTCAAGCTTAAAAATGGTACCTGCCATGCAATATGAATATGTAAATGCACACGTGTAAATATGCAATAGGTTAATTTTCCCCCCCGATTCTAGTTCCGGAGAAGAAGCCATAACGATAATGGAGTCCCAAGTAAGCAAGCGCAGAATCAGAAACCTCATACATAAACAAATGCCAAGAGGCAGAGTACAAAGATACAATTGAAAAGACCTCGGCCAACAAGCCTGGTGATGGTCAAGATACAAGTACGAATAACAAGAGAAAAGCAAAGGTAAATCAGGCCAAATGGCGCGCCCTGACATCTTCCAATAGCCTCAACGTCTCTGAATGACCTAGTCTGGAGATTAGTTCCTGTATCAGTAATGCGTGCCGCTCAACAGTGGATCTTAGCTTTTTGGCGTCCTCTTCACAAGTTCCCCTGCCAAAACATTCATCAATCCTGCATCTTTTGAAGCCAGCCTTCAATTCACCACCCCTAGTTTCTTTGACCATGTTTCTCACTCTAGACTCAGTGTCACGTCTAAGGGATACCTCTTCAGCAATCTTCGTATCCTTAGCACTGAGCTGCTACTCTAACTGGGAAATCTGAAGCTGCAACTCATCTTCACGCTCCTTCCGGCTAGTAAGCGTGGCATTCCACAAATGTTCCCATTTGGAAAGTCGAGAATAAGCTTTGTTCAGAAGTTCTTTCTTAGTAGCAAGTACACTACTAACACCATTCAGGGCTACTCCTACTTTCTCTCTCTTGCTGGTCTCTTCAGTCAAGTCTGAACCCAACCTATTAATCATCTCAGTCTGCTTCTTCAAAGTGAAGGTTACCTCATTCTTCTCATGCCGAAGCTGGAAAATCTCTTTTTCTAGCTCTTCATTCGCTCTTTGCAACTCTTCCTTCTCAGCCAGCAGCCTGTTATACTTCTCAATCTCTACTGAAGTAGGTTCCCGAATCACCGGAAGATACAAAGGCTTTACAGCAGGATATGGCATCGAAGAAGTCCTAACTCTCTCATGGATCCAGAGCTGATAAGGATTATAAGCTCGACTGTCACTCTTGCCAAGCAATGTCTTTCCTCTTCTGTGAACATTACCCCAAGCATGCCTCAATCTGACCAAAACATCTCCGTCTAATAAACCCGTGAGATACAGAGATTCCTGTATCTCGTCTTCAACCGGAGAGTCCCTCAAAGCATAGCCAAATTGTCTCACAAGCAGAGAAGGGTTATAGTTAATACAACCTTTCCGTCCAATCAAAGGAACGTTCGGAAAGCCACTGCAACTATATATAATATTCACTCCGAGCAAGTTCTGATCAAACCAAACAATGTTCTCAGCAACCAATCCCATCAATCTGGAAGACCAATCTAAAGTACCAATAGCATCAACAAAAGGCCCCTTCTTAGGAAGATGTCCCTGAAACCACCTGCATAGAAGAGGTACACAACAAGAAACATTCTTTCCCCGACGATTCTCATTCTTATAGTGAATAGAATGATAAACGTCACCCAAGAGAGTAGGCACCAGATTCTTCGAGGCAAGAATAAAGAAAGCATCTAAGTCAACAAAGTCAGGCAGGTTAGGGAACAATACAATCCCATAAATGCAAACAGCCAGAATAGCATTGAAGATAATCCAACATCCATCCTTCACACACTGCGTAGCCTTCTCAACCAAGCAAGAAAGATGAAAACCATAAGCTCCATTCAGCTTGACCAAACCTCCGGGGAACTCAAAAGCATCTAAACTAACAATCTCAGCAAGCTTAGCCAACTCAGGCTCAGTATCCTCGTGAACAAAAGGCATCTGATCTAACACAGGAACTCCTAGCATATCAGAATACTCCTTCAAAGTAGGGGCAAAAATGTAATCCGGGAACAAGAAGCATCTCAACTGAGGCTCGTAAAATTGCATCAAGGTATACAATCCAGTCATCTCAAACACAGAAGTCCTGCACAACAAACTGAGCAGTTTCCCTTAAGACTCTCTAAACTCAGCCCTCACTCTCTGATCTGCTAGAGCAACCAACTGCAATAAGGAACTGATATCTGGAGAAAGCAACCTGTAAGCAACTGTTCTCTTCATGGACTCCATGTCTGGCAAGAAGAACACTAGAGTCTGAGGGGAAAAACACACCTGCAACATAAATACACGTTAATGAAATGCAGATATGAAAATGCAGATGCATATGCAAACAAGGGATCAAGTGCAATGATGAAGAACTGTGTTGTGCTGTACTGCAGCTTGAGAACCATCAGATCTTCTTCTCAAACCAAACCAACCACAAAAGAACCCTCACAACCAATTCTCACTAACAGAGACAAACCAAGTGTTCTGAGGCCAGAGTTTTCCTGCAAAAAGACCCACCTACCCTCTTACACGTATGTACTTAACTCGCAGATGAGGTACGACATCTTATGCGGTCATCAGCGTCACAGACTTCCCAGAGTCGACAACCCTCAAATCCAACAACCTGTCGAGCCTAAAGGGCCAGGCAAGATGCCATCAAAGAGAATCTCGTCTGAGCGTAAATTTCGTAGCTAGCTGGTGCGAGCAAAGCAAGCAGGCTAACCACTACTCTCTATATCTAAGTCTATATGCACTCAAGCCCAGGTCCGGCTTTTCTCACAAACTAACCCTCTACCCACAGCACAACGACAAATATATACAGTACTGAAAGTAAAGGCAGAAAGATAAATACATACAAAACCCCAGACGGGAACACAAGCGCTAGGATTGACTCGCATAGGGAACCGCTAGAGTCCCCAGCAGAGTCGCCAGCTGTCGCTACTGCGAAAATCAGCGTCGGCTATGACAGAAGAGTCGCCACCGTGCGTTATTTATCCCACAAAAGCGAAAGGAAACACTCAGAGTAAACCTAACGCAAAGAGGGAAAGGAATGGTCATCGCAACCAAATCCTGGATTCGGGAGTCGGTTACGCAAGGGGAAGGTATTAGCACCCCTCACGTCTGTCGTACTCAACGGTATCCACGCTTGTTTTCTATCTAAGGGTATGTTATTCTATCTACTCTAAAGGTCTGGGTTAAAAAGAAAAGAAAATGACTCGGCAAAGTATCGCACTTTATGCCTACGTATTCCCGTCTGGAACGAGAAATCAGAGTCAACGTAGTTCGCCTAACTACGGGTTATGGGGGAAGGTTGCTCGCCGAGATGTCGCATCTCGTGCCTACATACTTTCATATGGCATGAAAATCAGAGCAAACGTAGTTCGGGCTATGGAAGACACAAGTTTGTCCGACAGTTTTTTATCTCCTTAAGAAAGGGTTTTCCTGATTAAAGGTCCAAGAGGACAAAAACAAAGTTTGAATGTTTGTTTGAATCTTTTACGAAAGAACTGTTTTTTAGGATGTTTGCAATCTCAGTCGCACTAGAGACTATGACCCAGGAGTGAACGCTTCGTATGTCACCCAAAGGGTACCACACTAACATCCAGATTATTGGAGAGAGGCCCTCCACTAACCTTTTCCCAGATAGCTTAAGGCTCGTAACGCACGACATCAATTAACCTTATTACTGTGTTTTTGAATTGTTTGAGATGAGAAAAGAAAGACACCCTAAAACTATGGTTGAAAGGGGAATCTACCTACAGTTATCATGCATGGGTCAAAACCTAATGTCTTTCATAATTCCCTCTTGTAGAGAGGAAATCAGAGATCCTAGGGGAAACAGCAAAAGAAAGCAAGCAGTAAACAGTAAACAGTAAAATGCATGCTATGCAACAGTACAAGCGAGGCAAGGGAGACAACAACAGGCAAGAGGAGACAAGCTCCACCTTAAACCTAGAGGTAATCAACATAAGCAAACAGACAACAAAAGAAAAGAAATAGAGAAAGCAGCCCAAGCAACAACAACAGTCTTCAGCAGACAGCAACTTCAATTCTCAACAGTAGCAGCTATAAACAGCAGATCTTCTTGACAGCAAAGTTGATAGCAAAATACTTTCTTCTTCAAGCTAGCTTCTAACTTCAAGCTTCATCTAACTTCATATTCAAGCTCTATCAAGCACACTCCAAGCAAAGGATTAATCACTAAGATCAAGGTTGAAATGTTGAAAACTTAATGGAAACCAAAAGAAATCATCAAGTACCAACATTGAAATGGAAAGGCATCCTCAAAGTTCTACTCAACTATAGGCATACCACACATCCCTCCAAAGTAGAGATGGAGTTTCCCTAGGAGGACTTTACATCATTGGATAGAATAGAAGCACACAATGCATTCTATGTTTGATGAAAGAATCAAACCTAATTCTAATGGCTCTTCTTAAAACCCTAATTTCCTAAGCTCCTAAAACAACTCCTAAAAGAAAAGGAAACTTCAACTCCAAGCTCCAATCTTCAAGCCACAACAGCTACACCAAGTCTAGAAGACCTCTCAAAAAGGAAACCAAGCAAATCCAGCTCCAAAGTCACCAACAAGACCAAACAAGCAAAGGCACACAAAATAGAACACCACAAGCACAAGCAACTTGCCAAATACAACTAAAATAGAAAACAAAGTTGTAAAATTCTAATAAAATTCCTAGCGGAACATACATGTTTGAACAACCTAGGGTTAAAATATTAATGCCTAATTCAACTTCTAAGTCACCTAAATAATTTCTAGATTGAAGGGTATCAAAGTGATCCACAGGTTTGGGAAGGCTCTAATCTCAACACCTAAAACATAACCTAAATTTGTTCTAAAATTCCGTCAAAACTCCTAAGGGAGCATACATGTCAACCCTAACACATACTAAAAAATCAAAGCCAAATTCATCACCAATTAGAAGAACAAAATTCAACAAAACAGATGACCAAATATGCAAAATTAAAAGAATTAAACAAAATAAGAAAAATCAAATTAAATTGAAAATTGCATGAAAATTCATTTTATTGATTTCATAAAATCACAAATTCTCTCAAGATCATGGAGATATTTTTGAAATAATTTTTGGATCAAAATTGAATTTATTGTGATTTTTTGAATCAATAAAGCATTTTAAAATAATAAAAATGAATCAAAAAAAATCAAAACTCAGAATAAAACATGAGCCACAAGATGCGTTGACAAGTCTACTAATCCAAGCTTCCACACGCTGGCAGCACATTAAGTTGAACGACTGTGTTTTGGATTAAAAATCTCCATTCTCAGATTATAACATATCCGTTGGATCTGGTGGTTGGTCTTTGGTCAAAGGCAGATCTGATGGCTTAGGAGTCATCTTCTCCAAATCACAGGCTGGCCTGAGTGAGACTCAGTGTGGTGGCCGGAGAAGACTTCGGTCGTCTTCTCCGGTGAGCAGGTGGTTGCAGGTGTCCAGAAAAAGCAATCCTTATACCAATCTCACTCAGAATTTCAACAGGAATTCAAATCTCCTATCCATATGTTCTAACTCTCCATAGATTTCAAGATTCGAAGCAAAGCTCAGAACACACATTCAGATCAAACATCACAAATTGCAAATCTAATGATATAGAATTCATCCTCATGTCACATACATCACTCTAATCTATCTAGATTGCTCTAACTCTTCATGAATCAAGAGATTCGAATCAAAACAGAAATGCTATGTCATAATCAATCATCACCAAATGCTTCCAAATTGATCCTAAAACGATCTACATCTTGTCTAGATCCTAACCACAAGTTCAAATCTAACTACATCATGCTAATTCATGTGGAAATTTGAAAGTTACTAACCTGTTGTAGATCTAGTAACAGAGGTAGCTAGAGCTTGATTCAATCTTCAAAACTCTCCAGAATCATTCAAGGATGCAAGATAAAGATGTTGTAAGCTTCAATTTGCTCTGAATCAGCCTGGAACTCAAAACACGATTTCACTTTCTCCTTGGAATTTTTCAACTGCAACTTCAGTGTTCTTCACGAATTACCAGCCAAACTCACTCTGAATTCAATGCAATGAATATATAGAATGTTTCCATGGGCTTTAGAAGCTCAATTGAGGCCCAATCCAGCCAATCTAATTTTCTGTTTTTTTCTTCCCATGTGCAATGTAACAGTCACGAATTGGCCATGAAAATTGCTCTAGAAGCTTCCCTTTCACTTGCAAATTCCCTTGTGAGTGTATTCAGACAAAAAAAAGCACTTGAATTGCATTGGTAAGGAACTTGGATGTGTGACTTGCAAATGAGGAAATCAAATGACAACTCATGAAACTTGGCCTAAACTCAAAATTCTGGTAATGCCAAAGTGTCTAAAATTCAATTTCCATTCAAAAAATGTAGTTACTTGACATGTTTTGGTCCTATAACTCAAAATTGGCATTTTCCCTCCTTAATTCATTTGAAATTTTCCTTTATTCAAACCATTTCAAACCAAGTCTTTCAAACCATTTCAAACCAAGTCTTGCTATGAGCCCAATCAATCCATCATGACCTCTTGGCTTGCCTAAAAACCACATTTTGAACAACTTTCATGTTGAATAAAAATCCATTTGACAAGTGCAAGTTGGAGATTTTGACCTATGATTGAAAATGACCTATAATCTCACTTTCCCAAAATACCCCTGACTTGTAAACCTCATAACTTGAGTTCTACAAATCAGATGGAAGACTTCTAGTACAATTTAGAAATATAAGATCATGAGGAACAACTTTTCATGTTGGCTAAAAGTTCAGGTGAGACCTCATTCTAGGTCAAAAATAGCTTTGAAGTCAGATGATTTTCACAGACAAATTTCAGAGGCATCTGAGGACTTGTAACTTGTCTGGGTCATAACTTGAATTCTATAAATCCCCTTGATGACTTATAGTACTCAAATTAAATTTATTTAGATTCTCTACAAGTTTCATGTTGGCCAAAGATCCATTTGAAACTTGTATCTTGACTTATGTGGTCTTGAAGTTAGGCACTAAACGCACTAAACAGGGAATTTTGCACTGAAACCCTAATTTAGCAACTTCCCACACTCTTGACTCTTCTTTATTTCATCTTGGCACAACACCACAAGTGTCTTAACATATCATTCCATGAACTCCATGACCTAAAAGTAGGCTTTGATACTCTTCAATTGCCCAGTTGACCTAGAATTAATCCAGATGAAACCCTAATTGCTTGCACCTCAACTGTGGCTCTTGCATTTGACACAATGACTTGATTACAATCTCCCATGGCTCTCTAGGCATCTTATGAGCTCCATACACATCCTCTTCTCACATTCAACACTTCACAACCCTCTGATGGTCTTCAGTTGATCCTCAAGTTAGGAGAAGATTCACACTCAAACATCTAAACCCTTAGGCACTCAAACCACCTTCTGATGACTTTAATAACTTCTCAATCTTGAATGAGACCTCTTGCTAGGCTTTTCTTGAGAAGAATCACACTTGATCCCCTACTATATGAATGATACCATGATATGCAAATGATATAACTATGCAAATGTTAATGCAATGAAACATAAACCAGGTAAGAAAAAGTTGAGCAAATTTTGGGGTGCAACACCCCACACTTTTTCCTCCCTCTATTGTTTATTTGTTGCATCTTTTCTTTGCATCTAATTTGTTTGCATTGCATGTTGACTTGTTTAAGTCAATTTCTTTTATTTCTTATTTCATCTGTGATTGAGTTATTTGGTGTTTACTTGGCCTTGTGCCATGATCCCCTTAGGATTCCTAGTCTCTCCATTTAGGATGGGAGTAGGAGAGACATTAGGTGTTCAATCCTATGCATGAAAACATTAGAGTAGTTTTTCCCTTTCATCCCAACTATAGGAGCATTGTGTATGACAACTTTAGGGTCCAGTTTCCTCTTAGTTTGTGTCTTTCTTTTCTCATCTCCTAAACACTTCAAAACACTTAATAAAGAATAATTTGTGTTGTACGCTACGATCATAGTCTTTAGTGCAACACGAGTTTCAAACCATAACTCAATTCACTTCTTGTCTTAAAAAACACAAAAACAAAAGCATCAAACCTTTTTATCCTTCAGGATTAATGGAAAATCATTTTAATAAAGAGAGTGTCGTTAACTCTTGGTTCTACCGCAAACAGGTAACGCCTAAGTCTCCAATGGTCGAGCATCCTACACCTAACTGCTAGAATAAAGGTTTAACCCTACTCGGTTTAAAACACTTGAACCAACCCATGGTCGTGTCAGCCCGAACTACGTTTGCTCTGATTTCTCATACCAGATGAGAATATGTAGGCACAAGACGACGAATTCTTGGCGAGCACCCTTTTCCTTTGTCCCGTAGTTGTATGAACTACGTTTGCTCTAATTTCTCGTACCAGACGAGGATACATAGGCACAAGACGGCAATGTCTTGGCGAGCAACATTCCCCACTTTCACCCGTAGTTTTCCGAACTACGTTGACTATGACTTTCCCATTGCACGAGGGAATACGTAGGCATGGAGCGGCGATGCTCTATCGAGTCCCCTTTCTTTTCTTTTGTCCCCGTGAGCCAGTAGCTTAGATAGTTTTACACCCTTTTAAATAAATAACAAGCGTGGATCCCATTGAGTTCAACGGATGTGAGGGGTTTTCAAACCTTCCCCTTGCGTAACCGACTCCTGAACCCGAGATTTGGTTGTGATGTCCTGTCTTATTCCCTTTTCTGTAGGTTTTCTCTGATCGTTTCCTTTCCCTCTTTTGGGATAAATAACGAGCGGTGGCGACTCTTATGTCCTTTCCGGCCCCTCCTTTGCAACGATGCGACAAAACAACATACTCATTTTTCAAACATGTAAAGGGATGAAACATGCTTAATCATGGAATAAACATCAACAACAAAACAATGCTCGATACATTACTTTACACGAACGAGGTGAGTGCGAGAGTTTCCAAATAAGGAAAGATAGTACCTCAACTCCAATTGATAGATAATTCCCTCACATATGGCTCTATACTTCTTCATTTGTTAGATAATAAGATGAAAAAAGCACACACACACACACACACACACACATATATATATATATATATATATATATATATATATATATATATATATATATATATATATATATATATATATATATATATATATATATATATATATATATATATATATATATATATATATATATATATATATATATATATATATATATATATATATATATATATATATATATATATATATATATATATATATATATATATATATATATATATATATATATATATATATATATATATATATATATATATATATATATATATATATATATATATATATATATATATATAATATATATATATATATATATATATATATATATATATATATATATATATATATATATATATATATATATATATATATATATATATATATATATATATATATATATATATATATATATATATATATATATATATATATATATATATATATATATATATATATATATATATACATACATATATATATATACATACATATATATATATATATATGTATATATATATATATATATATATATATATATATATATATATATATATATATATATATATATATATATATATATATATATATATATATATATATATATATATATATATATATATATATATATATATATATATATATATATGTATGTATAAAGCATGTGATAATGACTTCCTAAACATGATCCGAGATGTCGAGAACACCGAGTTCCCTACGGATATGAAAGAAAGGCTCTGTAGCTAGTGATTTTGTAAAGATATCTGCAAGTTGATTCTTAGTATCAACGTGCTCAAATACCACATCACCCTTCTCCACATGATCCCTAAGGAAGTGATGGCATATTCCGATATGCTTGGTGCGTGAATGTATAATAGGGTTCTTGGTTAGGTTAATGCCAATAGTGTTATCACAAAAGATCGAAACATGTTTGAGTTTTAGATTAAAGTCGAGCAATTGTTGCTTAAGCCATAATACTTGAGCGCAACAACTACCGACCGTAACGTATTCCGCTTCAGTTGTTGACAAAGCAACGAAAACTTGCTTTTTATATGCCAACTCACCAAAGAGTTTGAAAACAGATGACACGTGCCACTTGTGCTTTTCCTATCCGATTTGCAACCAGCAAAGTCGAAATCAGAGAAGCCAACCAAGGAGCAATCATTACCCTTAGAATACCAAAGCCCATACTTTGGAGTACCAAAGAGGTATCTAAGTATGCAATTTACATATTTTAAGTGAGATTCTTTGGGACATGATTGATACCTCGCACGCATGTAAACACTAAACATTATGTAGGGTCGAGAAACGTTAAGATTGAGGAGAGATCCAATCATACCTCTATACTTTTTCACCTCTACATCCTTACCATTTTTGTCTTGATTGAGATTTGCACATGTAGGCATCGGAGTGTCAATAGCCTTGGAGTTTGCCATGTCAAAATGCTTGAGAAGCTCAAGACAATATTTTGTTTGGCTCATAAATTTACCCTCTTTCAGTTGTTTGATTTGCAATCCGAGGAAATAGTTGAGCACCCCCATCACGCTCATCTCAAACTATCCCTACATTAATTTTGAAAACTCCCTTACCAGATTCACGTTAGTTGATCCAGAAGTAATATCATCAACATATATTTGTACCAAGATTAAGTGTTTTACTTGAAGTTTAATGAAAAAGGTTGTGTCAACCTTTCCTCTTGAGTACCCTTGATCAAGAAGAAATTATCTATGACGGTCATACCAAGCCCTAAGGGCTTGTTTAAGTCTATATAAAGCTCGTTTTAATTTGTAGACATGATCAGGATACTCATGGGATTCAAACCCGGGAGGTTGGGGTACATAAACCTCTTCATTTATATATCCATTGAGGAAAGCACCTTTTACATCCATCTGAAACAATTTGAAATCTTTCGTACAAGCGAAAGCAAGCAGAAGGCGTATAGCCTCGAGTCGGGCAACCGGCGCATAAGTTTCCTCATAGTCGATTCCTTCCTCTTGGTTATACCCCTGCGCGACCAATCGCACCTTATTACGAGTTATAACTCTGTTTTTGTCTAGTTTATTCCTAAACACCCATCGGGTGCCAATTACTCGATGGTCTCGCGGAGGAGTGACAAGGTCCCAAACCTCATTTCTTTTAAACTGATTAAGTTCCTCTTGCATTGATAGGAACCAATGTTCATCGAGTATTGACTCTTTTGGGTTTTTAGGCTCAACTTGAGAAACAAAAGCGAAGTGATGACAGAAATTACTTAGCTTAGATCGAGTTGTCACTCCCTTTGAGATGTCACCGAGAATGTTGTCAATGAGATGGTCTTTAGAAGACTTCCATGCTGGAGGAAGACCACCGGTGTTGGTCGAATGAACTTCCTCAATCCCCTCATGGTGGTGATCTTTTTCCTCCTCAACTTTGACTGGGTCAGGTTGATCAATTCCTTTCTTAGCATCTTTGAGTATGTCTTCAGAAGATACACCTGCACCATGAAATGAAATACCTTTTTCGACACTTTTCGGATAAGACTCATGAAATGTGACATGAACAGACTCCTCCACTGTAAGTAATCTCTTATTGTATATTCTATAAGATTTACTTGACTGAGAGTATCCGAGAAAGATACCTTCATCTTCCTTGGAGTCAAATTTACCTAGACTCTCCTTTCCATTATTTAACACGAAACACTTACAACCAAAAACATGAAGGTGAGACACATTCGGCTTCCTTCCTTTAAAAAGTTCATACAGAGTCTTGTTAAGAATAGGACGGATGAGCACCCTATTCAAAACATAATAAGTCGTACTAATGGCATCGGCCCAAAAATATTTTGAAAGCCCACTTTCATTGATCATAGTTCTTCCTAACTCTTCCAAAATTCGATTTTTACGTTCCACAACCCCGTTTTATTGAGGGGTACGCGGAGCGGAAAAATTATGATCAATTCCATGTCTACCACAATATTCTTCAAAATGATGATTTTTAAGCTCACCTCCATGATCACTTCTAATTGATATAATGATTTTGTTTAACTTGTTTTGAGAAAGTTTAACAAAATTTTCAAAGGCGGAGAAGGTATCGCTCTTACTAGCCAAGAAGATAGTCCAACAAAACCTAGAGAAATCATCAACTATAACAAAACCATAGCAGTTACCACCTAGGCTCTTAGTTCTAGATGGTCCAAAGAGGTCCATATGAAGAAGTTCAAGAGGTCTCGTAGTTGACACAATGTTTTTAGATTTAAACGAGATCCTTGTTTGCTTCCCTATTTGGCACGCATCACATAACTGATCCTTTGTAAACTTGACTTTGGGTAAGCCAATAACTAGGTCCTTAGAAACTATCTTATTTAGTAAGTCAAAATTGATGTGTGCCAAACGTCTATGCCACAACCATGAGTCCTCACTCATAGTCACGAGACATTTGTCGCTACTCAATGATACTTCACTCAAATCTATCATATAGACACTATTTACCCTCAAGCCATTAAAAACATCCTTATTTTTATCATTATTTTCAATCATGCAACAATCTTTTAAAAAAGATACTTTGTATCCCTTGTCACATAATTGAATAATGCTAATGAGATTGTATTTAAGGCCCTAAACTAGAAATACATTAGAGATAGTAGTAGATGAGAGATTACCTGCACTACCTTTTCCAATTATTGATCCCTTGTTATTGTCTCCATAGGTTACAAATCTGTTCTTCTTTGCCATAAAGTCAATGAAGAGAGATATGTTTCCTGTCATATGTCTTGAGCATCCACTCTCGAGAACCCATCATCTCTCAGTAGGCTCAAGACCTTGTACCTATAAAAACAATCAACCAAAATAGGTACCTAATTGTTTATTGGGTCCTTGGTTGTGAGTGAAATCTTGGTTGCATTTAGGTAGCCATTGATAAACCCCTTTAGGAACTAAAAATCTCCTAAAGCGACACTTAGAAATGGTGTGACCTCTTTTGCAACAATACAAGCAAGTAAGGTTAACTTTTGTGTCACTTTTGTTATCTTGATTTTTGACCACTTATGTATATCTTTTATAAGGATTAATCATACTTTTTCTAAAATATGCTCTATCAATTGCAAAAGTGAATTTAGTTTCTAGAGCCTTGTCAAGTTTGGCCTTGAGAGTTCTAACCTCCTTTTTCCAAATATAACAAGTATCACACCCAAAGTTTACCCATCTATTTCTTTCTTCCTCACAATCCACCTTTGTTCCTTCCACTATGGATGCCTCTAGAGCCTCTAGTTTCCTTTCGGAATCGAGGATTTTTTGCTCCAAATGAGCAAAAATTTGTTTGTTTGAGGCCAGTCGTTTAAAGGCTTCCTTGGTTTCATGGTGTAATGTATCAAAGGCAGTTTGTAATTCAGAATGAGACAATCTAGTATAGTTTTCATATTTAGCATGTCGTACCATTTTGTTTTTCATCTTTTCATGAGCGGAGAGACAAAGGTTGACAAATTCTTCTTTGTCACTTGAACTATCATCCTAGGATGAGTCGCTATCGCTTTCCCAAGCGATGTAAGCTCTTCTAGGCTTAACTTGTTTCTTATTATGACCGATTACTTTCCTTTCCTTTGTCCTTTTTCATCAATGGACAATCCGACTTGTAGTGTCTGGCTTTTCCACAATTGAAGCACGACCCTCTAACTCTACTCCCTTTGTTGCCTTCATTTAGAAGACCTTGATTGTTTTCTGAAATTGACAACATTCTTTTCGGAATGTTGGATACCATTTTTCTTTACATAGCGATTATATCGCTTCACGAGCAGCCTTATATCCTCATTCGTTTCGTCATCTTCATCATCACTCGATGTCATAATCACTCAGCTCTTTTGCATAAGACTTTAAACGAGAAGCTTTTAGAGCTATAGACTTCTTTTTCGTAGTTTTGGTCTACTCCTTCTTTTCCTTTTTCCCAAATTTCTTGAGACTAAGAAGCAGTTGCTCATGTTCTTGGAGCTTTCCAAAAAGACTTGTAAGGTCCAAAGTCATAAGATCATTTGCTTCCTTTATGGCAGTGACCGTTGATTGTCGTTCCCTGGTAAGACATCTTAAGACTTTGTTAGTAGCAACATCATTGGAAATTGGTCTACCAAGTGAATCATTCTATTGATTAAGTAAGAAAATCTCTTTTGCATGTCAGAAATGGTTTCCCTTGCTCGATGTGAAAGAGATCAAACTCTTGAGTCAAAGTATTGATTCTAGCTAGTTTGACATTATTTGTTCCCTCACGGGAAACTTGGAATGAGTCCCATATAGGTTTAGTAGTCATACAATGTGAGACTCTATAGGATTCATCAACTCCCAAGGAGGAGATCAGAATATTTTTAGCCTTCCAATAGTAATTGTACTTTTCTCGTCTTCATCAGTTCATTGTGCTTTAGGCTTAGGCACAACCACGTTATTTTCATCGGTCATGGTTATTTCCATAGGACCGTTCAATATAATGTTCCATACCTTCCTGTCAATGGAATTTATATGCACACGCGTACAATCTTTCCAGTAACTATAGTTTTCACCGTTGAAAATAGGTGCTCTATTGTAAGCCCCTTTTGGTTCGTTAGCCATTTTCTAAGAAGTTACATGCGAAGCACGGAAAGAACCAAGCTCTGATACCACTTGTTAGACGACGGTGCAAATCTAGAAGGGAAGGTTGAATAGATCACTTGTTAAAAACAGAGTCGGCGCTTACCAATATTTGTTTTTAAAAAGTTTTTAGGCGGAAGCGGCCGAGGAACTATATTCGTCTAAAACGAACCTTTACCGAAAAGACCGGATATATGCAAAGCCTATGGTATCCGATAAAAACGAGATTTTAGAATCACTAATTTGAGCACACATCAACTAGATTATATTCACTATAAGGTTAGTCTGTTTCCAATGTGTGAAAAATATAACCCAATTTAAAAGACATCACAAGTGTATGTGTTCACACAATCAGTCGAACACTTGGTGTGCATGGCACCACAAGTGAATTTTAATATGTGAGAGAAGTGCTATAATATTCAATTACAATCCAGGATTTTAATAAGGTTTCTAAAAATGGTTCAACACTACACACATCCGAATTTTGATCAACTAAATTGTTTACACACAAACTCAAAAATTAAGCAATTGAAAAATAAAGAGAGAACACCAATTTGTTGAGGCAGTTCCCCCGTCGTCCTCGCTAGGGGTACGTTTTCCCTCAACTCTAGAAATAGAATTGCGACCTGTATATATAAAACTTATTTGCAAATGTTTACAAGAGAAGCAATAGAATTCAAACAATCAAACCTAATTGTTGATGCAAAGCCTATTCCTTCTTTTCCCTTGATTCAAGCTGAATCAAGTCCTTCGAACGCAATGAATAAACCTCCGATTACGGCACATCCTTTGAACAACCCTATGGTCTTCAAATCTTGCCCGACTAATTTTAATCACCAATGCTTCAAACCAAATCTTACTCTCACAATCCTCTGGTTACCCCTACTAAACCGATAGAATCTCCTGTTCTTCGATTTACCTTCGCTTGTCTGAATCTGTGATGGACCAATTTGAGCAAAAACTCCCAGAATCCAAGATTCTTAGAGGATAAAACCCTAACGGTCTTATTCAAGAAAAACCCACTGATTTCTCAACCCAAACCTGATTATACCAATCCTATGTTTGGACGTTATCACCTCAATAATGCAGAATGCACAACAAAAATGATTATATGTAGTAGTTAAGAAAATGCAAGAAAGTGGATGAAGATGATTAGAACAAAATCAATGTATATTTTCACTTTTCTTGTTATTAAATGAAGAATAAGCCAACTCAATATATATGCAGTTTAAAAAACAATTAACCAACTTAAGAAACACTTTGACAGTTTCACATAACATAAATTTGATGAAAAAGTGCGAGCGATCGACCTATAGAGAGGGAAGGGTCGACCTGAGCTCTCCCGAATTTCAAATTGTGCAGAAAACAACACTTTGCATCGACCGGAACAGGTCATGCATCGACACAAAGGATACAAATTTAGACAGACAGAAATGAACACAGTATGAGTCGACCGAAGGGTCGACGTGAGCACTCTTGAGAGTAGATCATGTAAAATAACTTTTGTATGAGTCGACTGGAACAATCTTTGAGTCGACACAAAGACTCAAAATATGCAAAAATGCATATTTTCATGTATTTAGCTACTTTTGAGATACTCCACCATATTGCAAGCTAGACCAACATGATCAAACCTATATGGAACACATATTATACTTTTTCTATATGTATCTAAACATGTTTTCGATCAATGTTTGACGCAAGAGGAACAAATTATGCATATGCGACATAATGATACCGTCCGAAGTACATTTTTCTATCTATGTAAATTTTGACATCATTAGAACAAGTATAGCTAACTATGAGGAACTTTGCCATCACAAACATGTTAACAATTCGTAAAATTACAACATACATATTGCATTGATTTTTAGAAAATATTAGTTTTTTTTTAATGAAAATAACTTAAATTGTAGACAAGTAGAAATAAAATGCAGCAAAAACAGAGAAAACAAGAACCTGTAAATTGCAATAGACTAAATGAAAAACAAACTTTTATTAACCTTCGATCCAAGTATACAGCAGCGCAACGAAAGATAAAGTACAACGCTGCAACAATTCCTCGGTGTGAGCAATTATTTCTTTGGAAAGTAATATGCGATTTAAAGGTCTAAAGAGAGTCCAACAGCACTTCCGCACGGGTTTGATCTATCTGAAACATCCTCCAAGGGGTCTATTTATAGAGAAAAAGTCAATTGAATAACTTCCAAATTGAATTCTGAACTTGGAGGCAAAAGAAAACCGCTAGCAACTGCTCAAAGCCTGAATTCTGCAGTTAAAACTGCTCTTGTGAACTGCACGACAATCGTCGTGGTGCTCATGGCAAGCGCCATGGTCTCTAAGGGAAGATGGCGAACACCATTTGGAGGTGTCGAGCGCCATATCAGAAAGGGTCGCAAAATTTGCTGATTTTTGCTGGAGTTTTCTTCTCTTTCACTTCTTTTTTTATTTCTTCTAGAATCTCGACGGGAACACCTGCCAATATAAAAACAGAGTAAGAACACAATAAAATGAAAAAGACTCAATAAAAACACAGACCTAAAATGCGCAAAGTGATCCTAAAAATACGATACAAAATCATGTTATCAAACTCCCCCACACTAAGATTTTTGCTTGTCCTCAAGCAAACTCCTAACAGAAATAAAATAGTAAATGCAGCTCTTGACTCGCAGGCACAAAAAAAAATCAAAGCACAAGGTTTCTAGGATAATTCTAAACGGATAGGTACTAATTAGTGCAAACAAGGATACCGTACCAACACAAATCCACCAAAGCGGACAAAGCCTTCCTTCCTATGCAATACCAATTCAAATCATGACATTATAACTTGACCTACAAACTTTGTTCTTATTCACCTTTCTTTCATTCTCGTGCAATCACATTAAGCCTGTTATCCTTTGTACTTACATGGTAAGTGAACCTATTAGTGTTCTATGATCTCTTATTAAAAAATTTCTTTCTTTTTAGAACATTATGTTTTCTTTTGTTTACGAATTTCAAGATTCCAAACCTTTAGGCTAAATGGCCGGGTGAGGGCCACCTAACTTAGCGGGAACGTGTCTTTCATTCGCTTTTTCTATAAAAATAACACAGTTCAACTTTTAAGATCAACACATATTTGCATCAGTTCATTACTTAGTTTGTACATAAAGATGGTGCTGACTGCTATTAAAACTAATCGAGAGGCTACTTCTAAAGAACTAGGAATAAGGTCTCTGCATAATGTTTATTTAAATTAATATCACATAATTGGGAAACTAGGGCGTAGGAACGATAAGATATGAACAAAACTTTCCCAAGTCCGACTAACATAGCCTAAAACAAAGGTAAACAACCTATACTCACAGTGTCATGCCATTGAGTCAAAACAATTTTTTTTTAAATTGCGGTCAAAATGAGGGAATTTTCAAACATATCGAATATGTAAAGTATAAATTGACTCACGACACATATAACTCGATAAACAAACAACAAAACAAATAATGAAAGAAACTAACTGGAAAGCATAAAAACATAAATATAAAGACATAAAGTGATAAAGCTCCTCCCCCACACTTGAACTAAACATTGTCCTCAATGTTTTGGAACAAGGTGAAAGAAGGAGTGGATAAACTTGGTGTGAGATCAATGATGGCAGCCTCAGTCGTGATGTCGTCCACCACCTCTATTGAAGGGGTTTGGAACATGATGCACAAAAGCACTCAAGTCTTGAACTTCTAGTCGCAAACCACCCACCTCCTTGATCAAGTCACCAAGATCGTGCTGAGTCCTCTCAAGGTAGTCATGCTGCTGCTGGCTAATATGGTCAACATCGACTCTTAGCTCCTCCGGCTGTCTCCGCAAAGTCTGAAGCATCAGGTTACAATCAGCCTCCATATCATTCTTGTACCTCATCTCTGAAAAAATATCATCAAGGGCACTCTTCATAGCAATGTACCTGCAAAACGGTCAATGAAATTCTGGCAAGCACACGATGGATTTTATTGCCAAAGTTATAACATACACTGTGACATTGACTATTGTACTAACTAATTAAACTGTAAGTAAAAACAGTAAATAACACAGCAATTGTTCACCCAGTTCAGTGTCAACAACACCTACATCTGGGGGCTACCAAGCTAGGGACGAAATTCACTATTAGCAAAATCAATTCAAAGTCAAACAACCAGTTTGCACTTCTCACTTAATCTCTACCCAATGACACTTTAACCTAGAGATACTCTAGACCTAAGTATTCCCACTCACTCCCCCTCAATCACACCATAGTGATATCCAATTACAATTACAGAGTTAAGATGAAGAAATACTTCATACACACCTTGATCTTGCTTCAAAGCTTTGATCAAGGGACACACACGCTCTTGCTTAAAATCTTTGAGTGAGAGACAACTTAGAACCTAACTAACCAATGCAGCTGACAGTTGCTAGGTAAACAAGTAATCCTAAGACTCAATTCACACGTGAAGAACACACTTTCTTCACTCACAATGCTCACGTGAAGAACAACCTTCTTCACTCACAAGGACTCTGTACTCTGCACTCTCTGATCTTCTGTCAAGAGCTTGTCCTTCAGAATTGCTCCTTCTGATATTTATAGTAGTTGTCAATCCTTTGGGCCTTGGTGCCTAAATTCAGTTTTATTCATAACAAACCTATCTTCAATAATCTGCACGCTTGCCAATTAATTCAGGGATATTTTAGTTTACCTAAGGCTTCTAAAAAGTCTCCTGATTTCCAGCTTGAGCTCCTATTAGGTTTCCTAGTTTTTAGCTACCAGGAAAAAAACCTGCACTTGGTGTCATACGATCCAAGTCATAATATTGGGTATGACATTCAGCTTAACTTGCTTTTAGCTAAGTCAACATACCCTGCACAGTCCATATTATGTATGCACTAACATCAGTCATGACATACATATGTACTCTAAGGTTTTGCCATAAAATGCAGCCAATCAAGAACACTTACAAACTCCCCCTTTGGCAAATTTTTGGCTAAAACACTCTGTTATCATATCAGAGATTTACCCACAGCAGAACACTCAACATATACCCTGTTGTTGCACCCCAAATTTTGACCTCTTAGATTCTCATTATCATTTTAGGAGCATACTCATAAAATATCTAACCCTAACCCAGTGCAGGTCTATCTTTGTCAAGTTACAGATGAATCAGGGTTGTGTACAGTCAAATCGAAGCTTCAGGGTTTGTGATCAATCAAAATTTTAGACTAGTTCAATCATGAAACAAGATCAAGGGTATCATATGATGTCAATTGAGAATCCAATTTGAGGTTGTTACCCCAGAATCAAGAACAGTACATTTTCAGGGCACCCGATTAGGGTTTTTGACTAGTAAAAGTCAATTGTAGTTTGACTTTCGTGTTATAAGGTGTTTTAATGGTGGGATTATGATCCATGAAGTTCATATATCTTAATAAAGTTCATTCAAGAAGTTTCAAAGTCTCAGGAGGTCCAGAGTGTCAACAGACGACTCGGTAGTCACCGATCGATCGTACGGTTGACCGAAAAGTCAACTCTTCAAATTTAAGGAATTGGACTTCAAAGTGTGAATCAAAAATGTTCCTTATATCATATTGCACTTTCCTATCAATTTTCATGACCATTGGATCAAGGATGAAGGAGTAATCGGAAAATCGGGAAATTAGGGTTTTGAAAGGGGCTAAACCATAACTCCTTAACCACACATCCAAATGAAGTGGTTCAAGGCTCATTGGAAAGCTCTTGACAAATCCTACAAAAGTCCCTAAGTGGTCCATCATCATAAAATGCATAGATTTAGAGTTATGATCAAATTCATTTCAAGAAGGGAAAAAGACTTGGAGAAATTTCACTTTTAAGCTCATTTTTTAGCAAATTTGAGAGACTTTTTGGCCAAGTTCCTTTGGGAAATTGAAACTCATGAAAACATGAATGTTTTAGAGCTATTTAGGGCTTTGTAAAGAGTACTAGAACATCTCAAAAGGATTTGTGAGCTGAAAGTTATGGTTATGGCAAGTTGGCGGTTTCATGCTTGAAGTCCCACATTGACAAACTTTCAAAAATCATTGCTTTCATCAATCTAACCAATATCAGCTTGTGAATCAAGTTTTATCTGATATGTAGAGATTTTGTAGCTTGGAAATACAATGAAAATGCAGAAGGTGTGGAATTAGCCAAGCTTGCAAGTGGCTTTACAACTTGCACTTAAAGTAAAAATGACAAGCATGAGGTGGAAAGACAATCTGAACCAGCCATCAACCTATGCATTCTAGCCTGCATTTAGCCACTTCAAACTCATCATGAAGCTTGACTTTGGAACTTACCTATCAGCCAAGGAAACCTCTTTGTGGAGGTTTGATCAAAAAGGTAAATCTTTCCTTCATATGAAGGAAATCTCCAAATCTACCCCCTCCATTCATTTCCCTATAAACAGAGGCCCTCATCACTTCATTAAAACAGAATCTCTACTCTAAAAAACCAGAGAAAGCTCAAGCCTTTTCTCTTGCACACTTTGCTTCAAAATCACAAAACCACATTTTCACCAAAAACCACCAAAATCTGTCTTGGTACAATTGCTGCCAAAATCATTTCTCTACACTCAAACTCCCTAACAATCATCCACATAATCTCTAAACATGATATAGAAGGTGTCCAAGACCTTAGACCACTCAAAAACCTCACCATTCAAAAAGTCAAATTCCATACCAAGTTACTTTGACCAAAAGCCACAAAATCTGTCAAAACTTGTTCTAGGCATTTGCCTGATGTTCTAATCACTCAAACACCTCACATATATCATTTCTCAACTGTCTAAAGCATTGAGGAACATTGGTGGAGTTTATTTCTCCAACTGTCTTGAAATTTGCATTCTTGCTTCAAGAAGAAGAAATCTCCAAGGCTAGGTGCATTTGAAGTTTTCTCTGGGTTTCTTATTGATCTAACCTGCTCAACAAAGTCTACTAGAGGTATGTAGACACTTCGTTCTTTCTTTGCACCATGATTTCAGGTTTTAGCAGTTCATTATGTTGGAAATATGTTATGTGTATGTCTTGTACCAAAATTCTGTCATGAACACACCAGTTGTAATCTCAGGCCTAGACGTGTTTAAATTTGTGCTTAAATTTATCCAACATCATGTATTCAATATGTGTGTGAAGTTAACTTGATCAATTTTGCTTAAAATGTTGAACTACACTTTTTCATGTTTGCACCAAAATGCCAAAACTTGCAACTCAAACCTCATTTTTCATGACAGTCCTCCCTTAGCTTCAAATTATGTTTGAACTCATTCAATATCATGTATGTGTGGTGTGTATATGGTTGGTTTAGTCTAAAAATGTTTGGAATTGAATTTGAACATTTTCATGCATTTCACAACCTAACTTTGCAACTTGACAGCCAGTTTTCACTACAGCCAGTTTTGAATTCCATTTGATGTTTGAACACACTCATCTTCATATATATGACTTGTGTACATGACATACTTGACTTATATGTGCATGAAATCAGAACTGAACACCATTATGCATTCTGTTCATGACATTTGCAACTTGAGCACTATTGTCTCATAGCATTCTGTTTTTAACCTGAATTTGTGTTTTGATTCACTCATGAGCATTTATATGGTGTGTGCACATCTCTGTCTTGATGTTAAGCTTCATTGTTTTGAAAATCACACATTGCCCTACTTGTTGCCACAAACAGTTCTAGCACCACATCAACATGTCAAACTTTGCCTTGTTGCTTTTTGTGCCTAATTTTTGAATGTGAACATGTTTAGTTTCATGTTTGTGAGGTGTAGGTATAAGTTGTATGGTCTGTTTTCATCTGGTACACACTTTCACATTCAAAATGTATTGTTCAAGCCAATATACCATAAACCATGCCAAAACCCGTTCTGACTGAAGTATAACCAATTTTGGAGCATGATCACCATTATCTCCATGTATGTGACTTGTGTATGCATTTAGTTTGGTTTAAACATGCCTAGAATCTATTTTGAACATCTTCATGAATGCACAAAGCATAGAACTGCATCTTACATGCAATTCTCCATGACAGACCTGTTTGAGCTTTTCATTGTGTTTGATGACACTCAATACCATGTATGTTATGTGTATGTATGCTTACCTTGATCAAAATATGCCTGGAACTTGAATTGGACATCATCATGCCTCACATTCACAACAATTTGCAACTTGAACACATTTTTTCACAACTGTTTGTTTTTTACCTAAATTTGTGTTGGAAATCACTCAACAGTATATTTGTAACATGTGTGTGTGTTTGTATTGGTTTTAAATTGGCTGGAGTATGAGTTACCCTTCAAAATGCATCATGTTTTCAAAATGCAAGTGCTATCGTGTTTTGAAATGGAGGAGGAAATTCAAAAATCTAAAAATACCATCTTGTTCCTCATGGAAAAATACTCAAGTTACACTAAAATTTTGTGAAAAACCATCAAGAATTGAGGAAGTTATGGCTAAAATGCAAATCCAAGTTTGGTTCATGTTTTTGTGTCCAGACTGCCTTGAATGTTACCCATATATGTTTATGGGGTGGCTTTCATCAATGCATGTATAGCCACCCCAGTGGTAGTCCCCTTGTCACCTATGCGCCTTGTACCTTGAGAACCTGGGTTCGACCCCTGAGGAGGGCAACCCTTTTACCATTTTTCCATTGTATTTTACCAAACTTCAAAAATTCATATCTCTCTCATTTTTTTTATCATTTTGCACCAATTCTTTTTGCATTGTGTTTGTTTTTATGTCTACTTTTATGTCATATTTTAAAATTCCATGTTTGCCTAATTTTTCATCCCTTTTGACTACTTGCAAGTTAAAGTGCATTTTGTAACCGTTTCCATATATGCAGATGAATTTCTCTCTTGTTACACCTATGAATGTCATGATATTTGCTTACCCTCTTTTCCTTAATGTTAGTCAACATGCTAGGATTTTATTTGTGGTTGTTACCATGTTTATTTTGTCCTCCTGTTGCATTTACTTAAGCTCGATCTGTCGTCACACTTCCTGTTTAATCAACTGCTTTGATTGTCATCAATGCATCTTTGTTTTTTTCACATGCTCATTTAATGGTTGTCACCATGTATGTACCTTTATCATTTTGATGCTTTGCTTAATGTTTTCTTTTCCCCATGTGATGAAGCTTGTTAGAGCTCATCTCGGTTACCTTCCCCTCTCTCCTTCCAAAGGAAAAGTCTCTCCATTGACCCTTGTGTCATGGATAGCTCATTCACCTTTCTCTTGACTTTGTTAAGTCACTTTAACCTTAGTTTAGAAGCCATTAGACTTTGCTTCAAGTCTAAGAAACCCACCTGTACTAGGAGTGTTCTACAACTAAGTACCCTAGGATAGAGTTTGTCAACTCTATGTAAGAATCATCGTCATGATTTCTTACTTCTCCTTTAGAGTGTTACAATTTAGATTAGGGAGTTTTGTCAAACTCCACACAAACATTGTCATGTTTGTTCCCCCTTGAACCTTGATCATAATCAAGTGTTCTTCATCCCTTGTGAGGTGAACTACGATTTCTCTGATTCTATCCTAGTTAGGATACGTAGGCAGAAGACGCGACGTGTTTGAGAGCAAACTTAGTGTATATAACTTTAGGTTTCAACTTATATCTTTTCCCAATCCATAGCACATTTCCACAAACTTAGCAAACAATCAAACAAAAGGTTCCTGTAGAGTACTACAGATGCTCAGGGTGCTAACACCTTCCCTAGGCATAACCAACCCCCGATCCCTGAATCTCTTAAGCGTTGTCGTTACACCATGAAAAAGGTTTTTCTTTCTTAAGACCTTTCCTTTGGATAAACTAAAGTTCGGTTGTAAAAGAATTAAGATTCAAGTTAAATTAATAGCTTGATATCCAATTTTCACTGCAACAGAAATGGCGACTTCACTGGGGACAATAGTTGCTTTGAGGGTTTAGCCTATCTTGTTTGAATACTTGCTTATTTGTGAATACTTTTAAATATGTACATTTGTGCTCCGTCGGATCTTGGAAACATTGAGTGGTGAGAAAGCACTATACTCGTGCTTAAGCGTACTTATGATAGGATGGTGGTATATTCAAGAAGGCTTATAGGGAGTTGATTCCCGACCAAGCTAACTTGATAAAACTACCGCTTAGTAGAGGCCCTTCCAAGAGTTAGTATTGTTGATCGAGTATTCGTGAAAACAATGCTACTTTCTACATGGGAGCCCGTGATACTGAGGACCTTTAGATTACCTTTTCCCCACTTTGGCTTTATTAGGATGTAGTGTGATGACTATAAGGGAGTAATTCCGAAATAGTTGATACGCGATACTACACTTGGACAAGACTCTCTTGAGAATATTATCGACCACCAAGTATTTGGGAAATTGATAATATCTGAAAGATGGGTTGAGGACTCTGGGAACCTTTTTAGAACCTTGTTCTACAGTTTTTGAAAGCCCTAGTACATACTTTTGGGATGGGTAGACCTTGGCTTCATGCTCATGTTCTCCAAACCAAAACCTTTATCTGTTTACCCATATGTATATGTGAATCGGTGCTTACCTGTGTTTGTGCATTCATGCATTCATGAGCATCATATCATAAAAGTTTCATGGAACTCAGATTTTGTTTGTAAACATTAGGATCCTCATGGATAATGGAAAAAAGAAAACTATGAAGTACACTTACAAAAGTCCTAACTTGGATGACATAGAGAGGTTGAGCACTTTGATAACAGATCTAGAAGGATTCAAGAGCAAGTATGGGAACTTATTGTCATTGTTGAAGGTAAAGAAGAAGATGGATCTCGGACTTCTCTCCACACTTCTCCAGTTTTATGATCCACTCTATCATTGTTTCACTTTTCCTGATTATCAGCTGGTACCTACACTCGAGGAATATTCTTGCTTGATTGGTTTGCCTATTCTTGAAAACTCTCCTTTTCCAATCATGGAGAAGGACCCTAAGGAGGAAGAAATTGCTAAAGCTACACGTTTGGGATTGGTGGATATTCAGAAAAATATGGTTGCTAAAGGAGGAGTATTTGGTTTGACTGCAGAGTTCTTAGTTGGGAAAGCCCAATACTATGCTGATCATTTGAGTATGGATGCATTCGAGGCTATCCTCGCCTTGCTCATTTATGGGATCTTCTTGTTTCCAAGTTTTGATAATTTTGTGGATCTCAACGCCATTAAGATTTTCTTAAAGAAAAACCCTGTGCCCACTTTACTAGCTGACGCCTATCATTCTGTTCATCTGAGGAATTTGCATAAAGGAGGAATGGTTACCTGTTGTGTCCCTCTGCTATACAAGTGGTTTATTTCTCACTTGCCAAAGGCTCATGCTTTTTGGAAGGAAGGTTGGTGGTCTCAGAAGGTTATGGATCTCACTCACTCTAATATTGATTGGTACAGTCGTAATTACAAT
The DNA here is from genome assembly GCA_963859935.3 of Lathyrus sativus. Taxonomy (NCBI): domain Eukaryota; kingdom Viridiplantae; phylum Streptophyta; class Magnoliopsida; order Fabales; family Fabaceae; genus Lathyrus; species Lathyrus sativus. The sequence continues at coordinate 213,426,209 of OZ012736.1, read as the reverse complement.
GGGATAAAGATCATTGACAGTTGTGGAAGTTTTGGTAACGTACCTCTTCTTGGTACAAATGAAGGAATCAGTTATAACCCTGTTCACGCTCGCCGACAGCTTGGATATCCTTTGAAGGACAAACCTAATAGCGCTCATGTGGAGAATATTTTCTTTAAGGGAGAATTAGAATTAAGAAAAGAGATCCTAAAAGCTTGGGGTCATGTGCATAAGAAAGGAAAGGAAGACTTAGGGAAACCTAATTGCATCTCTCTCGAGCCTTATCTCCAATGGGTCTAAAAGAGAGCCATTCAGCTGAAGATGCCTTATCCCTAGCAAGCACCCATGGTGTTGAAGGAGGAACCCCCAATGATCTTTATGTCTGAAGAGGAGAAGTTGAAGATTGCTTTGAGGAAATCACAAAAAACTGAAGTAGCCTAGAGGTACAAATACCAAGTGACTGTGGAAGAAAATAATGAACTATGTAGACAACTTCAGTTGAAGGATGAAGAAATGATTCCTTGTAAGAAAAGGAAGGTGCAAGAAGATTTATTCTATTCCAACCATCAGTCAAATCCATGGAAGTTAATGGTGGACAAGCTCATTCGTGAGGAGACACAAATAGAAGAAGAACTCAAGAGGATCAAAGCAAGAAAGGACTTTTGTTAGAATATCTTTAGCTCTATGTTTAGGACTTTTGTAAGATGTACTATTTTGTAATTCAAAACTTGAAAATCAATGAAATGAAATGATGTTTTGATCTGAGTTCCATGAAACCTTTGCATTTGCATTTGCATTCTCATTAATTAATCATTCAGGAAACTAAAGATTGTTTTGCGGATATTATAGGATGGATTCTGGAAAGAAAGTAGAGGTTGTGTTCCAAAGACCAAAATTGGAGAACTTGAAGAAACAGGGAAGTTTAGTAGAAGACCCCGAGGCATTCAGAAGAAGTATGGGGGTATGTTGTCTTTGCTAGAAGTTCAGGTATATGAAGAGATATTGTCCGCACTCATGCAGTTCTATGATTCAACCTATCACTGTTTCACATTTCCAGACTACCAGTTGCTACAAACCTTGGAAGAATATTCCGCCCTAATGGGAGTAGGCGTCACTCCCAGACCATTTTCTGGAAGAGAAGGGACTCCTAATAAAAGAGGAGTTGCAGAGGCCGCGTATTTGGAGGTGGACGAGGTACGATCTCATATGATTGCTAAGGGAGGGTTGTATGGATTTCCAGCTATGTTCTTGTATGAAAAAGCTCAAGGTTATGCTGTGTCGAAGAATATTGAAGCATTTAAGGCCATCCTGGTTTTACTAATTTACAGACTGCTCTTGTTCCCAACTGCTAATGATTTTGTGGACGCAAATGCAATCAACCTTTTCTTAATCAAGAATCATGTACCTACTTTGTTGGTTGATATGTACTTTTCCATCCACCGTAGGAACCGTTATGGAGTTGGACAGATTGAGTGTTGCACCGTTCTCTTGCACAAGTGGTTTATTTCGCACTTGCCAAGAATTCCAGCACTCTGGGATAAGCAAAATGGGCTCTCATGGGTTGAAAAACTATTGTTGCTCAAACACTCAGATATTCAGTGGTATGACCCTATGTATGGAGGGATTGCCATGATCCAAAGCTGTGGAGATTTCCCGAATGTACCGCTCATCAACGTTAATGGTTGCATCAGCTATAATCCTATTTTAGCTCGTCGACAGTTGGGTCACCCGATGGAGAATGAACCAGACCCAGACTTTTTGAGAAGCTTCTACATTGAAGAGGGGAAGAATCCCGCTTACAGGGCTCGAATTATGTATGCTTGGCGTCATGTCCACACAAGGGGAGTAACTGCCCTAGGTTACCACGACACTACTGTTTCAGAATCTTACTTATCATGGGTAAAAGAAGCAGCGTTGAAGATGTTATATACTCGCTTTGAGCCTGACTCACCCAAGCCTACTCTCGTAGAAGAATTGAAGGCTGCTTTGGCAAAAGCTGAAAAAGAAGGAAGGGCTTGGAGGGATAAGTATTTCAGGGTTATGCAAGAGAAAGAAGAGCTTCAAGAGTTGATCTGTCAAGGTGGGAAGAGAAGTCAGCCAGAAGACAAAGGGCCATCCAACCATAAGATCTAAAATCCTTTTGTTTTTCGTTTTATTTCATCATGTATCTGTATTGAAGACTTGTATTTCAGTTTCAGAATCATTGTTGTAAAACTCTCAGTTGTTAATCTATGAAGACTTTGAATTTGCTTATTTCCCCATTTTTATAATTTTTGTAAATATTTCTTTGGATTCCTTGAATGATTAATTTTGCATTCTTGCATTTTGCATTCATAAGCATTGCACGTGCATGTTCTTGTGTTGTGTCTCATCTCGCTGTCTTGTCTCCAGAAAGAATCACACTGAATCCTCAACACCGATACAACACCCGAGCCCAAGCTCGCCTAAGAATGGAAGGACAGAATTTGGATGTGGACAGGATTGATAATGAACTTGGAGAGCTACGAGGAGGCATGGGGCAGATCATGGAAGCCCTACAAGTCATTCGTGCAAAGTTGGACACTCAAGCCACTGTTGTTTCTGAAATCACTGGCATAGCTGTAGAGCCGATCCCAACGGAAGTCACTGTTGCAAATGTTCCACTATATGGGTTACCGCCTGGCTTTGTACCTCCACCAGTAGTCAATCAACAAGCAGTTCCCCTAGGGGAAGTGTCGCTTGCGCGAAAATAAGGTGCCGGCAGAACAGAAGAGTCGCCACCTTTCGTTATTTATCCCTCGGAGCGGGAAATGGAACGATCGGAAAAACCTGACGAAAAAAGGTAAGACAAGGTCGTCGCAACCATTGTCTGGGTTCGGGAGTCGGTTACGCAAGAGGAAAGTATTAGCACCCCTCACGTCCGTCGTACTCGACGGGATCCACGCTTGCTTGGTTTGTCTATGGGTGAAAAACAATCTATCTACGGCTGCTAAATCTAAACGGAAAGAAATTGACTCGATAGAGCGTCGCACTCTATGCCTACGTATTCTCATCAGAGAATGAGAAATCAGAGTCAACGTAGTTCGGGAAACTACGGGTTACGGGGAAGGTAGCTCGCCAATACGTCAGTATTGTGCCTACGTACTCTCAACAGATATGAGAGATCAGAGCTTACGTAGTTCGAGCTAACTACGGCTAGACAGGGGTGTTCTCGGTCACACGGGGGTGAGAGAAAAGGTTGACGATACTAGCGTACGCATTCTAGCAGTTAGGTGGACGCTGCTCGATCATCGGAGACTTAGGCATACCTGTTTGCGGTAGAACGGACGTAGTATGTCGGGTTTCGAGGTATGGGAACCTACGGGAACTAGAACTACGGTCTGGTCTCAAATGCACTCAGGCAAGAGAAAAGGATAACATCAGTCGTCAGCGGGAAAGTCTCGATCGCACAGCAGCGAGAGAACAAAAGGTTAGTTGTTAGTGTGCTCGCTAGGATATCGCATCCTATGCCTACATATTCTCATCAGAGAAAATCAGAGCAGCTGTAGTTCAGCTTACTACAGGTAGAACGGGGACCACAGCACAAATCTCGTTTTATTAATATTCGGAAAGTTACAATGATAAAATCCTAAAAAATCATACCCATCTATCATGGAAAATCTAATGAAAAATAGTCCCCTAACAAGTGGACCTTTAATTCTACCTCTAAAAAGGCGTAAAAGAAACTCCTAAAAGAAAATATATCCTAAAATGAAAATATTAAAATACTATTATTTTTTATATCACTATATTTCCCATTTTTCCTATTTTTATATTACATATTCTTTTTCCTTAAAAAATCTAAGCAAATGAATAAAAGAAAATAATGAAAAATGAGAAAAACAAAAGGGGGTGCATCAGCTCAGCCAGGGGTACAGCCAGAAAAATAGAACAAAATTGGGGCCCAGCCCACTTACACAACAAAAACGGGGAAGGGGTGAAGAAAAACAAACTAGGGTGTAATCAGCGAAGGATGGGCCCAGCCCAATTACCCAATAAAAACGGGGAAGGGGTGTTGGAAGAAAACGGAGGGTGCCAAAAACAACAACTGGGCCTGAGACCCAATACACAATCCACAGCCACGTATCTCCCTTTCTCACTATCAGAGAACCCAAACCCTAATCCTAATTTGGCAGAACACTGTTCACTGCCCGCTTCCCCTCTCTTCTCCAAACTCTCTCTCTCATTCTCTCCTTGTTCAAACCTCCGTCTCAACCTCTCTTTCGGTTTCATCTTCAGATTTCGCTTTGAATCCACGAACATAAATGAATAAACAACATCAACAGAACCATCACCTTCTTGGAAAGACAACCCGATCCATCCTTTGAGGTTCTTGAAGATTCGTGGAGGAACGTTGATGAAGATCGTGAGGACGAAGACTACTTATGGACGATCTGGAAAAATATCATGAAGCTTCTGAAGAAATCTTGAAGGTTTGAAGAACGCGATGAAGTTCTTTGATCTAGATCGTTGACGAACAGAAGAAGAAGTTCTGTGAAGTTGCGGAGGACTTCTGAATGATGGACTGGAGGAAGATCTGATGGATCTTGAAGTTCGTTGAATGGACGAATGTTGAAGGTTTTATGAAGATCGATGTAGATCTTCGAAGAAGATGAAGCTGCGAAGAAGCTTTCTCAGATGAAGGTATGAACAGATCTTTGAAGCTGTTGGAGATCTTACGAAGATCAATGAGTTTATGGAAAATCTGATGGAGTGGATGAAGGCTCATACGCGATCTGGGTTAAGACGATTGAAGATTCACGGCGGAACTGATGAAGTTCTGGAAAACGGGATGGATGGGATGAAGATCTTTGAGGAAATCTGGAAAGAGGATGAACATGCACGAAGTTTCCGGCGAGGTTGAGTTTTCCGGTGAAATTTGGTGAAGTTTGGCCGCGAGAACCACCGTTTGATCTTGTCGGTGATGTTCTCCGGCGTTTGCATGGCCGGAAGGGGTGGGAGATAGTGGACTGATACGCGTGTCAACACGCATGGGAGAGAGGGGGCGAACGGAGGCCACGTGTGAGGTGCAGAACGTGTGGCGTGATGAAGTTGCCACACGTGGAGGGTGAGGTGGTGGTGCGGAGAGTGAATAGGTGGCGGACTCAGAGTATGAAACGTGGCGTGTAAAAGGGACGAAACATGGCGAAAAAAATGGGGAAGATAATGGACGAAACGTGGCGAATGGAGGAAGAAAAACGTGGCAATGAATGGAGAGAGAGATTCTGAGAATGCACGCGTGGCTCCTTATATAGGTGACATGCGGCGAAATGGACTGGGCTCAGAAATGGGACACATGGCCCGCCGAAATTGGACTCTGATTAACCACCTAATTAATACTGATTAAAGACTTAAAACCTAATTAAAAATCCCCATTAATGCTAAACGAAAAATTAAAACAGTAATTAAATCCTAAATGAAAATTAAAGCTAATCTAATCCTAATTAAAACTAAGAAGACCCTATTTAACATCTAAACAAATGATTAAGACCTAATTAATCTACTTAAATCCTAATTAAATCTAAAAAAGGGGATCAACCTAAAAAACTCTATTTATTTCTAAACTAATAAAAAACTTTATTAATTTCTAATTAATCCCACTAATTTCTATACAAACAAAAATAGAAGACATTCTATTAATTCTATTTATCTCTAAACAAATAAAAATAGAAAAATTCTATTAGTTTCTATTTAAAAAAATCCTAATAAAAGAATATCCTATTAAAAATCATTTTAAAAACTCTACTTAATATCTAAAAAATATGATTTATTCTTAAAACCTATTATCTAAAAATGATTAAAGAAATTCCTAAAAAAAAGGAATTAAACTAAACTATTTAAAAACAATTAAAAAATCTAACTAACACCTAGAAAAATCAATTAAATCCATTAAAAATTCTAGAAAATAAGGAAAAAATCCTAAAAATGCAGGGAAGCCGATTAAATCGATTAGCGCCTACATCGAAATAAACGGTAAAAAACCCGGACACCGAGATGTCCTCAAAAACAACAGCGAGAGCTGAAAACACCGGGACGAGCACCGATTCACAAAATACGTCCTCGTATAGGCCTGAAATGCCTGAAGCGTGATCAGAGGGCTGTAATCCCGATAAAGTCAATCTGACTGGAAAAAAATGCAATGTATGTGGTATGCAAATGCGAAATGAAATGAGTCGAAACATGAGCCAAATTGCGATAAGTAGTTGGTCAAATTTTGGGGTGCAACAGCTGCCCCTATTCAAACGGCTTGGACTTGAAGGGTTGAAGAGCGAATGACTTTCAAACATTCAAAGGTAGAAGACGGTTGAATACCAACAAACCCGGAAATTTGCCAACTACACAAGTACACGGTACTCTGGTGGGAACAAATCTTCGGAAGCTGAAATCATAGCTGCACGGCAACTAGCTAGAGAAATACTGATATGAACCTTCGTCAGGATGATTCTCTGATTTATCTGATGTCTTTGCGTCCTCAAATCATCGAGGGATCACTGGTTACACGGTAACGGGTGATTTTCTAACCTCACAGGTAAACGACACTCTGATTGGTAGGAACATCTTCGACACTGAGCATAACAGTTGCACGGCAACTCCACTAGGGAATTGGTCACACGGTAACCGGGGAAAAGTCTGATTTCAAATCTCCATCAGGATGATCGTCTGATTATGCTGTAGATATTCGTCCTTAATTCATCAAGGAATCACCGGTTACGCGGTAACTGGTAATACAGGGTCAATCATACCGTCAGGCACCAAGATTCCTCGGGACTCATTAGGTTAACAATCAAGTTAAACATGCCATCGGGCATTCAAAGAAACTTTCGGGCATCAGCCGGACTTCATCAGTAAGTTGGGAATAGAATTCTAGGTCAATCATGAACCAATCGGGGATAACCAAACTTCTGCCATTAGGCACTCCGCATCAGCTGAGAGAATTACTTCGTTAACACGGTCGGACTTCAATCATCAAGTCTTCAGGGGAAGTTTCAACTTCGCTGTTCAGAAACCTGCTGGGGATGACGCATCTCCGCTGGGGATTCTGGAGAACTATCAAGTAACTCTGCTTCGGGGATCCATAAATCATTCTGGATGAATCAACTCTGCTGAGGAAATCAAGAATCATCTTGAACAAATAACTACGTCGAAGACTTCAAGAATCATCCTGAACCAATGGCTCTGCTGGAGATTTCGGGAATCATCCTGAACAGACACTCTGCCGGGGATTTTAAGTATCAACTTGAGCAACCACTCTGGCGACTGTACTGGGGATTTTAAGAATCATCTTAATCAAACGACCTCGCTGGAGAAATCAAGAATCATCTTGAGCAAGCGACTCCGTTGGGGAGAATTCAAGAATCATCTTGAGCAATCGATTATGCGGCGGAACACCTGCAAAACAAGAACGGCAACAACCTAGATCATGTTTATTATGCATATGCTTCAGCAATGGCGCAAAGCTCCACACGGTGGAAATGCTATGCGTTTATGATAAATGCTATGCAGTCATGCAAAATGATGCGATCCTGTCAGCAAAATAAATGCTGAAGGGCGAATCCTCCTGTCAAGGAGAAAGAATCACTCAGATAGAGGAATCATCCTGCTGAGGAGAACAAGGTCACGCCAATCTCAATTGGACTCCGCAGGGGACACAACTTCAGTTGCCTGCTGCGGGGGAACGCAGCTCTACGAGAACCTGGACCTGCTGAGGGAAAGCGATGTCAATCGCGGGAATAACTACACGGCCTTCACGACTACTTCCTTGGAGATAACGACTCTGGCGGGGAAATATGGCATCAGCTATTCAACACTCTACTGGGGAAAACTAATCATGGCTTTAGCAGCTTCCAAGGATTCGTGGGGAATCTCCAGCGGAATTGAGGAAGGAGAAATCATTCTGCTTGCTGGGGAGAGTACGACTCTGTGGGGAATCTCAATTCCGCTGGGGAAGAAGGAATCATCCTGCTTCGGGGGAGAGTACGACTCTGTGGGGAATCTCAATTCCGCTGGAGACTTCAGTCTGGCACCATCAATTGCTGCACACTTCGGTATGACTCAGCTGAGGAGATGACGTTCCTTCAGGATGCGTCTGATTGGGGAGAGAATCTTCTCTGCCTGGGGAGACATATCAATGCTCACGATCTCGCATTCAGACTCTGTGGGGAGAGGCTGCTGAACTTTCCTGGAGAAGGAGGAATCACCCTGCTTGGGGATGGGCCCGGCGCACTGTCTGGAATATGCTACACCTGTAACAACACAAACAAACAGACAAGATACCCTTCTCAAAGGGACCTATCAAGGTTATCATCTTGTGACAATGTTCAAGTAATTCATTGTTTCAACAATCAGTGGCCTAGGCCAGTAAGTTTATGTATGCGCATCTTATCAAAAACGTCGGCGTTCTTTTTCGCAAACAAAACAGGTAAATGCTAAACAGACAAACAGAATTGCTGAATAGTATACATTTTATTGATAACGAACCCCTGAATGGGTAAAAATGTTTTACAACAGATGCAAGCTCCTAGAATGAGGAAGCCACGCAAAAACGAAACATAAATATACATCAGTATATACAAATGTCGACAACGAGGCGTAGACGAACACCATGAGTTGATCCCTCTTTGACCCACTCGACTTCGATTCTTCTCCGACGCTTCAGCTTCCGAAGAGATTGATTCAGATAAACGGCCCTCAGGTCTTCCAAACCACTAAACAAATACAGTCCACATGCGAAACGCAGTCATTTGCTTTTTCAAATCCCTAACTTTTGCGTGAACCGCCCTTTGCGGGTTTTCAGTTCACCGGGATACCCTTTTTTGCCGAAGTCGCCCATCCGGGTTTTCGACTTTGCGGGCGTACATTTTTTCAATTTATATCCCTAATTTTTTCCTGAACCTTTTTCCTTTTTTATGGTTCGCCGAGATGCCCCATTTTTGCCTGGACTCTCTTTTTACTGTCCAGCGGGTCGCTTTCAAGCAAAGTATTTTTTAACTGCGTCCGCGTTCACCGGGGATGCAAAATCTTCACCATCCATCGTGGATAACAACAAAGCTCCTCCCGAGAAGACCTTGATGACGACGTACGGACCTTCGTAATTGGGAGTCCACTTGCCCCGGTGATCGGAGTGTGGAGGAAGAATCTTCTTCAGGACGAGATCACCCGTCTGAAAGCTTCTAGGACGCACCTTCTTGTCATAAGCTTTCTTCATTCGGCTTTGGTACAGACGACCAAACGCAATCGATGCTAACCTCTTCTCGTCCATCAGGCTGAGTTGGTTAAGTCGGTTCATAATCCATTCTGCCTCGTCGAGTTTCACATCAACCAAAACTCGCAAAGAAGGGATCTCCACTTCTAACGGTAGGACAACCTCCATACCGTACACCAAGGAGAAAGGAGTTGCCCCGGTTGACGTACGTACCGTCGTACGATAACCATGCAATGCAAATGGCAGCATCTCGTGCCAATCTTTGTAGGTCACAACCATCTTCTGAACAATCTTCTTTATGTTCTTATTGGCCGCTTCAACGGCGCCGTTCATCTTCGGCCGGTAAGGAGACGGGTTGTGGTGTTCAATCTTGAAACTCTGGCACAACTCCTTCATCATCTTATTATTCAGATTTGAACCATTATCAGTAATGATCCGCTCGGGAATTCCGTAACGACAGATGATGTCCCTCTTTATGAATCTAGCCACCACCTGCTTGGTCACGTTAGCATACGAGGCTGCCTCTACCCACTTGGTGAAGTAGTCGATAGCTACTAGAATGAAGCGATGACCGTTAGATGCAGTGGGCTCGATCTTGCCTATCATGTCGATGCCCCACATGGAGAACGGCCACGGGGAGGACATGACATTCAACGGGCACGGCGACACATGAACTTTATCAGCATAAATCTGGCATTTATGACATCTCTTCACGAATTTAAAGCAATCCGATTCCATCGTCAACCAGTAGTATCCTGCTCTCAGGATCTTTCTTGTCATAGCATGCCTGCCGGCGTGCGTACCAAATGTGCCTTCATGGACTTCTTCCATGAGCATACTCGCCTCTTTCTCATCTACACATCTGAGTAGCACGAGATCGTGGTTTCTTTTATACAAAACTCCATCAGGATTGAGATAAAAATTTCCAGACAGCCTCCTCAGAGTCTTCTTATCCTGGGTTGACGCACCCGCAGGATACTCCTTAGTCATAAGGAAAGTCTGGATGTCATGGAACCATGGCTTGCCGTCGGCGGCTTCCTCGATTGCAAAGACGAATGCAGGTCTATCAAGACGAGAAAGGACAATTCTTGGAGCTTCATTATAAAAATTGACTTTATACATCGAAGCCAACGTGGCTAAGGCATCAGCCATCTGGTTTTCAGCCCTGGGCACATGATGGAGTTCCACTCGATCAAAGAACGGAATTAGCCTTTTGGCATAGTTCATGTACGGCACCAAATTCGATTGACGAGTCTCCCACTCCCCTTTAATCTGGTTGATCACAAGCGCCGAGTCACCATATACGTTTAGATTCTTGATTCTCAAATCAATTGCTTCTTCTAGACCCATGATGCATGCTTCGTACTCCGCCTCGTTGTTGGTGACTGGAAACGTCAGTCTCGCAGTGAACGGGATGTGGGATCCGTGGGGAGTCGTGATGACCGCCCCAATGCCACTTCCGTAGGAATTAACCGCCCCGTCAAATATCAATTTCCACTGGGATTTCCTATCTGGCCCCTCGTCGGGCAACGGTTCATCGCAATCTTTCGCTTTGAGAAACATGATATCCTCATCAGGGAATTCAAATTTCATCGGCTGGTAATCCTCGATCGGCTGTTCGGCAAGGTAATCAGACAATACGCTTCCCTTAATGGCCTTCTGGGAAACATACTGAATTTCATATTCCGTCAACACCATTTGCCATCTGGCAATCCTTCCCGAAAGAGCCTGCTTCTCAAAGACGTACTTGATCGGATCCATCTTCGAAATTAGCATAATGGTGTGATTGAGCATGTACTGTTGTAAACGTTTGACAGCCCAGGCTAGTGCACAACACGTCTTCTCCAGCATCGAGTAACAAGATTCACAGTCTGTGAACTTTTTACTCAAGTAGTAAATGGCATGCTCTTTTCTGCCCGTTTCGTCGTGCTGACCGAGAACACACCCCATACTATTCTCAAGAACTGTCAAGTACATGATTAACGGCTGTCCAGTCACTGGGGGTATCAAGATTGGAGGTTCCTGAAGATACTGACTTATCTTATCGAATGCCTTCTGGCAATCCTCGTTCCAGGTAATCGCCTGATCTTTCTTTAAAAGCTTGAACATTGGTTCACACGTGGCGGTGAGCTGAGAGATAAACCTTGCAATGTAGTTTATTCTGCCCAAGAAACCACGAACTTCTTTTTCTGTTTTTGGCACTGGCATTTCTTGTATGGCTTTAATCTTCGCAGGATCAACCTCGATGTCTCTTTCACTCACAATAAACCCCAGTAACTTTCCGGACCGTACTCCGAAAGTACACTTGTTAGGATTCAGCCTCAACCTGAACTTCCTAAGTCTCTCAAAAAGCTTCAGCAAATTGACCAGATGTCCCTCCTCCGTCCGGGACTTCGCAATCATGTCATCAACATAGACTTCAATCTCATGATGAATCATGTCATGAAACAAAGTTACCATTGCTCGTTGGTAAGTGGCCCCTGCGTTCTTCAGACCGAAAGGCATTACCTTGTAGCAAAATGTTCCCCAAGGAGTGATAAACGTCGTTTTCTCCATGTCCTCCGGCGCCATCTTGATCTGGTTGTAACCGGAGAAGCCATCCATGAACGAAAACACGGAGAACTGGGTTGTGTTGTCGACCAACACATCGATATGAGGCAGCGAGAAATCATCTTTAGGGCTCGCCCTATTCAAATCCCGATAATCGACGCACATGCGTACCTTACCGTCCTTCTTCGGTACAGGCACTATGTTGGCGACCCACGGAGGGTAAGTAGTGACCGCTAAGAAGCCAGCGTCAAGCTGTTTCTGCACTTCTTCTTTGATCTTAACGGCCATATCTGGTCTCGTCCTCCTAAGCTTCTGCTTAACGGGAGGGCAGTCTTCTCGCAGCGGCAAGTGGTGGACCACGATGTCCGTGTCAAGTCCGGGCATATCTTCGTATGACCAAGCAAAGACGTCACTATACTCTCTCAGCATTTCGACCAATCTCTGCTTGACATCACTCTGCAGCGCAGCCCCTATCCTGACGTTTCTGACAAGTTCTTCAGAACCCAGATTTACGATCTCGATCTCCTCTTCATGAGGCAGAATAAATTTCTCCTCTTGTCTCAACAAGCGGGCCAACTCTTCAGGAAGGTCTTCGTCTTCATCAATCTCTTCTTCGGCTTGAGAGATCGGGCAATGGAAGTCGAAGTGAGGCGTAGAAGGTCCAGAGTCGATGTCATCTGATATGTGGATCCTGCAATAACAAGGGTTAAGTTTAAAACAAGGATGTGCAGGTTAGCACAAACCCCATTGCCATTTTATTGTTTTTCAAAACAAATATAAAACAGGAATAACAAAGATCACAATATTTGAGTACGAAGAAAAACGCCTTTGATTCATTAACAAAATGCATGTACATAATCCAACAAGGTCCTGACAATAAAACCACTATGCCCCGGGTAGGACATAGGGTTGTACAATGATTGGAAAAAGTAAATCATTACTCTTCGCTTGTCATCCGGATGATGTCCTTGACGGACCAATTGTTGAGGCCCTCGCCTGGCTTGCCTGGCTGGATCCAAGAGTCGAGGTCGCAGTCGCTATCTCTGCTGTCTTCAGACACCGTGTTGATGCTTTCGAAAATCACTCTGCCACTGGTAAACTGGATCGGCCCTTTACCTCGTGACGCACTGCTAGAAGAAGAAGAAGCTTCAGCTCCAGGAGAATATCCCAACCCAAACTTATCTTGCTTGTTAGGTATCTCCAAAATTCGCCCCCAGCCTGGGGTAGATCCGGCTTGGACAACGGCCCGAGCTTCCTTGAACGAGGAAAGAGTCATCTCTGGCTTTTCAGTGACTACAGGAGCTACGTCCTTCACTTTGACGGTTTCGAACGCTTGGCATAGAGTCTCATGGATTTCGCCATCCATCTCCACATACTTGAAGGACGACAAATGGCTCACCATTATGTATTCCTCGCCACACACGGTTACGATGCTACCTCCGACAACATATTTGAGTTTCTGGTGCAACATGGAGGTCATGGCACCAGCAGCATGGATCCACGGCCGGCCCAAGAGACAACTGTAGGCAGGCATGATGTCTATAATATAAAAGACCGCGTCGAACGTTTCTGGCCCGACTTGGATTGGCAGGGTCACCTCCCCGAAAACATGTCGTTCAGTCCCATCGAACGCCTTCACAACCAGATCACTGGGTGTGCAGATCACTCCACGAGTATCCAACTTCATTGATGCCTTCTTCGGAAGAACATTTAGTGACGAACCCGTGTCCACCAACACGTGCGACATAATCGTGCCCCTACACTCTATCGAGATGTGCAGGGCGCTATTGTAATTCCTCCCATTAGGCGTCAGCTCCAGGTCTGTGAACCCTAGCCCATTTCCAGCATTTATGTGGGCTACGACCTCTTCTAGCTGAGTTACCGATATTTCCTGCGGTACATAAGCGGCGTTCAACACCTTTAGCAGCGCGTTGTGGTGCGCTTCGGAACACAGCAATAAGTTCAGGATGGAAATCTTCGAGGGCGTCTGATGGAGATGATCCACAATCTTTTAGTCACTCTTTTTAATCAACCGCATAAACTCCTCGGCGTCTTTAACAAGCAAGTCTTTTTCTACCCCACACGGGGTCTCTTCAACGTCTTTACTTTTACCTTTATCGGTAGCATCAGCTCTGACTGCTTTATCCGCCACGACCTCTAGCGGTGCAAACACTCTTCCGCTGCGAGTAATACCACTGATTCCCGCAAGGTTCTCCACAGTCGACCCGAACGGTTCCAGCTCCAACGTCTGTCCGTTGCAGTAGACTTCAGCCCCATAATGCCACGGAACGACGTTAGTGCTCTCGAAGGGTATCGGCCCAGCTTTAGTGATAGTAATCGTGGGCGGTCTGGGCGCAGAAATGGTTATCGGCCGGCGAGGGATGGTGATGGTGGCGACTTCATCGGCCTGCTTCAGCACTACCTCTCCTGATCCACTTTCAGCCTTCCGGCTAAACTGCAGAATCCCTTCAGTCATCAGACTTTGAATTCCTTCTACCAACTGCTCACATCCAACAGAATGTGTGGCACAGTCCATACATAGCTCTCCGCAACCTGGAAAGAACCCTCTTTTCAGCAACTTAGCTTTAACGAAGCTAAGCGGCGTCTTCAGATCTCTGACGTCAGTCAACAAATCTGAACTCTCGTCTTCGATAATGGCGTTCACACCGCCTCCCCTATGATTCGGCATAGGATTCTTCGTGACATTAGGCACGTTATCGGAGAAGTTGATGATCTTGGCATCCACCATGTCCTGCACCTTATGCTTGAATGCTTTGCAGTTCTCTATTGTGTGGCCTGGTGCCCCTGAGTGGAATTCACAAGTGGCATTTGCGTCGTACCCTGGCGGAGGTGCCCCTGTCAAGGGAGCCAGCGTCCTCTTCTGGATCAACTGTAGCTGAAGCAAAGTCTGCAAGAGTTGCGCGTACGACATGGGCGGTGTCTCGAAGTGACGATTCGCCAAAGGTGCCCAATTCTGATACTTCTTGTATCCCTGTTGATTCAGTTGCTGCTGCTGCTGCTACGGAACTGCCGAGATATTTATACTGGCCACCTGCTGGTGAGGACCTTTACCCTTCCTTCGAGGATTGGTCACAACGCTCGCTTCTCCTTCTCGTCTTTTGCCACTATAAGGTTTCTTTTCGCCTCCTCCAGCTGAGGATGACTCACCTTGAATTTTCCCGATCTTGATCCCATTTTCGACGTGCTCACCCATGATAATGAGATCTGAGAACGTCCCCGACATACCGCTGACTAACTTCTCATAGTAGACCCCTGGGAGGGTGGCCACAAACATCTGCACGAGCTCACGTTCAACCATCGGCGGCTGAACCCTGGCTGCCAACTCACGCCATCGCTGGGCGTACTCCTTATACCCTTCATTATTCCTCTACGACAGATTCTGTAGCTGAACTCGGTTCGGGGCCAAGTCGCTATTGTATTGGTAGTGGTGCACAAATGCTTCAGCAAGATCCTTCCATGTGCGCACACTAGTAGGCTCCAGACTCATGTACCACTCGAGGGATGGCCCGGAAAGGCTGTCTTGAAAGAAGTGCATCAGCAACTTCTCGTCCTCAGAATGGGAAGACATTTTTCGGTAATACGATCTCAGGTGGACACGAGGGCAAGTGGTGCCCTTATATTTTTCAAAGTCAGGTACCTTGAACTTAGGAGGCACCTTGAAATCAGCAATTAATCCCAACTTGGACATATCAACACCCAAAGTATTCTGATTCTCGATATCTCTCATCTTATCTTCAAGTGCTTTGAATCTAAGCTGTGCTTCAGCATTCAGCACCTCTCTGAGAGAACACATCGTCCTGACGATCCTCTAGCCATGGCTGAGGCACAAACAGATTCCCGACGCCTGCATTGCCGTTGCCCGGCCTGACATTGACATTAGCTCCCAGACTCCCATTACCGACGCCCGTCGTATTGAGTCCGATGTTGGTCATCACATTGCCGTTAGCACTGTCGTTGCCCCCGGTCACGGGAACACCATTCTGTGGAGTTTCAACTGGTGGAGGAGTAGGCACAGTCCCACCGTGAAGTACGCCATTGCTATCAACCCTCGAAATCAGAGGCTGAACCAAGGTTCTGAGCTGATCCTGGCCATTGGCGACCGCTTGCATGAGCTCCATGAAGCGATCCATTCTTTCGCGGAGTTCTTGAACATCAGTTTGCACTTGCTCCATGATTCTGGTCTGACTAGCTCTAGTCGGATAGCGGTGAATAAGTCTCTGATCAATCCTGGAACCACCTGGAACGACCTGAAATAACCTGTAAAGACCTGTAGAACACAACAGGGTTAGGAAAAACAACAAAATGCTAGTCATGCAAATGCTTCATGCAAATGCATGCGTGTGTCTGTGCGTTAGGGAGATTTTCCCTGATCCTAGTGCCTGAGTGCCAGTGCTGATAATAATAAAAAGAAGTCCGAGTCCAATCATGGAAATAACAATCTCATATATAAAGAAAACCCATCAAGGCAGTACACAACGTCAGCGAGTACAAGATGAATCAATATTGTGACCTCAGCCAACAAGCCTGGTGATGGTCAGCATACAACAATGATCAAAACAAAAGGAATAAAAATAGTCAAGTACGACCACGGGCGCGATACTCTTCCAACAACTCCTTCGTTTCTGGATGATCTGGCAGAGTGAGTAACCCCTCGACGAGTAACTCCCTTTGCACAATGGTGTACTGAAGTGCTTCGACCAAACCTTCCCATGCTCCTTTGCCGAAGCAATCTTCTAACTTCCGCTTCCTGGACTCAAACGTCAGCTTGCGCTCCTTCAGGTTAGCGAGAGCTTTGTTGAGCTGGCCTTCGGCGGCGTATCTGCGAGCGGTTTCTTCATCAAACCTCTTCTCACTGTCTTTCACCTGGGCTTCCAGCTTGGAGATCTGTAGCATCAGCTTATCCTCCCGCTCTTTCTTGGTGGCCAGGGAAGCCTTCCAGTGCTGGTTGAACTTGGATATCCTCCTACATGCCTCGTCCAAGTGCTGCTTCTTCGTAGCCAGTACGTCGTTGACAGCCTTGAAGTCTTGACCCATGCATTCACGTTCGGCTATCTGCTTAGTCAGGTCTGTCCCCAGCCGGTTCACCAGCTCTGTTTGCCTTTTGAAGGAATGAACGGCTTTGTTTCTCTCGCTTCGGAGCTGAGCCAATTCTTTCTCCAATTCTTCATTTGCCCTCTCCAATTCATCTCGCTCAGCTAACACCTGATTATGCTGCTGAATGGGCACGATGGTAGGCTCTTCAGTCACTAGAGGGCTTTCTGGCTTGGCAGGAGGAAACGACATCCCTATAGCATCGGCCCTGGCTCTGATCCACGTCACATACGGAGGGTAGGCTTGATTATTGCTTCTCCCTAGCAATGGTTTTCCCCTCTTACTGACGCCATTCCAAGCGCATTGAAGCTTGGATAGCAGATCCCCTTCCAGAAGACCAGTGAGGTACAGAGATTCCTGCACCTCTTCCTCCTTCGGCGGAGCTCTCAAAGCGTAGGCGAACTGTCGGACCAGCAAAGACCGATTGTAGTTTATACAACCTTTCCTGCCTATCAAAGGCACATTCGGAAACCCGCTGCAGCTGAAGATCACCTCAGTACCCAACCTATCTCTGTCAAACCAATTAATATCCTCTGAAGATAAGCTCATCAGACGCTCGGATCACTCAGCTCTGGCTGCAGACGAGACAAAAGGACCCCTCTTGGGCAGATGGCTATCAAGCCATTTGTAAAGCAAGGGTACAAAGCATGAGACATTCTTGCCCCTCCTGTTCTCGTTTTTGTAGTGGATAGAACAGTAGACATCTCCTATCAAGGTAGGGACTGGATTCCCTGAAGCAAAGATATGAAACGCATCGAAGTCTACAAAATCGGGCATATTGGTGAACAAAATGATGCCATATATGCACAGAGCAAGGATGGCGTTGAATGCGACCCAACATCCGTCTTTGGCGCACTGCTGAGCCTTTCCCACTAGAAACTGCAAGGAGAACCCGGGAACCTTGTTCCAACTAGACAACACCAACTCGGAGCCATCCAGATGAAGTGAAGGAGCTAAACCAGCCAGATCAGGCTCAGCATCCATATGAACAAAAGGCATCTGCCTCTTGATAGGCGCACCTAACAAATCAGCATATTCTTCTAGCGTGGGTGCGAGAACAAAATCCTGGAAAGTGAAACATCTCAACGGAGGGTCGTAGAACTGCAGTAGATCGTGCAACCCATTCAACTCGAACACAGAAGGTTTACGAACCACACTGAGCAACTTGCCGTAAGATTTTCTGAACTCATCCCTCACAGAATCATCTGCTAAAGCTATCAAACCAGTCAGCTTAACCACATCAGGGGCAGGGAACTTGTAAGCCACAGTCTTCCTCAGAGAGCCCATAACAATACAATAGGAGGCAAGAAATCCTGGATCGGGGAAAACGGTACCTGCAACACAGACACACGTTAATGAAATGCGAATGAATATGCAAAATAATGCAAAATGCAATCATGCAGCAGGAGATCAAGGCAACTGTGCTGTGGAGATTCTGTATCAACAAAACCATGACGTTGCTCTATCAAGAACAACCACTGCATCTGATAATAAGAAAACCCTGGTATCGGACCACACATCTGCTCTGTCAAGAACAAACGTCTGATAATAAAACTCTGTTCTATCAAGAACAAACATACATCTGTCGATGAGATCTTCAGACCCCAATCATAAACCTGCTCTGTCAAGAACAACCAACTGATGACCAAAACTCTGCTCTATCAAGAACAAACATCTGATAATTACACTCTGCTCTATCAAGAACAGACATCTGATAATAAAACTCTGCTCTATCAAGAGCAAACATCTGATAATGAGATCTTCAGACCCCCAGTCATGAACCTGCTCTGTCAAGAACAAATGCACCTCTGATGATAAGATCCTCTGATCAAAACCTGCTCTATCAAGAACAAATACACATCTGATGATAAGATCCTCTGATTAAAACCTGCTCTATCAAGAACAGATACTCATCTGATGATAAGATCCTCTGATCAAAACCTGCTCTATCAAGAACAAATATATCTGCAGATGAGAAACTCCGGTACCACAAAATTGATTCACTGTCAAGAAAACCAGGTGGTCTGAAGGACAAAGTTTCCTGCAATGAACCCAACCCTGCTCACAGGTATGGACCTAAACTGACTCAAGTTCGGCATCCTATGCGTTCATCAGTGTCACAGACATTCAAGAGGGGTGATACGATACCAGAAGGTGTGGCATCACTAGCTCATGAAGCGGCCTCACTCGGCTGAATCACAAATGATCGGTCCCCAGAGTCGACAATCCTCCAAACCAGCAATCGTCTCAACCCAAAGGGTTGAAAGGGAAGCCAACCGGGAGAACCTCGTCTGAGTGTGGATTTCATGAGACACTAGTGCCTGCAAAGCAAGCACGCGCCCACTAATTTCCACAACTAATGCTATGTTCACTCAAGCCTGGGTCTGGCTTCTCACTCATCATAATGCCCCTCCCACAACAGCACAGATAATCATATCATACTGAAAATAAAATGTGGGAAATAAAATGCGATAAATAAACACAACCCAACAAGTAATCATACAAGCGCTAGGATTGACTCTCGCAGGGGAATCGGAGAACCAGAGATTCTGGGTTCGATCCCCAGCAGAGTCGCCAGCTGTCGCTTTCGCAAAAATAAGGTGTCGGCACAACAGAAGAGTCTCCACCTTTCGTTATTTATCCCTCAGAACGGGAAAGGAAATGATCGGAAAAACATGAAGAAAAAAAAGGGTAAGACAAGGTCATCGCAACCATTGTCTGGGTTCGGGAGTCGGTTACACAAGGGGAAGGTATTAGCACCCCTCACGTCCGTCGTACTCGACGGGATCCACGCTTGTTGTGTTTACTGGATGGGTTGGTTTTATCTATCTACCTATCAAGGCTGGCTAAAAAAAGAAAAGAAAACGACTCGGCAAAGCGTCGCGCTTTATGCCTACGTATTCTCATCAGAGAACGAGAAATCAGAGTCAACGTAGTTCGGCCTACGACGGGTTACGGGGAAGGTAGATGGACTCGGAAAGGACTAGTTTGATTTGATTCTCTTTACTTTCTCAGCTTATGCTGTTATTTTCCGTGAGAAAATGAGAAGAAGGGAGGCTAAATGAAGTTGTCTTTTATTGTATTTGCAATTTCAGTCGCACTAAAGACTATGACCTGAGAGTGAATATGTCGCATGTCACCCAAAGGGTACCATACTAAACATCCAGACTGTTGAAAAGAAGCTCTCCAACAATCCTTTCTCAGATAGCTTAAGGCTCGTAACGTACGAAAGAAATCATTCATGATTACTGTATCTTAAGCTGTTTTGAGATGAGAAGAGAACAGGCTCAACTACAGGGAGACTATCAAGTCCTACTGTTGTCATGCCAAGGATTCATCCTATGGTTGAGGTTTAAACAGGGAACTCCTAGAAGTTATCATGCATAGGTTTCAACCTAAAGTTCTATCATCAATTCCTTATCAAAGGAAATGAGATTCCTAAGGGATCATGTCAATGATACACCGAAACAGCTAAAACATCAGCTTAAACAGTAAACGACTGTAAAATACATGCAATGCAAGTGAGGGAGGAAATGTGTGCGGGGCATCAGCCTCCACAAGCTCATCTCAACCTCAAGCCAGAATGAACAACAGTAATCATACTGAAGTAAAGTACAGTGCTATCAAGCAAAATACAGTAAACTGCAATCATACAGATGAAATAACATCATGCTATCAAGCAAAACAAGCCACATGGGCAAGGGAGCTGGGCTCTACCGAATACCCGCAAGCAAAGCCATATAGTAACAATACAAGCAGAGGGAGCAACTCAACCTCTAGTGCAATCATGCTCCTAGATTCTACCTAGTCTAGATATGAACTTATTCTAATGCATCAAGCAATTCAAACAAGGCACATCAATACAGAGAAGAAAACAGACAAGAAAGCAGATCAACTCCTCTATCAACTCCAAGCCTCAGCTCTTCCAACAGCAACTCAGTCTTCAGACCTCAATCACTCTTGACAAATATCAATTTACTTCTCCAGGTTTCCCCCCTTCAACATAAGTTTCAACTTATTCTCTCTTCTGCAAGCTTCAGCTCCTCAGTCAGTTCCACCTTCAGGCTTCACCCTTAACCACAAGTATCAACTTGATTCCTTTAGGATCTCCAAACTTCAAAGTAAGTGTCAACTTCCTTTGTTCTTCAAGCTCTCAAGCTCTCTTTTCCTTACCAGTCTCAACTTGGTCTTCTCTTCCTACAAGCTTCAGCTTCTCAGAATAGTCCTCAATCACTTAGAAGTGTCAACTTCATCCTTCAATCTTTAAGCCTCAGCTCTTCATTCAGTCTTTACTGGATCTTCATTGGGTCTTCAAGTATCAACTTGCTCTTGCTCTTCAAGCTTCAGCTAAAATGGCAATGCTCAAGGAATCATCCTCTTCTACACTCTTCAATGAGATCTTCATCTTCACACTCAAGCTCAACATCCCTCAAGATACTCAAACCAGAGGAAATCACTTAACTAGATAAGCTAGGATATTAAACTGCTTATTGACCACCAAAGGTGACCTATAAGGGTTTAACATCAAAAGAATGGGTCCCTCAAAAGTTCTACTTCCTAGGTACCATCACTTATCCTTCCTAAGGAGGGAGGTGAATACCATGGAAGGACTTTGAATCATGGGGAAGAATGGAGGTGAAAGATACCATCCATGTTTAAGAAAGAACTTAACTAGGTCTAAACTCTTCCTAATTCCTAACCCTAAAACAACAACAAAACCAACAAGCTCCAAGCTCTCAAGCTCCTTCTTTTACTCTCAAATCTTCTACTATGCTCCTCAATGCTCCTCAAAGCAAGACCAAGCTCACCAAGCCCACAAAGCAAAGCAAACAAAATACAAGCCCACAAGGGCAACACAAACAACAATCAACTACAAAAATCATTTAAAAATAGTATACTATTGTATTAAAATCTAATATAATTTCTAGGGGATCCTACATGACTACCCTTAATACCCTTATATGTCCCAATGTCTAACTTGACCTAGAAACCCAAAATTCTAGTGTTATAGTGGACCTATGTTAAGGATTAACCTAAATCTACACAACCCTAAATCATCTAAGCAAAACTAATCAAAAATTAATCACAAAATTATGGAATAAATCCAGAGGGGAGCTAAAGTCCTAATCTAACTATCCTAAAAATAATGGCCTAAATATATGAAGGGAAATAGCTAAACAAAATTCTACAAATCTATGCATCAACATAAAAGAATTAAAATGCTATTAAAAGAGAAAATACACAAAAAATATTAAAAATGCATGAAATGCAAATATTTTGATTTCATAGTTTTCTAGACATTAACGTGAAATAGGAGAAAAAATCCCCATACAAAAATCATCATTTTTCTATTTATTATGATTTTTCAAAGATTAATGAAAAATGGAGAAAAAGAAATTAAAATGGGAAAACATTGGTGCAGATAGTAACTATATTCAGTTCATATTCCATATGGGCTTAAAATGGGGGTGGGGATATTAATGCACACCAGGCCCAGTCATTAGTTAGAAATTAATTCAAAATATAAATAAAAAGAAAAATACACGGTGTATAAAGTAACAAAAACTAGTTCAAAATCCAAGTGGGCCACGAAAGGGGGTGTGGTTATCAAACTCAACACTTAAGCCCAATACCACAGGTTTAATGAAACGCCGCGTTTCATTGCTCAGCATTTCCCTCTTCAAACGAAATTGAATCTCAGCCACACGATCCAAGTCCCAATCAATGAGTCTTTGTGCATCCAATGGCCACGTCTTCATCTTCTTCCTCCAGCTAGGGTTCAAAGGAGGAAGCCATGGAAACAGAGCTTCAAGCTCAAGCTTCTCCCAACTCGTATCACCTCAATTCTCCATGAAAAACTAAAGTTCAAAATCCTAATCCACTCTAAATTCCATGCTGATCACAACCATGGCCTCAAAATCAATTGAAGTGCCCTAAATCTCCAAACCCGATCCAAGATCAAAAATAAGCTCAGACATCAACTTCCACAATTCTTGAAATTAATTACCTCAGAATGATCACCACCTCACACTGGTTAATTCTTGATATCAAACTCATGCTATAGCTCACTATATCTCATGTTCTTGGTCAAAACAAAAATGGTGTCACCAACTGAAACCTCACCAATTGACCCCAAACTTCCCAGAATCCAACACCTAATTGTCTCTAACCGTTCTAACCTAACAATTCTACATAATTATGCTTAAATCATGGTGTAGAAGAAAGTTTACTAACCTGTCAAACTTGAACACCAGATAGGGTAATCCTCCACTTCAAGCTCTCAAACTCTTCAGAATCAATCCTTGAATGATGATAAAGCTTCTGTTTGCAAAAGATTGGACCAAGAAAGTTTGAATCTCCAAACCCGATGGTGACTTGCAACCTTCAAAATCCAAGTGCTATCTCTTCGATTTTCCATGGTTTTACCTTCAATTTGGTATGCACAACTTCAGTGTGATCAAGGGAATGTGTTTGGATTGAAAGAAGAAATGGAAATGAATCAGAATGTAGAATTTGATTTCAACTTGCAATGGAAGCAATTGAAATGGCTATCTCACTCTTCTCTCAAATCTCTCACCAACCTTGCATCTGAGCAAGTTCTATACACTATATAGAATGCATTGGACCTCTCTAGAACCATCTGGAATCATCCAATGAGAATTTAGAATTCTCATGTCATGAGTTTTTGAATTCATCCATCCCATGTATCATCTCATGCCATAGCCCCTTGCAGCACTTGCCTTGACTTGAAAATCTCCTTAGATGAGATATATGACATGTTAAGACACTTAGCTAGCTTGTACATTGCCTTTCCTTGAGTTTTGCATTTGTATCTTATTATGCAAGCAACCATTTTCCAAAGCAACCCCATGATCTAGGCCTCAATTCAAAAAAGTGGCTGAACCATTGTTTCTAAAATGTTCTTGGGAGTCAAAATGACCTATTATATGCCATGGTTTGGATGTGTAACCTGGAAATTTCAATTTCCAACTTGGACTTATTTAACTTATGCCTCCATTTTAGGTCATTTTTACCATTTTTGCTACAAGCCTTTTCAACATCTCATGACCTCCCTAATAGCCTTAAAACATCATTTTAAGCAAGTTTTATGTTGAATATTTTTCCATTTGAGGCTTGGAAATGGGAGTTATGGCCTTATGCTTGAAATGACCTATAATCTCCAAATGACCAAAATGCCCTTGACTTGTCAAAGCCATAACTTGAGTTCTACAAATCCTATCAAGGACTTCTAGTACTCTCTAGAAAGCTAAGAGGATAAGGAACAACATTCATGTTTACCAAAAGTTCATAGGAATCATCCTTCTTGGGTAAAAGTTGGATGCAAGTTGGGTGACTTTCAAGGCCCCAGATTCACATACCTCAGATGACCTGTAACTTGTCAAAGTCATAACTTGAGCTCTACAGATCCTATCAAGGCCTTCTAGTACTCAAATTAAAGCTAAGAGCAAGCTCTACAACATTAATGTTGGGGGTAAGATGATATGACAATCACATCTTGAGCTAAACTGCCTTGAAGATAGGGATCAAACTAGGGGATTTTACACTGTCAAGCCTTAGAAACCCTAGCTTGAAACTTCTCAAACTCCTCAATCATGATGAGTTGACCTTGTAATCATCCTTATAGCATCTCAATGCATCCATCCATGATCACATGGATCTTGGATTAGGTCTCAACCCTCTCCAAATCATCAGTTGACTTAGGGTTGACTCAGTCAAACCCTAATTATACCACTCATGGCTGAGTCTTCTTATTCTTGTAAAATGACCACTCTAGGCCTCATGATGGCTTTCAAGACATCTCATAAGCTCTCTCAAAGCTTCAAGTCCATCCTCATAGCCTCAGAATCATCTGAGGAGCTCCCACAACTCTCAAGTTATGAGGCACACAACCTTGGTGTCAACCAATCTCTCTGAGGATCTCTTAACTTCTCTGACAAAGATATCAATCCTTGAACACTTGAATAACATTCTTGGCTAGCTTCAAAGTCTTGTGGTGCTCTTGAGTGGTAATCATACCTCTTGATCTACTGCACACATATCAATGAAATGCAGATGATAATGCTAGTGAACACGAGCTAGGTAGAAAAATATTGGTCAAATTTTGGGGTGCAACAGGCAGAAGTTCCTCAAGCTATTCCTACTTACACTCAGCCTTCTGTTCAGATTCAAGCGCGCCCTGTTTTTCATAATCCTCCGCAAGTATACGAAGGTCTTGATGGGTATGAAGAGGAGAGTGGACGACATGATAAGTTGAAAGAAAGTGTAGAGACTATAGGCAGGAAAGTCAGAGCTATGGAAGGAAATGGCATCTTTGGTACTGATGTCAGAGATATGTGCTTAGTGTATGGATTGGTAATTCCGCCGAAATTCAAGGTTCCCAATTTTGATCAGTATTCTGGTGCTACTTGTCCTCGAACATATCTGATTATGTACTACCGAAGAATGGCCGCTCATGTAGAAGATGATAAGTTGATGATTCACTGTTTCCAAGATAGTTTGAAAGGAGCTCCTGCTAAATGGTATTTGGGTTTGGATCAGTCTCGTATTCACAGTTTCCAAGACTTGGCCGATGCTTTTGTGAAACATTACAAGTACAACATGGATTTAGCCCCTGATAGAAGACAGCTACTGAGTATGTCGCAGAAGATTTCAGAATCTTTCAAAGAATATGCACAACGGTGGAGGGAGACCGCCTCTCAGGTAGAACTTCCTTTGGGTGAAAAAGAGTTGACAGATTGGTTCGTCAATACAGTAAGACCGGAGTTTTATGAGAAGATGATCAGTAGTGTAAACGCAAGTTTTTCGGATATAGTAGCAGTAGGGGTGAGAGTGGAGTTAGGAATGAAGAATGGAAAGGTGGCTAGTGGTTCCAGCAGTTCTGGTAACAACAATGTCAAAAAGTTCAGCAGTAATTTTCATAAAAAGAAGGAAGGGGAGACAAATGCAGTAACCATGGGAAGAAAGAGTCGCACCTGGAGATAGCCTTACCAACAGTATCCACAGAGTTATGTTCAACAACCTCAGCAAGGCCTTGTTCAGCAGCCTCAAGCAAGTTATGTTCAGAATTCCCAACAACAACGACCAATGTATCCGTTGTAGTATGCCCAACAACCGTATGTGGCAGTTGTAACTCCGGCTTTTAAGCATCCTGTTCACGATTATCAGACAGCGCAGCCAGCACCTGTATATCAGCCAATTCAACAAGGGTATTAACAAGCGCCCAACGCTCCACCCTATCAACATCATCATCAGCCTAGAGCTCAGGCACCCATACAGAACTACCAGAATCGGAGACCAACAACAAAACCGCCACTTCCTCAGATACCAATGACTTACACCGAGTTGTACCCCTCCTTGGTGCAGCAAGGATTGGTAACAACACGACCGCTAAATCCAGACACTACATCTCCTTACTATAATCTAAATTCTCATTGTGCTTTTCAAGAAGGCGCTGTCGGTCATGATTTAGAAGGTTGTCTTGCTTTAAAGCATCTTGTCAGGGAATTGATAGAAAAGAAGATCTTATCTTTTGATGATGTACCCCCAAACGTTAAAATTAATCCATTGCCGAACCATGGAGGGGTTAATGATGTAGAAGAAGTTTCAGATGAAAAGATAGTCCGAGGTGTGTTAGAGATCAAAACCCCGTTAAGATTACTTCACGAAAAACTACTGAAAGCAGGATTAATAGAGGATACCCATAATGATTGTAAAGAATGTTCTAGTGATTCTAGAGGGTGTGATGAGGTACGAAGAGATATACAAAGATTGATTGATGAGGGAATATTACAAGTGTGTAGTAGGTGTGGAAAGAAGAAGTTTCAGTAATTGAGCCTGTTTTTAATTTACCAAAGAAAGGTGAGAAAGTTTCGGTGTTCAAAATGACCAACAAAAGTATGAAGCCTGTTTTCAACAAGTCGGCTATCGATCAACCTCAACCGGTTATTATTCAGAAACCAAGACCGTTTCCTTTTGAAAGAACAAAGGCCGTTCCATGGAAATATGACATGATTGTGATAGACCGAGGATCTGGGAAGGTTAGTCAAAAAGAGACAGTGAAAGACGACCAAGTGGACGTGACAAATAGTGCAGGTACAAGCAAGATGACCCGTAGTGGTCGAATTTATCAGCCAAAGATAACAGTAGTCACTCCAAAAGAGGTTACCCCTACGGAGACAAAAGAGGTACCAGGTACTGAAGGAGACGACGAAGAATTCTTAAGGATTATTCAGAAAAGTGATTACAGGGTTATTGATCAGCTTCGCCAAACCCCATCGAAGATATCGATCTTGTCTCTCTTAATGAACTCGCCGACCCATAGAGAAGCTCTGCAAAAAGTGTTGAGGCAGCAACATGTGACAAAAGATATAAATCTCGACCAATTTGACTCGGTGATAGACAACATTACTGCATGTAACACCCTGAGTTTTAGTGATGCAGAGTTGCCAAAAGAAGGACGCAATCACAACAGTGCATTGCACATATCTGTCAGGTGCCAAGAAGACACAATGGCACGAGTTTTAGTCGATACTGGATCCTCATTGAATGTATTGCCCACAAGGTCGCTCGCAAGGTTAGCATATGCAGGGGCAGAAATGAAACCGACGTTATTGATTGTAAAAGCTTTTGATGGTTCAAGAAGAACGGTTGTGGGAGAGGTAGGATTGCCAATCATGATAGGACCTCATGTGTTCGATATTACATTCCAAGTCATGGACATCAACCCATCTTATAGTTTTTTGTTAAGACGACCGGATTCACGCGGCTGGAGCAGTGACTTCCACCTTACATCAAAGAATGAAATTTGTGGTGAATGACAAGTTGGTGATTGTACACGGTGAAAAATACCTAATGGTGAGCAATCTGCCATCCTTCAAGTATATTGAAGCGGATGAGGGCGCGTTAGAAACTTCCTTTCAGGCACTCGAGATAGCTAATGTAGTGATGTTAGAGGAAACAGTAGTTAAGAGCGGTCCGTCTTTTGCATCCGCTCAGAGCATTAAGTCTACACTGGAAGAAGGTACTCCTGCAGGTTGGGGAGAGGTTATTGAAGTGAAGCCAAAGATGGATCACCAAGGGTTGGGTTACAAACCAACTCATGATGAAGCACCGACACATGACAAAGGACGTCCAAAGACTATACAAGAAGTATTCATCAGTGGAGGATTCCAAGTCAGTGCTGTGGAAGAAGATTTTGAAGATGAAGACCTTGAACAGTTAGTGTATCATTGCAACTCTGCCTTGAGCAAATGGGAAGTTATTGAGATTCCTATGGTCTTTCCTGAGTTAAAGTAATTTGTTTGTCTTTCTTTTCTTTTTTGTTTTGAATCTCCATAGCCATGCCCAGGGCTATAGGAATGTTTTGTAAGGGCCCCGTGCTTTCAAGAAAATCAATGAAAAATGAACTATTTTGTTAATTTCCTTGTGTTATTTCCTTTACTGCTTTTGCTTTCATTTTAGAAAGAAAAATGGCAACCTTAAAAAACCCAAAACAATTTTCTCTTCTGTGTGCTGCATTTGTCTTTGTGTGTTTTAATAAATTAAGCCATTCCAACGTGCAGTGATGTTCTAAAACCCATTGAATCCTGTGACTTTGCATTCCCGCCAGACTTTGATTCACCAATATACCAAGCTGAAGATGAGGACGAAGATTTTGAAATCCCTGATGAACTGGTAAAATTGGCACACCATGAGTATGTAGAGCTTCAACCCTACAAAGAACAGGTAGAAGTCATTAATCTTGGCACCGAAGAAGACAAGAAAGAAGTCAAGATTGGGGCAGCTCTAGGGGCAAAAGTCAAGCAGCAACTAAAGAAGCTTTTGAAAGAGTATGTGGATGTATTTGCTTGGTTATACTAGGATATGTCGGGTTTGGACACTAACATAGTGGTTCACAAATTACCGCTTCGAGCAGAATGCCCACCGGTTAAACAAAAGCTCCGAAGAACAAGACCTGACATGGCTCTCAAGATTCGAGATGAGGTGAAAAAACAGATTGATGCGGGTTTCTTAGCAGTGTCCAAGTACCCCGAATGGGTAGCTAATATTGTACCTGTACCAAAAAAGGATGGGAAAGTCAGAATGTGTGTGGATTACAGGGATCTAAACAAGGCCAGTCCGAAGGATGATTTCCCTTTGCCGCATATCGATACGTTGGTGGATAATACGACTCGTTTTGCAGTTTTCTCATTTATGGATGGTTTCTCCGGTTACAATCAGATTAAGATGGATCCCGATGACATGGAAAAAACTACTTTCATTACTCCGTGGGGGACTTACTGTTACAAAGTTATGCCTTTCAGTCTGAAGAACGCAGGTGCTACTTATCAAAGGGTCACGGTGACTTTATTTCATGATATGATGCATAAGGAGATAGAGGTCTATGTTAATGACATGATAGCCAAACCTCAAAGCGAGGAGGACCATTTGGAACATCTTTTGAAATTATTTAAGAGACTCAAAAAATATCAGTTGAGACTGAATCCAGCCAAGTGTACCTTTGGAGTAAGATCTGGAAAGTTACTCGGTTTTATTGTCAGACACCGAGGGATTGAGGTGGATCTAGATAAAGTCCGAGCCATTCAAAATATGCCAGCTCCGCAGACTGAGAAGCAAGTCAGAGGTTTTCTTGGAAGATTGAACTACATATCCAGATTTATTTCCAATATGACTCCTACTTGTGAGCCCATTTTCATGTTGTTACGAAAAGACCAAACGGTTTGGAATTCAGATTGTCATCAAGCATTTGATAAGATTAAGGGCTATCTTCAAGAGCCTCCGATCTTAATACCTCATGTTCTAGGAAGACCTCTCTTCATGTATTTGACAGTGCTTGAGAATTCAATGGGTTGTGTGTTAGGTCAGCAGGACAAGTTCGGACGAAAAGAACATGCTATCTATTATTTGAGTAAGAAGTTTACTGATTGTGAAAGTCGATATTCACTTCTGGAGAAAACTTGTTGTGCTTTATCATGGGCTTCCAGGCGTTTGAGGCAGTACATGATTTGTCATACCACTTTGTTGATTTCAAAAATGGATCCGATAAAGTATATTTTTGAAAAGCCTGCTCATACTGGAAGGCTCGCCCGTTGGCATATGTTATTATCAGAATACAATATCCAGTATGTGGCCTAGAAGTCTATCAAGGGTAGTGTGTTGTCATAATATCTTGCAGATCAACCAGTGGAAGATTATGAGTCTCTCAAATTTGATTTCCCAGATGAAGACATTATGTTGGTAAAAGAGTGTGAAGAGCCCGGCAACGGCGCCAAAAACTTGATCGGGAAAATAGCAAGTGTACTATTTTTACCAATTGTAGTAATAAGGGAAAAGTCCCAAGTATCGATCTCGAGGACTGCGTAGTAATTAACGGAATTTTTAGGATTCAATTGAACAAAAGGTCTAGTGGGTTGTTTGGTAGCAGAGTAATATCACAAGTAAATACGGACTTAATTAATCAATCTAAGAACAGTGTTAGGGGAGTGGAGACTATACGAGTAAAGACCCTGTATGATTATTCTACTATACTAGTTATTAACCTTAAGTTATCAGTTGGCCACTTTAGTTGCCTTAATTCCTTAATGGAAACCCTTTGATGATTTTCCTGTTCACTAATTCCTCAGTGTCCCTGAAAAACATCAAGCAATAATTCCGACCATAAAATACGGGATACGGGATATCCTCATTCCTAAGCAATATCGACCGTGATACTATTTTGCAAAAGTGTTAGGTTGACTTTCCAGACTAACGCCTAAGCACCATTCGAATTCTACTTTCCAATATGAATACGAATAGGATTAATGCAAAATCAAATATATTAAGGTAAAAACATAGTTCTCATAGAATAATTAAACAAACGTCATTACATCGCATTAAGGACCACCCCCTAACAACTTGGGGTTTAGCTACTCATGTTCTGGGTAAACATAAAAGTAATTAGAATTAAAAAGGATAAGATCATTACAATGCACGTTGAACTCCTTGGATCATCAATTGCTTCCGCTTTTGATCGATCCTCTGTTTCCAGCCGAACTCTCCTCTCAGTTGTCAATCCTAATCCCTGTTCAAAAAGTGTTCTCTACTTTCTAAAATGTGCCTCTTATATCTAAATTCAAATTACATAGCGAAATGTCTCAAATGCCCTTCAAAATAGGTCTGACAGCAAAAAATCAGAAAACAGAGAAATTTCACGTTCAGTGGCCCTGACACGGGCCGTGTTGTGCAACACGGGTGGCCGTGTCAGGCTGCTGGCTTCTTTTGGGGCGTGTTCCTCTCCAAGGGCTGCAACACGGGCCGTGTTGCATAACACGGGCACCCGTGTTGCAAGTCTGAGTCTTCTGTTTTCATCTGCTTTGGTCCACCCGTGTCTGCCAGTCGTGTCCTTCCTGACACGGGCCGTGTTGTGCAACACGGGTACCCGTGTTGCAGCTCTGAGTTCCCTTTTTCGCCTTTTCTTTTCCTCCGAATGCGGTGCAATTGTCGTGCTCTCCATTCCTGCCAAAAACACACTAAAAGAAACCAAATCAAACGCACCAGCGGCAAAAGCAACATAAACTTAAAAATAAGACTCGAAGACACACAACTACGAGTAATGCAGATAGTTACAACTAAAGCTTCGAAAACTAGATAAAAACATTGCGAAATTAACCACAAACAGTGTTTGAAAACACAACGGAAATCCACCGATCAAACTCCCCCGAACTTGAACTTTTGCTTGTCCTCAAGCAACACGCTCACCAACCCGAACTTAATATCTCTTTTTTTTCTCCTCAGAATCGTCCATAGAATTGTGAGTTACGGTGATAATACTCATACTTGAACTTCTCATTCCAAGTCCCCTAGGATTTATCTCGGCTTTTCCCTCAAAATAGGTAACCTGCAAACACTAGACTGCGGTAAACCACAGACCTCAGTCTCCCTATGGGTAACCTCTCCGATTATGCTTTGTACTTAAGTCTTCTTTTTCGATTTTCCTCCCTTTCATTCGGACAATCACTATATGGCCTTTATGATTTTCCTCGTGTGCACAAGATTTATCAATGACATTTTTTTCTTTTTCTGGCACTGTTATTCTTTTTGAATGGCTTTCAGGTTCGACCGCCGTTGGGCTGAATAACCGGGTGAGGGTTACCCAACTTAGAAGGATTAGTCGCCTACTTGCCCTTTTTTTTTTCTGTGCCTTAACTCTATATTTTTCATTGTCCTTGCACACACGATTATTTTTGATGGAGCCTGATTGTCAAAATAAACTACTCAGGGGTACTTCTCAGATCAAAGCACTATGGTACAAATCTACACGTCGAACTCGTTCCTCTTTGGGAAACCCAGGGTGTTGGCCTTTTACCTATCTCTCAAGATTTTCCCAATTTCATCCTCACGGTTCTTTTCTGAGTATTCTATATACTTTCTCATCACCTCACTCAACAGTTCCCCAACCAACACTTTTATTAATTTTATTAGCTCAATGTCAGGGGGGTCTTCCTGTGGATCACTATCATGTTCTCAAACTAACACTGGACTGGAAATTAAATAAACAAATAACTGCAACAGAATTGAAAACACACAAATAACATAAAAACACAAAATAAAATAAAACACAAACAAAATACCCCCACACTAGAATTCAACAGTGTCCTCACTGTTGGAACACTAGTAGCAGGGGACTCACAGAGTTCATGGTTGCGGAGGTTGGTCGCGCAGCATCATCTGCCGCATCCATTCATGCATCTCACCGATCAACCTGCCTTGTCGGATTTGCTCGTTCCCTTGTCTTGTCTGCTCCTCGCCTTGCCTCGTCTGCTCACTTCGGAGATGGCACATCTCATTCTCCATCCAGTCCCATTCTTTTTTAGATAAGCTCCACGAGCCTGAGCCTGATTCCTGATGGGGTGAAAATCGAGTAGGCGGTATAGTCGCTTCTTCTACCTGATCGCCTTCATCCTCAAAGAATTATGCACCTGCACCATCATAAAATTGGTCTTCTTCATCCTGCAGGGGGCTCTCATATAGCCAGTTATTCACATTTTGAATACTAATAAAGTCAGGGGCAGGTAAAGCAAGGAGATGACTGTTTCGGCTTACCAAGGAATAATAATTATCAAAGACACGAATCATACCTTGGGCAGTCAGTGTGGCAAGATCTATTTTTGTCTTACCTGTAACAGTGGGTTCCTCTCTCAAGAGAGCACCATGGCCAAAGTGATTCGCGATTTGAGTAATCATACCGCCTACACTTATTTCGCCTGAAGGTGCATTCGCAACCCTCTTCAGGTGATCAGCTGCAAAGGCAGCTACATTAATGAGCTCGTGATTGGCCATGCCGTACATGAAGTACAACTCCCTCTGAGTCGCAACCCTTGTGCTGTCACCCCTGCCGAACAGTGTATATGCCAATCCTTTTTGAGCGTACCTGAAACAAGGGTTATGGATACAAGAGGCTTTTGCCGCTTTCGCGACATAATCAGTTCTGCCTGTAATAGCCTTCCAGAAGTCCCCTGCACTAAAATTTCCCGGAGGGGCTCCGGGACCAAAATTGGGGAGCTTCAGTATATCTCCCAACTCGGCTATGGTCAGGCTATGGTCAGTATCAAATAACCTGAACCTCAGTGTACCATAATATTCTTCCTCCACCCCTGTCCACTTGTGCTTCAACTGAAATTATAAAGTGCTCAAGAATTCAACAGTTATGCGCTCATAAGTTGGCGCTTCTAATTGCATAAATTCTAACATCCCCAGAGTGTGAAACATCCTATGGACCTCTATTCTCAGCCCTAGATTATCAAGCGTAGTGTTACAGATATACCTTGTGGGCGTGAGCTTACGCTTGATGATGTTAGAGTACTTTCTCTGATGATCCGGGTCTTCAAAGAGTATGCTGTGAGGGTTCGCCATACGGTGTGCTCTCTTTCTGGGGCGTGAAGTTTCCGCCACTTCTTTTCCGGTATCTCTACGAGGAGGCATTCTGAACCTGCAGAACACAAACAACACAGATGGTTCGAAAAATTTCAAAATCCTTGTTAGTGAAAAACGAAACCGTAGAATTAATCACAATGATGAGTAGAGTGTTTTTTGTGAAGGACGGAAGTGGTTCCGGTGAGTGGGTGTGGTAGATAATGAAGCTTTTGTGTAGAGAGGGTTATGGAGGTTAAGGGTTTTGTGAGGGAGAAGAAGGAGGAAGATGAAAAAATGATAGGAATTGTGTGGTGGGTAATGATAAGTGGGGGTTAAAGTGTAAAAATTGAAAAATCTGACCGCGCCTTGCAACACGGGCCGTGTTGCACAACACGGGCACCCGTGTTGCTCCCCCTGTAGAATATATTTTTTTTCAAAGTCACGCCTCTGCAACACGGGCCGTGTTACACAACACGGGCACCCGTGTTGCTCCACTGGTCCACCTGTTTTTCCAACTTCCTCATTTCTGTCATGCTGGGCCTGACACGGCCCGTGTTGTACAACACGGCCACCCGTGTCAGGGTGCTGTTTTTCATATTTTTCTTCTCCTCTGGTCTCCGACATTTTCTTTCACCGATGAACTGCGAGTTTAGCAAAACCTGTTAAAACAAAAACAAAATGAAAACGTGTAAATGAAATACGTGGGTTGCCTCCCACGAAGCGCTTCGTTTTACGTCGCCTGGCTCGACGGTCCGTCATCGTATCATGTGAGATGAACGACATCGTTGCGATCCTTCTGTTGTCCCTCGTAGTAAGGTTTCAGATGCTGACCATTTACTTTAAAAATTTCTCCATTTGCTGGATTTTTCAGCTCAACTGCTCCGTGCGGAAATGTCTTATGTACTACAAATGGTCCAGACCATTTTGATTTAAGCTTTCCCGGAAATAGTTTCAGTCAGGAGTTGTACAACAGTACTAATTGTCCTTCCCGAAATTCTTTCTTCTGAATACGTAGATCATGCCATTTCTTTGCTTGGTCCTTGTACATTTTTGCATTCTCATATGCCTGATTCCTGAATTCCTCTAGCTCATGGAGTTGGAGGGTTCTGGACTCTCCTGCTCTGGTGAGGTCTAGGTTAAGAACTTTTGATGCCCATAATGCCTTGTGTTCTAACTCTAGAGGCAGATGGCAAGCTTTACCATAGACCAGTTGGTACGGGGACATACCAATGGGTGTTTTGTATGCAGTGCGATACGCCCAGAGAGCGTCGTCCAACTTTACTGCCCAGTCCTTACGGGATGCACGCACTGTTTTCTCCAATATCTGTTTGAGTTGTCGATTTGACACCTCGGCTTGCCCGTTGGTTTGAGGATGGTACGGAGTAGATATTTTGTGCTTCACATTATACTTAAGGAGTAGCTTTTCCATGAGATGATTTAGGAAATGAGTTCCTTCATCACTTATAAGGGCCCTTGGTACTCCAAACCGCGAAAATATGTTCTCCTTCAGAAATCTGACCACTACTTTAGCATCATTTGTTGGTAGTGCCACTGCTTCTACCCATTTCGAAACATAGTCAACTGCTACCAGTATGTAGTGTTTTCCAAATGATGGTGGGAATGGTCCCATAAAATCAATCCCCCAAACATCAAACAACTCTACTTCTAACATGGAATTCTGCGGCATCTGGTTTCTTTTCGAGATATTCCCAGTCCGTTGACATCTGTCGCATTCCTTAACTACGTTCTGGGCATCCTTGAACAAAGACGGCCAATACAACCCTGATTGGAGGACCTTGGCTGCGGTGCGGTCGCCACTGAAATGCCCTCCATAATCTGAATTATGACATGCTTCGAGCACCTTTCTTTACTCGTTTTCCGGAACTCATCGTCTGATCAGTCCATCCACCCCTTTCTTGTAAAGAAACGGATCTTCCCATAAGTAGAACCTGCAGTCATGAACAAACTTTTTTCGTCTGTTAGAATCAAAATCGTCGGGTATGAGACCACCGACTAAATAGTTGGCGTAATCCGCAAACCAAGGAACGCCATGAATAACTAGGATGTGTTCATCAGCAAACTCATCCTTTATCGGGCGCTTTTCCTCGTTCTCTTCAATTGGTGACATTCGTGAGAGGTGATCAGCCACAGTATTTTCACATCCTCTCTTATCCCGAATCTCCACATCGAATTCTTGGAGAAGAAGGATCCATCTCAGCAGCCTGGGCTTTGACTCCTGTTTAGCAAAAAGATATTTTAACGCAGCATGGTCAGTATAAACAATCACTTTAGAACCTAACAGATATTGCCTAAATTTGTCAAAGGCATACACCACCGCTAGCAACTCCTTCTCCGTAGTTGCATAATTCATTTGTGCTGGGTTCAAAACGTGACTCGCGTAGTAAATAACATGCAAAAGCTTTTCTTTCCGCTGCCCCAATACAGCCCCTACTGCGATGTCACTGGCGTCACACATGATCTCAAACGGCAGCGACCAGTCTGGGGCTATCACAATTGGTGCTGACACTAACTTGTTTTTCAGGTTCTCGAATGCATCAGCACATTCCTTATTGAACACAAACGCCGTTTCCTTGACTAACAAAGACGTCAACGGTTTAGCTATCTTAGAGAAGTCTCTTATGAACCTGCGGTAGAACCCTGCGTGACCCAAGAAGCTTCGAATACCTTTCACGTTTACGGGTGGTGGTAACTTGGATATTACTTCCACTTTTGCTTGATCAACTTCGATCCCTTTGTGTGAGATTTTGTGACCAAGGACGATGCCCTCTCTCACCATGAAATGACATTTTTCCCAATTCAGGATCAAGTTACTTTCCTGACATCTCTGCAAAACAAGTGACAGGTTAGTTAAACAATCATCAAATGATGACCCAAAAACCGAAAAATCATCCATGAAGACTTCCATATGTTTCTCGAGCATATCCGCAAAAATGGAAGTCATGCATCTTTGAAACGTGGTCGGGGCATTACATAACCCGAATGGCATCCTCCTATAAGCAAAAACTCCGTACGGGCATGTGAAAGCTTTCTTCTTTTGATCCTCCGGCGCAACCGCGATTTGGTTGTATCCGGAGTATCCATCTAGAAAGCAGTAGTAATCGTGACCAGCCAATCTTTCTAACATCTGATCAATAAAGGGCAACGGGAAGTGATCCTTTCTGGTGGCTAAATTAAGTCTCCTATAATCAATGCATACCCTCCAACCAGTGACGGTACGCGTAGGAATCAACTCATTCTTGTCATTAGTCACCACAGTTGTACCTCCTTTCTTAGGCACCACGTGAACAGGGCTCACCCATGAACTGTCGGATATAGGATAGATAAGCCCAACATCCAATAATTTCACCACTTCCTTTCTTACGACTTCCTTCATAACGGGGTTCAGTCTTCGCTGGGGCTGCACAACCGGTTTATGGTCCTTCTCCATAAGGATTTTTTGCATGCAAACTGTAGGACTTATACCCTTTAAGTCTTCTATTTTCCAACCAATAGCACTCTTAAATTTTTTTATAACCCCAATCAGTTGTTTCTCTTGGACACTTTTCAAACTAGAGCTGATAATGGCGGGACACTTTTCCTCGGTGTCTAGAAACACATATTTGAGATTTTCCGGCAGTTGTTTCAATTCCGAACCTTTAGGCTTTTCGTCATTACCCTCAAGCTCTTTAGGTTGTCGTAAGTCCTCCCATCGGTGTGGTCAGGATCCCCTTTGGAATGGTCGAGTGTCCAACATTTCGACTACCTCTCTGTCATTCTCATCTACTTCTTTGTCTTCATTAAAGATTGACATGCTTAGTACTCTCTCCAGGGGTAGTTGGGTCACACTCTCCAAATGTTCGCTCTCTACGACCTGTTCTAGCACTTGTATGTTGCTACTGGTGCCCCGATCCTGTTTATGCTTCATGGTATTACTAACATCAATTTTTAACTCCTCGTCATATACTTTCAAGGTCAGGGTGCCACCTTCCATATCTATCATGACTCTCCCGGTTTCCAAGAATGGTCGGCCCAGAATTAACGGCATTTCTTCATCTTCCGGCATCTCTAGGATCACAAAATCAACCGGAAACACAAATTTATCTACCTTAACTAGTACATCTTGAACCACTCCATATGGCCGCTTAACTGAATGATCAGCAAACTGGAGGGTCATCCGAGTGTCTTGAACCGCACCGATATCCAATTTTTTGTAGATAGACAAGGGCATGAGGCTAATACTTGCTCCCAAATCAATTAAAGCTCTGTTGAATGACCTATCGCCAATAGTGCATGGGATAGTAACAGCTCCACTGTCTTTCTTCTTGACCGGAATCTTCAGACCCTACAAAATAGCACTACAAGTTTCCGTTAGAATAACAGGTTCGAACTCACTCGTCCTCTTCTTAGCAATGATGTCCTTCATGAATTCTGCATAGGTGGGCATTTGTTCTAGTGCCTCCAACAACGGAATGTTCAGCTCCAACTTCTTAAACAGCTCCAGGAACTTCTCGAAATTCTTCTCTTGTTGTCCTTTATTCTTATTTCTCGAGGGGTATGGCAGCTTGATCACCGGTTTCGGTTCTACCACTTTTTCTTTAGTTACCGGTACCGGTGTCACCACTTCTTCCTCGACTGTTTCATTCTCTTTAATTTCCAGCTCCACTTCAATCATCTGATCATTTAGTTCCGTTTCCCCTTCTCCTACTTCCTTGGCTTTTCCACTTCTTGTTACTACCGCCTTAATTTGGTGGTGATCCTTCAGATTTGGTACTGTGGCACTTGGAAGTGTACCCGACGCTTGTGAACTTGCTAGCTGTTGGGCAATTTGACTCATTTGTACTTCAAGATTCTTTATGGATGCTCCAGCATTCCTGAAGTTACTCCTTGTCTCTTCTTGAAATTGAGAACTTTGGGCGGCCATTTTCTCAATGGCCACTTCCCAATCAGCTTTTCGAGGCGCTTGTGGTTGATATTGAGGTTGGTACGGTGTCTGCTGGTACTGCTGTGGCTGAGGTTGATACGGTTGTTGGCCTCGAACCGGTTTTTGCACATTACCTTGTTGATCTTTCCATGAAAAGTTTGGGTGATTCTTCCAACCAGGATTATATGTGTTGGCGTAAGGATTGTTCTGCTTCAACATATTAATCTGTTCCACTTGCTCTTGAGTTGCTACATAATGCATTGTAAAGTGTGGCCCACCGCATATTTCACAAGGTGCTGCTTGAACTGGCTCAACCTGTGCCACTACCTGAGTTTCAACATTCATTTTCTTTAACCTTCTCTCTACCTCAGCGGTGATCTGATCCTCCATTTTAACAACCTAGTCTGCCAGCTTCAGATCAATCTTACCTTCCGGTTGGTTTACCGTGCGATCATACAACTCAAG
Organism: Lathyrus sativus; assembly: GCA_963859935.3. Classification (NCBI taxonomy): domain Eukaryota; kingdom Viridiplantae; phylum Streptophyta; class Magnoliopsida; order Fabales; family Fabaceae; genus Lathyrus; species Lathyrus sativus. The sequence goes on along the minus strand of OZ012736.1, from coordinate 213,387,051 downwards.
GTGCTCGTTCGCGGCGATTGCTTCTATGATCCTTCTGATACCTGTGGCTATTGAGAAGTTGGTTGAGCCACCGGCAGCAGTATCTATGAGCTGTTTCGTTTTGAGTCGTAATCCATTCACAAAGTTTTGCATCTGCTCCGTGGCGTCCAGGTTATGAGTAGGACATGCTGTAAGACACCTCTTAAACCGCTTATATGCATCCCCTAAAGATTCTCCTTCTTTTTGCTTGAAGTTGACAATGTTGTATCTTTTTCGGATGAACACTGAGGCAGGGAAATACTCATTCAGGAACGCAGTTTCCATCTCTTGCCATGTTGTGATACTCCCGGCGGGAAGCAAGTAAAACCATTCTTCCGCATCATCAGTGAGTGTGAACGGGAACATAACTAATCTCTTGGCCTCTTCGGAATGGCCTTCTATTTTCAGCGAGGTGGTGGTTGTGAGGAATCTCTGAAGATGTTTATTTGCATCTTCGTTGATTCTTCCGGCGAACGACTTGCTCTCCAACTGACGGATGGTGGAAGGGTGTAACTGAAAATGCGCAGCATTCACCGGTTGATTCACAATGGTCATCCGGTTCGGTTGAGCATTGGCCCCTCCATAGTCTCCTAGCAGTCTTTCAGGCTGAGGTGGATTTCCAGCCATTTGAACAGTCTCAGGTGGTGTCTCTCTCTCTTCGGAGTCGCTCTGCACGGATATAATTTCCTCTATTTCTTCCAGTCTTTTAACTTTAGCTAATCTCCGTCTTTCGTGTAATGCTCGTTCTGGTTCTGTATCAAAAGAATATTTAGCTGAGGCCTGACCTCGCATACACAATTAGACACGCGTTAGATAATAAACGGATAAAAGTAATGCAGTAAACAATACAATTTTAGTCGCAGAGCAACAAAATTTCTTTTGGATTCTAAAAACAATGTTAATTTGGCAGTCCCCGGCAACGGCGCCAAAAACTTGATCGGGAAAATAGGAAGTGTACTATTTTTACCAATTGTAGTAATAAGGGAAAAGTCCCAAGTATCGATCTCGAGGACTGCGTAGTAATTAACGGAATTTTTAGGATTCAATTGAACAAAAGGTCTAGTGGGTTGTTTGGTAGCAGAGTAATATCACAAGTAAATACGGACTTAATTAATCGATCTAAGAACAGTGTTAGGGGAGTGGAGACTATACGAGTAAAGACCCTGTATGATTATTCTACTATACTAGTTATTAACCTTAATTTATCAGTTGGCCACTTTAGTTGCCTTAATTCCTTAATGAAAACCCTTTGATGATTTTCCTGTTCACTAATTCCTCAGTGTCCCTGAAAAACATCAAGCAATAATTCCGACCATAAAATACGGGATACGGGATATCCTCATTCCTAAGCAATATCGACCGTGATACTATTTTGCAAAAGTGTTAGGTTGACTTTCCAGACTAACGCCTAAGCACCATTCGAATTCTACTTTCCAATATGAATACGAATAGGATTAATGCAAAATCAAATATATTAAGGTAAAAACATAGTTCTCATAGAATAATTAAACAAACGTCATTACATCGCATTAAGGACCACCCCCTAACAACTTGGGGTTTAGCTACTCATGTTCTGGGTAAACATAAAAGTAATTAGAATTAAAAAGGAGAAGATCATTACAATGCACGTTGAACTCCTTGGATCATCAATTGCTTCCGCTTTTGATCGATCCTCTGTTTCCAGCCGAACTCTCCTCTCAGTTGTCAATCCTAATCCCTGTTCAAAAAGTGTTCTCTACTTTCTAAAATGTGCCTCTTATATCTAAATTCAAATTACATAGCAAAATGTCTCAAATGCCCTTCAAAATAGGTCTGACAGCAAAAAATCAGAAAACAGAGAAATTTCACGTTCAGTGGCCCTGACACGGGCCGTGTTGTGCAACACGGGTGGCCGTGTCAGGCTGCTGGCTTCTTTTGGGGCGTGTTCCTCTCCAAGGGCTGCAACACGGGCCGTGTTGCATAACACGGGCACCCGTGTTGCAAGTCTGAGTCTTCTTTTTTCATCTGCTTTGGTCCACCCGTGTCTGCCAGTCGTGTCCTTCATGACACGGGTCGTGTTGTGCAACACGGGTACCCGTGTTGCAGCTCTGAGTTCCCTTTTTTGCCTTTTCTTTTCCTCCGAATGCGGTGCGATTGTTGTGCTCTCCATTCCTGCCAAAAACACACTAAAAGAAACCAAATCAAACGCACCAGCGGCAAAAGCAACATAAACTTAAAAATAAGACTCGAAGACACAAAACTACGAGTAATGCAGATAGTAACAACTAAAGCTTCGAAAACTAGATAAAAACATTGCGAAATTAACCACAAACAGCGTTTGAAAACATAACTGAAATCCATCGATCAATCACCGAATATGAAGCATGCATTCTCGGTCTCGAGGCAGCTATCGACCTCAAAATCAAACTTCTTGAAGTCAGTGGGGATTCAGCTTTGGTTATTTATCAAGTTACTGGAGAATGGGAAACTAGACATGAGAATTTGCTCCCTTATAGAGCTTAAATCGTCAAGATGACGGAGTATTTTGATGAAATCACTTTCAAGCATGTTCCGAGATCTGAGAATCACATTGCCGATGCCCTAGCCATGTTAGCCTCGATGTGGAAAATCAGGGATGTCAATGATGCCACTCTCATTCGAATTGAATGCAAGACCGAGCCCGCCTACTGTCAGATGGTTGAAGAAGAAACTAATGATAAGCCCTAGTTTCATGACATAAAGAATTACCTGTCCAAACAAGAGTATCCAGCAGATGCTACGTCACTTGACAAGAAAACTCTGAGACGATTAGCATCCAAGTTCTTTCTCAGTAATGATGTGCTTTACAAAAGAAATCATGATATGGTCCTGCTTAGATGTGTCGACAGACGAGAAGCAGAATTGTTAATGCAAGATATTCACGAAGGAATATTTGGCACTCATGCCAATGGATATGCTATGTCTAAAAAGATTTTGAGGGCTGGTTATTACTGGTTGACTTTGGAAACTGACTGTACTCAATACGCCAGGAAATGTCACAAGTGTCAGATTTATGCGGACAAGATGCATGTACCTCCGACGTCGCTAAATGTGTTGTCATCACCGTGGCCTTTATCTATGTGAGGCATTGACATGATTGGGGCAATTGAGCCAAAAGCTTCTAACGGACACCGATTTATTCTGGTTGCTATCGACTATTTCACAAAGTGGGTTGAAGCCGCATCCTACACCAACGTTACTCGACAAGTGGTGGCTCGTTTTATCAAGAAAGAGATTATCTGTCGTTACGGAATTCCGAGCCGGATCATAACGGACAATGGTACCAATTTGAACAACAAAATCATGAAAGAGTTGTGCGATGATTTCAAAATTGAGCATCATAATTCCTCTCCTTATCGTCCCAAGATGAATGGAGCTGTAGAAGCTGCGAATAAAAACATCAAAAAGATTTTGCAAAAGATGGTGAAAACTTACAAAGATTGGCATGAGATGCTGCCATTCGCCTTGCATGGGTACAGAACGTCCGTTCGCACTTCAACAGGGGCAACCCCTTTTTCTTTGGTATATGGAATGGATGCGGTACTTCCTATTGAGGTCGAAATACCTTCTTTGAGAGTCATAATGGAAACCAAGCTTGAAGAAGCAGAATGGGTGAGAGAAAGTTTTGATCAGTTGAATCTTATCGACGAGAAGCACATGTCTGTGATGTGTCATGGGCAGTTATATCAGAAAAGGATCAAGAGGGCTTTTGACAAGAAAGTTCGTGTCCGAGAATTCCAAGAAGGGGAGCTTGTACTCAAAAAGATTTTACCAGTTCACAAAGATGCACGGGGAAAATGGATGCCTAATTATGACGGCCCGTTTGTTGTTAAAACAGTCTTCTCAGGAGGCTCGTTAATTCTCACCACCATGCACGGAGAGCAGCTTACTCATCTAGTGAATTCTGATGCAGTACGAAAATATTACGCCTAAAAGAACCCGATAAGTCGAAAACTCAAAAGGAGCGGCTTATGCAAAAGTTAGGGTTGAGAAAAAGAAAATGGAAAAAAGAAAATAAGAGCTCGCTAAGTTGAAAACCTGACAGGGCGGCTTAGGCAAAAATGAGCGTCCCAGTGGATTGAAAACCCGAAAGGGCGATCCAGGAAAAATTAGGGACAGAGGCGTTTCACTGCATCAGATGAGTCGTCACTACCGCAGAAGATCCTACAAGAATCCATCTCAACCGCTCTTGTCAGAAGCGAGGATTTTGGGGAGTTTTAGTCTTTAGGGATAGTTGGTCATGGGATTCAATGTAACCTTGTCCACTTTGCCATTTTTTCACTTGTAAAATTTCTATGAAGTGTTGTCATTTGCAAGATTTCATTCTTGAATAAAATCAGTTTTTGAGCCATTCTTTCTTTCGTAAATTCATCATTTCCTTTATTTTTTGTTATGCAAAATATTATTCGCTGATCAATGATAATTTTGAAAGCATAGGGGTCAAATTATTGAATAAAACTTGAAAAGATTAACAAACGTAAAAAACTTCAACTCATGGAAAAGAGTCGAGGAAAATCATACTTCCCCGAAACATCAGGGTAGCAAAAACTTGGATACGCAATCTTATCACACTCCCTGGTGAAGTGTAAGCAAGTTGAGCGGCTGAACTTCCTTTGGTCATGTGTGAGCATCAAATTGGAAGACTGTCTCTCAGAACCTCTTATGAGGATATGAGGACTCATCCCCAGCAGAGGATTTCTGGGCTTTTTGTTTGAAGTTACTTTGTCATCTTTAACTAGCTTATTTGAAGCTCTATTCTCCATTTAGGTTTGGGTTTATTTCCCAAAATCTACATACACCCTTCAGCCTGGGTTCAGTGTGATTCATTTTGTCTCTCGGGGTCAGTGTGCTATCTGTTGATTCCCCGTGAATGTCTAATCACTGCTAGTGAATCTCCGCCTAAAGTCCAATTGTAATTGGCATTGTTCTAGAAGCCAATCGTTATTGGTATTCTTTTGGTCGTCACCATATTTCTCATTAAGACCAGTCGTAACTGGCATTATCTTAACTCCACTCGTTGGTATCTTTTGATTCGTTCGTCACCACCTTTCTCCTTTAAAGTCCAATCGTAACTGGCAGTGTTCGAAATCCAATCGTTATTGGTATTCTTTTGGTCGTCACCATATTTTCCTTGGGAGTCCAGTCGTAACTGGCATTGTCTTAACTTCACTCGTTATTATCTTTTTGGTTCGGTCGTTACCAACCTTTTCCCTCTGAAATCTAGTCGTCACTAGCAATCCCCGTGAAAGTCTAATCGTTACTAGTTGATTTTCCGTTTAAGTCCAGTCGTAATTGGCAGATGTTCGAAATCCAATTGTCATTCGTATATTGGTTGTCACCAACCTTCCCCATGAAGTCCAGTCGTAACTGGCATCATTTGAAATCCAATCGTTATTGGTATCTTTTGGTTTGGTCGTTACCAAACCCCCCAAGCTAAAGCCTAATGGCTTGCTAGCATTCTCATAACCACATGTGTTGATATACCCTGATTTGGTCGTCACCACGTTTTCTTTCAAAGTCCAGTCGTAACTGGCATTACTTGAAATCCAATCGTCATTGGTACCCGGACTTGGTCGTTACCAATCTCTTTTAAAGTCCAGTAGTTACTGGCATTGCTTGAAATTTGGTCATCACCAATTTCCCCAGTCGATATCTTACGTGTTACCGATTGGATTTGAGAAATCTCATTTTTGTCATTATCCCAGGTTGGTCGTTACCATCACCTCCGGAAAGTCTAGTGTTTACTAGCACTATTTTGAACCATCTATTAAAACTGGGTGACATCATTATCCCCAGCGAAACCTTTTTCCCCAGACGAGTCTCGGAGATCTAGTCGTCACTAGTATCCCCAGTATGTTTTGTCCTTGATTCTAGTCCATTCCTGAAGATCCCGTTTGAACTCTTCGCTATAGGAAGTTCCTCATCTGATCATCCCCAGTGAGGATCACGTCTCTGGTTCTTCACTTCCCCAGTATAAAATTGCTCTTATTCCCCGGTGGAAATCTATCTGTCTCCCCAGTAGAGTGTGTGCTCCTCCCCAGTGAGATTGTCATCTTCATTGGAATTTTTGCACCCGCATGTGAAATTTTCCTCTCAAATATCATTGGTCATGTTTGAACCATTGATTGTTATACCTCAGTTTTCCCCAGTGTCGAATTCACAATAACCAGGTCCCCATGAGTGATTACTCGTTGTTTTATTTTTCTGTCCTCTGAATATGTCTTGCATCCAAGCGTCATGAAGCATCATTTAGAATTCATGGCATATCGTGACCTGTCCTTTTGCATATCATCGAATCTAAGGGACAAAATGTTTGGTTTTCTATATTTAAATAACTTTCACTGCGATTCTACGAGGATTGTCATCTCTCAGTTCCTTCTAGTGAATATATTTAAATAGGGGCAACTGTTGCACCCCAAATTTTGACCCCTTATATTCTCATTATCATTTTAGGAGCATACTCATAAAATATCTAACCCTAACCCAGTGCAGGTCTATCTTTGTCAAGTTACAAATGAATCAGGGTTGTGTACAATCAAATCGAAGCTTCAGGGTTTGTGATCAATCGAAATTTTAGACTAGTTCAATCATGAAACAAGATAAAGGGTATCATATGATGTCAATTGAGAATCCAATTTGAGGTTGTTACCCCAGAATCAAGAACAGTACATTTTCAGGGCACCCGATTAGGGTTTTTGACCAGTAAAAGTCAACTGTAGTTTGACTTTGGTGTTAGAAGGTGTTTTGATGGTGGGATTATGATCCATGAAGTTCATAAATCTTAACAAAGTTCATTCAATAAGTTTCAAAGTCTCAGGAGGTCCAGAGTGTCAACAGACGACTCGGTAGTCACTGATCGATCGTACGGTTGACCGAAAAGTCAACTCTTCAAATTTAAGGAATTGGACTTCAAAGTGTGAATCAAAAATGTTCCTTATATCATATTGCACTTGCCTATCAATTTTCATGACCATTGGATCAAGGATGAAGGAGTAATTGGAAAAACGGGAAATTAGGGTTTTGAAAGGGGCTAAACCATAACTCCTTAACCACACATCCAAATGAAGTGGTTCAAAGCTCACTGGAAAGCTCTTGACAAATCCTATAAAAGTCCCTAAGTGTTCCATCATCATAAAATGCATAGATTTGGAGTTATGATCAAATTCATTTCAAGAAGGGAAAAAGACTTGGAGAAATTTCACTTTTAAGCTCATTTTTTAGCAACTTTGAGAGACTTTTTGGCCAAGTTCCTTTGGGAAATTGAAACTCATGAAAACATGAATGTTTTAGAGCTATTTGAGGGCTTTGTAAAGAGTACTAGAACATCTCAAAAGGATTTGTGAGCTGAAAGTCATGGTTATGGCAAGTTGGTGGTTTCATGCTTGAAGTCCCACTTTGACAAACTTTCAAAAATCATTCCTTTCATCAATCTGACCAATATCAGCTTGTGAATCAAGTTTTATCTGATATGTAGAGATTTTGTAGCTTGGAAATACAATGAAAATGCAGAAGGTGTGGAAAGACAATCTGAACCAGCCATCAACCTATGCATTCTAGCCTGCATTTAGCCACTTCAAACTCATCATGAAGCTTGACTTTGGAACTTACCTATCAGCCAAGGAAACCTCTTTGTGGAGGTTTGATCAAAAAGGTAAATCTTTCCTTCATATGAAGGAAATCTCCAAATCTAGCCCCTCCATTCATTTCCCTATAAACAGAGGCCCTCATCACTTCATTAAAACAGAATCTCTACTCTAAAAAACCAGAGAAAGCTCAAGCCTTTTCTCTTGCACACTTTGCTTCAAAATCACAAAACCACATTTTCACCAAAAACCACCAAAATTTGTCTTGGTACAATTGCTGCCAAAATCATTTCTCTACACTCAAACTCCCTAACAATCATCCACACAATCTCTAAACATGATATAGAGGGTGTCCAAGACCTTAGACCACTCAAAAACCTCACCATTCAAAAAGTCAAATTCCATACCAAGTTACTTTGACCAAAAGCCATAAAATTTGTCAAAACTTGTTCTAGGCATTTGCTTGATGTTATAATCACTCAAACACCTCACATATATCATTTCTCAATTGTCTAAAGCATTGAGGAACATTGGTGGAGTTTATTTCTCCAACTGTCTTGAAATTTGCATTCTTGCTTCAAGAAGAAGAAATCTCCAAGGCTAGGTGCATTTGAAGTTTTCTCTGGGTTTCTTATTGATCTAACCTGCTCAACACAGTCTACTAGAGGTATGTAGACACTTCATTCTTGCTTTGCACCATGATTTCAGGTTTTAGCATTTTGAGTTCATTATGTTGGAAATATGTTATGTGTATGTCTTGTACCAAAATTCTGTCATGAACACACCAGTTGTAATCTCAGGCCTAGACGTGTTTAAATTTGTGCTCAAATTCATCCAACATCATGTATTCAATATGTGTGTCAAGTTAACTTGATCAATTTTGCTTAAAATGTTGAACTACACTTTTTCATGTTTGCACCAAAATGCCAAAACATGCAACTCAAACCTCATTTTTCATGACAGTCCTCCCTTAGCTTCAAATTATGTTTGAACTCATTCAATATCATGTATGTGTGGTGTGTATATGGTTGGTTCAGTCTAAAAATGTTTGGAATTGAATTTGAACATTTTCATGCATTTCACAACCTAACTTTGCAACTTGACAGCCAGTTTTCACTACAGCCAGTTTTGAATTCCATTTGATGTTTGAACACACTCATCTTCATATATATGACTTGTGTACATGACTTACTTGACTTATATGTGCATGAAATCAGAACTGAACACCATTATGCATTCTGTTCATGACATTTGCAACTTGAGCACTATTGTCTCATAACATTTTGTTTTTAACCTGAATTTGTGTTTTGATTCACTCATGAGCATTTATATGGTGTGTGCACATCTCTGTCTTGATGTTAAGCTTCATTGTTTTGAAAATCACACATTTCCCTACTTGTTGCCACAAACAGTTCTAGCACCACATCAACATGTCAAACTTTGCCTTGTTGCTTTTTGTGCCTAATTTTTGAATGTGAACATGTTTAGTTTCATGTTTGTGAGGTGTAGGTATAAGTTGTATGGCCTGTTTTCATCTGGTACACACTTTCACATTCAAAATGCATTGTTCAAGCCAATATACCATAAACCATGCCAAAACCTGTTCTGACTGAAGTATAACCAATATTAGAGCATGATCACCATTATCTTCATGTATGTGACTTGTGTGTGCATTTAGTTTGATTTAAACATGCCTAGAATCTATTTTGAACATCTTCATGAATGCACAAAGCATAGAACTGCAGCTTACATGCAATTCTCCATGACAGACCTGTTTGAGCTTTTCATTGTGTTTGATGACACTCAATACCATGTATGTGATGTGTATGTATGCTTACCTTTATCAAAATATGGTTGGAACTTGAATTGGACATCATCATGCCTCACATTCACAACAATTTGCAACTTGAACACATTTTTTCACAACTGTTTGTTTTTTACCTAAATTTGTGTTGGAAATCACTCAACAGCATATATGTAACATGTGTGTGTGTTTGTATTGGTTTTAAATTGGCTGGAGTATGAGTTACCCTTCAAAATGCATCATGTTTTCAAAATGCAAGTGCTATCGAGTTTTGAAATGGAGGAGGAAATTCAAAAATCTAAAAATACCATCTTGTTCCTCATGGAAAAATACTCAAGTTACACTAAAATTTTGTGTAAAACCATCAAGAATTGAGGAAGTTATGGCTAAAATGCAAATCCAAGTTTGGTTCATGTTTTTGTGTCCAGACTGCCTTGAATGTTACCCATATATGTTTATGGGGTGGCCTTCATCAACGGATGTATAGCCACCCCAGTGTTAGTCCCCTTGTCACCTAAGCGCCTTGTACCTTGAGAACCTGGGTTCGACCCATGAGGAGGGCAACCCTTTTACCATTTTTCCATTTTATTTTACCAAACTTCAAAAATTCATATCTCTCTCATTATTTATCATTTTGCACCCATTCTTTTTGCATTCTGTTTGTTTTTATGTCTACTTTTATGTCATATTTTAAAATTCCATGTTTGCCTAATTTTTCATCCCTTTTGACTACTTGGAATTTAAAGTGCATTTTGTAACCGTTTCCACATATGCAGATGAATTTCTCTCTTGTTACACTTGTGAATGTCATGATATTTGCTTACCCTCTTTTCCTTAATGTTAGTCAACATTGTAGGATTTTATTTGTGGTTGTTACCATGTTTATTTTGTTCCCCCTGTTTCATTTACTTAAGCTCGATCTTTCGTCACACTTCCTATTTAATCAACTGCTTTGATTATCATCAATGCATCTTTGTTTTTTTCACATGCTCATTTAATGGTTGTCACCATGTATGTACCTTTATCATGTTGATGCTTTGCTTAATGTTTTCTTTTCCCCAAGTGATGAAGCTTGTTAGCTCTCATCCCGGTTACCTTCCCCTCTCTCCTTCCAAAGGAAACGTCTCTCCATTGACCCTTGTGTCATGGATAGTTCATTCACCTTTCTCTTGACTTTGTTAAGTCACTTTAACCTTAGTTTAGAAGCCATTATACTTTTCTTCAAGTCTAAGAAACCTACCTGTACTAGGAGTGTTCTTCAACTAAGAACCCTAGGATAGAGTTTGTCAACTCTATGTAAGAATCATCGTCATGATTTCTTACTTCTCCTTTTGAGTGTTACAATTTAGATTAGGGAGTTTTGTTAAACTCCACACAAACATTGTCATGTTTGTTCCCCCTTGAACCTTGATCATAATCAAGTGTTCTTCATCCCTTGTGAGGTGAACTACGATTGCTCTGATTCTATCCTAGTTAGGATACGTAGGTAGAAGACGCGACATCTTTGTGAGCAAACTTAGTGTATATAACTTTAGGTTTTAACTTATATCTTTTCCTAATCCATAGTACATTTCCACAAACTTAGCAAACAATCAAACAAAAGGTTCCTGTAGAGTACTACAAATGCTTAGGGTGCTAACACCTTCCCTAGGTATAACTAACCCCCAATCCCTGAATCTCTTAAGTGTTGTCGTTACACCGCGAAAAAGGTTTTTCTTTCTTTAGACCTTTCCTTTGGATAAAATAAAGTTCGGTTGTAAAAGAATTAAGATTCAAGTTAAATTAATAGCTTGATATCCAATTTTCACCGCAACACCTGTCATGCAGGAAAGTTACTAGCTACTCAAGTTCTCAGAGTCCTCACAGTTAGCTCTCAGCTTAGTTAAACATCACCTTGTTAACCATCTGTTATTTACCACTACAGATGTCACACTTTGCTGAGTAACTCACTGGGTTACTACCCCTCAACTGATTCATATCCTCTCAGCTGAGCACACAACCTGCAAATAGTCTGTAGTCACACATATTCATCCAGCCTGCTCTGGAAGTTATGACCTTCAGGATGACATCCTGAAGTCACACACACCTGTGCTACTCCCCCTGAAGAGATGCACAACATTTTCTGCTACTATCCTGCAGACACACACCTAACTCCTAAACACCTTCTAGGATCACACACATATTGCATCAGCAAATTACTAACAGCACTAGGCAGCTGTTATCACACATATCATCAGCAACACCTGTAGTTACACCTGCAAATATGCAGGTCTAATATTATATGCCCAATGGCACATATGCTTAAGCTAATTTTCCCTGTCCTTCCACCTGCTGTACCTGCCTTGCTAATGCTGTTCTCACATATGCTGATGCACAATCATAGCTCATAGCAGTCTTTGCGGTCTTTGCCACTTCTATTTCCTAGTGTTCTCTATTATCCTCTCTCTCCCCCTTTTTAGCCACAAATTTGGATCCGACTAAATACTTAGCATAGATCATACGTTGTGACATTACAATTGTTTGGGATTACATAACAACAAAATTTCTCTTTGAAGAGCATCACACATTCAGTTTACAAAAATCAACCTAGAAGGAAACAACAGCATCAACACCTCATTCTGCTACATAGCAGGCTGAGACATCAATCTTCTTCTTCCGCTAAGTTGGACTTGTCCTCCTCCGTTTCTTCAGTGCCTTCTTCTTCATCATCAGTGCCTTCATCTGAGCTGTCGGCAACATCTTCTGAGCCAACTTCCTGACCATCACCTTCCCTTGCATCCTCAACTAGTTCAGCATCCTCATTTTGCTCCAGAGCTGTTAGCAGCTTTTCAAGAGTTTGCTTCCTTGCATCAAGTTCCTTGCATGTCTCTTTGATTATTGCAATTACTTCAGCTTTTCTGGCTTTGAGACCCCTTTGGGATGTCTCAGTGGATGTCATGGAAATGTCTGGAACATGGGTACCTTGAAACAACTTGTTATAGAAGGCTAAGGGAGTTTCTCTTTTGCTAGATACATCACTGGTCTTGAGGATATTTGGAAATTAAGCTAACATAATTCCACAAATGAGTGAAGGAAATGCTATGGGTCCTTTGATGCTATAGCTACCAACATGCTTCATAGTTTGATTGAAGATGTAAGTGCCATAATCCAATTTGGTCCTAGTACCAACAACATAGATAACTCTTGTAACGCCCCGATTCTGAATTCCCATTAATTGTTGAGTCTTTTAATTTATTTAATTGATGTTTGTTTTAAATTGAGAAATTATATATTACTATGTGGTGTTTGCTTATTTTATCTATTTTTACCGATTCGGAGAGTTTTCGGGGGAATTAGAGTAAAAAGGGCATTTTAGACATTTAGCAATTTAGTGTGAGAATTGATTGGTAAGTGTTGGAAAGAATTTGAGAGGAAAGAAATAGAGATAGAAATAGAATAAGAGGGGAAAAGAAAGAAAGATAGTAACATAAGAAGAAAAACAAGAGAAAGAAAAGAGGAGAAGAGAAAGAGAAGAGAAAGTAGAGAGGAAAACCTAGAATCATCAAGGGATCATCACCAAAGCTTGCAATCGATCGGTAAGGGTGTGAAACTCCATCATATCTTTAATGTATATGATTGTATGTGTATGTGTTTGGATTTTGTAGAGTTTCTACTCTTTTTCCACTTAGGTTAGAAGTTGGTTTGATGAGTAGAAAGAGGTTTTAATCGGTTAGAAGTCGGATTAGACGATGTAGTTTAGTCGGGTGATAGTAGGGTTGTGCCACTGAGACTTGTTTGGATTTAATCGGTTGATTTTGTGGAGTTTGGGCTCTTGAGACAGCCATGGAAGTTCTGTCTTCGCAGGCTCGCCAGGCGAATGGCAGCGAAGCTTCGCCAGGCGAAGCCCAGCGAGCTGCAGCGAAGCAAGTCAGAAGCTAACACCCTGTCTTCGCTGGCAAGTTCGCCAGGCGAAGTGAGTAGGCGAAGGTTCGCCAGGCGAGTGTGTAGCGAGCCTCAGTGAGTAATTCCAGAATTACTCCCAGTGGACTTCACTGGGAAGTTCGCCAGGCGAAGGCCAGCGAGCATTCGCTGCGTGGCTTCGCCAGGCAAAGGTTGGCGAACCTGACAGTGTTATTTGTTTTGCTGTTTGTTCATAGCATGATTTTTGGCCGATTCAATTATGATTAATGCCTATATGAATGATTGATGTGTGAACTGTTTCGACATGTCGTGCTGTGGGTGGCCGAAAGGCGTGAATCCTAGATTGTAGAGCCAATGGTGAATCTTGAACGTTTGATAATCTTGTGTATTTGCTTGAATTGAATAGAAACGCATTGATAGGCTGATATGTGTGTAAACCATGTGTGAAATGGTGCATAATGTGAGTGCATGATAGATATATGCGATGTATGTGATAAATGCAATGAGTATGTTTGTGAACATAGTATGCATTCTGTGTTGATCGATCCCTCGGAGGATTAGCATTGTGTAGCATCTTAGTATGCATTTTTGTGTTGAATGATCCCTCGGAGGATTTGCAGAACCTCGTATGATACGATGGTTACATTAGATTCCTTGGAGAATCGGTTGCATTGTGTGATTCCTCGGAGAATCGGTCATAACATGTAATCCCTTAGAGGATTGACTAGAGTATTTGATTCCGTGGAGAATCTGCTGAGTATTTGATTCCGTGGAGAATATGCTGAATATTCGATTCTGTGGAGAATCTGATGAATATTTGATTCCGTGGAGAATCTGCTGAATACTTGATTCCGTGGAGAATCTGCTGAATACTCGATTCCTTAGAGAATCTGTTGAAATGAGTCGGTACCGCATTTGCATCTGCATAGAGTCGTGTGTCGGTCTCTATGAGTTGCATGAGTCATCTGTGCATGATGCATTAGTTGAATGAATATAACTGTGTATGTTATATATGATTGTTGGGAGAAACATATAGTAAATGTTCATGTGTATGTGTAGAGACATGATTAATTGTATATGCTTAATGTGGTGAGAACATAATTTGAGTATAACTTGTACAAATATGAGTATATGTATATATACAATTTTATGCATTAACTGTTATGATATTGTTTCTCACCCTTCTGTTGTTTTATAATGCTCTATGAGGCATTGCAGAGTAGGAAGCTGGAGGTTCTTTTTGTGAAGCGATGTCTTCATTCTTTTTGGTCAATGGCTCTGATATGTAACATCTGGGTAGTTAGGAAGCCTTTGACTCCTTTGGAGTTACATTTGTTTTGATTCCTTGTGATACATCTGTGTATGTATCCGCTGTGGATATGGTTGTAAAGCATGAATTAATTGAATGGTTGTATATACTTTTATGTATGTGATCGATTCAATATTTGGATGTTTCCGCTTTTATTCTAAATATTGAGATGTGGGTTACCCATTGTTGCATATCTATTTTGAGCAGGTATCGTATGTGTTTAATTTCATGATAATGTGATGCGCCTCTTATATACCATGTTTTAATTAAACTCTGATGAAATAAATTTTCTAAGTGCCTAATTGATTTATTTGATTAATTTGGGGGTATAGAAAGGGGGTGTTACATTAAGTGGTATCAGAGCCAGTGTTGTGTCAGTCGTGTCTGTCTTGTATGTTTGTTGGTTGAACGGTTGTTTAACCTTGTTGTTATTTTTGGGAATCCTCAGAATATCGCAGGTCGTAATGACAATGCTATGGCAGCGGCGTTAGAGGCTATGGCCAGAGCTGTGCAGGGTGCACCTAACGTGAATGCGAATGATGAGTTCAGGAAGAACCAACCACCGGTGTTCAAAGGGAGATTTGATCCGGATGGTGCTCAGATTTGGTTAAAGGAAATTGAGAGGATCTTTAGGGTGATGGATTGTGCTGAAGGGAGCAAGGTGAGACTAGGGACTCACATGCTGAGAGAAGAGGCTGATGACTGGTGGGTCAGCGTGAGGCAAGTTCTTGAGGTCGACGATGAGGAGATTACGTGGGATTTATTTCGTACTGAGTTTCTAAGGAAGTATTATCCCGAAAGTGTTAAAGGGAAGAGAGAAATGGAATTTCTGGAGTTGAAACAAGGTAATATGTCGGTGGTGGACTACACCGCTAAGTTTACTGAGTTAGTGAAGTTTCACCCTCACTATGATGCGGTTACGACGGAATTTTCCAAATGTATCAAGTATGAGAATGGCTTGCGTCCTGAGATAAAGCAAGCGATGGGTTATCAAAGAATACAAAGATTTTAGGATTTGACCGAGTGCTGTAGGATTTATGAAGAAGACAGTAGAGCTCGTTCTACTCATTATAAGGGTTTGAGCGAGAGGAGAGGGAAGCAGCAAGTACGAAGCGGACCTTATGTGACGCCTGCTGATAAGGGCAAACATAGGGGAAACTTTGATAGGAGACCCGGAGGAGGTTCCGGTGCGATCAAATGTTTTAAGTGTGGCGTGATGGGCCACAAGTCTTATGATTGTCGAAAGTTCAAGGCAAAGTGTTCCAACTGTGGGCTCCTTGGACATGATGCAGCAGAGTGTAGAAAGAATGTTGTGAAGTGTTTTAATTGTGGCGAGGTGGGTCACATTAGCCCGAATTGTACCAAACCGAAGCAAGCTCCGGCGGGCGGAAAAGTATTCGCATTAGCAGGTTCAGACGCTACTAATGCGGCAGATCGTTTGATTAAAGGTACATGCTTTATTAATGATATGCCTTTAGTTGCTATTATTGATACTGGAGCGACTCACTCGTTCATCTCTCTTGCGTGTGCTAAGCGGTTGGATTTGTGTATGGTTTCTTTGAGTAGTGGTATGGTTATTGGAACTCCCGCTTCGGGGTCGGTAACTACTTCTTTGGTGTGTGCAAGTTGTCCTTTGACCATGTATGGTAAGGACTTCGTTATGGATTTAGTGTGTTTGCCGTTGGAAGGTTTGGACGTAATCTTGGGTATGAACTGGTTGCAATTTAATAGAGTTCATCTGGATTGCTATCACAAGTTAGTAAGGTTTCCTTCTTTGGAAGATGGTGAAAACGAGAGTTTTCTTTCCACTAAAGAGTTGAAGAAACTTTTAGCGGACGAAGCTCAGTTGTTTGGTTTGTTTGCATCGTTGTCGGTGGAAAGCAAAGTTGAGCTCGACGTGTTTCCTGTGGTTTGTGAATTTCCTGAAGTGTTTCCGGAAGATGTTGCGGATGTGCCGCTAAAGAGAGAGGTTGAATTTTCTATTGATCTAGTTCCGGGTACTAGACCGATTTTGATGGCCCCGTATCGGATGTCAGCATCGGAGTTGGTGGAATTGAAGAAGCAGTTGAATGATTTGTTGGATAAGAGATTTGTAAGACCAAGTGTTTCTCCTTGGGGTGCGCCGGTATTGTTGGTAAAGAAGAAGGATGGTAGTATGCGATTGTGTATTGATTATCGGCAATTGAATAAGGTGACAATTAAGAACAAGTATCCGCTTCCAAGAATCGATGATTTGATGGATCAATTAGTTGGAGCCCGTGTTTTTAGTAAGATTGATTTGAGATCCGGTTATCACCAGATTCGGGTTAAGGAAGAAGATATTTCGAAGACGGCTTTTAGAACACAATATGGTCACTATGAGTATACGGTGATGCCATTCGGAGTTTCTAATGCGCCGGGTGTTTTCATGGAATATATGAACCGTATCTTCCACGATCAGTTGGATCATTTTGTGGTAGTGTTTATCGATGACATTTTGATTTATTCTAAGTCTCGAGAGGAACACGAAGAACATTTAAGGATTGTGTTGCAGATTTTGAAAGAGAAGAAGTTGTACGCAAAGTTGTCTAAGTGTGAGTTTTGGTTATCGAAGGTGAGTTTTCTTGGACATATTATTTCCGGAAATGGTATTAGTGTGGATCCATCCAAGATCGATGCGGTAATGCAATGGGAGACTCCAAGATCAGTTACGGAAATTCGAAGCTTTTTGGGCTTGGCCGGTTACTACCGGAGGTTTATCGAAGGATTTTCAAAGTTAGCACTTCCGTTAACGCAGTTGACTTGTAAAGGAAAGGCTTTTATTTGGGATGTTAATTGTGAAGAGAGTTTCAAGGAATTAAAGAGAAGGTTAACGACAGCGCCGGTTTTGATTTTGCCGAATCCTACGGAACCTTTTGTGGTTTATTGCGATGCTTCTTTGTCAGGATTGGTTGGTGTATTGATGCAAGATGGGAAGGTCATGGCGTATGCTTCTAGACAGTTGAGAGTACATGAAAAGAATTATCCTACTCATGATTTGGAGTTAGCGGCCATAGTGTTCGTTTTGAAAATTTGGAGGCACTATCTTTATGGTGCAAGATTTGAAGTTTTTAGCGATCACAAGAGTTTGAAGTATTTGTTTGATAAAAAAGAATTGAATATGAGGCAAAGGAGATGGCTAGAACTTTTGAAGGACTTTGATTTTGGTTTAAATTATCATCCGGGTAAGGCGAATGTGGTAGCCGATGCCTTAAGTCGGAAGTCGTTGCACGTGTCTACTTTAATGGTTAGAGAGTGGGAACTCTTGGAGAACTTTAGAGATTTGAGTTTGGTTTGTGAGTTAACGCCGAGTAGTGTGAAGCTGGGTATGTTGCATGTCACGAATGATTTCCTTGCTACGGTGTGTGAAAAGCAAAAGTTGGATTTGAAATTTGTGGATTTGATGACGAATGGAAATGAAGATTTCAAAGTTGATGAATTAGGAGTTTTGAGGTTTCGAGGTCGTATTTGTATTCCCGATGATGCGGATTTGAAAAAGATGATATTGGAAGAGGGACATCGGAGTAACTTGAGTATTCATCCGGGAGCAAATAAGATGTATCAGGATTTGAAGAAGATCTTTTGGTGGTCTGGATTGAAAAGCGATGTTGCTCGTTTTGTGTACTCGTGTTTGACTTACCAGAAGTCTAAGGTGGAGCATCAGAAGCCTGGTGGATTGATGCAACCGTTGGATATTCCGGAATGGAAATGGGATAGTATATCGATGGATTTTGTTACGGGATTGCCGAATACGCAAAGAGGACATAATGCTATTTGGGTGATTGTTGATAGGCTTACTAAATCGGCTCACTTTATTCCGATTGATATTACTTATTCTTTGGAAAGGTTGGCCGAGATTTTTGTTGGCACTATTGTGAAGCTTCATGGAGTTCCTAAGAGTATTGTGTCGGATAGAGATCCTAGATTTACTTCAAGATTTTGGGAGAGTTTGCAAGGTGCCTTGGGTTCTAAGTTGAGATTGAGTTCGGCATATCATCCGCAAACAGATGGTCAAACCCAGAGGACGATTCAATCGTTAGAAGATTTGTTGCGTGCTTGTGTGCTTGAACAAGGTGGTGCGTGGGACGGTTATTTAGCGTTGATTGAGTTCACCTATAATAACAGTTTCCATTCGAGTATTGGTATGGCGCCATTTGAGGCTTTATATGGTCGGAGATGTCGAACACCTCTGTGTTGGCATGAGACAGGTGAAAAGTCGGTAGTTGGTCCGGAAATGGTACAGCAAACGACGGAAAAGGTGAAATTTATTCGGGAAAAGATGAGAGCTTCTCAGAGTAGACAGAAAAGTTATCATGATAAAAGGAGAAAGGATCTCGAGTTTCAAGAGGGCGACCATGTGTTTTTGAGAGTTACACCGGTTACGGTTGTGGGTCGTGCTTTGAAGTCGAGAAAGTTGACTTCTTGTTTTATTGGTCCGTATCAGATTGTCGCACGAGTTGGTGCTGTGGCTTATCGTGTGGCGTGAAGTATGTTCCGGATCCGTCACATGTTATCCCAATGGATGAAGTTGAAGTAAGAGATAACCTTACAGTTGAAGTTGTACCGGTTAGTATTTCGGACCGCGAAGTTAAGAAACTAAGAGGCAAGGATATTGCGCTTGTGAAAGTGTCCTGGGGAGGTGCCACAGAAGGCAACATGACTTGGGAGTTGGAGAGCAAGATGCGAGAATCGCATCCAGAGTTGTTTGAATCAGGTGATATTTTCGAGGACGAAACTTTCTAAAGTGGGGGAGAGTTGTAACGCCCCGATTCTGAATTCCCATTAATTGTTGAGTCTTTTAATTTATTTAATTGATGTTTGTTTTAAATTGAGAAATTATATATTACTATGTGGTGTTTGCTTATTTTATCTATTTTTACCGATTCGGAGAGTTTTCGGGGGAATTAGAGTAAAAATGGCATTTTAGACATTTAGCAATTTAGTGTGAGAATTGATTGGTAAGTGTTGGAAAGAATTTGAGAGGAAAGAAATAGAGATAGAAATAGAATAAGAGGGGAAAAGAAAGAAAGATAGTAACATAAGAAGAAAAACAAGAGAAAGAAAAGAGGAGAAGAGAAAGAGAAGAGAAAGTAGAGAGGAAAACCTAGAATCATCAAGGGATCATCACCAAAGCTTGCAATCGATCGGTAAGGGTGTGAAACTCCATCATCTCTTTAATGTATATGATTGTATGTGTATGTGTTTGGATTTTGTAGAGTTTCTACTCTTTTTCCACTTAGGTTAGAAGTTGGTTTGATGAGTAGAAAGAGGTTTTAATCGGTTAGAACTCAGATTAGACGATGTAGTTTAGTCGGGTGATGGTAGGGTTGTGCCACTGAGACTGGTTTGGATTTAATCGGTTGATTTTGTGGAGTTTGGGCTCTTGAGACAGCCATGGAAGTTCTGTCTTCGCAGGCTCGCCAGGCGAACGGCAGCGAAGCTTCGCTAGGCGAAGCCCAGCGAGCTGCAGCGAAGCAAGTCAGAAGCTAACACCCTGTCTTCGCTGGCAAGTTCGCCAGGCGAAGTGAGTAGGCGAAGGTTCGCCAGGCGAGTGTGTAGCGAGCCTCAGCGAGTAATTCCAGAATTACTCCCAGTGGACTTCGCTGGGAAGTTCTCCAGGCGAAGGCCAGCGAGCATTCGCTGCGTGGCTTCGCCAGGCGAAGGTTGGCGAACCTGACAGTGTTATTTGTTTTGTTGTTTGTTCATAGCATGATTTTTGGCCGATTCAATTATGATTAATGCCTATATGAATGATTGATGTGTGAACTGTTTCGACATGTCGTGCTGTGGGTGGCCGAAAGGCGTGAATCCTAGATTGTAGAGCCAATGGTGAATCTTGAACGTTTGATAATCTTGTGTATTTGCTTGAATTGAATAGAAACATATTGATAGGCTGATATGTGTGTAAACCATGTTTGAAATGGTGGATAATGTGAGTGCATGATAGATATATGCGATGTATGTGATAAATGCAATGAGTATGTTTGTGAACATAGTATGCATTCTGTGTTGATCGATCCCTCGGAGGATTAGCATTGTGTAGCATCTTAGTATGCATTTTTGTGTTGAATGATCCCTCGGAGGATTTGCAGAACCTCGTATGATACGATGGTTACATTAGATTCCTTGGAGAATCGGTTGCATTGTGTGATTCCTCGGAGAATCGGTCATAACATGTAATCCCTTGGAGGATTGACTAGAGTATTTGATTCCATGGAGAATCTGCTGAGTATTTGATTCCGTGGAGAATCTGCTGAATATTCGATTCCGTGGAGAATCTGATGAATATTTGATTCCGTGGAGAATCTGCTGAATACTTGATTCTGTGGAGAATCTGCTGAATACTCGATTCCTTAGAGAATCTGTTGAAATGAGTCGGTACCGCATTTGCATCTGCATAGAGTCGTGTGTCGGTCTCTATGAGTTGCATGAGTCATCTGTGCATGATGCATTAGTTGAATGAATATAACTGTGTATGTTATATATGATTGTTGGGAGAAACATATAGTAAATGTTCATGTGTATGTGTAGAGACATGATTAATTGTATATGCTTAATGTGGTGAGAACATAATTTGAGTATAACTTGTACAAATATGAGTATATGTATATATACAATTTTATGCATTAACTGTTATGATATTGTTTCTCACCCTTCTGCTGTTTTATAATGCTCTATAAGGCATTGCAGAGTAGGAAGCTGGAGGTTCTTTTTGTGAAGCGATGTCTTCATTCTTTTTGGTCAATGGCTCTGATATGTAACATCTGGGTAGTTAGGAAGCCTTTGACTCCTTTGGAGTTACATTTGTTTTGATTCCTTGTGATACATCTGTGTATGTATCCGCTGTGGATATGGTTGTAAAGCATGAATTGATTGAATGGTTGTATATACTTTTATGTATGTGATCGATTCAATATTTGGATGTTTCCGCTTTTATTCTAAATATTGAGATGTGGGTTACCCATTGTTGCATATCTATTTTGAGCAGGTATCGTATGTGTTTAATTTCATGATAATGTGATGCGCCTCTTATATACCATGTTTTAATTAAACTCTGATGAAATAAATTTTCTAAGTGCCTAATTGATTTATTTGATTAATTTGGGGGTATAGAAAGGGGGTGTTACAACTCTCCCCAGGACAGTGGCCACTGATGATTTGTGATTAGTTGGCACCCAGTTTGCAGCACCAATCTTGTGCAGCATAACATACTTCACACTTAGTTTGCTAGCAGTAAGCTTCCCTTTTGATGGCCACTTTCTGACTTGATTTCCAGTGATAACTTGGCACATTTTGTTGTCAGAGATGTTTAACTCAGGCTGGGCCTTATTTGATCTTTCAAGGAATTTGTTGATGGTACTGGGAGTGAAGATGACACCATTTCCTCTCACATAGACTTTCCCAAACTCAGTGGATTTTCTATCAGCACATTCATCTGATAGATTTACTATGAATTCTTTGACCAAAATTTCATAGCATTGGGAGAACTGAGTTACAATTTTCATCAAACCTGCCTCACAGATTAGGGCCATGATCTCCTTATTCTCAAGAGCAGTTTGTGCAAGCTTTCTCTCCAGGGCCAACCTCTTTTGATATACATATTTCTATCTGATAGCACACGACGGATAGTGAAAAGATATGTTGTCAATTGGCACTTTAGGGATATTTGCAGCCAGTTTGCTGGTAGATGGTTTCTTTTTAGATTGGATGTCAGCGACATCAACAACAACATCAGAATCTGTTTCTTATTCTGAACTAGAATTAACCTTTCTCCTTTTAGTGGTTACTTTGCTCCACCCTTTAGAGGGTCCAACTTGAGTCCTCTTTGTTCCAGCCTTCCTAGTGGGGATGTCTTGCTCAGCAGTCTTCTCAACCGCCCTTTCTATGGAGATGTCTTGCTCACTAGTTTTTTCTACAGCCTTCTTCTTGAGGGGGCTTTGGTCAGCCACCTTTTTCCCTTTTCTTGTCATCAGCCTTTTGGCTATGCTCGGATTGATCTTTGCTATGAGGTCATTGTCAGAATATTCCTCTAGATCTACCAACTCAATGTTTTTGGTTCCTTGAATATCATCACTCATTTTCTCAACACCTTTACCTTTGTTCTTCCCTTCTGATGTATGTTCTTTCAATGTTTTGACATTGCGAGAGACATCAGCTTGATCATCCTGGTTAGGATCATTCCCCTTATTGTTGGATGGTGTGGGTATGTTGAGTGCGTTGGCCACCATCTCTATAATTTTTAGGTGAGTTCTTCTTGCTTCCTCTCCATTTTGGTCATCAAATGTAGCAACATGAGGAACCTGATCTATGACAAGATCTTTGGGTCTTTTTGCATGCAGCATTTTAGGTTCTTTCACCAATACTCCTTCTGGTGTCATCATTCGTAGTGGAGCAATTTCCAGCACTTCATTAGGGTTTGATTCAACATCATTGTCGGTCATTCTTTTGGCTGAGGATTGTTTAGAATGTTGCGACATACTTAGGGTCGTTGTTTGAGGAAGAAGACATTTTCTGTGCTTGTTGGAAACGGTAAGGAAGCTGAATAGTTTGTGATGGCACCAAGAGTAAAGGGGTTGTATCGTATAAGTGGAAGTGGGGTATGATTTCCTAATAGGAGGGAACTTACCTTTTTGATTTATCATTAAATGATTTAAATTCAAAATGTAATTCCCTTTTACTATTAATTGCTATAACTCATCATTTCTGGAGGACTTCAATTTTAGAGAATTTTTAAATTGAGACCCCTTGATACTTCTTGAAACCATGTCAGCACTACTACGGACATAATCACCAGGTTTAGCACAACCCTCTTGCCATTTACACAAGTTATCCCTGAGCATGTCTCCCTTGAACTCATCAGAGCTTGTTTGGATGGTACTCTTGATGTCACAGAACAAGGTCATGACATCTAGAGTGACATTGCTTCCTTTATGCAGGGCAGCTTCCATGGACTCCATCAGGTTCCAATATAGCCTATCTAGCTTTCCCTGATGACCAATCTTTAGGTATCCCTTCTTGGCTTGCTTCCCCTCATGACTTTTATTACATCCTGTCCTTCTCTCTGAAGCACACTTTGAAGATCCACTTGCTGATGTGTTGGACCTGGTCCTTTCCATCTTTAGTGGTTGTCTTCCTTCCTCCAGCCATTGTTGGTCCTTATTTTCCTTATTGACCAAGGCATTGAGGTTACTTCTAGGCTCCCATAGATAACATTTGTTCTTGGCTCTAGATCCCCTCATAACTTCCTTACCTTCTTCATTGATGACAACACACTCATTTTTAGTAAATGTTACACTAAAGCCTTGGTCACAGAGCTGACTGATACTGATGAAACTAACAGTCAGTCCTTTCACCAACAAGACATCATCCAGTCTTGGAACACCAGGGCCATCTAGTTTTCCAGCACCTTTAATTTCTCCTCTAGCTCCATCACCAAATGTTACATGACTAGATGAATGGGGTTTGAGTTTTATCAAGTGATCCTCAATTCCAGTCATATGTCTGGAGCAACCACTGTCAAAGTACCAATCCTCTTTGGTTGGCATTATTAGGGAATTGTGAGCTACTAATGCCATATTCTTGGCAACCTGTTGTCTTTGCTTGTTAGTAGCATCCGTCTTAGGTTTTGCTTGATACTGGCTTTTGGCATGAGCTCTATGTTTAGATTTCCCTTGATGAGGATGACAAGGAAATCCATGCAGCCAGAAACACACAGATTTAATATGACCAAGTTTTCCACAGTGGTAGCATCTATACCCTTTGAATCTACTTCTGACTTGGTTCCAGTTTCTGTGTGGTGGATGTTGTGACATTGGACGCGACATTCTCTTCACCTTCTAAATCTCAGGTTGTAATCTCTTGAGTTTCAGAACAGGATTCTGTCTATCAACAAATCCCAGTCCAGACCTATTTCCTGAGTTCTGACCACTCTGCAGTATCTCTTCTAGAGTGTCAGTCCCAGGATTTAGCATCCTTATGGATTTTTCCATCTGCTCCATTTTGGATTCCAACAAGTTGACCTCACTTTTGAGTGAGTTTATTGTTGCTAGCTACTCTATCTTCTCAGCCTCTAATTCCATGATGCACTTCTTCTGGTGCTCTCCTTGCTGATACAATTCAATGCTTCTGATGGACAGTTTCTTATATGATTATGCTAGTTCATCATAAGTTAGCTCCTCTTCACTTGAGTCACCATCAGATACACATACACTTTTCAGAGTTGTGACATGTTTTGCAGACTCATCTTCTGATCCACTTTCAGAATCTCCATCAGACCAAGTGATAGTTAGGCCTTTTTCTTTCCTTTTGAGATAAGTGGGACATTCCTTTCTTATGTGGCCATATCCCTCACACTCATGGCATTGAACTCCTTTGCTTTGATTGGAGTTTTCCTCAGACTTTTCCCTTCTGCTGCTGTCAGAGGAGGTGTTCTTGCCATATGACTTTGACTTATGATATATCCTTTTGATCAGTTTATTGAACTGTCTTTCAAGCAGGGCTATTGCTTCTAATAAATTCTCCTCTTTTTCACCACCCTCTTCTTCTGAATCCTCATCAGTGTTTGAGACAAGAGCTATGCTTTTGCTCCTTTTCTCTACAGGTTGGTCACACATGCCCATCTCAAATGTTTGGAGAGAACCTATGAGTTCATCCACTTTCATGTTGCATATGTGTTGAGCTTCTTCAATGGTTGTGACCTTCATGGCAAACCTCTTAGGTAAGGACCCGAGAATCTTCCTTTCAAGCTTGTCTTCAGCCATCTTTTCTCCCAAGGCTCCAGAGGTGTTTGCAAGTTCAAGAACATTCATGTAAAACTCATGAATGGTCTCATCTTCCTTCATTCTCAGACCTTCAAATTTAGTGGTCAGCATTTGAAGTCTTGACATTTAGACCTTGGAAGTTCCCTCATGAGTAGTTCTGAGAGCGTCCAAACATCCTTTGCTATTCACAGTCGTGTACCAGTCTAAAGATGTTTTTATCTATACCATTGAAGAGTGCATTCAATGCTTTAGAGTTCCCAAGAGCTAAGGCCTCTTGCTCTTTGTTCCATTCCTCTTCAGGAATTAACACATCTACTCCATCCTTGTCAGTCTTCACAGGATGTTTCCAGCCAGAGTTTGCAGCTTTCCAAGCCTTGATGTCTAATGATTTTAGGAATGAAATCATCCTAGGTTTCCAATAATCATAATTAGAACCATCCAGAATTGGAGGTCTATTAGTGAATCCTATATCTTTATCCATAGTACCAGAATTTATTTCCCTAGATCTCACCCAGAATAAACAGGCAGGGTGTCTGCTCTGATGCCAATTGAAATTCTGGCAAGCACACGATGGATGTTATTGCCAAAGTTATAACATCCACTGTGACATTGACTACTATGCTAACTAATTAAACTGTAAGTAAAAACAATAAATAACACAACAATTGTTCACCCAGTTCAGTGTCAACAACACCTACATCTGGGGGCTACCAAGCCAAGGAGGAAATTCACTATTAGCATAATCAATTCAAAGTCAAACAACCAGTTTGCACTTCTCACTTAATCTCTACCCAATTGTTGCACCCCAAAATTTGACCAACTGTTTCTTGTATTTGGCTTATGTTTCGATTCATTTGCATTTGCATCTGCATACCGCATTCTGTGCATTTTTGCAGCCGGATTGATTTTATCGGGATTACAGCCCTTTTCCTTGTGTTTCAGCGATTCAAACCATTTCGAATACGGAGTTTTATTTTGGAATTTGCGCTCTTCCCAGTGATTCAGCCTGAGCTATTGGTTTCAGTGGTATTTCGGTATCCGGTCTTGTTACCGTTTATTTTATGGCATTCTCGCATTTTCGTTCGTCAATTTAATTTTTCTAGTTTTTATTTCTTATTTTTGGCATAATTTAGGTTTTAATTGTTTTTTTAGGTTTAATTTCCATTTCTAGAATATTAAAAGTTTTAATAGATTCTAATTAATTTTTTCTAGAATTTATTTCTATTTTCTAGAGTTTTTTTATAATTTATTATAATGTTAATAGTTTTAATATAGATTTTATTTTTCTAGAATTTTAATTGAGTCTTATTATTTCTTTTATATTTTTATTAATTCTATAACTTGGGATTTAATTAGAATATTAACCTTAATTGATTTGGTTAGTTTAAATTGAGTTTATTAATTTAATCAGCTTTTAATTTCCGTTTTAGTTTTATTATTAGTTAATCAGCTTTATTAATTAATAGTTTCTTTTTTATTAATTAGTATTAGTTTAATCATTAGATGTCAGCTTTAATTAATTAATCAACTTTTTTTAGTCATATTTTTGCAGATCCGCAGGCCAAGTGTCACTGTGTCATTAGGGGCTATAAATAGTAGTCCTGTGCTCATTAAATGTTTGGCACGCGTCCCAAGGACACGCCACCTCACCACCAACCACATGCAAACACCGGAAAATGCATCAGAGAAATTAACACAAATCAAATCCCGCCTGAAAACTCATCTGTCATCACCGGAAAATTCATGACGTTCATCCACATTCATAGTGTTCTTACAATTTTTTTCCAAAATTTCCAGAAACTCATCCGGTGTTCATCACTTTTCCAAATTTTTGCTTTGAACATTCATCAAACCTTCATAGTTTTTCCCAGAAGTACTCATATCTTTATCGTGTTCATGCTTGTTCATCATCCAGTTCATCGTGTTCTTCAACTTTTCCAGAAAACCTTCATCCATTCATCCATCTTTTCCCAACTCAACAATATTCAACCATGTTCATCCCGTTTTTCCCAGATCCTCCATGAACATTCAAACCTCCTTCAAATTTTTCCCAGAATCTTCATCCAGTTCATCTGTTCTTCATCACTTTCCCAGAAACTCATCCAAATTCATCCTCCTTCAACATCTTTTCTAGAAATTTTCTGAACTTCATACAAATGTCACCAATGTTCTTCATATCTTCATCCGCCATAACACGATTCCAGATCTAAGTTCCAACATCCATATGAACATGCAACCAAAATCCATCCAGATCCACCATATGCCTCCTTTAACCACTCACCTTCAAAAATCCAGATTTGAACCATCAACAAGAAACTCAGTTCCTCAGATTTGTTGGAAGATCTTCATGAACGAACATAAATCAACAATTTCCGTCTTTGACGCTATTAAAAACCTGAACTGTGTTTTTCAACTTCCACCGTGAATGAATCTTCAACAACTCAAACGCGACAAGCAACATCAACGTCTTCTAACACCAACCGAACCATAGATCCATCATCAGCTCACGCAATCCACAACAACGTCATTGAATCATCGTCTTCGTCCAAATCTCATCACCTTAAACTTCCAGATCAGCATGCAAAAACTCCAATCGAACCATCCTCGTCCGACAAATCTTCATTCGTCATCTTGCATGCCTCGAAGGTCATTGCATTCAACAGGAAGTGATTGTTCAACTTGGATTTGTGTTTTCAGTTGTTGTCTGTTTCGTTTGTTTGAACAGAAGAAGATTTCGAATGCAAAAAGATGGGGAAGTTTGGAGAAGAAGCTAGGATCACGGTGGAAAGTTTGAAACGGAGAAAGAATCATTTAGATCTGTGTGTTCATTTTCGTTTTGCAGATTATGGTGATGTTTGAGGAAAGCAAGAGACGGTGACGGGAGAGGTTGGCGACGGTGAACAGAGAGAGTTAGGGTTTCGTTTACCAGGCTGAAGTGAGGAAGATGAAACTGTACGGACATCTCCAAGGGGTTAGTGGGCTTCGTCCCATTGTTTTGTTTCTTTTGGACTCACACCCCCCGTTTCCCGTTTTACCCCCTGTGTGCTGTTGTTTTGTGATTTGGGCTAAGCCCATTGCTTTTTTTTTTATTGTTTTGCTGAGTGTTTGTTTGTGATGTTGGGCTTAAGGCCCAACCGGATTCTAGAATGCACCTCTGTTGTGCTGCTGCTGCACACCCCCTCTGTTTTATTTATTACAATTGTTTTGTAATATACTTTTGTACAAAAATTATATTATTTCTTTTTTAGAATATTATGGCATATATTTTCTTTGAATATAATTTTATATTTTATTTTCTATGTATATATGAAATACTTAGTTTTATATTCTATTTTCATTTTCATTTTCTTTTAATAATTTCTTTTAGAGTTGATTTTTCTATTAGAACTTTATTTTAAAAGTTGAGTTCTCATCTCATTTTATTATTGGATTTTTCTCACCGTGTTCGTTTTGTAGGTCGATGACGAGACTTCCGTAAACCATTATAAATCAACTTGTTGATGGATGATGTAGGATCTGAGACAGCTTTTTCTCTCCTCATCTTTTCTTCTTCCTCTGATTTTATTTTTCTTTTCTGTTGTGCTATCCGTGTGACATGATTCAATTGGAGAATGATTTTCAATATCATTTCTCTATCTTGTCATTGACACGGATATCAATACGCTACCTCTTGGGGTTTGACTTCATTTATAAGTCGAATTATGACGGTTTAGCGTCACTGGTTCTGGTTCGAAATATCATCATCAAGGATAAAGGAGTAGAGCTTGGAAATGGAGCTTGCATGCAAAAGCCGAGGGTCAACGGAACCACTCTGTTCGGTAACTTTGTTTTTATTTCATCTCTTTCATCTCTTTTATTCAATTGTCGATTGTTGTAAGCTGTAGCGTTAGATATGCGGGAAATGATGAGTGGGTGGCTGCCTCTCACTCGTCTAGAGTGTTTAGGGTATGTCCTTTGGACAATATGCGACACATTCGCTCCTACGTCTTAGGACTTCGTGTGTGCGTCCTGTTCCGAAAATTTTCTCTCGCATCCTGGCGATTGAGACTTCACCTTTTCTCTCGTGTTCTGGCGATTGAGCTCCCTTCTCTTGCCCCCGTGCAATCGAGACTGTTTTTCCTGTAGTTAGCTGAACTACAACTGCTCTGATTTCTCGTACCAGACGAGAATATGTAGGCATAGGATGCGATATCCTAACAAGCACACTAACAACTAACTTCTCTGTTCTCTCGCTTCTGTGTGACCGAGACTTTCCCGCTGATGACTAATCTTTCCCTTTCTCTTACCCGTAGGTTCCCATACCTTTAAACCCCGACATACTACGTCTGTTCTACCGCAAACAGGTAACGCCTAAGTCTCCAATGGTCGAGCAGCATACACCTAACTGCTAGAATGCGCACGCTAGTATCGTCAATCTTTTCTCTCACCCCCGTGTGGTCGAGAACACCCTTTCAATCTGTAGTTAGCCTGAACTATGTTTTGCTCTGATTTCTCATGCCAGATGAGAATACGTAGGCACAACACGCGACGTCTTGGCGAGCAATTCTCCCTCGTAGTTTCCTGAACTACTTTGACTCTGACTTTCCCATTGCACGAGGGAATATGTAGGCATAGAGTGGTGATGCTCTATCGAGTCAGTTCTTTCCGTTTAGCTTGAGCAGTCATAGATTAGATTGTATTTCACCCATAGACTAGACAACCAATGCATGGAACCCGTCGAGTACGACGGACGTGAGGGGTGCTCATACCTTCCCCTTACGTAACCGACACCTGAATCCAGACATGGTTGCGACAACTGGCGACTCTGTTGGGGACATGAACATCCCCTATGCGAGTCAATCCTAGAGCTTGTATGTTTGGTTTGTGGGTGTTTATATTTGTGTGTTGTATTTTGTATATTACTGTATTTACATTTTCCGCACTATTATTATTTGTTGCTGTTGAGCTGTTGGGTGGTTGTTCCTCTGAGAGATAAGCCAAAACCCAGGCTTGAGTACACACCTAACATTAGTAGTGGAGATTAGTGGGTGGACCTATTTGCTTAGCAGACATAGTTCCCCATGAAATTCACGCTCAGGAGAGATTCTCTTTGATGATTTCCTTTCTGATCCGACTGGAATTTGGATTTGAGGGTTGTCGACTCTGGGAACCGATCACTTGTGAGTCAGATAAGTGAGGCCTCTTCAGGAGATTATGATGCCAAACCAGAAATGGTGAACGTATCATCATTTCTTGAAAGTTTGTGACGCTGATGAACGCATAGGATGTCGTACCTTGTCAGTTTAGGTCCATACCTGTGAGTGGGAGGGATTTTGCAGGAAACTTGACTTCCAGCCAACTCGGTATGTTAGTTTTCTCTTCAGAGCGAACTTACTCAGTCAGCAGCACAACAGTATTCAGAGCTTTGTGGGGACTGTGATCCCGTGTTTGCTGCATCTTGCATTGCATTTGCATAAGCATCCTTGCATCATTTTTGCATAGCATTCTTCAGCAAGCCAAAGCTCTTATCCAGTCTTTGTTTTGCTTCCGAAGGTGATTCTCCGGTGACCATTCTGAGCAAGTGTTGATTGTGGGAAGACGACCAAGGGGTTGAAGTAGAATCAAGCAAAATCAAGCAGTGTCAAGCAGTGTAGTCAGTTGAAAGTTGTGGGTAGCTATGTCAGGAAACGACCTCCATAATGTTGATACCATGTCAGGTTTTACTGTGACGACCAATCCTCTGTATGGTTCTTTGCCTGATGAAGACTTTCCTCAAGTGAACAACCTGACTGAAGCTCAGTCTGTGCAGCCTTCTGTTGAAGAACGGGATCTACATGAACGGTCTGTTGCCCGAAGTGAGCGTTCTTCTTCTCTTGATACCTCAGATTTTCATGATGTTGTGTCCTCTGTGTTGATTTCCTGAAGAGAGGTTCTGATGGGGAAGACTGAAGACCCAAGAGCTCTTGAGTATGCTAAAAGGCTTCACGCATTGGACGAAATATTCAAGGCCTTGGAGGTTAAAGATACTGTTGGTCTCAATGCTTCAGATATGTGTCTGGTTTCTGGCCTAGTGTTACCTCCGAATTTCAAAGCACCGAAGTTTGAAAAGTACAAAGGGGATAGTTTCCCGAGGTAACATTTGGTGATGTTCTGCAGAAGAATGACTTCGTTTGTGCACGACGACAAGTTGATGATTCACTGTTTTCAGGACAGTCTGATTGGGGCATCTCTGAGTTGGTATATGCAGTTAGAGAGTAATCAGATTCGATCATGGGTGGATTTAGCCAAGGCTTTCATGAAGCAGTATGACTATAATCTGGACATGGCTCCGAGTCGCACGCAGTTGCAAGAATTGTCTCAAGAGAACAATGAACCTTTCAGGAAGTATGTTCAGAGATGGAGAGAATTTGCCGCCAGAGTCCAACCACCATTTCTAGATCAAGAGTTAGCAGACATGTTCGTAAACTCCTTGCAGCGCCCATACTTTGAAAGAATGCTTGGGATTGCACCAAATTTCTCTGAATTGGTAAGAGCAGGAGAACGTATTGTGTATGGCGTAAAAACTGGAAGAATTCAGAATGTTTCAAGCGGTCAGGCTGGTGAAACATAATCTCTCTGTAGCTTTTAAAATCGGAAGGAGTCAGGATGTTTCAAGAGGTCAGGCTGGTGAAATTGAATCTCTCTGTAGCTTTCAAGCTGAAGACGAAACTGTGGTCAATGCAGTCATGACAGATGTTGGGTATTCTTAAGATGAATCGGTGAAATCTTTTGGTTCTTCATCTTCTCAGCGGTCAGTATCTTATGTGTCTCGTTATTTTGGACAGACAACTGTGCCTAGGGCACCACATCAGAAACTTCGGGTCGCTCCTCATGGAAATCACCTAGCCCGTGGCCGAGGTTATCAGAATCAACGTCAGAATCAGAACAAGCCTCGTAACAATTTAGAACGAAGGAATGCTCCTTTTCATCCAGTTCCTGTGCCGTATAGCCAGCTTTTGCCACACCTGATTCAGAATTCTTTGGTGGAACCTAAAGCTCTTAAGCCAGTGCCAGAACCTTACCCTCCAGGGTATGATCCCTATGTTCAGTGTGGATATCATGGCGGATCTATGGGGCATTCAACCGAAGATTGCAAGGCTTTTCAGGCAAAAGTGCAGCAGTTGATCGACAAAGGGTGCATTTCCTTTCCAGAAGGAGTTTTGGTTGTTTATGTCAATCTCTCAGCTGTCTGAGCTTGCAGATTCAGAGTTTTATTTCCAGAAGCCAGTGGTTCAGACAGGCAGACGTCCTCAACATTGGCAGTCCTCGGACTTTTTATCATTTGCATTTGTAGTTTCTTTTATGTTAGTTACTACTTGATGTTAAACATTTTTATTTTGAATTATAATATTAATGAAGTGATTATGCATTTTTCTGAATTAATTATGTCGCTTTCGCTCATTTTTTGCACAGCACTGACACATGCACTTTTTATCCACTCCACTTTATCACTGTGATTAGCAAAGATTTGAGGGAGGATGACGAAAACTAAATACTCGTAACTAATGATCGTATGCTTTCAGATAAAACCCTGTTGATGATGTACAGGCATTGTTTCAAATCCCCTAAACACTGGAGATATAAGGAGGTCCCTAGTTAACCACTTTGAGCCGAGAAGTAGGAGTTTCTTTCGGACTTTTAAACCCTCAAATCTTAACCCGAGGCAGGGTAGTTGTCAGTTAGCTTGACCGAGCGTTCAAATCTTATAGAGGAGTGTTTCCTTTCAAGGATCAATCACATCTTATCCTTCTCAAAAGGTCGTATCTCATCAGCCGCAATGGTTAAACCTCACCAGTTAGGAGTGAGACAGTTACAACCGTTTTGAAGGAATTAAGACAGCCAGTTTCACACGACTTGTTTCAAGAAAAAAAAAAGGAAAAAGCCCACTAAATAAAAAGAAAAGAAAAGCTGGAAAGCAAATACTTAGGCAAAAATGGGGCATCCCGCTGGACTTCAAAATCAAAAGAATTCAAAAGAGTCAGTCCAGGAAAAAATTAGGGAATCAAAAGAATGAAAATGAAAGGATCTCAAAAGGAAAATCCTCAAACAAGGGCAAAGTCGTGTGGATGCAGACACCGAAGACGAAGAGGAGTAACTGTCACTCCGGAAACCTTGTAAGTTCCGTAACCATCACTCCTAGCATTCAATAAATATTTTGAAGAGGTGAACGTTTGTGCCAAGTTAACTGAACTTAGGATTGGAGATCATCACGTAGAAGGGGTGGGTACAAATCATACTTTGAGCCTAATATCCTTTGTTTCATAAACCGTGAACCCGACCACGATACAACCCTTAAAAGACCTAATTGAGGTGGGGTTTATTCTGAAAGCGTATTACGTTGAGGTCGAGTAACCTGACTCCTACACGATTTGCTAATCATATCCTTGATGTATCTTGCACTAATCAAATCAGTACTACGTTTGAACTTTTGGTTCATTCGTCACTCACTATCATGACACTTGATAAGTGACATTCCTTTCAAAATTTGCATGAACACCGCATTAAAATTACCATTCATGAACAAACTATTTTAATTGCAAGTCAGTAGTTGACATGGAGGAAATTCCAACAGGGAATAGTCGAACAGGACTAGGCCGTTCAGCAGGCTGAATCAGAATTGTGTATACTTTGAGCCCTGTGGATTTGGGGCATTGACATCCAATGAATTTGGAGTTAGTTAGTCTGAGGACAGGTACCGAAGCGTCGGTTGATTATGGGACAGTTTATTCAAGAAACAGTTGATCATCAGTGAATCATCTCGAGACCTAATCAGGGGCAATCGCCCAGAGTTTCTGTAAGTTGAGGGCAGATCCCTCCAGTGTTCAATCAGATCCGGTTAAGTCGCTTCTGCGCTCATTCAGGGGTAAGCCATTTCAAGAGTATATTGAATCCAACCATTCTGAGAGTTGGTCAACCGAGGATGAATCCTTTTTTTATACGGATTCTGGGGCAAGCCATCTCGAGGTTGTCTCGTGGCAAGCTACTTTCTGAACTTTCCCAAAGAATCGGACTAGGGCAAGTTGAATTACACTGGGGCAAGTTGTTCAAGCTAGTTTGCTCTCCCCAGCAAGAGTTGAGTGTCGGGGAATCGTGTCATCACCCTCATTAAATAACCTTAACCTTCCGAAAAAGCCTTGTTGTCATTGGATCGTTATCCTACAGCCTAAAGCTGTTACCTACCATGTAACCAAGGTCATTCCCAAAGCCCAGTTCTCGTCTGGTCCACCTTTCTTAGAATACCAGTCCTCGTCTAGTACCTGTCATCTTTTAACCAGTTCTCGTATGGTCAATCTTTCCTTAGCCACCAATTCTCGTCTGGTGCATGTCAGCTTTTAAACCAGTTCCCGTCTGATCACCTTTTCCTCGACCCACTGTTTAACCAGTTCTCATCTAGCTAACGCAGTTTTAAAGTCCAGTTCTCGTCTGGCAAACCAGAAATCAGTTCCCGTCTGATACTCAAACCAGAAGTCATTTCTCGTCTGACAACTTAAACCCTTTTGCCACCAGTTCTCGTCTGGTAGTCTACCCTCGAATGCTAGTTCTCGTCTAGTATTTCCTCCTCAAATGCATTTGGTTGGTAACCAGAAATAAATCCCTATCACCATAAACTTATTCCTATCCCTAAATTAGAAAATGTCTAACTATACTTGACACGGTAATTCCCAGTGACTCGTGTTATCATTCCCCGACACGAGGCTCGAATGATCTCGGTTCTCCATGTTTGGTGTTCTGTATTCCCTCAGGGGGTGATGTTGTTAAATCAGGAAGCTTTCTTCAGCAAAGATGTACGGTTTGAGTTTGTTTCTCCCCAGCAGGTTGGGATTGCATCGAAATGTGATCAAGATTATCCTCAGCAGGTCGAGATTGATATCCCCAGCAAAGTGTAGACATCCCTGACAAATTGGTTGTGTATTCCCAGTGGGTCAGATTGAAGTTTTCCATGACAGGTAGATTTGGATTTATTTCCCCAGCAGTGGGGTGAATACAGTGTTGTATCCCCATAGAGTCTATGTTTTGGCTCCTTTACCCTCAGAGTCTAGATCATTGAATCATTCCCTAATCAGAGGTCGATATTGATGAATTTAATCCCCAAGCAGAGGTCGGTTCCGTTTCCCTCACTGAGTAATCTATAGCAGAGGTAGATTATTTCCCAGCTGAGTATCCCCGACAGGTTGGATTTTGATTCTTCCTAGTGAAGCTGTCACTTGTAGATGAGTATTTTGTACCCTAGAAGTATTTTGGTATCCTAGGGGGGCAGTTCAGGGTTGTTTTCCTCGGTGAAGTGAGATTCAACTTCAGTGGTTGATAGTTATCCCCTACAGAGTTGTTAATTCCATAGTAGAGTGGGCGTGTTTCCTCCAGTTGAGACGTTTGTTTTCTAGAAGAGTCGTATTCTGGTATGCCATCCAGGGCGTTTTCCTCAGCAGAGTTTTGATTGGATCCCCGGTGGAGTTGGTTTTCTTCTCTCCAGCATTTATTTTGTTGGATTGGTTCCCTTGCATTTTGCATCGTGCATAGCATCTAACTAAACGCGTAGCATTTCCATCTTGTATGGAGCATTACGCCATTCTCAAACATGTGCATTTGAAACATAAGCCAAGTGGTTACTGCTCTGTTCTCAGATGTGTTTTCAATAGATGGTTGAATTATGTTGCCCGCTAGGTATTCAGACCTGGCAAATTTTTGTTGATATTTGTGCCTATATGGTATCCAGACCATGGCAAATTGATATGTTCCCGTTAGCCCGCACGGTATCCAGACCTCGGCTCTTGTATTTTATGACAGTTGGTTATCTTCGCCTATGTGGTATCCAGACCATGGTAGTTACCGATCTGTTTTGTCCGTTGAGTATCCAGACTCCGGTCAAATTCCCTTGTGATGACTAGATCACATCAGGTGTATTTGTGTTCTTTTGCCTTGTGGTATCCAGACCATGGCTTATGCTCGTGTTATTATGCTTTCTCCGTTGAGTATCCAGACTCCGGTAAAGTTAGTTGGGTATCCAGATGTCGCTACTCGAAAAATGCATCGCGCAACGACGGGGAGGCGAAAAGGGAAAGACAGAAGAGTCGCCACCGAATTTTATTTATGCCATGAGGGGACAGGAGAATATCGAGAAAACCTTAAGAGAGAAAAGATAAGATGGTCTCGCAACCAAGAACGAGTTCGGAAGCCGGTTATGCAAGGGGAAGGTATTAGCACCCCTCGCATCCATCGTACTCGATGGGAACCATTTGCTTCTCGATGTGTGATTATATCTGCTAAAATGTTATGCTATAAAAGTGTTTTCCAAAGGGTAAAGAGAGAGGGTTTAGAAACTAAGAAAGGAGGCAACGGGGAAGAAGAGAGAAAGAACAGAGTCGATAGGACTTCGCGGTCCTAGGCCTACGTATTCTTAACGGATGTAAGAAAATCAGAGTCGACGTAGTTCGGGGAACTACAGATATGGGGGGAATGTGCTCGGTAAGGATTGTGGCCCTTGTGCCTACGTATCTTTACTTGAACAAAGTAAAGAATCAGAGCAGTCGTTGTTCGGCCTACGGTTTTTTGATATTTTTATGGATGATGATATCGTGCGCGTTCTAGCAGTTTAGGTGTTTTGCTGCTCGCATGTGAGGAGACTTAAGCGTTACCTGTTTGCGGTAGGACGGATGTAACATGTCCTTTTTTGAAAGGTTGATTAGTTTTCACCATGCGAGGCAATATGTCACGTTTGATTGGTTGATTGTTTTTAGGGGTGAGATAAGTCCTTAGATAGTAACCCCTACGGGTAGTACCCAATTCTTTATCTTAAAGTTTTTATTATGAAAGGTGTAGCGAACATAACGTCTTTTTATTGAAAGACAAGAATCAAGACCACCCACACTAAAGTGAATATCCTGACACTTGGAGAGGAAGGAGGCTACACTCAATCCTCTCTCTTTAATTCAAATACAAAAAGAACTTCATTCTCTTATTAAAGTGTTTCGATTTTGAATGGTGAGTGCTTTGCGACTGTAAACCCTACGGTAAATGTCAGCACTCGGGATAGGAGAAGGCCTACGCCTAACCTTTCCACGACCAATCAAGTTTTGGTAGAAAATGAGTTTGAAAATACACTCGGTGCGTGACCGAGGTTTTAGGTCATAAAGGTTTCGGAAGGAAGTTATGAAAAGAGAGGTAGTGAAAGAAATAGGTGATGGATAAAGTTGTGCCTTCGTATTAAAAAATGAGCATCAAGACCACTCACACTACAGTGAGTATCTTAAAACTCAGAGAGGAAAAAGTCTACACTTAATCCTTTCTTAATATAATTCAACACACAGAGGAAATGATTTTTATAATTGAAGGTATTTATGAAAATGAATTAAGTACGGGACCGAGGTTTTTTATGAGGAAGATATATAAGTTCATGGTGGTAACCAAAAGAAAACAGAGCTTTGATATGTTAACAAACACAAAGGAAAACACATGTCAATAAATCTCACAAGAAAATTCAGGCATGTTCAAAGGGAATTCAACAGTATATAAGGATAGCGATCTTAACAATGCACTAAAGTTTATATGGACAAAAGACATCATAATTGAGAACAACTTGCAATATTTTTTCACCACATGAAAAATAGACCTTAAGACAAGCATGTTGCAAAAAGAATGGGTTCAAAAGGATAAAAAATGAACAAGTTATGAAATTTGGAAGTTTCATGAATTAAAGTACAAATAAAACACAATAAGCAACAAATAAAATAAAAAAGGGCAAAGGGAGGGAGTTGAACCCACGCCCTCAAGCTTGTACACGCGTGCGCAAGATAAAGGAAGAGAACAAAAGGGTTGATCCTCCTCAGGGATCGAACCCAGGTCTGGCTAGTGAAAGACATGTTTAAGAGTAAGTTGCTTACCACTGGGGTGGCTATACATCTGTTGATATAGCCACCCCCATAAACATATAAGGCGTGTTTTTCATGGATTTCTGGACAAATATGAAACAACAAGAACAAGCATGATCATGATACATTTTGATTCACAACTACATCAATTCTTAATAGAATCAGATGAAATTTTAGTCAATCTTGAGTGTTTTTAAACAAGGAACAAGATGGTACAGTTGAAATTTTGAAACAAGGCTTTCAAAAAGAAACACGATAGAACTTGCAACTTTGGTGATTTGGTTTCATTTTGAAAACCAGAAACAACTAGGAGCTTAAATTCATGTGAAAGGCAATGCATACAAGTTTCATATATCATGACAGAAGTGTGGCACATTTAAAGCTCAAGCAAAAATCATCAATCATGGATTTGGCATAAGAATTGCAAGTGAAACATAAAAATGCAGCAGCTGTCCTGGCAGCATATTGGCAAATGAAGAAAACTCATTTTTGCACATGGCCTATGGAACTTAATCATGTTGATAGTGATGCTCTCAAGACAACAGATCAAACAACCAAGTTCAGGCCAAGAAGAGAAGTAGGAATTCATCATGACAGCATTTTGTATGATTTGAAACAACAGGCCAATCATGGATGTTCACATTAAAAGTTGATCAATTAAAACATGAAAATTATGAGGCATGCTTGGAATATAATGAGCAACACACATATAAACATCACAATGTTAGACACCAACAAAAAATACAACTGCTAAGCTATGCCAACATTGGAGAAAATATGCAAGTTAGAAAGCTAGATCAAGAAACACACATAATTGAAATGGGAAGACCCTCCTAGCATACTCAAAACATCATCTGAAATGTGTCCACACATCAAAATTGCCCACATATATCATGGAATTGAAAATTAGGTGTCAACTGCTCAAGTATTCATAAATTGGCAACATTGGAATCAAAAATGAATTGGGACAGCTTGAGGTCAGAAAAATGTATACAAAAGCTTTCAAACATAGTTGTGAATGAGTCTATCACTTAAAATTGTCATGAGATGCACAGAACAAGGAGATGATCATCAAAATGCAATTGTGCCAAACATGTGGAATGGGACTGTCATGACAGCAAAAAAAAGGACATACAGAAATGCTTGATTCATGAACACATAAGTCCTATATGTTATTAGAGATCCAACTATGAATGAATTACCCTAAAACTAATCAAGCCACAAAAAGTGAAGTGTGTGCCCAATTGGTTTTTTCAAAACTGTTAGCAACAGATGGTACAAACATGGTTCAGTCACAAACAAATGGTCTCATGTTGACAAACATCACACACACACACCTCATAAATGTATAAGAGAATGAGTCATAACTCAGAAAATAGACATATTGCAAGCAAGCAAGAAATTGGCATACTCATGGTAGGTTTTAGCTTAAAAGAGCAGTTTGAAGGTGAAGTGTAAATGCAGGTAATTCTAGATCAAACCAATCATCCTCACACATCAAAATCAAGGATATAGATGAGGTACAACTCAAAGATTAGGCAAATTGCAAGAAAACCAAAATTTTGGTATTTGGTGGCTCATTCTAGCATGAAATGCAATTGGGAGTGAAAATGATGGAACAACAAGAACAGATCAAATTACCAATGTACACATATCATTATCATGGTAAGGAATGAATTTCAACTCATAAAATAAACACATGACAGTTGGAATGAAAATTGGCATGTTGTTATGAGAAATGAGAAAAACTGTCTTGGCATACATGTGGCAGCAGGTGGTGTTTTTTTCAAACTGTGAAGTTTCAGACCAAAACAAACATCCACACACATCATAAATATAATAAGTATAGTGATCATGCATTGAAACTAAGCTCGTTGTAGCTGGCACAGAAATTGACATATTGGTTGCAATAATAAGTTGTTTTGAAAACAAGCTTAGGTACAACAAGACATTTTTGACAAGCAATGAATTCTTTGATGAAACAACTATTATACACATGTCATAATGATGCTAACAGATGAGATTAAGCTCAGGAAATGGATCAAAAACTTGCCAAACAGAAAATGGCATTTTGGAGCTCATGACATATGAAAACAACAACTTAAATATGCAGCAGGCCAAATCCATGACAGTTGGGAAGAAATGATAACACATACATGTTTCAAATGAGTAAGGCAATGATATTATGCACATGAATGAAGTAGAAAATGATTGAAACAGAATGTGTCTTGTTTGGCATCATGATATTTTGAAAAATGCAGTTAGACGCAATGATAAGGCAGTTTGAGTATTTAAGAAGATTTTGAACTCACAAACACAATACACAATCCCTAAACATAATGACAAATGAATCTCCAATTTTAAAATTAACCAAAGATGCTTCAATTCAAAAATGATATGTTGAAACAAGTTTGACAACAAAATTAAACAAACAATGCTCATGATAGGCCCTGATGGCTAAACTCATATTTCTCATGCTCATACAAATCAAATAGGCAAGTAAGCTTTCATACACATTGACCAATGATTTAAGATACCAAAACAACAAGCACAAACAAACCAATACATAACTCATGGTAGTGATAAGCAAGATGACACAAAAATTGCATAAGAGCCAAAACAAGAGCCATATTGATTCAAGCATTATCAAAGGCAAAGGGAATCTATGAGTAACTTACAAGTTGAGTAAAACATCACTAATGAGCTATGTCTAACAAGCCTAGGGCAAGTTCATCAATATTTCAACATTGACCCCTAAAAATCTCACATGACCAGAATCTCACAAACAAGATAAGCATGAAATCTAATCACAAACTTGGTAATACAAATTCCACATATCATTTACAAATGACAATATATTAATGAAGGCAAGTATCATGACAATGAAACAAGTATTCTTGACAAAGAACCACAATGGGGCAGCAATGGTTACATTTTCACAAAATCATCTCAAAATGACAAAACATGATAATGTATGATTAGTAGAGAGTTGGAATGTCACATACCTCTTGTAGACAAGCCTTGAGCAAGCTAAGAAACTTAGAAACCCAGAGATACCCCTTTCTTTGCAAAGAGATGAAGCTTGCTTCCTCTTGAAGCAACAATCCACTTTTCAAGACAGTTGGAGTTGTGTGATTTCCAGCTGGTTTTTTATGTCTTAGACACTTGAGATATGATGTATAGAAGGTGTTAGGAGTGTTATAATGGTAGGAAATGTTTTGAGTGAGGATATGGCTTTCAAAGTGGAAGAAAGTCAAACTTATTAAGGTGTGGAGTTTGACTTTTTGGAAAATGATATTTTTGAGAAGTTTGAGTGTATGGACACATTCTACACAATGTTTAGGGATTGTGTGGATGGTTTTGAGGGGCTTGGAGATGGTAGAACTGGTCTTGAGCAGAGTTTTGCTCAAGACAGCTTTTTGGTGAAAAATGGAAATTTGAAACTTTGAAATTCTTAAGGAAATGAGAAGGAATTGAGAGATGTTGTTTCTTTGGTTTTTTTGAGATTTTTCTGGTGTCTCAATGACATAGAGGGAGCCCCTATTTATAGGAGAATGCAAGGTGAGGGCAGATTTGTAAACTTGGCCTTTTGGAGAGATTTTGAAAAGGAAACCCTTGGCTTGGGGTTTGGTACAGCTGCAAGCTTCAAAGCCTTGCCTCAACTGATGAATTAGTCAAGTGAAAATTAATGACATGAGATGATTAGAGTGGCTAGGAAAATAGTGAACTACAGCTGCAAGTGCAAGTGGCAAAAGTTTCTCTTTCCATTTTTATGAATATTATATTGTCAACTTGCCTCCAAGTTGCCAAGTCCATCAATTCCTTCTTTCTTCTGGTTTTCTCTTTATCTAGGCCTCAAGTTATTAGAATAAAACATGATCCAATGGATGGGGATGGCCCAAGTTGTTAAAC
Source organism: Lathyrus sativus (assembly GCA_963859935.3). Taxonomy (NCBI): domain Eukaryota; kingdom Viridiplantae; phylum Streptophyta; class Magnoliopsida; order Fabales; family Fabaceae; genus Lathyrus; species Lathyrus sativus. The sequence goes on along the minus strand of OZ012736.1, from coordinate 213,344,845 downwards.
TTTGAGTTTGTGAAGTATTGTCAATGTGGGACTCAAGTGTTAAAAGCCCATCTTACCAAATTCATAACTCTCAGCTCATAAGGTCTATGGAGGAGTTCTACCACAATTTAGAAAGCCCTGAAGTACCTCTACAACTTTCATGTTTTGGGTATTTCTAAATTCTCAAAGGAGCTTGGCCAAAAAGCCTCTCAAACTTGCTGAAAAACAAGCTTAAAAGTGAAATTTCCCTAAGTTATTTTCCCTTCTTGAAATGAATTTGATCAAAACTCCAAATATATGCATTTTCTGATCATGGACCACTTTGAGGATTTTGTAGGATTAGTCAAGAGCTTTCCAATGAGCTTTGAACCACTTCATTTGGATGTGTGGTTGAGGAGTTATGGTCTTGCCCCTTTCAAAACCCTAATTCCCGATTTTTGCAATTACTTCCTAACCCTTGATCCAATGGTCATGAAATTTTATGGGAAGGTGTAATATGACATAAGGAACATTTTTTATTCACATCTTGGAGTCAAGTTCCTTATGGTTGGAGAGTTGACTTTTCAGTCAACTGTTCGATCGATCGGTGACTACCGAGTCGACTGTTGACGGTCCGAGTGTCTTGAGGCCTTGAATCTTCTTGAATGGACTTCACTAAGCCATATAAACCTTATGAATCAAGATTGCATCATTAGAACACCTTTCATATCAAAAGTCAAACTACAGTTGACTTTTCCTGATCGAAAACCTTAATTGGGCCTGAGCTGCATTGTCTTCAATATTTGGGTGCCAACCTCAAATTGAATTCATATTTAAAGCAATGTTGCATCCTTGACCCTATTTCATTGGAAATCAACTCAAGACGGCGACTGATCAAACCATTGAAACCCCGACTTTTAACTGTGCGAAAACCCTAATTTCCCCTTGTTGCTTGGATACTGTGCAGATGAACTGGATGATCATTCCAACTCCACTATGACTTTTGAGATACTCAACAGGCTTCTCCTTTATTTTTCTCATGCTCCTGATGACTTGTACCAACGCTTTTGATCAAAAAAAAGGGCGGGCAAATTTAGGGTATGACAGATGCCCCTACCTAATCAGCTTAGACCTAGAAAGACGAAATGCCACGACATTCACTCTTTCGAGGTAGAAGATGATTAGATATAGATGACCCTGAATTTGTCTGGGAAAATAAATACTTGGGAATGGGATACTGGATATTTTGCAATGGTTGCCAACACCAAAAGGATGTTAATAGAGAAAACTTGACACCAAAAGGATGATAAACCTATCACCAAAAGGATGATAATATACTCATAACGCTGCTCTGAAATCAAAAGAAAGTAAGGGACCCACTGCCAAAAGGATAGTGGAAAATATGTTAGTCATGACACCAAAAGGACGCCATACCTGTCACCAAAAAGGATGATAAAGCGAAAGCAAGATTAACCCTAATACCAAAAGGATGTAGGGAATCCATTACCAAAAGGATAATGGAAAATACGCTAGTCATGACATCAAAAGGATGCCAGACCCCTCATCAAAAGGATGATGGAGCGGGAACAAGATCAACCCTAACACCAAAAGGATGTAAGGAATCCATTACCAAAAGGATAATGGAAAACACGCTAGTCCTGACGTCAAAAGGATGCCCGACCCATCACTAAAAGGTTGATGGAGCGAAACGAGATTAACCCTAACACGAAAAGGATGTAGGGGATCCATTACCAAAAGGATAATGGACAGTGGGCTAGTCATGACATTAAAAGGATATCAGACCCATCACCAAAAGGATAATGGAGCGGAAACGCTAGTCAAAACACCAAAAGGATGTTAGACCCATCATCAAAAGGATGATGGAGCGAAACAATATCAACCCTAACAACAAAAGGATGTAGGGAATCTATTACCAAAAGGATAATGGAAAATATGCTGGTCATGACACCAAAAGGATGCCAGACCCCTCACCGAAAGGATGATGGAACGGAAATGAGATCGATCCTAGCACCAAAAGGATGGTGGGAATCCATTATCAAAAGAATAATGGAAAAAAATGCTGCAAGCTACTACCATAGAGAAGGATGATAATAACTCCCATGAGGAACGCTCATGTTACTGAATGATGTGCCCTTGATCAGGCTGAAACCGCTTTTGATAGACCCACACTTTTTGCAGATAATGCCCCTGACTGGGCTGGTGGTGGTTTTGAAGCTCTGGAATTGATCCAAACAAAAGTTGCACCACTCCGTAGGGAACACTCATGGCCACGCGGAGACTGCCCCTGACTGGGCTAATGATCTTGGTAATCTTCAAGGTTGATCTTGGATCTGAGCTCGCACATGCGAATGTTTGATGACAATAATGTTCCATAAATGGAAATGCAAATGCAAATGCTGACGCGCAGAGATGCAAGAGCTGGGGAAAGAATGATATGATTCTGGACATGCATATGATGCAAGATGCTTATGATGTTGAATGCGATGCGTATGATGCATATGATTGCAGATGAGTGATTGGATATGCAGGTGATGACGTGGCGGAATTTGGTAGTTGCCAATGCAAGTTTGGACTTTAGGTTTAGGTGGGAAGGTAGAGGATAAGCCTGACTTCCTGACATCATCTTTCCATGATGTAATAAAAACTTGGAGGCGCTGATACTTCTAACTCGGGACCAGCTTTGCTAGGCTTGACGGCCTTGTCGGTCAAGTCGTTTCAAGATTTAAAACGTTGTTCCTGTGTATTCCTTAGAGTCATGGTCACCCTTTAATTACCCTAGAAGAGTGAGTCATCCCTTAATTCAACTTACCATAATGTCGTTATATGCAAAACTCATCATCAAATAAACGAAACTTGCAACCATATGGTAAAATAAAAAGAACAGAGAAAACTTTGATGAAAGTAATTTTTATTGATGAAAACCCATAAATGGGAAAATTACAAAGGGATGCAATTCCTAAAAGAGGTAATTGCTTAGAAAGAAATACATAAAAGAAACTAAGACAATGTTGGAAACGATTCCTGCCGAGTTTCAAATATGCTATGGCCCATATGTCTCTGAAGACCCTTCATGCATAGCTTCTGAAAGCAACGATTGAATTGATCTTTCTCAGTCGAGAGCTTGATGATTATGAAGGAGGGTTTGCACGTCTTTTCAAGATGCAGTTTTGCCCTTTTCAAATCCCTAACTTTTGCCTAAGCTGCCCTTTCGGGTTTTCAGCTTACCAGGATACTTTATCTTTTTTTTTCTTTTTTTTATATAGTCCCTAATTTTTGCCCGAGCCATTTTTATGGCCCACCAAGACGCCCATTTTTGCGTGTATTTTCTTTTTGGTCCACCGGGTCTATTTTCAGGCATAATATTTTTTAACTGCATCCGAATTCACAGGGGACGGAAGATCCTCACCGTCCATGGTCGAGAGGATCAAGGCTCCTCCGGAGAAGACCTTCTTTACTACGTATGGGCCCTCGTAATTTGGTGCCCATTTGCCCCTTGGATCCACGTGAGTTGGCTGAATTTTCCTCAGTACCAAATCTCCTGCTTGAATATGTCGTGGGCAAACTTTCTTGTCAAAGGCCCACTTCAATCGTTTCTGATATAATTGTCCATGACAGATGGCTATCATGCGCTTCTCGTCGATGAGATTAAGCTGGTCGAGTCTAACCTGTATCCATTCAGCTTCATCTAGTTTGACGTCTGCCAAAATCCTCAAGGAAGGAATCTCTACTTCGATGGGCAATACTGCTTCCATGCCATATACGAGAGAAAACGGGGTTGCCCCTGTGGAAGTGCGCACTGAGGTGCGGTAGCCATTCAGCGCAAATGGCAACATCTCGTGCCAGTCTTTGTAAGTTTTCACCATCTTCTGGACGATTTTCTTGATATTCTTATTTGCCGCCTCAACAACTCCATTCATTTTGGGGCGATAGGGTGTTGAATTGTGGTGTTCAATCTTGAAGCTCTTACACAATTCTTCCATCATTTTATTGTTGAGGTTTGAACCGTTGTCCGTAATGATCTTGTTTGGGATTCCATATCGACAAATAATCTTTTTCTTCATGAAGCGCGTCACTACTTGCTTAGTGACGTTGGCATAAGATGCAGCTTCTACCCACTTGGTGAAGTAGTCGATGGCCACTAGGATGAAACGGTGTCCATTCGAAGCAGTTGGCTCGATGCGTCCAATTACATTTATACCCCACATGGCGAAAGGCCAAGGCGAAGTCAACACATTCAGAGGGAATGGTGAAGTATGAACTTTGTCTGCGCAAATTTGGCACTTGTGGCATGACTGGACATGGATACAACGATCTGTTTCCATCGTCATCCAATAGTATCCCGCCCTCAAAATCTTTTTAACCATAGTGCGACCACTAGCATGTGTTCCAAAAGATCCCTCGTGCACTTCATTTATGATGCGTTCTGCTTCGTGTTTATCCATGCATCTGAGCAAAACCGAATCATAATTCCGCTTGTACAACACATCACCGCTGAGGAAGAACTTCGAGGAGAGCTTTCTGAGGTACTTCTTGTCAGTGATAGTTATGCCTTCTGGATATTCCTGTGTCTCTAGGTACCGCTTGATATCATAGAACCAAGGATGATCATCAACTTTAGGTTCCTCTACATCGGCTGCCAGGCAATAAGCGGGTTCGTCCAAATACTCCAGATGGATGGATGGTGCCTCGTTTTCCCACTTGACTTGAAACATGGACGCTAGTGTTGCTAGAGCGTCAGCCAACTGATTTTCTCCTCTGGGAATGTGGTGAAAAGTGATTTCATCAAAATATGGGATCAACTTCAAGACGTGATCTTTGTAAGGAATCAACTTGAGGTCCATTGTTTCGTATTCCCCTTTAATCTGGCATATGACAAGTGCAGAATCTCCATAGACTTCTAGAATCTTGATCTTATTGTCGATGGCAGCTTCAATTCCGAAAATACAAGCTTCATATTCAACCATGTTATTAGTACATTTGAAGCATAATCTGGCGGTGAATGGTAGGTGAAAACCAGTTGGAGAAGTGATGACTGCCCCAATCCCACAACCTTTAGCATTTGCGGCGCCATCGAACACGAGCGTCCATCGCGATCCTGGTTCAGGTCCATCATCTGGGCCTGGCATGGTATAGTCTCTGGCAAACATGACGTCTTCGTCGGGGAAATCAAAGCGCATGGACTGGTAGTTTTCCATACGTTGGTGAGCAAGGTAGTCAGAGAGTACACTTCCTTTGATAGCTTTTTGCGTAACATACTGGATGTCATACTCTGTTGATACCATTTGCCAACGAGCCACTCGTCCGGCGAGAGCAGGCTTCTCGAATATGTATTTGACAGGGTCCATCTTGTAGATTAATAAGGTCGTATGGGTGAGCATATATTGTCTCAAGCGTTTTGCTGCCCAAGCCAAGGCACAACATGTCTTCTTGAGCATTGAATACCTGGATTCACAGTCGTTGAAATTCTTGCTGAGGTAATAAATTGCATGCTCTTTTCTACCAGTTTCGTCATGTTGACCCAACACGCATCCCATGCATCCTTCTAGCACAGTCAAGTACATGATTAAGGGTCGTCCGGGTACTGGAGGCATCAAGATCAGTGGTTCTCGTAGATATTCCTTTATTTTCTCAAAGGCTTTATGACAATTATCATTCCACACCACTGCTTGATCGTTTCGAAGTAGTTTGAAGATGGGCTCGCAAGTGGCCGTTAGATGAGATATGAACCTAGCGATGTAGTTCAACCTCCCAAGGAAACCTCAGACTTCCTTTTTTGTTTTAGGTGCCAGCATCTCTTGGATAGCTTTGACCTTATCTGGATCGACTTCAATCCCCTTTTGGCTTACAATAAAACCTAGCAGTTTACCAGATCTTACACCAAAAGTGCATTTGTTGGGATTTAATCTTAGCTGGAATTTCCTTAGTCTGGCGAATAGCTTTTCCAAGTGGATGAGATGTTCTGCCTCAGTCTAGGATTTTGCAATCATATCGTCTACATAGCACTCAATCTCTTTATGTATCATGTCCTGAAAAAGAGTGACCATTGCTCGCTGATATGTCGCGTGTGCGTTCTTGAGCCCAAATGGCATGACCTTGTAACAGAAAGATCCCCATGGGGTGATAAAAGTCGTTTTTTCCATATCTTCGGGCGCCATCTTAATCTGGTTATATCTAGAAAAGCCATCCATAAATGAGAAGACGGAGAACTGGGTTGTGTTGTCTACTAGTACATCAATGTGTGGTAGAGGGAAGTCATCTTTCGGACTTGCTCTGTTAAGGTCTCTGTAATCGACACACATTCGCACCTTCCCATCTTTTTTTGGTACGGGGACAATATTCGCTACCCATTGTGGATAGCTGGATACTGCCAAAAAACCAGCGTCTAGTTGCTTCTGCACCTCCTCTTTGATCTTGAAGGACATTTCTGGCTTCGTTCTCCTCAACTTTTACTTCACCAGCGGGCAACCTTCTTTGAGGGGTAACTTGTGCACCACAATATCTTCATCTAGACCAGGCATATCTTTGTAGGACCAAGCAAATACATCGACATACTCTCGAAGCAATATGACTAATTTTTATCTTAATTTCTGACTCCAAAGCTGCACCTATCTTGATTTCCTTGACGTCCTCTTCAGTTCCCATGTTGATGATTTCGACCTATTCTTGATACAGTTGAATGACCTTTGACTCTTGTTTTAGCAATCTAGGTAGCTCTCCTAGGAGATCACAATCTTCCTCGCCTTCTTCATCGGCTTGGTAGATCGGGTTATCAAAATCATATCGGACTATAGCGGGGTCGTTATCGACAGGAACAGAGAAAGATCTGCACGCTGAATGACTTCATGCTTTTAAGAAAAGATGAAAGAAAGAGATTAAAACAGAACATTTCCTTTCAAAAATAATTTTATGTGCAAAAAGTAAAAAAGAAAGAAAGAGAGCGTAAAATGGATGCGAAAGTTTATTTATTGATGATAAGTTGTGCTTGTAAAAGCCAAAAGCCCTACAACATGATCCATATGCCTTGGGCAGAGCATAGGATTTTTTAGGTAAAATAAAATCAGGAAATTACTTGTCTACTAGGGTAACTTCAGGGATTTCGACGACTCTCCAATTGCTCAAAGTTTGATTAGGCGCCCTAGGATACACCATGCAAAGCTCTTCAGGATCATCGGCTTCAGTTTCCAAAAACATGACCTGACCATCGACAAGGTGGCCCCCACTAGTAAAAACCAATGGAGTTGCAAGCCCCTTGCCTCTATCAGTTGTATTCTTCTGCTTGTAACCTAACCAACTCCATTTTTGTTAACGGGCAATTCCAACACTCTGCCCCATCCTCGCGGATGTCCTTCCTCTATCACTGTTCTTGCGTCCTTCCAAGTCACTATTGATGATGCTTGTTTTTCGTAAATCATTTCAACATTGATAACTTCAAAGGCTTGAAACGGGGTCTCATGCACTTCACCTCCTACTTCCACATAGAGGAAAGAAGCCAGATGGCTTACAAGAACATCTTCTTCACCATCAATGATGACCATCTGATTGTTAATCATAAATTTGATCTTTTGATGCAAAGTTGAAGTTACAGCACCTGCGGAATGAATCCACGGACAACCAAGGAGGCAACTATAAGCGGGATATATATCCATTACATAAAATGTAATGATGAAAGTATGAGGTCCAATCTTGATCGAGAGATCTACCTCTCCTACCACAGTTCTCTTAGCTCCATCAAAAGCTTTTACAATAGTCTGACTCGGCTTTATCACAAGTCCTTTAATTGACAGCTTGCACAACGAGCTCTTGGGCAACACATTCAGCGATGATCCAGTATCAACAAGTACTCTAGAAAATACGACATCCACACATTCGATAATAATGTGTAAGGACTTATTATGATTCCTACCTTCGGGAGGCAATTCATTATCGTTAAAGCTCAAAATATGACCTGATGCTATATTCCCCACCACTTCTTCGAACTGCACTACTGATATCTCCTCTGGCACGTGAGCTGCCTTTAAGAACTTTAACAAGGATTCTTGATGGGCTTTCGAACACATTAGTAATGACAGCATGGATATCTTCGAGGGAGTCTGATTGAGCTGGTCAATCACTCTGTAATCGCTTTTCTGGATGATTCTTAGAAACTCCTCTGCTTCATTATTTGGGACGTCTTTTTGTTTAGATGATTGCCCCTGTTTAACGGTGCTTGGTCTGACAACATCTTTCATTGCATTGTCACCGCTGTTGACAGGTGGTGTAGTTGGAGCAAAAATCCGACCATTTCTAGTGACACCACCGGTTCCCACGATGTTCTCTACAGTCTTTTTCTCTTCCAAGACTTCCTTTTCTTCTATCTTCTGCCCGTTGAGAAAGACAACCTCATCATATAGCCAAGGTACAACATTAGTGCTTTCGTATAGAAACGGAGCTGGGGCCGAAATGACAAGTTGGTTCATTGATGGTGGAGACATAGGTATCTCAACTAGATCATATGGGATTTGTAGTGGGATAGAGATCTGTCCATACATGTTGTCCCATTCTTCCTCATCACAGGGTATGGTTAATGGTGTACGAGTCAAATTATCCAAAGGAACCCACAGCTCATACCCATCATCATATGGTATCTCCAACGTTTCAAATGGAATTTCAAGAGTAGCAACTTCTTCAGATTTTGACAGTTGTTCTGCTACTAATACACCTTGATTAATCAGGTTTTGGATGCCTTTCTTCAACTCAGTACATCCTTGAGATTCGCCCAAACAAACGTGGCAGTCAATTGAACATCCTGGATAAATATTCTTCAACAGGAGTTGCTCCTTAATGGTGGAAAGAGGAGTTCTCAATTTGTCAATATCCGAAATTAATCGGATCCCCTTTGAGTCTTCAATCATGTTTGTTGAGTGATGAGCCGACATTGGATTGGTTTTGATGTTTGGAGCATTTCGAGTGAAGTTTATCGCCTTTGAATCGACAAGATCTTGTACAATGTGCTTCAGAGTCTTGCAATTTTGAATGTTATGGCCTGGGGCGCCAGAATGGAACTCACATTTGGCATTGGCGTCATAGCCAAAAGGGAGAGCATCTGGGGGATTCCTGATTTCTCTAAGCTGAACAAGGCCTCCTTTCAACAAGAATGGTAGTAGTCTGGCGTAAGTTGACGGAATTGGATCAAATTTTCTTTCTGGTATCCTCAGCCTTTGCTGACCTTGGTACTGATTTTTTCTTGGTTGATAGGGTTGTTGTTTTCTGTTTTGTTGAACGGCGGGTTGACTTGCTAGAATGGACAACGGTTTCTACGGGGCGACGACAGCAACATGGTGATAACCTTGGTGAGTTCTGTCTCTATCTGCGAACACAGCACTAGTTTCACCTTCTTTCTTCTTAACGAATCCCTAATAAGGTTTCTTGAACCCGCTTGAAGACCCGCTAGCATTCTGAATCTTTCCTGCCTTCATAAAACTCTCTAATCTTTCACCGGCCGTGACAAGTTCAGAAAATACTGTAGAGGTTGTGGACGCTAGTCGTTCAAGGATCGGTCCCTGCAACGTGCCCATGAAAAGGTCTGTCAGCTCTCTTTCTATCAATGGGGGTTGTACCCTTGCAGCTACTCCCCTCCACCTTTGAGCAAAGTCTTTGAACGATTCATTTGGTTTCTAGATTAAATTCCGAAGCTGCATCCGGTTTGGAGCCATGTTAGTGTTGTATTGATAATGTCTCACAAAAGCGCCTGCTAACTCCTTCCAACTTTTCACATTAGATCGTTCAAGATGCATGTACCATTCCAGAGAAGCCTCTATTAAACTATCTTGAAAGAAATGGATTAACAGCTTCTCGTCATCGGAATATGCAGTCATCTTCCTGCAGTAAGACCTTATATAGGTCCTAGGACAACTGTTACCCCTGTATTTCTCGATGGTTGGGATTACAAACTTTGGGGGTATCTTAACTTCAGGTACAAGACATATATCAGCGGCATCTAGTCCCAAAACATCGGGGCCTTGCAGTGACTTTACCATTTCTTGTAAAGCATTGAACCTCTTCTCTAATTCAGCGGTCTGTGGCGCATATGCTTCGCCTAAATTCTCGTAGAAGCCTTCATGATCATCATAGTGAACTGGTGGTGGAATTGTGGTACCATGAGGATGAGTTGTACCGACTGGGGATGGACTGTGTTGATAGGTGCAGCACCTGCAGAGGTAGGATTTACCCCAACAGGGGTTGGGATGGCATCGACAGGAATTGGAATTGCGCCATCTGCGTTAGGAACTGCACTAGTCAAAGTCTGGTTAGCGTTCCTCTCTGCTGTTTGCCTTATCTCTTCCTGACTTCTTGCCATGTTTTGAATCACCTCCATGAGTTGATTCGTTTGTGTCTTCACACCTAGCTTATCATTCCTCAAAGTAGCCTGGTCTTGCTCTAGCTGATCCATGACTCTTTTCTGGTTATTCCTTGTGTTGTACTGATGTCGAGAAGTCAGCTTGCTTTTACTCTCCCTCTCTCTCTGAAAGGGTAAGCGGCGTGTAAGATCGGGTTTTAGGGAATGCAAAAAAGGAATGATGCACAAAACGTATGCAATGTTCAAGAGACATTCGAGTTTTATGATTATCATTGTTATTATAGAACTATGACTGAATAACAAAGAAATGCACAATTTAGACCAAAAAGCAAACTTTCATTAATTTGAGAGAAAATTCAATACAAACGATTGCTGAATAAGCTGAAAATAACAATCCATGTTACAAGAAAGATACTTAATAACTAAAACTCTTTCTTTCGGAGAAGTTCTTCAAGCTTTTTTGTCTCGAACATGAATCTTCTAACCATTTAGTCGTAGAGTTGGATGAAGTGGTGAATAGAAGGAGGGATATCATTTCCTTCGAAGTCTTGAATTGCGCTTTCCAACCTCCATGGGATATCTTGAATCATGAGATTGCAATGCTCCACCAGATTGTTATACCTAGTGTGACACATGTCTAGAGTCGGCTGGTAGTAACAAATAGAATCCACATGGGTGTCCAACAATTCATTGAGCTGAGCCTCCTTCTCGAGCCACTGTGCACTATCCCTTTGCAAGGTGTCGAAATGATTCCTCCATAGAGTAGCTGTTTCTTGAGCGGTCTCTAATTCCAAACATTTGTTGTTCCACATGTCAGGAGTGACATATGAAGCCCTTAATGCTCCCTCCTTGAGTTGTCGCTCGTTTTCCACTAGTGTCAAGGCCTTTCTTAGTTGCTTTTCAAGGTCCTCAATATCAGCTTCAAGATTCTCTCTTGTCTCCTTCTTTTTAGTAGAAGTTAATTCCAAGAAATGCCATGCTCGACCACAAGAAGCCTTGGTATCCTTTAGGCGTTGTCGAAGAGTTGTTAATGATGTATCAGCCCCTTCGAAACCCTGCTGGTATTTGATTCTCAGGTCTGTTTCTAACTTCAATTTCTTGCTATTCTCGGCCGCCCGGTCTTGTTCAAACTCTACCTTCCTTTTGTACTGGCCATTCTCCACTTTTGCTTGATGATTTCAGCCTCGAGTTTCTGATTTTCTTTAGTCAACCTTTCTACCACTAACTTCAGTTTCTCATACTCTTCCATAGATACATGGGTGAGAGCAGGAGGTCCTTCTTGCATAGATGGTTCTGAGGGAAACGACAACAATCTTTCAGCCACTCTGGCTAGCAACCATTGGTTGTATGGTTCTTTAGCCACACAATTCTTTGCCTTCAAGTCTTTCCTCCCTTTTGTATGAATCTTGGCCCACGCTTTAGCAATCTTCCTGGAAAATGCAGGATCCTCTGTGGTGGCAGGCAAAAAGAAGCTTTGAACTTTTTCTGCTTCGGGCTCATCTTCCATAGCATAGCCCAACTGGCGCAATGCCATGACTGGGTGGTAATTGATGCAACCAACCCTACTGACTAGAGGTACATTAACGAACTCCCCACAACTAAAGATAATCTCCACATCGTAGTACTCTTGAGAATACCAAGCAATATCATTGGCTCCTAGAGACATGATATGCTGAGACCACTTCAGCTTCTTCTTGTTTTCCACGAATGGTCCACCCTTCGGTAGATGGGAGATGTACCATTTGAATAATAGGTGAGAACAGCATTGGATCATTCCAGTCTTCTTTTCACTTCTCCAATGAATAGAGTGGTAGACATCAGCGAGGAGGGTAGGGATAGGATTCTTTTGCATGAAAAGAATGATAGCAGCGATGTCTATGAAATTGTCTACATTTGGAAAGAGGACAATCCCATAAATCATTAGAGCAACAACAGTACCAAACCTTTCCCAATCTCCCACAGTCTTGTACTGCTGTATCTAGCAGAAATTTCAAAGGAAAGCCTTGAACCCCTCCCTTATTGGTTAGTCCCTCTTTGACCTCCTCTTTGGTCATACGAAGAGTAAGAGCGATGGCAGGAGGCTTTGGTTTTTCTTCCAAGCCAGTGTAAATAGGTTGATCCTTAATCTTGATATTCAAAATGTGAGAATATTCCTCAAGAGTAGGGGCCAACTGATAGTTTTGAAAAGTGAAACATCTGAGAGGCGCATCATAAAACTGAGCCATAGCAAACAGAGCCCAAGTATCGACCTTAGAATGGATGAGATCAAGCAATTTCCCATACTTCCCCTGAAAGTTGATCTTGATAGCCTTTGGTACGTCAATCAGAATGTCTTGACTCAATTCCAACTTTGGTTCTCTAAACTTGATGGAATTTGTGCTTCTCCTTTTTTGATCAGTCATTGTGTTCACCAATACCTGAGATAATCATAGTCTCTTAAGTCTCTTGATATGCAAAAAATGCTATGCAATGCAATGTTTAATGAATGCACATGATAAAGCACAAAAAAGCGAGATCAAAGTCACAGGTCCTGTAAAACAATCACAAAAGGCATCTCTCCCACCGGGTGGGTAATTTACTGGTTTAGAGAGGGTATCCCAAAGGTTTTAAACAAAGTCCCATGTACTAACCCTCAAAAGTTTCCCATCAGAACGACTACTCGTAAGACGGTAATCCTTTCAAAGGATGAACATAGAGTTATGTTTTAGCGACCCTTGGAATAAGGTTCTAAAAGGTCCTCAAAATCGCAGACTCCCAAGCTAGAATAAAAACGCCATTACGACTACTCGTAAGACATAATCATCCCAAAGGGGTCTCATCTAAGCGGTGGGATTCGATCCAACTCAACGAGTCTTATGTCTCGCAAATCAGAAAGAAACCACCTCCTAATCTTAGTGTATACTAGAAAGCTCGGGTAGAAAGCTTTATCCTCACAAACCAATCCAATAAACCCAACAGGTTAGAAAACACAACAAAACATAAATAAATTAAAAAACGGATAAGTCATACATGCGACAAGCAAATTTGGTTTGGCTTGCTAGGTGTCCCCAGTAGAGTCGCCAGCTGCCGCTACTCGAAAAATGCATCGCGCAACGACGGGGAGGCGAAAAGGGAAGGACTAAAGAGTTGCCATCGAATTTTGTTTATCCCATGAGGGGATAGGAAAATATCGAGAAAACCTTAAGAAAGAAAAGATAAAATGGTCTCGCAACCAAGAACGGGTTCGGAAGCCGGTTATGCGAGGGGAAGGTATTAGCACCCCTCACATCCATCGTACTCGATGGGAACAATTTGCTTGTCGATGTGTGATTATATCTATTATGCTATAAAAGTGTTTTCCAAAGGGTAAAGAAAGAGGGTTTAGAAACTAAGAAAGGAGGCAACGGGAAAGAAGAGAGAAAGAACAGACTCGATAGGACTTCGCGGTCCTAGGCCTACATATTCTTAACGGATGTAAGAAAATCAGAGTCGACGTAGTTCGGGGAACTACAGATACGGGGGGAATGTGCTCGGCAAGGATTGTAGCCTTTGTGCCTACGTTTCTTTACTTGAACGAAGTAAAGAATCAGAGCAACCGTAGTTCGGCCTACGGTTTGTTGATATTTTTTGGATGATGCTATCATGCGCGTTCTAGCAGTTTAGGTGTTTTGCTGCTCGCTTGTGAGGAGACTTAAGTGTTACCTATTTGTGGTAGAATGAACGTAACATGTCCTTTTTTGAAAGGTTGATTAGTTATCGCCATGCGAGGCAAGATGTCACGTTTGATTGGTTGAATTGTTTTTAGGGGTGAGATAAGTCCTTAGATAGTAACCCCTACGGGTAGTACCCAATTCTTTATCTCAAAGTTTTTGTTATGAAAGGTGTGGCGAACGTAGCATCTTTGTATTGAAAGACAAGAATCAAGACCACCCACACTAAAGTGAATATCCTGACACTTGGAGAGGAAGGAGACTACACTCAATCCTCTCTCTTTAATTCAAATACAAAAAGAACTTCATTCTCTTATTAAAGTGTTTCGGTTTTGAATGGTGAGTGCTTTGCGACTGTAAACCCTACGGTAAATGTCCGCACTCGGAATAGGAGAAGGCCTACGCCTAACCTTTCCACGACCAATCAAGTTTTGTTACGAAAATGAGTTTGAAAATACACTCAGTGTGTGACCGAGGTTTTAGGTCATAAAGGTTTCGGAAGGAAGTTATGAAAAGAGAGGTAGTGAAAGAAATAGGTGATGGATAAAGTTGCGCCTTCGTATTGAAAAATGAGCATCAAGACCACTCACACTACAGTGAGTATCTTAACACACAGAGAGGAAAAATTCTACACTTAATCCTTTCTTAATATAATTCAACACACAGAGGAAATGATTTTTATAATTGAAGGTATTTATGAAAATGAATTCAGTACGGGACCGAGGTTTTTTATAAGGAAGATATATAAGTTCATGGTGGTAACCAAAAGAAAACAGAGCTTTGATATGTTAACAAACACAAAGGAAAACACATGTCAATAAATCTCACAAGAAAATTCAGGCATGTTCAAAGGAAATTCAACAATATAAGGATAACGATCTTAACAATGCACTAAAGTTTATATGGAAAAAAGACATCATAATTGAGAACAACTTGCAATATTTTTTCACCACATGAAAAATATACCTTAAGACAAGCATGTTGCAAAAAGAATGGGTTCAAAAGGATAAAAAATGAACAAGTTATGAAATTTGGAAGTTTCATGAATTAAAGTACAAATAAAACACAACAAGAAACAAATAAAATAAAAAAGGGCAAGGGGTGTTAGTTGAACCCACACCCTCAAGCTTGTACAAACGCGTGCAAGAAAAAGAAAAAAAATAACAAAAGGGTTGATCCTCCTTAGGGATCGAACCCAGGTCTGGCTAGTGAAAGGCATGTTTAAAAGTAAGTTGCTTACCACTGGGGTGGCTATACATCCGTTGATATAGCCACCCCCATAAACATATAAGGCGTGTTTTTCATGGATTTCTGGGCAAATATGAAACAACAAGAACAAGCATGATCATGATACATTTTGATTCACAACTACATCAATTCTTAATAGAATCAAATGAAATTTTAGTCAATCTTTAGTGTTTTTAAAAAAGGAACAAGATGGTACAGTTGAAATTTTGAAACAAGGCTTTGAAAAAGAAACACGATAGAACTTGCGACTTTGGTGATTTGGTTGCATTTTGAAAACCACAAACAGCTAGGAGCTTAAATTCATGTGAAAGGCAATGCATACAAGTTTCATATATCATGACAGAAGTGTGGCACATTTAAAGCTCAAGCAAAAATCATCAATCATGGATTTGGCATAAGAATTGCAAGTGAAACATAAAAATGCAGCAGCTGTCCTGGCAGCATATTGGCAGATGAAGAAAATTCATTTTTGCACATGGCCTATGGATCTTAATCATGTTGATAGTGATGCTCTTAAGACAACAGATCAAACAACCAAGTTCAGGCCAAAAAGAGAAGTAGGAATTCATCATGACATCATTTTGTATGATTTGAAACAACAGGCCAATCATGGATGTTCACATTAAAAGTTGATCAATTAAAACATGAAAATTATGAGGCATACTTGGAATATAATGAGCAACACACATATAAACATCACAATGTTAGACACCAACAAAAAATACAACTGCTAAGCTATGCCAAGATTGGAGAAAACATGCAAGTTAGAAAGCTAGATTAAGAAACACACATAATTGAAATGGGCAGACCCTCCTAATATACTCAAAACATCATATGAAATGTGTCCATATTTCAAAATTGCTCACATATATCATGGAATTGAAAATTAGGTGTCAACTGCTCAAGTATTCATAAATTGGCAACATTGGAATCAAAAATGAATTGGGACAGCTTGAGGTCAGAAAAATTTATACAAAAGCTTTCAAACATGGTTGTGAACGAGTCTATCACTTAAAATTGTCATGAGATGCAAAGAACAAGGAGTTGATCATCAAAATGCAATTGTGCCAAACATGTGGAATGGGACTGTCATGACAACAAAAAAAAGGACATACAGAAATGCTTGATTCTTAAACACACAAGTGGTCCAATTATGAATGAATTACCCTAAAACTAATCAAGCCACAAATAGTGAATTGTGTGCCCAAGTGGTTTTTTCAAAACTGTTAGCAACAAATGGTACAAACATGGTTCAGTCACAAACAAATGGTCTCATGTTGACAAACATCACACACACACCTCATAAATGTATAAGAGAATGAGTCATAACTCAGAAAATAGACATATTGCAAGCAAGCAAGAAATTGGCATACTCATGGTAGGTTTTAGCTTAAAAGAGCAGTTTGAAGGTGAAGTGTAAATGCAGGTAATTCTAGATCAAACCAATCATCCTCACACATCAAAATCAAGTATACAGGTGAGGTACAACTCAAAGATTAGGCAAATTGCAAGCAAACCAGAATTTTGGTATGTGGTGGCTCATTCTAGCATGAAATGCAATTGTGAGTGAAAATGATGGAACAAGCAAGAACAAATCAAATTACCAATGTACACATATCATTATCATGGTAAGGAATGAATTTCAGCTCATAAAATAAACACATGACAGTTGGAATGAAAATTGGCATGTTGTGAGAAATGAGAAAAACTGTCTTGCCATACATGTGGCAGCAGGTGGTGTTTTTCAAACTGTGAAGTTTCAGACCATAACAAACATCCACACACATCATAAATATAATAAGGAAAGTGATCATGCATTGAAACTAAGCTCGTTGTAGCTGGCACAGAAATTGACATATTAGTTGCAATAATAAGTTGTTTTGAAAACAAGCTTTGGTACAACAAGACATTTTTGACAAGCAATGAATTCTTTGATGAAACAACTGTTATACACATGTCATAATGATGCTAACAGATGAGATTAAGCTCAGGAAATGGATCAAAAACTTGCCAAACAGAAAATGGCATTTTGGAGCTCATGACATATGAAAACAACAACTTAAATATGCAGCAGGCCAAATCCATGACAGTTGGGAAGAAATGATAACACATACATGTTTCAAATGAGTAAGGCAATGATATTATGCACATGAATCAAGTAGAAAATGATTGAAACAGAATGTGTCATGTTTGGCATCATGATATTTTGAAAAATGCAGTTAGAAGCAATGATAAGGCAGTTTGAGCATTTAAGAAGATTCTAAACTCACAAACACAATACACAATCCCTAAACATAATGACAAATGAATCTCCAATTTTAAAATTAACCAAAGATGCTTCAATTCAAAAATGATATGTTGAAATATGTTTGACAGCAAAATTAAACAAACAAAGCTCATGACAGGCCCTGATGGCTAAACTCATATTTCTCATGCTCATACAAATCAAATAGGCAAGTAAGCTTTCATACACATTGACCAATGATTTAAGATACCAAAACAACAAGCACAAACAAACCAATACATAACTCATGGTAGTGATAAGCAAGATGACACAAAAATTGCATAAGAGCCAAAACAAGAGCCATATTGATTCAAGCATGATCAAAGGCAGGGGGAATCTATGAGTAACTTACAAGTCGAGTCAAACATCACTAATGAGCTAAGTCTAACAAGCCTAGGGCAAGTTCATCAATATTTCAACATTGACCCCTAAAACTCTCACATGACCAAAATCTCACAAACAAGTTAAGCATGAAATCTGATCACAAACTTGGTAATACAAATTCCACATATCATTTACAAATGACAATATATTGATGAAGGCAAGTATCATGACAATGAAACAAGTATTCTTGACAAAGAACCACAATGGGGCAGCAATGGTTACATTTTCACAAAATCATCTCAAAATGACAAAACATGATAATGTATGATTAGTAGAGAGTTGGAATGTCACATACCTCTTGTAGACAAGCCTTGAGCAAGCTAAGAAACTTAGAAACCCAGAGATCCCCCTTTCTTTGCAAAGAGGTGAAGCTTGCTTCCTCTTGAAGCAACAATCCACTTTTCAAGACAGTTGGAGTTGTGTGATTTCCAACTGGTTTTTTATGGCTTAGACACTTGATATATGATGTATAGAAGGTGTTAGGAGTGTTATAATGGTAGGAAATGTTTTGAGTGAGGATATGGCTTTCAAAGTGGAAGAAAGTCAAACTTATTAAGGTGTGGAGTTTGACTTTTTGGAAAATGATATTTTTGAGAAGGTTGAGTGTATGGACACATTCTACACAATGTTTAGGGATTTTGTGGATGGTTTTGAGGGGCTTGGAGATGGTAGAACTGGTCTTGAACAGAGTTTGGCTCAAGACAGCTTTTTGGTGAAAAATGGAAATTTGAAACTTTGAAATTCTTAAGGAAATGAGAAGGAATCGAGAGTTGTTGTTTCTTTGGTTTTTTTGAGATTTTTCTGGTGTCTCAATGACATAGAGGGAGCCCCTATTTATAGGAGAATGCAACGTGAGGGCAGATTTGTAAACTTGGCCTTTTGGAGAGATTTTGAAAAGGAAACCCTTGGCTTGGGATTTGGTACAGCTGCAAGCTTCAAAGCCTTGCCTCAACTGATGAATTAGTCAAGTGAAAATTAATGACATGAGATGATTAGAGTGGCTAGGCAAATAGGGAATTGCAGCTGCAAGTGCAAGTGGCAAAAGTTTCTCTTTCCATTTTTATGAATATCATATTGTCAACTTGCCTCCAAGTTGCCAAGTCCATCAATTCCTTCTTTCTTCTAGTTTTCTCTTCATCTAGGCCTCAAGTTATCAGAATAAAACATGATCCAATGGATGGGGATGGCCCAAGTTGTTAAAATTTGAGTTTGTGAAGAATTGTCAATGTGGGACTCAAGTGTTAAAAGCCCATCTTGCCAAATTCATAACTCTCTGCTCATAAGGGCTATGGAGGATTTCTACCACAATTTAGAAAGCCCTTAAGTAGCTATACAACATACATGTTTTGGGGATTTCTAAATTCTCAAAGGAGCTTGGCCAAAAGCCTCTCAAAGTTGCTGAAAAACAAGCTTAAAAGTGAAATTTCTCTAAGTTATTTTCCCTTCTTGAAATGAATTTGATCAAAACTCCATATATATGCATTTTATGATCATGTACCACTTTGAGGATTTTGTAGGATTTGTCAAGAGCTTTCCAATGAGCTTTGAATCACTTCATTTGGATGTGTGGTTGAGGAGTTATGGTCTTGCCCCTTTCAAAATCCTAATTCCCGATTTTTGTAATTACTTCCTAACCCTTGATCCAATGGTCATGAAATTTTATGGGAAGGTGTAATATGAGATAAGGAACATTTTTGATTCACATCTTGAAGTCAAATTCCTTATGGTTGGAGAGTTGACTTTTCAGTCAACCGTTCGATCGATCGGTGACTACCGAGTCGATTGTTGACGATCCAGGTGTCTTGAGGCCTTGAATCTTCTTGAATGGACTTCACTAAGCCATATAAACCTTATGAATCAAGATTGCATCATTAGAAAACCTTTCATATCAAAATTCAAACTACAGTTGAGTTTTCCTGATCGAAAACCTTAATCTGCCCTGAGTTGCATTGTCTTCAATATTTGGGTGCCAACCTCAAATTGAATTCATATCTGAAGCAATGTAGCATCCTTGACCGTATTTCATTGGAAATTAACTCAAGACGTCGACTGATCAAACCATTGAAACCTCGACTTTTAACTGTGCGAAAACCCTAATTTTCCCTTGTTGCTTGGATACTGTGCAGATGAACTGGATGTTCATTCCAACCCCACTATGACTTTTGAGATACTCAACAGGCTTCTCCTTTCTTTTTCTCATGCTCCTGATGACTTGTACCAATGCTTTTGATAAAAAAAAAGGGCGGGCAAATTTAGGGTATGACACCAGAACCTGATGATTTCTGTTTATGTTTTCTCCGTTGAGTATCCAAACTCCGGTAAAGCCAGTTGGGTATCCATACCCTGTTGAATCTTGTTTGTACCTGCTCTGTTGAGTATTCAGACTCCATTAGAGGCTGTTATGGTATCCAAACCATATTAGTTTATTTGATGCTCCGTGATATCCAAATCACAGTAATCGTTGTTATCTCCTATCGTCGTGTGGTATCCAGACCTTAGCACCTAATGTTTCTCTCAGCTCGCGTGGTATCCAAACTACAACTCATATTGTTTCCCCATAACGTTGTTTGACTTGAACTCGTAGGATATCCAGATCTTGATGAATATATTTCTTTTGCATAGAGCATCCAGGCTCAGATATCATTGAGCATTCAGGCTCAGGTTATTGAGTATCCAGACTCAGATTTATTAATCGAGTATCCAGAATCAGGTTATTTGCATAGAGCAGCCATCCAGGCTCAGGTTGCATTGAGCATCCAGGCTCAGGTTATTGAGTATCCAGACTCAAATTTATTAACCGAGTATCCAGACTCAGGTTATTTGCATAGAGCAGCCAGTCTCAGGTTGCATTGAGCATCCAGGCTCCAGTTTTCGAGTATCCAGACTCAAATTTATTTATCGAGGATCCAGACTCAGATTATTACCGAGTATCCAGACTCAGGTTTATTGCATAGAGCATTCAGGCTCAGATTTGCATTGAGCATCCGGGCTCCAGTTACTGAGTATCCAGACTCAGATTATTACCGAGTATCCAGACTCCGGTATATTGCATAGAGCATCCAGGCTCAGAAGTGCATTGAGCATCCAGGCTCCGATTGCTGAGTATCCAGACTCAGGTATATCTGCTTTGAGCATTCAGGCTCTGATCACGTTGAGCATCCAGGCTCCGATTTCCCTCAAGTATCCAGACTCTGACAATGTGAATGTTACCTTTCAACCAATATGGTATCCAGACCATGGCGCAACTTTTGATGGATGAGTTTATCTTATTATGTGTTACCCAACGGAGTTACTTGGTTAAGTTTATCTCGTTTTCTCCCTGCCAGAGTTGTTTGGTTAAGCCTCTCTTCCCCAACAGAGTATTTTTGTGATCATTTCAGCTATCTTTCGAAGATTTTGTTCCAATATATCAGGGTTTACGGTTCTGTTTTTGCGGTTAGCAAATTTCTGTTTCTTTGGTATCCAACCGTCCTTTACCTTTGAATGTTTGAAAGCCGTTCGCTTTTCAACCCTTCAGTTCCAAGCTGTTTAAATAGGGGCAATTGTTGCACCCTAAAATTTGACCAACCGTTTCTCGTATTTGGCTTATGTTTCGATTCATTTGCATTTGCATCTGCATACCGCATTCTGTGCATTTTTGCAGCCAGATTGATTTTATTGGGACTACAGCCCTTTTCCTTGTGTTTCAGACCATTCAAACCGTTTCGGATATGAAGTTTTATTTTGGAATTTGCGCTCTGCCCAGTGATTCAGTCTGCACTGTTGGTTTCAGTGGTATTTCGGTATCCGGTCTTGTTACCGTTTATTTTGTGGCATTCTCACATTTTCGTTCGTCAATTTAATTTTTCTAGTTTTTTATTTCTTATTTTTGGCATAATTTAAGTTTTAATTTTTTTTTAGGTTTAATTTCCATTTCTAGAATATTAAAAGTTTTAATAGATTTTAATTAATATTTTCTAGAATTTATTTATATTTTCTAGAGTTTTTTTAGAATTTATTAGAATGTTAATAGTTTTAATATAGATTTTATTTTTCTAGAATTTTAATTGAGTTTTATTATTTCTTTTAGATTTTTATTAATTCTTTAATTTGGAATTTAATTAGAATATTAGCTTTAATTGATTTGGTTAGTTTAAATTGAGTTCATTAATGTAATCAGCTTTTAATTTCCATTTTAGTTTTATTATTAGTTAATCAACTTTATTAATTAATAGTTTCTTTTGTATTAATTAGTATTAGTTTAATCATTAAATGCCAGCTTTAATTAATTAATCAACCTTTTTTAGTCAGATTTTTGCAGATCCGCAGGCCAAGTGTCACTGTGTCATCTAGGGCTATAAATAGTAGTACTGTGCTCATTAAATGTTTGGCACGCATCCCAAGGACACGCCATCTCACCATCAACCACATGCAAACACTGGAAAATCCATCGGAGAAATTAACACAGATCAAATCCCGCCGGAAAACTCATCTGTCATCACCGGAAAATTCATGACGTTCATCCATATTCATAGTGTTCTTACACATTTTTTCCAGAATTTCCAGAAACTCATCCGGTGTTCATCACTTTTCCAGATATTTGCTTTGAACATTCATCGAACCTTCATAGTTTTTCCCAGAAGTACTCATATCTTCATCGTGTTCATGCTTGTTCATCATACAGTTCATCGTGTTCTTCAACTTTTCCAGAAAACCTTCATCCATTCATCCATCTATTCCCAGATTTTCCCCAACTCAACAATATTCAACCATGTTCATCCCGTTTTTCCCAGATCCTCCATGAACATTCAAACCCCCTTCAAATTTTTCCCAGAATCTTCATCCAGTTCATCTATTCTTCATCACTTTACCAAAAACTCATCCAAATTCATCCTCCTTCAACATCTTTTCCAGAAATTCTCTGAACTTCATACAAATGTCACCAATGTTCTTCATATCTTCATCCATCATAACACCATTCCAGATCTGAGTTCCAACATCCATACGACCATGCAACCAAAATCCATCTAGATCCACCGTATGCCTCCTTCAACCACTCACCTTCAAAAATCCAGATCTGAACCATCAACAAGAAACTCAGTTCCTCAGATTTGTTGGAAGATCTTCATGAACGAACATAAATCATCAATTTCCGTCTTCGACGCTATTCAAAACCTGAACTGTGTTCTTCAACTTCCACCCTGAATGAATCTTCAACAACTCAAACGCAACAAGCAACATCAATGTCTTTTAACACCAACCGAACCATAGATCCATCATCAGCTCACGCCATCTACAACAATGTCATCAAATCATCGTCTTCGTCCAAATCTCATCACCTTAAACTTCCAGATCTGCATGCAAAAACTCCAATCGAACCATCCTCGTTCGACAAATCTTCATCCGTCATCTTCCATGCCTCGAAGATCATTGCATTCAACAGGAAGTGATTGTTCAACTTGGATTTGTGTTTTCAGTTGTTGTCAGTTTCCTTTGTTTGAACAGAAGAAGATTTCGAATGCAAAAAGATGGGGAAGTTTGGAGAAGAAGCTAGGATCACGGTGGAAAGTTTGAAACAGAGAAAGAATCATTTAGATCTGTGTGTTCATTTTTGTTTTGCAGATTATGGTGATGTTTGAGGAAAGCAAGAGATGGTGAGGGGAGAGGTCGGCGGCGGTGAACAGAGAGAGTTAGGGTTTCGTTTTCCAGGCTGAAGTGAGGAAGATGAAACTGTACGGACATCTCCAAGGGGTTAGTGGGCTTCGGCCCATAGTTTTATTTCTTTTGGACTCACACCCCCCGTTTCCTGTTTTGCCCCCTGTGTGCTGTTGTTTTGTGATTTGGGCTAACCTCATTGCTTTTTTTTTTTATTGTTTTGCTGAGTGTTTGTTTGTGATGTTGGGCTCAAGGCCCAACCGGATTCTAGAATGCACCTCTGTTGTGCTGCTGCTGCACACCCCCTCTGTTTTATTTTTTACAATTGTTTTGTAATATACTTTTGTACAAAAATTATAGTATTTCTTTTTTAGAATATTATGGCATATATTTTCTTTGAATATAATTTTATATTTTATTTTCTATGTATATATGAAATACTTAGTTTTATATTCTATTTCATTTTCATTTTCTTTTAATAATTTCTTTTAGAGTTGATTTTTCTATTAAAACTTTATTTTAAAAGTTGAGTTCTCATCTCATTTTATTATTGGATTTTTCTCACCATGTTCGTTTTGTAGGTCGATGACGAGACTTCCGTAAACCATTATAAATCAACTTGTTGATGGATGATGTAGGATCCGAGACAACTTTTTCTCTCCTCATCTTTTCTTCTTCCTCTGATTTTATTTTTCTTTTCTGTTGTGCTATCCGTGTGACATGATTCAATTGGAGAATGATTTTCAATATCATTTCTCTATCTTGTCTTTAACACGGATATCAATACGCTACCTCTTGGGGTTTGACTTCATTTATAAGTCGAATTATGACAGTTCAGCGTCACAATGGTTCTGGTTTGAAATATCATCATCAAGGATAAAGGAGTAGAGCTTGGAAATGGAGCTTGCACGCAAAAGTCATGGGTCAACGGAACCACTCTGTTCGGTAACTTTGTTTTTATTTCATCCCTTTCATCTCTTTTATTAAATCGTCGAGTGTTGTGAGCTGTAGTGTTAGATACGTGGGAAATGATGAGTGGGTGGCTGCCTCTCACTCGTCTAGAGTGTTTAGCGTATGTCCTTTGGACAATATGCGACGCATTCGCTCCTACGTCTTAGGACATCGTGTGTGCGTCCTGTTCCGAACCTTTTCTCTCGCATCCTAGCGATTGAGACTTCACCTTTTCTCTCGTGTTCTGGCGATTGAGCTCCCTTCTCTTACCCCCGTGCAATCGATACTGTTTTTCCTTTAGTTAGCTGAACTACAACTGCTCTGATTTCTCGTACCAGACAAGAATATGTAGGCATAGGATGCGATATCCTAGGGAGCACACTAACAACAAACTTCTCTGCTTTCTCGCTTCCGTGCGACCGAAACTTTCCCGCGGACGACTAATCTTTCCCTTTCTCTTGCCCTAGTGAAATTAAGACCAGACCGTAGATCTAGAACCCGTAGGTTCCCATACCTTTAAACCCCGACATACTACGTCCGTTCTACTGCAAACAGGTAACGCCTAAGTCTCCAATGGTCGAGCAGCATACACCTAACTGCTAGAATGCGCACGCTAGTATCGTCAATCTTTTCTCTCACCCCCGTGTGGTCGAGAACACCCTTTCGACCCGTAGTTAGCCTGAACTACGTTTTGCTATGATTTCTCATGCCAGATGAGAATACGTAGGCACAAGACGCGACGTCTTGGTGAGCAATTCCCCCTCGTAGTTTCCTGAACTACGTTGACTCTAACTTTCCCATTGCACGAGGGAATACGTAGGCATGGAGCGGCGATGCTCTATCGAGTCAGTTCTTTCCGTTTAGCTTGAGCAGCCATAGATTAGATTGTTTTTCACCCGTAGACTAGACAACCAATGCGTGGATCCCGTCGAGTACGACGGACGTGAGGGGTGCTCATACCTTCCCCTTGCATAACCGACTCCCGAATCTAGACATGGTTGCGATGACCTTGTCTTTCCCTTTTTCTTTAGGTTTTTGCGATTGTTTCCTTTCCCTATCTTTGGGATAAATAACGAAAATGGTGACTCTTCTGTTTTTTCCGCCGGTTGTTTTTCGCAGTAGCGACACCAATGACACTTTAACCTAAAGACACTCTAGACCTGAGTATTCCCACTCACTCCCCCTCAATCACACCATAGTGATATCCAATTACAATTACAAGGTTAAGATGAAGAAACACTTCATACACACCTTGATCTTGCTTCAAAGCTTTGATCAAGGGACGCACACACTCTTGCTTAAAAGCTTTGAGTGAGATACAACTTAGAACCTACCTAACCAATGCAGCTGACAGTTGCTAGGTAAACAAGTAATCCTAAGACTCAATTCACACGTGAAGAACACACTTTCTTCACTCACAATGCTCACGTGAAGAACAACCTTCTTCACTCACAAGGACTCTATACTCTGCACTCTCTGATCTTCTGTCAAGAGCTTGTCCTTCAGGATTGCTCCTTCTGATATTTATAGTAGTTGTGAATCCTTTGGGCCTTGGTGCCTAAATTAGGTTTTATTCATAACAAACCTATCTTCAATAATATTCACCCTTGCCAATTAATTCAGGGATATTTTAGTTTACCTAGGGCTTCTAAAAAGTCTCCTGATTTCTAGCTTGAGCTCCTATTAGGTTTCCTGGTTTCTAGCTACCAGAAAAACAAACCTGCACTTGAGTGAAGAACGCCTCACCGCTAGAAAATCCAAAAAATATCACCTACTTGCTCTTAGGTGAGGGAATAATCTACGTTAAACATCCTAAAATATATGGAGCCAATAATACGGAAATGGTCGGTAAGATAACAGAGCGAAGTCAAGAACTCATATGTCAATCTAACAGATGTAGCATTAGTTATTGAGTAGAATTGAGACATACCTAAGTTATTGAGCATCCAGACAATGCTATCAGAAAGGCGTAGAGCATGCATAGCCTCAGGAATGGGGTACCTCGTCACTAGAACGGGCCTCTTGCAGAGCATGTGAAAGTTGGTTCGTTGGGTTTCTCCGATACTTCCTTCAAGGAAGACAATGCCCATGTAGTCAATCTCCGGAGCGACTCTTGGAGGCATTGCTGCAATGGGTTGAAAATTCTAATTATGGAATTTGATGGGTTTAGATAGAAATAGGATGTTATGGTGATGATGATAGAAAAGGCAATTTTTAAGGGTTTAAATAGATGAAATAGGGAGAATACAGATGGTTGGAGGTTAAAGTAGGTTAATGAGAAGTTAGTAGGGTGGTTGAAGTCCTAGGAAGTTGAAAAATGATGATTAAAGGAGGTTTTTTATGGGGAAAACGCGCAGGGAATTTGAATTCGTGCAGGCTCTGTCTTCAGAGCGTCATGGCAAACGCCATAAGGCACATGGCGAGCGCCATGTGCTTCAAGGAGCGAGTTCTCAAGTTTTAACCTTATGGCAAACGCCATAAGCATCATGGTGAACGCCATGAGGCAAAAAATGAGAATTTAAGCCAGTAGCTCAGAAAGATCGATTTTAATGGAAATTTTTTTTTCTTTTTCTTAAAAGAAAACTAAGGGAAATTTCTAAAACATTAAAAGATACAAAAACACGTAGTTAAAGGAAAACTTGCATTTAATCAAAGTATAGTACATGAAATAGTTCATCATCAGCGTTTTGACGGTATAACATTAGAATGGAAAATAACAGTACAGAAAATAAGGGAAAGGCTTATACAAATGAAGAAAACTATCTTAAGAACGCAAGGGAAATAAAATGTTGCGACTCCTAATTGAGTAAACAATTTGGAACAGATTGTCCAGCTCCTCATGCACAACATCCATGAGTCCTATGAAATCCACTCTCAAAGAATTTATCTCATCTCTCATAAAGTCTAGCTCAGACTGAAGGGCATGGATAACAGTGGCTACAGAGATAGGCGGATTAATTGGATGAACTGCAGAACCATAAGTAGCACTATCAGACATGTTAGTATCCATATTATTGTATGCCTGAGGAGAGTCAGGTGGAATCAACGTCTCATTCAGGACTTCCAAGTCATACAAACAGTTTTCCTTATTATGAACACTAGGCCTTTCATGGTTTGGCAAGGTAAAAGCATGAACAACAACATTATAAATTAATAATTCAAACTCAACCGAGCCAAGATTTGCAATAATTCCATGGTTAAGACAGAAGTTGATGTCCATGAGGCGAATGCCACAAAAAATATGAGTACGGTTCAAATGATACCGCATTCCAATAGCATCAGCGATCGTTGTGACCAAACCTCCTATGATAATAGGATCAAAGGAATCTTGAGCAAGCCTAATGAAGTTGGCTAGCATGAACAGGGCAACATTGTCCGACTTCCCTTGAGAAGCACAAAGCATGATGTAAAACTCATCTCTAGAAATAGCAGTAACATTTTATTCCTTTCCGAAAAGGGTGTGAGCAATGATCTTATGGAAGTATCTAACTCCGGGATTATGGATACTCTCAGAGAACATACCATTAGGCTCATGATGGTAATTTCCAATAATAGTATCCCAGAACCGATCGAGGTCGTAACTAGAGAAAGCGTCTTCAGGAGTCTTGGTAACGGCATCTGGTGTAACACCCCAAATTTAATTGGAATATTTTAATTTATTTATTTAATTGAGAATATTCATTTTTCGGAGATTTTCGGTGGTTTTGTGGATTATTGAGAATTTTGAATTTTTGGGGTTATTTATTTTGAATAATAGTATGTAATATGAATTTATTAATATTATTATGAATTAAAATAAATATAAGATGAATAAGGGCAATTGGGACAATTCAGAGGAGTTAGTGAGGTATTATGGAGAAAGCCCAATTGTGAGGCCCAAGACTAGGTTTAACAAAAAGAAAATTAGAAAGGGATTAGGGTTCATTTGTTAGACCGTGAAAAGTATTGAGGCCAGAGCTCTGAGGAGAGGATTGCAGGAAGAAGCTTCGAGAGATTCCCTGAACGTTTTGTGAAGGCTTTTAATCGACGATTAAGGTACGAGAAGTATTACCTTCATGATTTTCCACGAGGCTCAGATGTTTGCATTGTTTGCATCACTTCAAGTTGATTATGAAGCAGTGAGCGTGGAGCTACTAGTTGTTCGGGAATTTCCAGAGGTGTTTACAGGCGATGTGAGTGACTTGCCTCCTGAGCGTGAGGTAGAGTTTACTATTGATGTGATAGCGGGCACTAGTCCTGTGTCGATGGCTCCTTATCAGATGTTTGCATATGAGTTAGGGGAATTGAAGAAACAATTGAAAGATTTGCTTGAGAAGAAGTTTATTCGACCGAGTGTTTCTCCGTGGGGTGCTCCTGTGTTGTTGGTGAAGAAGAAAGATGGTAGCATGAGATTGTGTGTGGATTATCGGCAGTCGAATAAGGTAACAATTAAGAATTAGTATCCACTCCCGGGGATGGATGATTTGATGGATCAATTGATGGGTGGTTGTATGTTTAGCAAGATTGATTTGAGGTCTGGTTATCATCACATTCGCGTTAAGCCTGATAATATTTCGAATACAACTTTCAGGACAAAGTATGGACACTATGAATATATTGTGATGCCGTTTGGTGTATCTAATGCACCTGGTGTATTCATGGAGTATATGAATAGGATTTTTCATCCTTATTCTGATCAGTTTGTGGTAGTGTTCATTGATGATATCTTGATATATTCTAAGTTTGAGGAAGAGCATGCGCAACATCTAAGAGTGGTATTGCAGGTTTTGAGAGACAAGAAGCTTTACGTCAAGTTGTCCAAGTGTGAGTTTTGGTTGAAGGAAGTGAGTTTCCTTGGCCATGTGATTTCTAGTGGAGGAATTGTTGTTGATCCATTGAAAGTTGATGTTGTGTTGCAGTGGGAGACTCCAAAGTCTGCTACTGAGATTCGAAGTTTCCTTGGATTGGCTGGATATTATCGGAGGTTTATAGAAGGCTTTTCTAAGTTGGCACTTCCATTGACTCAGTTGACTCGAAAGGGGAAAGCTTACGTGTGGTATGTGGCTTGTGAGAAGAGTTTTGTAGAACTCAAGAAGAAGTTGACGACTGCTGATAAGTGGTTTTTACACGTTATTTTACCATTTGTTTCAGTTAATCAATTGTTATGTCTTATCGCATTTTATTTGTTTTTATTACATTTTACGAGTCGATTTGGTATTTTCACTGTTTCTAGGTTCAAGTAAATAATAAACGAGAAGCAGAGCGAAAACCGGGGAAAAGGGCAAGAATTCAGAATAGTTTTGAGGTGGACCAGGAACTTGACATGGTCGCCCATGTCCTATGACACGGTCCGTGTCAGAAAGGACTCAGAAAGATAAGAAGTTGAATAGCCAAACCCAAGAACCAGCAGCCTGACAGGGCCCGTGTCAGGGCCCCTAAAGATGAAGATTGTCATCCACGAGTCAGCAGCCTGACACAAATGCCTGTGTCCCATGACACGGTTCGTGTCAGGGCTACTAAAAGTAAAATGTTTTTATTGTGTGTTTTATGATGACTGTGCTATCTCGGAGAGCAGTTTAGGCATCTCGCGTTGTAATTTGAATTCTGGTAAATTAGACGCATCGTGAATTGAGAAAGGGACTTTTTGGATGAAAAAGAATTTCACGAAGAAGATTGAAGCGATCAAGGATTTGGGAAACTGAAGGTCCTCATGAGCGGAAGCGATTGAAGATCAAGGCAACCAATTATCTTGTAATGTTCAGTCTAATTGTTGATTGTATTTTTATTATTATCAGTAACTAAACCCCCCAATGCTATGGGGTGTCCCTAAATTGACTCTGTAATGACCTTTTTTTTCTTTGAATTTTTGATTTCACTGCTTTCTAATCATCGTTGTTATTGTTTAATGTTCTAAAGGTTTTTTTTTATCTGACAAATAAGGATTCAATTTACGGTTAACCTTAGGTTTGGAAAGACAACCGTTAACGCGTTTATACGATAATAATGTAGTAGATATTACCTAGGAATGGGGGATACCCTATAGTAACCGTAATGTTTTAGATAAAATAAATTTCTTGGTATTGTTCCTATACTACCAAGGAATTGGGGTATAGGGAGAATACCAAAGGGTTTTCTGCTAAGGAATTAGAGTAAACTAATCTTTAAAATTGGTACCGATTGAATTGAGCAGTGATTTCTGAAAATTAAGGATTAAGGTTATTACAAGGCTTTTATACACTCTACCCTAGCATGCCTCTCATAACTGTCTAAAGCCTTTATTTTACTGCTTTTAGCTTCTGGCCTTTACATTTTGCAAACAACAAACCAAGACCCCTTTGACTTTTTGATCAATTGCATTATTATAAAACTTGTATTCATACGCAGTCCGCGTGATCGATATTCGGGGAATTTCCCCTTATTACTACATCGGTAAAAATAGTACAGTTGCTATTTTACCGGTCATGTTTTTGGCGCCGTTGCCAGGGACTGCCAGAATATAAGTTTGACTATAATTCAATTGAAATTTTGTCGCTCTGCGACCAATATTTTATTTTCAGTTTTTATTTTTATTTTTATTACTAATCTGCGTCTAACATTTTCATGCGAGGAGATCTCGCAGCTAATTTTTCTTTGGACGCAGAAATTGAAAGAACTCTACACGAAAGACGTAGACAAGCTAGACTAGTAGCTACAGAAGAAAGATTTTCTATTCATTCAGATTCAGGTTCGGAATCAGAAAGAGACACTAAAGCTATGGCGGGTCTCCCACCAGCGGAGAGACTTCTGGGAAACTATGGAGGGGCCAATTGTCAACCAAACCGGATGACCATCATAAATCAACCTATGAATGTGGCACACTTTCAGCTACATCCTTCCACCATTCGCCAGTTGGAGAGCAAGCCTTTCTCTGGAAGAATCAATGAAGATGCAAATAAGCATCTACAGAGATTCCTAACGACTACCACATCTTTGAAGATAGAAGGCCATTCCGAAGAGGCTAAGAGACTTGTTATGTTTCCGTTCACACTGACTGATGATGCGGAAGAATGGTTCTACTCACTTCCAGCTGGGAGTATCACCACATGGCAAGAGATGGAAACTGCATTCCTTAACGAGTATTTCCATGCTTTAGTGTTTATTCGAAAGAGATATGACATTGTCAACTTCAAACAAAAAGAAGGGGAATCTCTAGGAGATGCATATAAGAGGTTTAAGAGGTGTCTGACGGCATGTCCTACTCATAACATGGATGCCACTGAGCAGATGCAGAACTTTGTGAATGGATTACGACTCAAGACAAAATAGCTTATAGACACTGTTGTCGGTGGCTCAACTAATTTCTCAACAGCCACTGGTATCAAGAGGATCATAGAAGCAATTGCCGCCAATGAGCATCTTGAGTTGTATGATCACATTGTGAACCAACCAGAGCGTAAAATTGATTTGAAGCTGGAGGATCAGGTTGTTAAAATGGAGGATCAAATTTCCATCGAGATAGAGAGAAGGTTAAAGAAGATGTATATTGGAACTCAGACAGTGGCACAAGTTGAACCAGTTCAAGCGTTACCTTGTGAGATATGTAGTGGACCACACTTTACCATGCATTGTGTGGAAACTCTAGAGCAGGTTGAACAAATTAATATGTTGAGACAGAATAATCCTTATGCCAACACATACAATCCAAGTTGGAAAAATCAACAACAATATCAACAGCCACCATACCAACCTCAATATCAACAGGCTCCTCAAAAAGCAGAATGGGAGATAGCTATTGAAAGAATGGCATCTCAAAGTATGAAATTCTAAGAAGACACCCTTAATGTTCAAAGGAACAACACAATTTCCATCAAAAATCTTGAGGCGCAAATGGGGCAGATAGCCCAACACCTCTCAACACACACCCAAGGAACCCTCCCGAGTGCGACGGTATCAAATCTGAAAAATCAAGAGAGTATTAATGTTGTCACAACAAGAAATTAGAAAATGATAGAAGAAGAGGAAACAAATGAGTATGAATGCATAGAGGTGGAACTTGAGGTAAGAGAAAAAGTGAAACAACCAGAAGAAGCTGTACTATCTAAAAAACCAACTAGGGAGAAAAAGAAAAAGGAGGTTAAACCGAAAATCAAACTACCGTTTCCTCAAAGATTTACAAAGAAGGATGAGAAAGAGAAATACTTTGGAAGGTTCAGTGTAATGTTCAACAAATTAGAAATCAACATCCCGTTCTTTGAAGCACTGGAGTAAATGCCTTCGTACAAGAAATTCATGAAAGAGGTTATAGGTAAAAAGAGATCAATGGGGGAAGAACCGAAGACAAAAACTGAGCAATGTAAGGAAATATCACAAGAAAAGAGAATCCCCATCAAGAGGAAGGATCCTGGACCAGTTGTAATCCGTTGTACTATAAAAGGTCGAACTTTTAAGAAAGTCCTAATTGATTCAGGTGCTAGTGTGAGTCTCATGCCGTTATCGATTTTCAAAAAGCTGGATATTGGAAAAGTGAGCGATACGGGAACAAGCTTGAAGTTTTCCGACCACACAACTAAGATGGCATATGGGTTAGCAGAGGATGTACTGGTGACAATCGATAACTTCAGTTTCCCAGTTGATTTTCAAATCATGGATATACCAGAGGATGAAGAGACTTCGATCATACTAGGCCGACCGTTCTTGCTTACTAGTTGGTGCAATATTGATGTGAAAACAGGTACAATCACTTTGAAATCATTTGATGAGGAAATCAATTTAAAAGCTCTATAGGTTAGGAAGAAAGGTAAGGAGAAAGATGTTAAACCTTCAGTTGGGAAGATCAACACAACAAAGAAGGGAGAACGATCAAAACCACTTCAAGTTGCTCTTATCTCTGAACCTGACCAATATTCTGTTGCGAAGAAGTCAAGTAATAGAGTATGGAGGCTAAAGTACCCCCCATAACAATGGGGAGTCGATCGCCGATCCATGCGACATTAAATGAAGCGCTGCGTGGGAGGCAACCCACAGATTTTAAGAATTTATGTTTTTTTCTTTTTGTGGTTATTGTTTTTGCAGGAATAAACGAGAGTTTGCAAGGGAATACGTGGAAGCAACAAAGAGGTGCTGCATTACCTGTCGACCCCTCTGTGAGGATCTTTGTGAGTACACCTCTTCTTCTCTTGTTCTTGAATATTGAGACAATGTTTAGTTCAAGTTTGGGGGAGGTTTTACCGTTTTGAATTGTCAATTTAAATACCTTTTTATTTTAAGTTCGGTAAAAATCACGTCAAGTTCACCCCTACGAAGACCGTAAAAATTTTCTTGTGAATGGTTTGTGTGTAAGGTAGTCAAGAAAGTATTTAGAGTTTAAGGGAAGAGGAGTTTGAACTAAGGAACTTGGTAAAGTTTGGACATTGAGGTATAAATTGAACACCCTAGGTTCCCCAGAGTAAGGAAACGAGTCCAACATGCAGATTTATGCCATAGTACTTAGATTTGAGAAGTATTCCCCGACTAGTTCATTGTGATAGTCCGGTATGATTGAAAGAATTGTACATATTGATTTTGAGAATGACTTGTGGCACCAAAAAAAAAGAGTTAAATAATGACGGTAAAGACAACCTGTCCTTCTAAGTTGGGTAACCCTCACCCGGTTATTTATCCTAACGGCGGTTGAATCTCTATAGTCGTTCCAAAGTGGACTTATAAGCGCCTGTGAGAGAGAAAAAAGAATAAAGGTGCCACAGAAAAAGTCTCGAGCAAAATTGTACATGCCTTAATCTGATTATCCAAATGAAAGGGGTAGAAAATCGAAGAAAAGACTTAAGCCCAAAGCATAGTTGGAGAGGTGGCCGAAGGGGGATTTAGGTCCGTGATTTCAATGCGGTGTATGTTTAATTTATGCCTTCGTTAACGGATGAGTACTGAGAGAGTTGGTTTGAGCCGATCAGAACTAAGACTCACATATAAGTATCGGCACGCCTTACGTCCTGAGCCCTTCACTTGATGTACTCTTTGATTTGAAAGTTTTTATCCAAGCTTTTTGCTTGAGGTCAAGCGATGGTTTAAGTTTGGGGGAGTTTGATTAGTGGTTTTTACACGTTATTTTACTGTTTGTTTCAGTTAATCAATTTTTATGTCTTATCGCATTTTATTTGTTTTTATTACATTTTACGCGTCGATTTGGTATTTTCACTGTTTCTAGGTTAGGTAAACAATAAAGGAGAAACAGAGCAAAAACCAGGGAAAAGGGCAAGAATTTAGAATAGTTTTGAGGTGGACCAGGAGTCTGACATGGCCGCCCGTGTCCTATGACACGGCCCATGTCAGGAAGGACTCAGAAAGACAAGAAGTTGAATAGCCAAACCTAAAACCAGCAGCCTGACACAGGTGCCTGTGTCCTATGACACGGCCCGTGTCAGGGCCCCTGAAGATGAAAATTGTCATCCATGAGTCAGCAGCCTGACACGGGTGCCCGTGTCCCATGACACGGCCCGTGTCAGGGCTACTAAAAGTAAAATGTTTTTATTGTGTGTTTTATGCTGACTGTGCTATCTCGGAGAGCAAGTTTAGGCATCTCACGTTGTAATTTGAATTCTGGTATATTAGACACATCGTGAATTAAGAAAGGGACTTTTTGGATGAAAAAGAATTTCACAAAGAAGATTGGAGCGATCAAGGATTTGGGAAACTAAAGGTCCTCATGAGCGGAAGCGATTGAAGATCAAGGCAACCAATTATCTTGTAATGTTCAGTCTAATTGTTGATTGTATTTTTATTATTATGAGTATCTAAACACCCCAACACTATGGGGTGTCCCTGAATTGACTATATAATGACCTTTTTTTCTTTGAATTATTGATTTCACTGCTTTCTAATCATCGTTGTTATTGTACAATGTTCTTAAGGTTTTTTTTATCTGACAAATAAGGATTCAATTTACGGTTAACCTTAGGTTTGGAAAGACAACCGTTAACGCGTTTATACGATAATAATGTAGTAGATATTGCCTAGGAATAGGGGATACCCTATAGTAACCGTAATGTTTTAGATAAAATAAATTTCTTGGTATTGTTCCTATACTGCCAAGGAATTGGGGTATAGGGAGAATACCAAAGGGTTTTCTGCTAAGGAATTAGAGTAAACTAATCTTTAAAATTGGTACCGATTGAATTGAGCAGTGATTTCTGAAAATTAAGGATTAAGGTTATTACAAGGCTTTTCATACACCCTACCCTAACATGCCTCGCATAACTGTCTAAAGCCTTTATTTTACTGCTTTTGCCTTCTGGCCTTTACATTTTGCAAACAATAAACCAAAACCTCTTTGACTTTTTGATCAATTGCATTATTATAAAACTTGTATTCATACGCAGTCAGCGAGATCGATATTCGGGGAATTTCCCCTTATTACTACATCGGTAAAAACAGTACATTTACTATTTTACCGGTCAACTGCTCCAATGTTGATTTTGCCAAATTCGAGTGAGTCTCTTGTAGTGTATAATGATGTATCGAAGATGGGTCTTGGAGGCGTATTGATGCAGAATGGTCAGGTTGTTGCTTATTCTTCCATACAATTGAAGGTTCATGAAAGGAATTATCCTACGCGTGACTTAGAGTTGGCCGCTGTGGTGTTTGTGTTTAAAATTTAGAGACATTATCTGTTTGGGTTCAGATTTGAAGTGTTCAGCGATCACAAGAGTCTGAAGTATTTGTTTGATCAGAAGGAGTTGAACATGAGGCAGAGAAGATGGCTTGAACTTCTAAAGGATTATGATTTTGAATTGAGTTACCATCCTAGTAAGGCTAATGTTGTAGCTGATGCGTTAAGCAGGAAGTCCTTACATATGTCGATGCTTATGGTTAGAGAGTTAGAAATGATTGAGAAATTCAGAGATTTGAGTTTGGTTTGTGAAGAGACTCCTAGCAGTGTGAAGTTGGGTATGCTGAAGTTAACTAGTGGCATTCTCTGAGAAATCAGAGAAGGTCAGAAATCAGATTTGAGGTTGGTGGATCATCTCATGTTAATCAATCAAGGTAACGAGAGTGATTTTCAGATCGACGAGAATGGTGTGATGAGGTTCAGAGATAGAGTGTGTGTTCCCGATGTGCCAGAAATTAAGAAGACCATTCTTGAGGAAGGTCACGGAAGCGGGTTGAGTATTCATTCTGGTGCCACAAAGATGTATCAAGATTTGAAGAATTTGTTTTGGTGGCCAAGTATGAAGAAGGAAATTGTAGAGTTTGTGTATGCTTATTTGACTTGTCAGAAGTCGAAGATTGAACATCAGAGGCCGTCAGGTCTGATGCAACCGTTGAGTATTCCAGAATGGAAATGGGGTAGCATTTCTATGGATTTTGTGACAAGTTTTCCGAAGACTTTGAAGGGATGTGATTCAATTTGGGTGATTGTTGATAGATTGACAAATCGGCTCATTTTATACCAATGAGGATCAATTATTTGTTGCAGAAGCTTGCAGAGTTATATATCGAGCAGATTGTGAAGTTGCATGGTGTTCTGTTGAGTATTGTGTCTGATAGAGATCTGAGATTTATGTCGAGGTTCTAGGAAAGTTTGCAGACAACTTTGGGTACTAAATTGAGGTTGAGTTCTACCTATCATCCACAGACGGATGGACAGACAAAGAGAACTATCCAGTCTTTAGAGGATTTGTTGAGAGCTTGTGTGTTGGATCAAGGTGGATCGTGGGATAGTCATTTGCCTTTGGTGGAGTTTACCTACAATAGCAATTACCATTCTAGTATCGGAATGGCATCGTATGAGGCTTTGTATGGTAGGAGGTGTATGACTCTTTGGTATTGGTATGAGTCAGGCGAGAGTGTTGTACTCGGACCTGAGATTGTGCAAGAGACGACTGGAAAGATCAAGATGATCCAAGAAAATATGAAATCGTCGCAGATTTGTCAGAAGAGTTACCATAATAACGACAATTGGGACAATTCAGAGGAGTTAGTGAGGGTATTATGGAGAAAGCCCAATTGTGAGGCCCAAGACTAGGTTTAACAAAAAGGAAATTGGAAAGGGATTAGGATTCATTTGTTAGACTGTGAAAAGTATTGAGGCCAGAGCTCTCAGGAGAGGATTGGAGGAAGAAGCTTCGAGAGATTCCCTGAAAGATTTGTGAAGGCTTTGAATCGACGATTAAGGTATGGGAAGTATTACCTTCATGATTTTCCATGTGTAACTTTCAATGTATTTAAGGTCGATTTAAGGTTTAAGGGATTTTGAGGGTGGCTATGACAAATAGTGATCTTTGGCCTTCGTGGCCTAAATCTGTTATTGTGAATCTAATCGTGGAATTCATTGGGGAAAAGGAAATGTTAGGCCTTCGTGGCCAAAACCATGAATTGTTATTTGTCTAACCCTTAAGGGGTAGGAATATTAGATAATGGGTAACTCTAATGGCTTGGGATAATTGTAGGGAAATTTGTGATTTAGGGCGTGAATATGATACGGGATTGGCCTAATAAACTATAGGTTTTGTGCCTTTATCGTCGTAATACCTTAGGGATGATTTAGGGATGTTTGGGGCATTGGGGAAGTGAATTGTGTGGACATTTTGGTGGATTTAGGTTCTGGTGCATAGCAGAATTTACTGTTATTGCATTGTTCACCTAGCGAATAATGCTTCGCCTAGCGAACCATGTTGTTCCCAGACTCGCCTAGCGAAGAATCCTTCTCCTAGCGAAGAAACTCGCCCCAGACTCGCCTAGGGAATATGCCAGCGAATGTAGCAGAGTTTCGCGAATGTTGATTGTGTGCAGCGATGCCTTGATGTTTGATTCTGTGATTTCTTTGACGAATTAACATGAGTATTACTGTGAGTTTTATGTGATGTGTACATGATTACATGATGATTTCTATGATGTATTGATTGGAAAACTATGATTATATTACCATGAATTTGATGAATTATATGATGACATGAGATATGATGATGATTGTGATGATGATGAATATGATGAATGATGATGCACCATGTTGTTATTATGAGGATAATTATTGACGTGTGCATCATGCATTCATGTGCATCCGGACTTCGGTTCAGGACCTCGATTTATTTGGCTTCAATCTCGTTGTGCGGATGTGAAGTGTTTTGATGTGCTTCGATTCTCAAGTAGAATCAATCCTATTGATGGGGATCTGTGGAGGATTGATGGCCTAGTGTCCATCGTGCTGTGATGATTGGTACCACATGCATTGAGTCTTGTTGCATTTGCATTTATGAGTCATTTGGAATAATTTATGATGTTGTGGCCTTTAAGGCCTATTGAAGGATATCAATGTGTTGAATATGAATATGACACTGTTTTATATGTTGATTTTTATACATTGATTATTATGAATCATTTTACTCACCCTGCCTGTTTGAATGTTACCTCCACGTGGGTAACATTCAGATGACCAGGTTTAGTCGTGGACGCCGTCGAGCATATTTTTGAAGTCTTTGAGTTGTTAGCCTTTTGGTTAACTTAGAGGGTCTTGCTCTGATATGTAACATCGGGTTGGGGTCCTTTGAGTTAAACTTTTTTTATTTGAGTTTATTTTGATTATCTTCCCGTATGAGGAAAACTTTGATTTATGCCTTTTGAGTTCCGCTGCTTTGTGCAATTTGATGTATTTTGGGAAAACCCGTTTCTTTTTTATCTTTAATCTCTAAATTGAATTCTTGCAAAAGCAGTATCCATCTTAGAAGTCTTTGTTTATCGTCCTTTTTGCTCAACAGATACCTAATTGCAGTGTGATCGATATAGACAATTATTTTTGCTCCTACTAAGTAAAAACGGAATTCGTCTAAAGCGAACACAACAGGTAAGAGTTATTTTTTTGTGGTTGTGTAATTCAATTGCGCACTATCTAAGGTTCTACTTGCATAGTAAATAGCATGAAGCTTTTGATCGTTTCTTTCTCCTAAAATAGCGCCAACGGCAAAATCACTAGCATCACAAATTATTTCAAAATGGTTCATTCCAATCAGGTGGTTGCATAATAGGCGCAGTAATCAGAGCATTTTTAAGGAGTTCGAAGGCTTTCAAACAATTCTCATCAAAAATAAATTCGGCATCTTTCATCAATAAGCTAGTTAGTGGTTTGGTAATCTTAGAGAAATCTTTAATGAATCGTCGGTAGAAATTGACATGTCCAAGAAAGCTACGAATTTCTCTAATAGTTTTCAGAGGTTGAAGAATTTCTATTATTTCTATTTTTGCTTTATCTACTTCAATTCCTCGATCAGATACAATATGTCCTAATACAATTCCTTCTCAGACCATGAAATGGCATTTTTCCCAATTCAGCACAAGATTGACTTTAAGGCATCGCTCAAGTACCAATTCTAGGTTCGATAAAAATCCTTTGAGACTTTGCCCACAAACAGAGAAATCCTCCATAAATACTTCTATTATATTGTTTATAAAGTCAGAAAAGATTGACTTCATACATCTCTGGAATGTTGCGGGACCATTACATAATCCAAATGGCACTCGTCGATAGGAAAATGTACCATAAGGACAAGTAAAAGTTGTATTTGCTTGGTCGTCAGGATGAATAGGAATTCGGAAGAATCTTGAGTATCCATCCAACAAGCAAAAATAAGAGTGTTTAGCCAATCGTTCAAGCATTTGATCTATAAATGGCAAGGGAAAATGATCTTTGTGGGTGGCTTTGTTCATCTTTCTATAGTCTATGCACATCCTTCATCCAGTATGAACATGTTTCGCAATGGATTCACCTTTCTCATTACAAACAACCATGATACCTCCCTTCTTTGGTACTGCAAGTACTGGACTGACCCAGTTGTTATCTGATATCGGGTATATAATCCCTACTTCTAATAGCTTTTGCACCTCTTTCTTGACTGCATCGGTTATGATAGGATTTATCCTTCTCTGTTGTTCTCTAGAGGTTTTACTATCATCTTCTAGCATAATGTGGTGCATGCATATGGATGGGCTTATTCCTTTTAGATATGAGAAATTATAACCCAGTGATGTCGGATACTTCCTTAAAACATGTAGCAGCTTTTTAGTTTCTATCTGTCCTAAGTCAGCATTGACTATCATTGGTCGTTCAAGTTCGGTGTCTAGGAATTCATACCTTATATTTTTGGGTAGTGTTTTTAGTTCTATAG
Source organism: Lathyrus sativus (assembly GCA_963859935.3). Taxonomy (NCBI): domain Eukaryota; kingdom Viridiplantae; phylum Streptophyta; class Magnoliopsida; order Fabales; family Fabaceae; genus Lathyrus; species Lathyrus sativus. Next base: position 213,304,231 of record OZ012736.1, on the reverse strand, counting down.
CAGGTTTCGCTAGGCTAGGCATTAGATCGGGTGTTAGTGCAAGACATTCTCTTAGATTGTAATCTGCGAATGGTATTTTCTAATCATCGTCTTCGAATATAAGAAGTGCTAGAACTTTAAGCGCATCACAGTATTCGGATGATTGCATCTCCATCTCTTTAACACATTCATTGATAACATCTAATAAGCAGCATGAATCGTCAATAGCTGGAACTTTTAGGAATTGAATCAAAATAAATTCGACTTTTTCTTTACCAACTTCAAAAGTCAGCTTTCCCTTTTTAACATCAATTATAGCTCCTGCTGTAGCTAAAAAGGGTCTACCTAAAATAATAGGTATATTAGAGTCTTCTTTTATGTCCATTATCACAAAATTGGTAGGAATGCCAAACTGACCAATGCGAACTGGCACATTCTCTAGCATACCCATGGGATATTTGACAGAACGGTCCGCAAGTTATAAAGACATCTTAGTTGGTATCAGTTCACCTAAATCGAGTTTCTTACATGTGGATAACGATATTATACTAACACTGCCTCCTAAGTTGCATATGCCATTGACTATGACGTACTTTCCTATTACACATGGTACTAAAAAACTACCTGGATCTTTCAGCTTAGGAGGCATGTTGTTTTGAATTATAGCACTACACTTAGAGGTGAGCATAATCGTTTCATTTTCCTCAAGATTTTTCCTATTTGATAAAATCTCCTTGATAAAATTTGCATATGAAGGCATTTGTGTAATAGCTTCTGTGAATGGTATAGTGACATTCAATTGTTTTAGAAGTTCTATGAATTTCTTGAGGATAAGGCACATGTAGCTTATACGGTGGTGGAGGCACATATGGTGTTTCTTTCTCTACAGCCTCTTCACTTTTATCATTATTATCATTGGTTTTTGGTCCATTTACCTCCTCAGTTCCTTTCTTAGAATTTTGGTACATGGATGCATTTTTGAGTCTCGGATCAACTGGTCCATCATGCTCAGTTCCGCTTTGCAATGTGACAACATTAGCATGTCCTTTCAGGTTTGGTTGAGGTTGGCCAGGAAATGCTCCAGTCGGGGCTGCTATGGTTGGTTGTTATTTTTGGGCTACTTGAGAAATTTGGGTTTCTAGCATTTTGTTGTGAGTAGCCATAGCGTCAAGATTACTCGTCATTTGTTTCATCAGTTCGCTCGCATGAGCGTTTTGATTTGCAAATTCTTTGTTTTGTTGAACTTGAACGTTTATGATGTCTTCCATCATGATCTCCAGATTTGACTTTCTAGGTACTTGTGGAGTTGATGATCCTCCTTTCTGATAACCAGGTGGAATAGCAGGTGCTGGACTTGGTGGATGCAAAGCATTGTTGTTTTTATATGAAAATTTTTGATGATTTTTGAGTTAATGCGTCCACTTTAGCATTTATGTGGTCTATGGCATTAACTTCGTGCATTCTTCCTTTCGGAGTTGGTATTTCGGTAGCAACGCGTTATCCTCCCCATTGGAAGTGGTTTTTAGCCATGTTCCCTATGAGTTTAACGACTTCTTCATATGATTTATCTATTAAAGCACCACCTGCAGCAGCGCTTAAGTTCATTTTGGTGTTGTACAATAGACCATTGTAGAAAGTATGGATTATCAACCATTGCTCGAGTCTGTGATGCAGGTAAAGCCTCATCAATTCCTTGTATCTTTCCCATGAATTGAAAAGAGATTCGTTGTCTTTTTGCTTAAATCCATTAATTTGGGCTCTCAGCATAGCTGTTTTTCTTGGCGGAAAATATTGGGTTAGAAAAACTATCTTCAATTCGTCCCATGTCGTGACAAAATTTAAAGGTAGAGACTGGAGCCAAGCTCTAGCTCAATCTCTTAAAGAAAATGGGAATACACATAGTCTAATATCTTCTTGACTAACACCATTCGCTTTTACAATGTCGGCATATTGCACAAAAACTGATAAACGTAAGTTTGGGTCATCCGTAGGACTTCTTGAAAATTGATTTTGTTGAACGGCTTGTAACAACGAAGGTTTCAACTCGAAATTATTTCGATTGATGGTTGGGGCAGCAATACTGCTGTGACGTTCATCTTGCGATGGAACAACGAAATCCGTCAAGGGACGGGTTTGAGGTCCTTCGGCCATGATTTGTTCTGGCTCGATTTCGGTTTCCGAATCTGAGTAAAGCACGATAGGATCTGGAAGGTTATATTCAATATAGAATTTGTCTATTTGGCGTCTTAAGTTAATAAAGCACTCGATTTCGTTAATTGGTTGCTCTGACTCTTCGCCTTGTGAGCGAGTGCTTGGCATACAATCGACAAATTATAGGAAAATAATAAAAAGAAAATGTTGCCTTAGTCTATACTACGGAACAAAAGATTCACAATATTGACTAAATCTGTTCCCGGCAACGGCGCCAAAAAATTTGATCGTGTCGATACTGACGGATAAATCTGCAAGTATACAGCTCATCGTATAGTCTTAAAAAGGTTGTCGAACCCACAGGGTAAGATAATCAAACTAATGTTATCTAAGATTGTTGTGAAAAGCTAAGGCTTGAGTTAAATAGGAGTAAACACTAATTATAGGCTTGAAATCTAAGATCTGAAAATAATACTAAAACGAGCCCGAAATATTATTTCTGCACCTAAGGGACCTTGTAGATAAAGGGTATTATTCATGTCTACACGCCTATTCCATAGTGTTGCACCCCAAAATTTGCCCAACTTTTCTTTACCTAGCTTATGTTTCATTTCATTCACATTAGCATTATCATTTGCATTTCATTGACATGTATGCAAGAGATCAAGGGGTATGACTACCAATCAAGAGCTACACAAGACTATGGAGCTATCTAAGAAGGTTATTCAAGTGTTCAAGGGTTGATATCATTGTCAGAGAAGTTAAAAGAGCCTCAGAGAGAGTGGTTGAAACCAAGAGTGTGTGTCTCCTAACTTGAGAGTTGTGGAAAGCCATAAGATGATTCTGAAGCCATGAAGTTGGACTTGAGGTCTTGAGAGAGCTCATGAGAAATGTTGAAGTTCATGTGGGAGCTCAGACAAGTCCTTATGCAAGACTAAGAAGCCTCAGCTATGATTGGTGCAGCTAGGGTTTGACTGGGTCAACCCTAAGTCAACGGAGGATTTGAAGAAGGTTGAGACTTAATTCAAGATCCATGTGACCATGTATAGATACATTGAGATTTTCCAAGGATGATTCCAAGGTCATCTCGTCATGATTGAAGAGTTTGAGAAGTTTCAGGCTAGGGTTTTTAAGGCTTGACAGTGTAAAATCACCTAGCTTGACCCCTGACTTCAAGACTATTTAACTAAATATAGCATGTTCATCTCATCTTGACCCCAACATGATTGTTTTAGGGCATGATATTAGCTTTAATTTGAGTACTAGAAGTCCTTGATAGGGTTTATAGAACTCACGTTATGATCCAGACAAGTTACAAGTCATCTGAGGCATGTGAATTTGGAGCTTGAAAGTTACCCAACTTGCAGGACAGTTTTGCCCTAGAAAGATGATTCATATGACCTTTTGGTCAACATTAATGTTGTTCCTTATTCTCTTACCTTTCTAAATAGTGCTAGAAGTCCATGATTGGATTTATAGAACTCATGTTATGGCTTTGACAAGTCAAGGGTATTTTGGGTATTTGGACATTACAGGTCATTTTGAATTATGTGTCCATTTCACTATCTTGCAAGCTTCAAATGGAGTTTTGTTCAACTTGAAAGTTGCTCAAAATGATGTTTTTAGTTTAACCAAGTATCAATGGTCCATGGATATGGATTAGAACAAGCATTGGTTGAAGAAAATTCAAAAAAATACCATTTTAATGAATTAAAAGGGAAAAATTCAAAACAATTGATAATTGAATCATTTCAAGCCAAATTTGTGCTCATTTTGATTGGAATTGATATTCTAAACACTTTTTCATTATTATAATTATGAGTTGATACTCATTTCATGACATTTTGGTGGATTACTTCATGATGAAGTTACAAATCAAACGCACCTCTTTGGTTGAAATCAAAGGAGAAACACCATCCAATTACACTCCACAACTATCAAGCAAGTGAATTGAAGTGAATTGAGAGCCAAAGCAAGGAAAACTCGTGCACACCATGAGTGGATTTTTGAGAAAAAGTTGAAACTTGGAAATCACAAATTGGGCCTTGATTGGGCCTCCAAAGGTGTCAAACAGATTATAAATTGATTTTAGATCATTCCCAGAAGCTTCTAGTGCCAATTTCTATTGAGAATCAGTTAGAGCAAGTGTGTGAAGAAGCTTGAAACTTGGTTTTCGAATTTTGAGATTGAGAGAGTTTCAGAAGGAATTGGACTTCAAGAATTGTTCATCATCATCCATTGAAGGAATCTGCACCTTTTGCAAGCAAGTGGAGCTCTAGAATTCACCATATTCGAAGCTTTGCATCAGGTTCTTCCTCTCAAATTTCCTCTTAAATTATGTGAATTTAAAGCTCTAGATACATGCGTTTAAGTTAGTATTGGAACATAGATGGATTCTGTATAGGTTTTATGATGAATCGTGAGAGTTTGTGATATGGTGTTCCAAGTTGTTGTTCGTGTTTCTCTCTAAATAATAGTTAAAAATGAAAACAGACTGTGGATTAGTGATCTAGGGAGAGAGACGAGTAAATTGATGTAAAGAATTGCAGGTTTCGTTGAGGTTGGGGTTGTGGTGTCGTTCCCGTCGCAAGTTAGGGGATGACCGGCGCTAGGCCGGCCACCATGGGAAATTGCAGAACCACCGTGTTTTTTTCCCTCCGTTTTAGTGTTTAAAAACTCAGATCAAGTCGTGTCCGTTGGATCTCATTAGATGGTGGACTTTGTATGATAATCTCATGGCCAAGGCACGTCCACGTGTAGCTCCCACTCATCCACTTTTCCCCTTTAATGAAACGCAGAGTTTCATAAGGTGAAACTCTGGGCTTTGATTCAAATACTATCCCCACCCCTCACTAGTTAGGCCCAATCAATTAATACATGATAATGTCACTCTCTGCTCCCCCTGGTCTGTTTCATTTAGGAATAAAAAAGCTAAGTTTTTAATCTGGCTGGGCCCATTCCCCCAGCGCTGTTCGCACCCCACCTTGTTGGGCCCAAGCGAAATAACACATGGACTAGTTGCTGAGCGCACCTCCCTCCATTTATTTCTTTTACTTCTTTTTCTTTATTTTTGTTTTAATGCTTGTTTGTTATTAATTTATAAAAAATAATAAATGTTGTTAATAATTCCTAAAAAAATATGTGGATATAGTTTGGAATGTCTAGAATATTTCCATGTTTTTTATTTTAATTTTCCATTTCTTTTGCAATTAATTTCATATTTTCTATTGTAGTATGTTTTTAATAATGGGATGATTGTATGCTGAGCTTGTTGATTTTATTTCTCATTCATGCTATGGAATTAAGACTTAAAATGTTGTGTGCTGGTTATACACATGTTGATGATGTTATGTGATTTTTGCTATGATTTTTAGATGATTCTAAATAGGATTTTAGGGTAGTTGTTTAGGAGTGTTCATTGTTGGATCCCTTTAGTGTACCCTTGAGGTTTTAGATTTAATTTGAGCCTTTTGATTTAGGTTTGACCCCTGATTTTTGGACCATAGCATGTTGATTCATGTAGGATAGTGTAGTATTTTCCTTGGAATTTTTAGGAATGATTTTCTATTAAGTTCCCATTTCACAAATTAGCCTTAGTTTAGGTGATTCTAACTAGGTTAAGTGTATAGATTAGGCTTGTAAATGACCTTTAGATGATTCTAGGTCCCATTTCCTTTCTTGATAGATTGGTAAGTAGATAGAGGCCTCCTTTAGAACCCTTGAATCTTTAGGATAGATGTCCTTAGAAGCTCAAATAGGTGGATGATTCTTCCTATAGGGGTAATTTCCTCTTCAATTTTTCCTTGCTTGATTGGAATCCCCCTTGTGAGCATGTTTCCTCCTGTGGAGGAATACATTGCACTATCATAAAGGGGTCGAGTCCATGAAAGCTCCCTCTCTCTCTAAGGAAGTGGAGTTGGTTGAGTGTCTGTGGTAAGCTCCTGTGGAACTTACCCTGCTTCTCAACTCCATTCTCCTAAATTTCTCACATTCATTTCCTTTTAGGAAACTTCTTGAGGTAGCATAGTCTCTCCTGTGGGGGCAATGTTGCAAATCTGTTGAAGGAGCCAAACCCTTAGTCTTCCCCCAAATCTCTTAGTTGGTTGAGTGCCTGGGATAAGTTCCTGTGGACCTTACCCTGGCCTCCCAACACCCAATTTCTTTCCTAAGGATAGAAGCCTTGTATGATTACTTGTGGAATGAATCCATTATTTTTCATAAGTCCTTTTCCTCATTCATTGATTGAGTGGTGTGTTGCATTAGGATAATGCATGTTTAGGATAATTTAAGTATAAATGCATGACTGCATTAAGAGGTTGAGTGGGTTTCCCTCTGCTTGTTTGCATTAAGGGTTGAGGTGATCCTCCCCTTGCTTGTGTGTTGTTTTTTCATTTTTCTAATTGACGTATTTGCATAATAGAGGTTGAGTGAGCTCCCTCTGCTTGTCTGTTTTGACTGTTTTTCTTTTGCTTGATTGCTAAGAGGTTGAGTGAGTCTCCCTCTGCTTGTATTGTTGCATTGCATGTGCATCTTTACTGTTTATTGTTTATCTGTTTAAGCTGATGCTTTATCTGTTTCCGTATACCATTAACATGATCCCCTAGGAATCTCACTTCCTTTGATAAGGAAGTGATGATTAGAACTTTAGGTTGAAACCTATGCATGATAACTTCTAGGAGATACCTGTTTCAAACCTCAACCATAGGATGAATCCTTGGCATGACAACATTAGGACTTGATAGTCTCCTTATAGAGTTCATTCTCTTCTCATCTCAAAACAAACAGTAAAAAACATAATAAAGGCAAGTTAGTATAAGCGCGTTTCGAGCCTTAAGCTACTTGGGAAATGATAATTGAGCGGTCTCCTCTCAATCATCTAGGATGTTTAGTATATTTCCTTTGGACGCTATACGACGCATTCGCTCCTAGGTCATAGTCTCTTGTGCTGTACAAACTACAAACAACCATAAAAAACAGTTCTTCCGTAAAAGACAAAAAACAAACTTCAAACCTTTTTTCCTCGTGGGCCCATAATTCAAAGGAAGCTTTTCTGAAGAAAAGAGTGTCGTTAACTCCCAGTTCTACCGCAAACGGTAACGCCTAAGTCTCTAAGGGTCGAGCTGCATACACAAAACTGCTGGAACTGTCTGTTAACCCTACTCGAAAAATAGATGAATCTGAATCCTCGTAATCTGTATTATCGCAAACTACGTAAGCTCTGATCTCTCATATCTGTTGAGAGTACGTAGGCACAATACTGATGTATTCGCAAGCCACCTTCCCCGTAACCCGTAGTTAGGCGAACTACGTTGACTTTGATTTCTCATTCTCTGATGAGAATACGTAGGCATAAAGTGCGACGCTTTGCCGAGTCATTTTCTTTTCTTCTCAGACTGGCCTTGATAGGTAGATAGTAAAACCAACCTGTCAGATAAACACAACAAGCTTGGATCCCATCGAGTACGATGGGTGTGAGGGGTGCTAATACCTTCCCCTTGCGTAATCGACTCCCGAGTCCAGACATTGGTTGCGATGACCTTGTCTTTTACCTTTTCGTCATGTTTTTCCGATCGTTTCCTTTCCCATTATGAGGGATAAATAACGAAAGGTGGTGACTCTTCTGTCTTTGCCGGCACCTTATTTTCGTGGTAGCGACACATAGGATATACCGACTTAAAGGCTCCGTCTCACGCTCTCGCTGTCTTAACTAGGTCGTACTTCTTAATCCCAAGATTTTTCTCTCGCTCCCCCGGTAACTAAGAATTACTCTTTGAAAGCTAATAATATCTTAATCAACATCTAAAGCACTCTCGCTGTATTTAGATATTGATGCCTAATTTCCACTATCTGACTCACTCTTCACACTCTTGCGGATCTCGGATTAAACCTTTATTTGCTTCTCACTCTCATGACGAAACAATGTTAAATAACCTCTCACTCTCGGGACAAAGCTACTTGAATTATACATAGAAATTACAACTGAAATGACATTCATTACAATTTTGTAGTCACTATAACTACAGAGTCCCGCTGGTTACGAAGGTCCTTATAAGACGGTCTCTAATTAATTTAGCCGGACATAATGAATTCTAATCCTAACATGTTAACAATTCTGAAAATTACAACATACATATTGCGTTGATTTTTAGAAAATATTAGTTTTTGGTTTTTATGAAAATAAGTTAAATCTCAGAAACGTAGAAATAAAATGCAGCAAAAACAGAGAAAACAAGAACCTGTAAATTGCAATAGACTAAACAAAAAACAAGCTTTTATTAACCTTCAATCCAAGTATAGAGCAGCGCAACGAAAGATAAAGTACAAAGCTCCAACAATTCCTCGGTGTGAGCAATTAGTGCTTTGGAAAGTAAATATGCGGGTTAAAGGTGTAAAGAGAGTTCGACAGCGCTTCCGCACGGGTTGGATCTGTCTGAAACATCCTCCAAGGGGTCTAAATCGAATTCTGAACTTGAAGGGAAAAGAAAATCGCTAGCAACTGCTCAAAGCCTGAATTCTGCAGTTAAAACTGCTCCTATGAACTGCACGGAGGTCACCGTGGTGCCCATGGCGAGCGCCATGGTCTCTAAGGGCAGATGGCGAACGCCATTTGGAGGTGTCGAGCGCCATATCAAAAAGGGTGGCAAAATTTGCTGATTTTTGCTGGATTTTTCTTCTCTTTCACTTCTTTTACGATTCTTCTAGAATCTCGACGGGAACATCTGCCAATCTAAAAATAGAGTAAGAACACAGTAAAATGCAAAAGACTCGATAAAAATTCAGACCTAAAATGCGCAAAATGAGCCTAAAATTATGATACAAAATCATGTCATCAAATCTTAGGGGTAAAAAATTAGGGTATGACACTGACATCATCAGTACCCAGGTTGACGAGTTCCGCTAGCTCTTTGTATAACTGAATCTCTATCTGCTCGTGCTCAGGGATCCTTCCTAGTTCAGCCGATAATTCACAATCTTCCTCACCATCTTCTTCGGCTTGGTTGATTGGAATCCCAGAGCTACAATGGATGTTTTCCATGTTGTTATCAATGCATTTATTTCTGCATCTTTATAAATTTTGATTAGAATGAGCTATTTAAAATGTAAAAATAAAATAAACCTTTTCCATTTGTTATTTGTGAATTTTTTATTTATTTATTGATCACATAATACATCAAAAGTTGAAGGCCCTTTACAAGCTATCCTCTTGTCTCGGGCGAGGACGAGGGATCAGGAAAGTAAAATGCATTACATGTTCACAGGAAAGACCGTGGGGACCATGATAGATGTCCAATTGTTGAGCTTGAAACCCGGCGGACACTTACGTACAAATCTTGTACTCTGGTTGCTAGGACCAGCATCATCAATGACAACTACGATTTCTCCCTTCTGGAAACCAGCACTGTTGAACTTGATCATATTGCACTTCTTTTGACCATGCACCCATATTTTTTGATCAGGATGATAACCTAGTTCAAAACGATCATGCTTCTCTAACACATCCAACACATGCCCCCAACCAGGAAGGGCGCCTTTCTCAAGAGTTTCTCTTGCACTCTTGGAAAATGACATGGTCATTTCTAGTGATCTACTCTGGTTGATAGAAGCGGAGCTGACATCTTCAAATTACAGACATTACAATGGCATCTCAGCTATGCCTTCACCAGTCTCGACAAATCGGAAGGATGATAACTCGCTTACTAGCAAATCTTCTTCACCACATACATTAACCAATTGGTTGTCATACATGAATTTGAGCTTCTGATGCAATGTAGAGGTAACTTCCCCAGCGACATGGATCCAGGGTCTACCCGATAAGCAACTATATGCAGGATTGATATCCGTTACTTAAAAAGTAATGGTGAGCAAATGCGGTCAGATCTTAATGGGAAAATCTACCTTACTGATAACATAACTTTTTGAACCTTCAAAGGCTTTCACAATTAAAGCTCTAGCCCTTATCTCGCTCCCTTCTACCGCTAATTAAATCAACATGCCCTAAGGCATCACGTTGAGTGAAGAACTCGTATCCATAAAGAGACGAGATAGCAAGGTATCCATACAAGTCACTGAGGAATTTAGAGCTCCGTAGTTCATGAAATCAGGGAAGAGAGGGAGAAAAGAAGATGAAGATTGGAAGACGGCAAAGAAAAGGTAAAAAAGGTAGCTCGCCAAGATCTTGCGATCTCGTGCCTATGTACCGTCACAGTGCAATAAGGAAGTCATAGCTCCGTAGTTCGGGGAACCAAGACGGAGAAAGAAAGGGAAATGGTGTCAAAACCAAGAGCGAAAAGAAAAGGAATGCCAGCGACTTCACTAGGGATGAAAGCAAAGGAATGGTGTAAAAACTAAGAGAATATGGAAGCAAAGATGTTGAATTGACACATGGTAAGAACCACTGGGGATTCGGTGTTTTAACTGGCAGGCAATGGTTAACCAAAGAAAAAGAGAATGTGACCCTGACGGGTGTTGCTGTTAGAATCGTGATATCAAGCTATTGATTAACTTGAGTCTTAATTTATTAAATTCACAACCGGACTTTGGTTTATCCAAAGGAAAGGTTAAAGAAAGAAAAACCTTTTACTCGGTGTAACAACAACGCTAAGAGATTCGGGGATCGGGGGTTGGTTATGCTTAGGGTAGGTATTTCATATCCTAAACATCTGTAGTACTCTACAGGAACCTTTTGTATGCGTGTATGATAAGCTTGACATGGTGGTGTTGTATCTTGGGTTAAGGTTAGGGTAAAAGTTTAGGTAAAGACCTAGGGATAGTTCTAAGTTTTTTCATAAAGATATTGCATCTTCTGCCTACGTATCCTAACTAGAATAGAATCAGAGTAATCGTAGTTCACCTCACGGAGGGTGGATGAACACTTGATCGTGATCAAGGTTCAAAGGGGAACAAACATGATAATGCTTGTGTAGAGTTTAACAAAAGGTCTCTAGATCAAGGTAAAACACTCAAGTAGATTGACTTCGACAAAAGCCAAGAGGGGAGTAAGTAATCATGACAATGATTCTTACATAGAGTTTAACAACCTCTATCTTAAAGTTCTAATTGACGGATACTCCTATCAAGGGGTAGGTCTTTTATACTTAAAGCAAAGTCTAATAGATCTAGGTTCTAACTTAGCTAAGTTAAAGGACCTAGTGACTTAACCAAGTCAATGGGGTGGATAATGAGCTATCTATAACAATGAAGTCGATAGAGAGACTTTCCTTTGGAATAGGGGAATGATAAGGTAACAGGATGAAACTTTTCTTTGGGGAAAACTTAACAAAGTTTAAGCAGATGTAAATATTCATTCAAACATGATAAAGACATGGTAACAATCAAAGAAGATTAGGGCAATCATGTAACAACATGAAACAAACAGGGTAACAACATAACTTAATGAGAACTAACAAGTTCCATCATTGAGAAATCAATCTTTGACAAAGATGAAGATAAACAAGAATCATCAATTAAAAAATTGAAACATCAACAAGCATGGTAACAACCAAATTTTAGCATTTAACATGACAATGTTAAAAAGGTCATAAAGGTAGCAACCAATAATATCAATCATGGAACATGTATAATAACAACAAGTTCAACAAATGGTAAACAAACAAAATTCATACATACAAGTTGCAACTTGAATAAATCATGGTTCATGAATCAATCAAATACAACTGTCACAACATTCAATCATATTTAAGGCATACTGGTGACAATCAATCATGGATAAACAAGAAGAGTGACAATAGTTCAAGCATCGATTCAAACTTTATACAAGGAAAGATAAACAAGGTTCATGATAGAATTAAAAAAAAAAGATCAATCCTAAACATATTATGGTTCTAAAAAGACACATAAGCAAGTAGGGTAAAGGTATGGTATTATGCTTAAGAAGTTACAACATCAAGAAACATATCACAAGTCACACAAAAGTTTCACGACATAACTTTCATATTCATGCATTTACAAACATAAGAACAAACATGGTAAAGAAAATTACCAAGTTCTTTCAAACACACAAGCATGTTTATCATTCAAAAATGATTCATACAAGATCAATCATACAAGAAAAATCAAGTACTAGGTCAAGGAAATTCATGAAAACAAGTGAAAACCCTAAAAAGGGTCATGTCTTTCAAGTGGACCAAAGTATTTCAAAAATAATAATTCTTGAATTCTTTCCTCACTTATTGAAAAATAGACATGTCAAAGACAATTTTGCAAAAAGAATGGTACAAAAATGATGAAAATAAAGAAAGTTAGGATTGAATCAATTTGCAAAGAAAAAACAAGAAAAATAAGTGATAAAAAAGTAGGAAATGCCTTCCATAAGGATTTAAACCACGCATCCTCACTTTCAGGTTAAAACCAATACCAAACCAACTAAAGTACAGATTTTTGAAGTTAATGGAAGAAAATGAAAATAAGTTACAACGCACATAAATTGGAAAAAGGACAAAAAGAGTTGATCAGCCAGGATTGAACTCAAGTTTTGGCAAGGCAAATCTTAATGAAATCTCATGAAACAAAAATCAAACTTGTGTGAAATCTCACAAGGAACACAGTGGTAGCCTTGGTGTGCTCTAAAAGTGGACCCATTTTAAAACACGAAGGCAATCAGCAAAATGACACAAAAATGCAATTTCAAAAGTGTAGGTTCATTCAGACATGATACACCATAAGTAAGGCTTCAAACACATTTGAAACAACATATACATGATGTTTACAAACATCCAACACTCATACAAGATCTGAGGAAAAATATTGCATATATAAGTGAGGTTTTCAAACACATTAGCCAGCAGAAACCTTATAACAGTCATAAGCACATAAGTTCTAAAGTCAATCAAGGTTCAAACATACTTCAAATAACATACAAATGATTTTTTTGGACATACAACACTTAGCCTTAGACAGAGTCTACATATTGCATATGGAAATGAGTCATTTAAGTGTAAGCAAGGAAAACTGTGACAGTTACAAACACACAAACTCAACATCATAACAAGGTTAATACATGACCTCAAATAGATTCTAAGCACATCCAAACTCAGTGTATATCAAAAAAAGGCATGATGCTAAGCAAGCTTCTTCTACGAGAATTCCAGTTTAATGAAGACGGTTTGAGCAGCCTCAAGATACCTCAAGTGAACTATTCATATGATCCAAGCTCCTTCCAAGTAACTATTTTAGCAGCAAGATTACTTTGGCTAGTAAAACCCAAGAGTTTCTAAGGGAAAACCTCTAAAATAGGTTACAGAAGTGTGATAGGTGTTTGGACAACACAAACAACTTGTATCTGAAGTGTTTGAAGGTTTAGAACATCCAGAAATGTAGTAGACAAAGTTCTAGCTTCCAAAGTGCAAAAAGTCAAAAAAGCTTGGTTTGATAGTTGACTTTTTGGAGGAGGAATTTTCTGGTGAAAGCTGGTCAACACAGTTTTTGGGCACGAAGGGCAAAACTCAGAATTTGCAAGAAGGTTGGGAATGGAGGAATGAGAGAGTTTTAGCTTGATTTATTTCTTACTCTAGTGTCTTTGATATGAAAGTGATGTTATATTTATAGGCAAAGTGAAGGAGCAAGTGGCATGGCCAGTTCATACTTTTTACAAAATCTTTGCATTTTAGGGGGGAAAGTGAGCAAGATTAATCTTGTGATTTGTTTCTGATTGCTGCACAAGTTTTCAATGTATCCTAGCATCAATACAGTACAGATGATGTGAGGTGAAAAGAAGAGTGAACTAATGTGGTAGCTAGGTTGCAACAGGTTTTGGGCCAAAAGTTTCTCTTTCATAAGTACTTAGTTGTACATTCTTTGATTAAACAAATCCAAAGTCCAAAAATCTGGTTTTGCTTGTTGGTACCTTCTTGTATTGTCATGAATAAACTCTCTAAAAATCATATAACAAGCTAACTAAGTAGTTAGAGGGGTCTTGGTTGGTTCATTCATCCATTCGCAAGAAAATGCTCAATTTGCTTCCTTCGATTCTCCCTAACCATAACGGCTGACAAAATGCTCTTGTACTTTTTGGAAAGCCTCAAATATGATCTAAAAGTTTCATGTTTACTTGAAGTTCAAATTCAAGGTGGAACTATGCCAAAAATCTCCTTGAAGTTGGTTTCAAATGATGTCGGGAACATAGTTGGCTTCAATTTTGGGTCAACACCCTGTTGGTCAAAAGGGTTGACTTTTCAGTCAGACGAACCGAACGATCGAAAACCTCTGAATCGATTGTCGGTATTCTGGGTTCCCTGAGGCCTTGAAACTTCTTGTGTAGACTTCTTTGGGTCATATGAGCCTCATGGGCCATGATTCAAGCTTTGGAATATCTTTTAGGTTAAAATTCAAACTACAGTTAACTTTTCCAATCAAAAACCCTAATTAGGGTTCTTATACTGCATTGTTCTTCTTTCTTGGGTGACAACCTCAAGTTGGATTCATTCTTGATCCAATGTGATATCCTTGATGAAATGAAGACTTGATATATGGAGGATCAATCCAAAACTTTGACTGATCAATCCCATGAAGCCCTGATTTCTGACTGTGTGAAACCCTAATTCATCTGTATCTTGACAAAGATCAAACTTAAAATAAGTTATGGTTAGATAAACAATGTTGATGCTCCTATAATGATGATGTGATCTAGGGTTCAAAATTTGGGGTATAACAACGGGGAAGAAGGAGAAATGGTGTTTAACCGATGGATGGTTATTAACCAGAAGAAAAGGTGTTTAACCAAGAAGTGTTTGACTCTCTGGGTAATTCAGTATGTTATCTGACCGATAGCGGTTAACCGAAAAGAGTTAAGACAAAATTGGTTTTAACAAACAGAAAGTTATCAACCAAGAGGATGGGTGTAGAACCAAGCCAAGGTTGTGACCTAAGAAGACGGGTGTGAAACCAAGCAAAGGTTGTGACCCAAAGAGGTTCGGTACACTAACTGACGAAAAGAAGGTTACTAACTCATAAGGGCATTGGTTTTAACTAACGTGCTGTGATTAACCAAAGTACGAGTGATGAACCAAGAGAAGGTGATTAACCCAAGAAAAACTTAGTATGTTAATAGATGGAATGTGATTAATTGAGGAACGGGTGATGAACCAAGAGAAGTTAATTAGCCCATGAGAAACTAAGTATGTTAATAGACAGACAGTGGTTAATTGAGGAACGGGTGATGAACCAAGAGAAAGTGAATAACCTAAGGAAGGATATTGGTTTTAATAGACAGATTATGATTAACCAAAGAAACGAGTGGATGC
This sequence comes from Lathyrus sativus, assembly GCA_963859935.3. NCBI lineage: Eukaryota > Viridiplantae > Streptophyta > Magnoliopsida > Fabales > Fabaceae > Lathyrus > Lathyrus sativus. The sequence goes on along the minus strand of OZ012736.1, from coordinate 213,288,842 downwards.
GACTCATCTGGGGAACCAATGAACAATGATTAACCAAAAGAGAGGGTGTTAGACCAAGAGAAGGTTATAAACCCAAAATAAACTCAGTATGTTAACAGACGAACTGTGGTTAACTGAGGGAAGAAAGACATTGATCTTGAACCAAGAAAAATTGTGATTGATCAAAGGAAAGATTGGAAAGGTAGAAGCGATCAAGAATCGACTCGGCTGAGGATCGGGAGACAATACAGTTTGGAGATAAATACGATCATTCCAGGAACAGGGTCATTCGTCCCCTACCCAAAGTAACCATAATGAGTGTAAGACATCTCCACTCTCATCCCTTCTCTAGCACCAAAGTATAGCGCGAAAAATTGAAACTGACAGAGTAACAACGCAATTTGTACAGTGCTTCAACGCATTGTGCAGATGTCTAACTCAAATAGGATCAAGAAAGAATGGCTCTAAAGATATCCTAAAGAAGAGAGCGGGGAAAGATTAATCAATCGAAACGAGGTTTCGATCATTCAATCAAAGGGAAAGAACATGCCAACAATCTTTCAAACGAGTCGAAGGATCATCAAAGCGAACGTGTAAAGTAATGATCGTATAAGCTTAAACTTTCTCAATGAAGAACAAATCTAATGCATCACATTGAAATTGCTAAGCATTAATAAAGACAAGTTAGCATGCATAACTAATCATAATCATGTCAACACACAAACAAAAGTTGTGCAAAAAATTATTTGAATATGTGATCAATTTGCAAAATTAATCGAGAAGAATTATGAAATTAATTGAGCAAAATCTAAATTCAATTTATTCTTCCCTAAAATAACAACATTAACACCAATATGATCAAGTATGGGGAAGTAAATGGATAAAGCATGCAAACAACCCCAAACAGCAGCAGTTTAGGAAAAAATCGCAGCCGAAACCGGTTACTATAAATGCTATAACCGGTTACGAAGGCCAAAACAATCTTCCCAGGGGCACAGGAAGGTGGCGTAATCGATTACGCCAAATACCAAAACAAGTTACACGCGCGAAAACAGCAAAAAAAGCAAAATCTAAAAGCACTTTTTTCAGAGCCACTTTTTCATGCAATCTAAAGGTAATATGGAATAAAAGTAGATGCAAAATTCATGTTAATTCATAGAAATTGAAAGCTAAAAGAATTGATCATCCAAAGCAAGAAACCAAGCAACAATATCACTTAAGAGCTACATCGCGAAATCAATTGGAAATAGTGAACTAAGAAGAAATTTACCAACCTACAAGGTTGATGCTTTCCTAGGTAATTATTGAGCAAAAATGTGATGCGAAGAAGAAAAGAAAACTAGAGAATTACAAGATCCATATCAAATTGTAGCAAGAAAACCAAAGAAAACGTGATAAATGCTTCAAATATGAAGTTACATTGAAACTCTTGCAATGATTAATTTCCAACACTTGAATTGAAGTAGAAGTTGATGTAGTTGCAGAAATCCAAAAAGAAATGTAGTGAACTGGAGGTCAAATTTCGGGTTACGACACCATGTACAGCAAATTAATCATTGTAAAAGGGGAGGTCAAATTTCGGGGTTATGACACCATGTATAGCAAATGGGAGCATCCCATGCCAGTCTTCATATGTGACAACCATATTTTGAATGATCTTTTTGAAATTTTTGTTAGCAGCCTCTACAACACCATTCGTCTTCGGCCTATATGGGGAAGAGTTATGATGTTCAATTTTGAACTCCTCACATAACTCCTTCATCATTTTGTTATTCATGTTTAACCTATTATCTATGATGATATTACTTGGGATCCCATAGCAGCAGATAAGATGGTTTTTGATAAACTTGACGACCACTTGTTTGGTATCTTTTGCATATGAAGCAAACTTTACCCACTTGGTAAAGTAATCAATTGCCACCAAAATGAAATGATGTCCATTTGAAGCTTTCGGCTCTATCATACCAATCATACCAATTCCCCACATAGGAGAACAAATGACATTAAGAAGAGTTGGAGGTACATGAATCATGTCATCATAAATCTGATACTTGTGGCATTTCTTTGTAAAATTGCAGCAATCAGACTCCATTGTCATCCAATAGTAGCTTGCTCTTTGTAATTTCTTTGCCATTGCATTTACATTGGCAAGGATTCCAAAGGATCCTTCATGAATCTTTGTCATTAACATATCTACTTCTTGTTTGTCTACACAACTAAGTAAGACCATGTCAAAGTTTTTCTTATATAACACATCATTTTTCAAAAAGAAGTTACCAACCAATCTTCTCAATGTCTTCTTGTCTTTGTTTGATGCCTCACGCGGGTACTTTTGTCTTCGAAGAAAGCATGCAATGTCATAGTACCAAGGTTTATCATCATCCACAACCTCTTCCACTGCAAATACATATGTTGGTCTATCGAGACGTATAACATCAATCTTGGGAATATCATTCCAACGGTTCACCATAATCATGGAATCCAATGTTGCTAGAGCATCTACAATTCAGTTCTCATCACAGAAAACATGATAAAATTCAACTTTGTTGAAGAAAGGAAATAACCTCCTTGCATAATGTCTATAAGAAATTAAGCTAGTTTGGCGAGTTTCCCATTCTCCCTTGATTTGGTTGATCACTAAAGCAGAGTCCCCATACACATCCAAATTCTTTATCCTTAACTTGATAGCCTCTTCAAGGCCCATGATACATGCTTCATATCTAGCCATATTGTTGGTACATTCAAATGTTAACCTAGCGCTAATTGGGATATGGGGACCGTGGGGGATCACAATTATTGCCCCAATTCCGTTTCCATAAGTATTAACAACTCCATCGAATATTAAACCCCATCAGGATCCTGACTAAGGCCCTTCGTCAGGTAATGGCTCTTCACAATATTTCACTTTCATATACATCACGTCCACGTTTGGGAAATCAAATTTGACATATTGATAGTCCTCAATTTCCTGATTTGCCAAGTGATCAGTGTTGCACCCCAAAATTTGCCTACCCTTTTTCTTTACCTAGATTGTGTTTCATTGCATTCATATTAGCATTATCATTTGCATTGCATTGACATGTGTGCAGGCGATCAAGAGGTATGACTACCAACAAAGGGCTACCCAAGTTTATGAAGTTATCTAAGAGTCTTTATTCAGGTATCCAAGGGTTGATATCCTCATCAGAGAAGTCAAAGTTCCTCAGAGGGAGGGTTGGACACAAGAATGCATATCTCCTAACTTGAAGGTTATGGGAAGTCATCTGATGATGTTAAATTCATATATATGGACCTAGAGCCTTGAGAAAGCTCATGAGAAGTATTGAAAGTCATTTTGAAGCCTAGACAGGTCATCATGTGAAGGATATGAAGCTACTACCAAGATTGGTGCAACTAGGGTTTCATCTGGTCAACCCTAGGTCAACAGATGATTTGAAGAAGGTTGAGACCTAATTTCAAGGCCATGTGACTATGGATTGATGTATTAACTACAACCCAGCCTTGTTGATAAGACAGTTCGGGTACGCCTTGAGAGGTCCACTGAAGGATGAGGAGGTGCAGGAATCGTTGTACCTCAACGGGTTGCTTGATAGTGACATGCTGACCAAGCTGGAGCATGCTTGGAGTAACATCCACAAACGAGGAAAGACACTATTGGGTAAGAGCAACAACCAGACTTATGAGTCTTATCGGGGTTGGGTTCAGGCTAGAGCAAAACAGTCTTTGATGCCATTTCCTCCAGTGGCTGCTCCAGCTCCCCTCATGAATGAGAAGCCTACCACTGTGGACATCCAGAAGTATGAGCAGGTAGTGGCTGAAAAGGAAGAGTTGAAGAAGGCCAACGAGGAGTTGGAAAAAGAACTTGTTCAGCTTAGAAGCGAAAGGAACGAAGCCGTCTATTCCTTCAAAAAACAGACTGAGCTGGTGAACCGGCTAGGCACAGACTTGACCAAACAGAGGGCTGAGCGTGAATGTTTAGGTTTGGATTTCAAAGCTGTTAACACTGTGCTTACCACTAAAAAGCGAGACTTGGATAGGGCGTATCTGAGGATATCCAAATTCGAGACATTACGGAACAATAGCCTGACCAACCACAAAGAGAGAGAGGAGAAGCTGAAGCAACAAATAGCCAAGTTAGAGGTCTATATTGAGATCAAGGACAAGAAGATTGAGGCTGAGTCATCGCTTCGACGCGACGCTCAATACCGGTTAGTTGAAACTATGGCAAACCTGGAGGATTGCCAACTCAGAGCTGATGCTAAGAGGTGCAGAGTGGAAGACTGCTTTGGAGAAGGTTCTCTTGGGGACTTTGCCAAGGATCTCCAGGATACCATCAGGTAGAGGGATCTCTGATCCGGGGTCTGCTCACCAGGCCTAACCATCCCACTACGAAGAAGTTATTGGAAGATTTCCGTGCCCGTAGCCACACTTGATTTTTTTGTATCTTTTATGCATTGATATGCAGACCACCACCAGGCTTGTTGGTTGGGGTCACCCTTGTTGCTTCAGTTGTATTCGATTACAATTGTACTCTGCCCGCGTGGGTTTTTTCAGATATATATGAAGTTTTCTTTCCATGATTGGATGTCAGACTTTATTTGTCTTGGAAACTAGAATCAGGGGGGAATCTCTCCCTAGGCACAGACACACGTTTGCACTTGCATAATCATTTTGCATAGCATGTGCCTCTGGCTTATTTACCTAACCCTCTGTGTTTTATCAGGTTGTTTCAGGATTGATCGCAAGTTTATCCGAGCAATGGAACAGGTATAAGCGGAACTGAAGGACGTTCAGAGCCAGCTAGGGCAGTTCATGAAGGACATGCAAGCGTTGCGCTGGAATCAAGATGCGCTCAAAGAGGAGAACAACCAGCTAAAGAGTTAGGGTGGTTTGATGGCAAAAGTTTTAAGGAACATACTCAGAAGAGAATGTGAGAAAATGCCCGAAGCTGCAGCTGGCATACTTGCTCCACAGGTCTCTGAAGAACCTGCACCAAGGCATGATAGGCCTAAAAGACCCTCTGCACAGCTTGAAGCTCAGGATTTTCCCCGTCGGCGACCACGTTCGGTTTCTCAGGATAACCTTAGAAGGTATGGTAAAAGGATGAAGCTACCTGACAGAATCTTTGATGAAATCCCGATGGATTATGCTCAGTTCGTGAAAATCTTGCTCAAACTTCAATTGGTTGAACCTCGATCTTTGGCTCCATTGACTGGACAACCACCGACAGGCTATGATGCGGGCGCCCATTGTGAGTTCCACTCCAGGGCACCGGGGAATAACATAGCAAACTGTAGAGCTTTTAAGCATCAGGTTCAAGACTTGCTAGACTCGAAAGCAATTGAATTTGTGTCGGGCGGCATGAAGGTATTAGGAATTGATATTCCTATTCCCCCACTTGAAGCTGTAAAGGGTCTGGGGTATATCCTGGAATCGTTGAAGTCTGAATCCCCTTGCCCGCAGCAGTTACCCATTCCTGGGCCGAACCTGAGGATGACAGTGCCTGAGCATAAGGAATGTCTCAACCAATACCAGCAGTCTCATGTTTCTCAACAACAAGATTATCGTCAGCGCCATAATCAGAATAGGCCTCGCAGCAACAATCTGAAAAGAATGAATGCTCTCCTTCATCCAGTGCCTATGACGCCCAGTCAGCTGCTGTCGCATCTAATTCAGTATGCTTTGCTGGAGCCCAAGATGCTTAAACCGGTGCCAGAGCCGCACCCTCCCGGGTATGACCCCGGTGCTCGATGTGGATATCATGGGGGATCCATAAGGCATTCGACTGACGATTGCGAGGCTTTTCAAGCCAAGATACAACAGTTGATATACATAAGGTGCATATCCTTTCTAGAGGGAAGGCTGGTCATCCATGTCAACCGTACATCTGATTGAGTCTGAAGACTTCAAAGGGTCGCTCCCCTCAGCAGTAAATCAAGTGTGAAAGCCCAGTTCCTAGAAGCTGGCAATCTGCATTTTATCATGACATTTCTTTACATTTGTAGTTTCTTTCCTGTTAGAATGCAAAATTCGTTTGTAAAGCATGTTGTTTTTCAATTGATATTGATAAATGAAATAAATATGCATGTTTTGAACTAATCCATTTGTGTTCACTCTATTGATTTCTTTTATTTCAAACGCTTATTTAAGTGGAATCCGGGGAGGATGACGAAATCCAACGATGCGTAAGCTTCCGATGCTATGCTTTTGAATAAAGAACTTGTTGATGATGTACATGCATTGTTTCAAATCCACAAACACCGGAGATATAAGGAAGATAATCCCTTATTAACCCCTTTGAGCTTAGTTGTAGGAGTTTCTTTCTGAAGATGGAAAACCCTCAATCTTAACCTGGGGCAGGGTAGGTGTCAATTAAGTTGACCAAGAGTTCAAATTATAAAAGGAGTGTCCGTTCGAGGATCAATCACACCGTTATAGGTCGTACCTAAAAAAACCATGATGGTTAAACCTGGCCGATCAGAAGTGAAACAGTCACAATCTCTTTAACAAGTCAGGCAAGCCGTGGTCATGCGATTTGTTCAAAAAAAGAGAAAGAAAAGAATCGAAAGGAAAAAACTCGCTAAGTCGAATCTTGCGGACAAGCGACTTAGGCAAAAATTAGGGTACCCCGCTGGACTTCAAAATTGAAGAAACTCTGAAGAGTTAGTCCAGGCAAAAGTTAGGGGAAAACGAAAAACGAAAAGCAAAAAAGGATTACAAAAGAGAAATCCTCGAGAAAGAACGAAATCGTGTGGCTCCGGACGCCAAAAGACGAAAAGCAAGTGACTGGCACTCCAAAAAAGTGTGATTTCTTGAACTGTCACTCCTATCAATCAACCATTGAAAGGTGAGTGCTAAGGTTGAATTAGTTGAACGTAGGATTGGAGAACATCAAGGAGAATGGGTGGGTTAAAATGAATTTTGAGCGTTTATCCTTTCTTTCTTAAACCGTGAACCTGACCACGTGACAACCTTTAAAAGTCCTAATTGAAATAGGTTTGTTTCGAAAGCATACTTTGGTGAAGATCGCATCGAAATTGACTCCTTGAAAGGATTCCACTTACAACGTTATATTAGTGTTGACATGTTAATGAATGATTCATACATTTTATGTCACAAAATGTTTTCCAGTGAACTGGAATTGGATTTTCAAAACTGCCATATGCATTGCATTTGATATGTCTTTTATGTAGAACAATTTGTTTTACTTCAGAGTAAGCGCTTGACAACGGGAAATTTTCCACGATGGAAAGATTTGATCAGGACAGAATGTAGAATGCCTGAACATTCCGGTGAACCGGGGCAAGCTATATCAAATGATCACAACATGGGAGTCATCCATCCAGAAGTCAGTTAATCCGGGGCAATCAGGTCGAGATTTAATGAATCTCTTGCAGACAAGGGTACTACTCCTCACAGGTCGGCACATGAGGGGCAAAGTCATGACAAGGATGGGGCAGGCCACCCTGAGAGCGCCGAAGCTATCCTTATCCTGAAGGTTATTAACTTAAAGCACCTTTATAAGGTTCAAAGTGCTGAGACCGTACATGTCAAACTGCCAGAATACAGGGATCTCAGGTTTCCTTTCGAGAGGATGTTATGAAGATCCCAAAGGCTGGGGTAAAAGTTGAAAGCGAAGGAACCGTTCCTCTCCATATCTGCAGAGTTTATCAAAAGTCGTTATAGATTCTGGGGAAAGCCATCTCGAGTTTGTTTCATGGCATGTTTTTCCAAGCAAGAGTAAAGTCCTTAGCAGGTTCAGTTGTGTTTCCCCATAGAGTCTGAACATGGGGCTGTGAGCATTGATGTGTCTCCCCGAACAGAGATAGATTCTCCCCAACAAGATGTGTCCTAGGCAGGATCATCATTTCCCCAGCTGAGTCATGCATAGAGGTGTGTACTCGTTCCCAGCAGCAGGTCAACAGGCAGTTTTCTCATTGAAGACTATCCGTAAGTGTTCAGCTCTCGATGGTTCAGACTAAAGTCTCTGGCAGAGTTGAAATGCCCCACAGAGTTGTGTTCTCCCCGGCAGGTAGGAGTTATTCAAGCGTCTGGTTGTCTATCCTCGACCAAATTTGCAGTCTTCCAAGAGAGTCGAGTCCTTGGAATCCGTTTAGGGCATTGTTTGTCTTCTCCAGCAGGAGAGAGTATTGAATAGCTGTTGCTATACTTCCCCGTCGGAGTCCGTTTCTCTAGGAAGATTCTATTTGTGAAGGCCGTGCAGTTTATTTCTGAGATTGATATCTTTTCCTCAACAGTTTGTGGTTCGTAGGCCCAGTTGAGCAAGTACAGGTTCTCGTAGAACTTTGTTTCCCAGAGGAAAGTCGTCTGAGGTTCATTTCCCCAGGTTAAGTCCAATTGAGATTGGTGTGATTTCTTCTCCTCAACAGGATGATTCCTTCTCCCCATCAGGATGGTTCTTTCTCCTTGACAGGAGGATTTTCCCTTCAGCATTCATTTTGCTGATTTGGTTCCGTAGCATTTTGCATGATTGCATAGCATCTACCCTAAACGCATAACATTTCCATCGTATGGAGCATTACGCCGTTGTCAAACACATGCATGTGAAACATGAGCTAGGTCGGTACCGTTCTTGTGTACAGGTGTTCCTCAGCGAAGTTGTTTGTTCAGAATGATTCTTGAATCCCTCAGCAGAGTTTATTTGTCCAGAATGATTCCTGAATCCCCAAAGCAGAGTTACTTGATAGTTCTCCAGAATCCTCAGCGGAGATGTGTCATCCCCAACAGGTTCCAAACAGAGAAGTCGAAACTTCCCTTGAAGACTTGATGGTTGAAGTCCGGCAGTAGTGCCAAACTCCCCATGACTTACTGACGAAGTCCGAATTTAATGTCGAAGGAGTTCCCCCTAGCTGACGCAGAGTGCCTGACGGCAAAAGATTGGATATCCTTATTGGTTCATGATTGATTAAGGATTTTATCCCCTGACTTACTGATGAAGTCCAACTGTGACGTCGAAAACGTTCTCCTAGCTGATGCGGAGTGCCTGACGGTAAGAGATTAGATGTCTTTATTGGTTCATGATTGACTAAGGATTCTATTTATGACTGAATGACGAAGTCCGGCTAACGCCCGAGAATTTACTTGAATGCCCGACGGCATAATTGACTTGATTGTCAAGCGTCCAGTGACCTAACGAGTCCAGAGGTGACGTTAAGGAATTCTTCTGTTGTGATGCAGAATGCCTGACGACATAATCGACTATCCTTCACCAGTTACCGTGTAACCAGTGATCCCTTATTGACTTACTGACGAAGTCCGACAGAGATTGTCAAACATCGAGTGACCTGATGAGTCTAGAGGAATTCTTCTGCTGTGACGCAGAATGCCTGACGGCAAAATCATCTATGTGTTACCAGTTACCGAGTAAATGGTGATCCCTTGATGACTTGAGGATGAAGTTCTACAGTGAAATTAGATGATCATCCTGACGGAGATTTGAGATTAATCGTTCACCAACAAGTTTTCGTGCAATTGTCATTTTAGTTTCCGAAGATTTTCCTACCAATCAGAGTATCGTTTACTTGTGCGGTTGGCAAATTTCTGGGTTTGTTAGTATTCAACCGTCTTTTACCTTGATTGTTTGAGAGTCGTTCGCTTCTCACCCAATCAGGTCCAAGCCGCTTGAATAGGGGCAGCTGTTGCACCCCAAAATTTGCCTAACCTTTTTCTTTACCTAGATTGTGTTTCATTGCATTCATATTAGCATTATCATTTGCATTGCATTGACATGTGTGCAGGCGATCAAGAGGTATGACTACCAACAAAGGGCTACCCAAGTTTATGAAGTTATCTAAGAGTCTTTATTCAAGTATCCAAGGGTTGATATCCTCATCAGAGAAGTCAAAGTTCCTCAGAGGGAGGGTTGGACACAAGAATGCATATCTCCTAACTTGAAGGTTAGGGGAAGTCATCTGATAATGTTAAATTCATAGATATGGACCTAGAGCCTTAAGAAAGCTCATGAGAAGTATTGAAAGTCATTTTGAAGCCTAGACAAGTCATCATGTGAAGTATATGAAGCTACTACCAAGATTGGTGCAACTAGGGTTTCATCTGGTCAACCCTAGGTCAACAGATGATTTGAAGAAGGTTAAGACCTAATTTAAAGGCCATGTGACTATGGATTGATGTATTAAGATGCCCAAGGGATGATTCCAAGACTAACTCATTATGAATCAGGAGTGTGAGGAGTTCCTAGGCTAGGGTTTCTAAGCTTGAGATTGTAAGATCCCCTGGTTTAGTGCCTAACTTCAAAACCACATAACTCAAGATGTGATTTTCATCTCACCTTGATCCCAACATGATTGTTGTAGAGCATGACCTTAGCTTTAATTTGAATACTAGAAGTCCTTTATAGGGTTTATAGAACTCAAGTTATGAGGCAGACAAGTTACAGGTCATCAGATGAATTTGATTTTGGTACTTGAAAGTATAAAAACTTCCATGCTATTTTTGACCTAGAAGGAAGCTTATCCTCAACCTCAGGCCAACATTAATGTTGTTCCTTATCTTCTTATCTTTCCAAAGAGTACTAGAAGTCCATGATTGGATTTGTAGAACTCAAGATACATTGCTTGCAAGACAAGGGCATTTTGGGAAGTTGAGATTATAGGCCATTTTTGATTATGGGTCAATTTCACCATCTTACACACCTCAAATGGAGTTCTGTTCAAATTGAAAGTTGCTCAAAATGATGTTTTTTACTCCACCAAGCACAAATAATCCATTGATATGGATTGGAATGAGAAGTGTGTGAAGAAATTTTCAGGAATGAATCATTAAAGGCATAAAATGAGAAAAATCCAAATTAATTCACAATGGCTTAAAATATTGCAAGTAGGTGCGTATTTTGAGTACATTGGATATTTGGAACACTTTGTAATTTTTAGATTTCCAAATTGAAGCATATTTCATGGTCAAATTTTAAGTTACTTCAAAAGGAAGTTACATGATCAAGATCATCCATTGATTGGAATTAAGGAGTGAATCATAGCCCTTCATTCTCACCACCATACAAGCAATGAATTTGAGCCAAATTGGAAGGGGAAAAGAGATGTATGCGTGCACTTCCATGGAGAAAAAGTAAGGAAAAATAGAAAATTGAAATGGATTGAATGGCCCATGATTGGGCCTGAGATTGATCCAAACATCATCTATATAAACTCTAGATGGAGTTCAGATGGAAGATGATGCAATTTGGAGGGAAAAACGGTTAGAACAGTTGAGACTTTGAAGCTTGGAGAGTGAGATTAGAGTTTGGAGTTTGAAGCAAAATCAAGAAGAGTTAAGCATTAAGATTGATCAAGCATTGAGCACTGATTGATTATGCATCATTTGAAGCAAGGATTCACACTTGAGAGTGCCACATTTGAAGCTTCTGATCAGGTTTCTTCCCTTCACCATTGCTCTTAATTTATGCATGATTAGGTTAGATTAAACATGTGGTTAGGTTTCTGGAGCAACCTAGTTGATTTTAGGGTAAGAATCGTGGCTGATTATGATGATTCTTGATGAAATGCCATTTCCTTAGGGCTTCGGTTTAGGCTTGTTCTTGGATAAAAAATGAAAATGGAATTTAGATTCATGACCAGCGTGAGGAGAGGGAGAGATTATTATAATCTTTGTTAAGTTTCGTGGGGGTGGAGTTCATGTCACTGTTCACTTAGCTTGAGTTTGAAGATGACCGGAGCAAGTCCGGCCGCCGTTCGCCTCCGTCTGGTTCTGACTTCCCCCTTCCCCAAGTTTGAATCTGGACCGTGAGATGCTTTGGAATTCTTGACTAGGTAGCCGGATCCTACGAGTGGTATTGAGTTTCAGAGGGTGGACCATTGACCAGGTGAGGTGGCTTAATGAGAGTTGTTATATCAGCTTACTTTCTGAGTGAGTGGTGTGGATTAAGACTCACGATGGGGTGTAGTCAACTGAGGCGCATACAATCTCCAGTAAAATGCACCATTTTACTTAAACTTCCCAGTGCCTACATGGAAATCCTAGAGCGCTTGGATCTGTTGACCGGTCTTGTGATCTGATGGTCACGTTATTTTCTTGCATTTTAATTCTTTTAATGCATTTTTCTTATTTCTTTTAATGCATTGATTGTTTTTAATTCAAGAAAAATAGTAGAAATTGTTAGAAAATAATAAAAAAAATCATGAATGATTCTTGCCATGTCCTTTATTTTTGTGAGCAATTTAATTGAATTTTAGGCTGATTTTCCATTTAATATCATTTTTCCATTTTCTTTAGATGATTAAAAGTGTTAAAAATGCATGATTGGCTTTCTGATTTTTGTACTAGATCATGGTTTTGATTTAGGATCAGAATTTTTACATGATTGCTTTAGACATCTTGATAGAGTTGTATGATTTTTATTTGGTTTTTTAGAAACTTTTAGGTATAGGTTTGATATAGATTTCTAGGACCTTTTCCTTGTGGATTCCCTTAAGCATACCTTTAAGTGTAGAATTTGTTTAGGACCTTTAGGCTTAGGTCTTGACTCTGGATTTTGTACCATGATTCCTTAACAAACTTAGTAAGCCTTACAATTTTTCCTAGCCTTTTAGGATTGATTTAAGTATTTTTCCTAGAATTTACAAGTTGACTATTTTTAGGTGGATCCTAACTTAGCTTACCTCATAGTTTAGCTTCTAAGGTGAACCTTAGCAAACTTTAGACTTCTAATCTCTTCTTGATGGAATAGAGCATAGGTAGACACCTATTTAGAACAATTGTTAAGCCTTGATAGAGCTTCTAAATCCATTTGGTTAGGTGATCCTTGTAACTAATCATTAGGTTTTCATTAGAACCTTTAGGAGGATGATTCCCCTTCTAGCTTTGCTTTGCATTGCTCATAATCATCCATGATTGGTTGAGTGTCATGATGGATACCTTTGGTATACATCATGCTTCCCATCTTAATTCCTTTCTTCCATGAATGGTTGAGTGTCATGGTGTATTCCATTGGTTTACATCATGCTTCCCATCATTTCTTAATCAAATGAATTTGGTTGAGTGCCTTGGTGAATTCCTTAGGTTTTCACCATGCCTCCCATCATCTAAAATCTTTCTTTGTCCTATTGACATAGGATCCATCTTGGGAGAGCCTGGCCTTCCTTAGGAAGTGCTCTGTGCATTCCTCAAGAGGTGGAGCCTGTGATGGACTCCTATGCTGATGCATATTAAGTTTGAAACCTTAGATTTACATCTAGGATTTTTACCCATATTTCTTTGTCCTATTGACATAGGATCCCTCTTGGGAGAGCCTGGCCTTCCTTAGGAAGCGCTCTGTGCATTCCTTAAGAGGTGGAGCCTCTGATGGACTCCTGTGGTGATGCACATTAATCAAGTGTTCTAGATCGACATCTAGGTCCATTCCATAAATCGTTTCTTTGTCCTATTGACATAGGATTCCTCTTGGGAGAGCCTGGCCTTCCTTAGGAAGCGCTCTGTGCATTTCTCAAGAGGTGGAGCCTCTGATGGACTCCTGTGCTGATGCACATTAAGCTAACACCTTAGATTTGCATCTAGGACCTACCACAAATCCTTTATCTGTCTTATTGACATAGGATCCCTCTTGGGAGAGCCTGGCCTTCCTTAGGAAGTGCTATGTGCATTCCTCAAGAGGTTGATCCTCTGATGGACTCATGTGTTGACACACATCAACTAGAGATAGCCTTGGGATGACTTCCTTGTTGCTCTTCCAGTCTATTTCTTCTCTCCTGATGGATTGTTGTGTGCCTGTTTGCCTGTTAATTGATGCATTAGGATAGGTTCATATATAGAATATGTTAAGCTTAGGAGCATGACTGCACTGGAAGGTTGAGCTGAGCTCCCTTTGCTTGTTTGTATTAGAGGTTGAGGTAACCCTCCCTTTGTTTGATTGTTTTTGTTTATTTTCTTTGTTTGTTTGCTTAGATGTTGAGTGTGTCTCCCTCTGCTTGTATTATTGCATTGCATCTGCATTTGCATTTTCTCGTCTGCTTTATGATTTTAGCAGTTTGTTTGTGTTTCCCATTGACATGATCCCTTAGGGTTCTCAGTTCCTTTGATAAGGATAGTGATGATAGAACTTTAGGTTGAAACCTTTGCATGATAACATTAGGATGGATTCCCCTTTCAAACTCAACAATAGGATGAGTCCATTGCATGAGAATAGTAGGATGCTTGATAGTCTCCCCTATAGTCCTTCCTTTCTAATCTCCAAACAAATTAAAACAAATTAATAAAGGTTAATGAATACCGTACGTTACGAGCCTTAAGCTACTCAGGAAATGATTGTTGAAGGGTCACTCTTCAACACTCAAGATGTTTAGTGTGGCACCCTTAGGGTGGCATGCAACGCATTCACTCCTAAGTCGCAGTCTCTAGTGCAGTACGAACTACCAACATTCATAAAAAACACTTCTTTCGTAAAAGACAAAAACAAACTTTAAACCTCTTTTTGCCCCGTGGGCCCTTAATTCAAGGAAAACCTTTTCTGATGAAAAGAGTGTTGTTAAACTTCTGTTCTACCACAAACAGGCATTGTCCCTAACTGCTAGAATTGTTGTTTAACTTTACTCAGGTAAAAACAAATGAATCAAAACCTGGGTTTCGTTATCCCGAACTACGTTCGCTCTGATTTCTATGATGAGAATACGTAGGCACAAGACGCATGTCTTGGCGAGTAACCTTCCCCCTTTACCCGTAGTTAGCCGAACTACGTTGACTCTGATTTCTCGTTCCAGACGGGAATACATAGGCACGAAGCTGCGAGGCTTTTCCGAGTCAATTTTCTTTTGTTTTAAGCCAGCCTTGATAGGTAGATAGTTAAAATAACCCGTCAGATAAACACAACAAGCGTGGATCCCGTTGAGTACAACGGACGTGAGGGGTGCTAATACCTTCTCCTTGCGTAACCGACTCCCGAACCCAGACTTGGTTGCGATGACCTTGTCTTATACCTTCTCGCTAGTTTTTTCCGATCGTTTCCTTTCCCTTCCCGTGGGATAAATAACTAAAGGTGGTGACTCTTCTGTCTTTGTCGGCACCTTATTTTCGCAGTAGCGACAATCAACTGAGGCACTTCCACTTATCGCCTTTTGAGTGTGATACTTAATATCGTACTCTGATAACAACATCTGCCAACGAGCAATCCTTCCAGTCAAAACATGATTTTCAAAGATACACTTGATTGGGTCCATCGCAGAAATCAACAAAGTAGTGTGGTTAAGCATGTACTAACGAAGATGTCGAGCAGCCCAAGCTAAAGCACAACACGTTTTCTCAAGCATAGAGTATCGAGACTCACAGTCGGTGAACTTTTTACTCAAGTAGTATATTGTGTGCTCCTTCTTTCCAGTTTCATCTTGTTGACCGAGTACACAACCCATGAAATCTTCTAATATGGTCAAGTACATAATCAAGGGTCTTCCTTCAACTGGAGGGATCAAGATTGGAGGTTCAAGAAAATATTATTTGATACTATCAAATGCCTTATGGTAGTCTTCTGTCCATACACAGCCCCGATTTTTTCTGAGGAGTTTGAAAATTGGCCCACAGGTGGAAGTCATATGTGAGATGAACCGGGAGATATAATTCAGGTGTCCAAGGAACCCTCTGACTTGCTTTTCATTTGATGGTGCAGGCATCTCTTGAATGGATTTAACCTTATCAGGATCGACCTCAATTCCTCTTTGAGTGACAATGAAACCTAAAAGTTTTCTTGAGTGGACAACAAAGGTACACATGTTTGGGTATAAATGGAGTTTATATTTCCTCAATCGCTAAAACAACTTAAACAAATACTCCACATGGTCTTCTTCAGTTTTAGACTTTTATTTTCTCAATCCACGTAAACTTTTATTTCTTTGTGCATCATATCGTGGAAGAGAGTAGTCATGGCTTTTTGATATGTTACACCAGCGTTCTTCAAACTAAAAGGCATAACCTTATAATAAAACTTTCCTCATGGTGTAATAAATTTTGTCTTCTCCATGTCTTATAGTGCCATCCTAATTTAGTTGTAGTCGGAGAAACCATCTATGAAAGAGAATGCTTTAAATTTGGCAGTACTATCAACCAACATATCAATATGCGGCAAAGGGAAATCATTTTTCAGACCGGCCATGTTCAAATCCCTATAGTCAACACACATGCAAACTTTACCATCCTTTTTGGGAACAAGCACTATGTTGGCCAACCATTAAGGATATTTGGATGTAACAAGGAACCCTACATCAATCTGCTTTTGCACTTCTTCCTTGATCTTAAGGGCCATGTCTGGGCAAGTTCTTCTTAGCTTTTGTTTGATCGACGGACACTCTGCCTTCAACGATAATCGACGCTTCATAGTGTCTATATCTAACCCTAGAATGTCTTGGTAAGATCAAGCAAACATATTAACATATTCTCTGAGTAGTTCCATGATTCTTTCTTTGCCGATTGGAACAAGCAGTGCCCCAATCTTCACTTCCTTTTTATCTTCCTCTGAGCCCAAGTCGATTAACTCTACTGGCTCTTTGTGAGGCTGAATGGCTTTTTGCCTATGCTCAAGTAATCTAGAGATCACATCAGGAATTTCTTCTTCATTTTCCTCTTCTTCCTCAAACACATCAAACTTGGAAGATGGCATTGGTTCATTGTTTTCAATGGTTTGTTCATGCATTAATCTGCACATGCGATTTATGCTTTATTTTAGAATCAATGAAAGGAGAGTGTGTACAAATATAAAAGTGATTATGTGATATATATATATATATATATATATATATATATATATATATATATATATATATATATATATATATATATATATATATATATATATTTGGTTTTTTTTCTTTAGATCACCATTTTCCAGAAAAGAAAAAAGAAAATACAATAAGATGGAACACAAAATAGAAATTCTTAAAACAAAGCCCTAACACAAACACACTTTTTTCCTTAGGCAGAGCAAAAGGAAATTATTCAAATGAAGCCCACACAACTTACTACTTTGCCTTGGGTAGAGCGGAGGGAATTTAAAATAACAACAAGGAAAATTACTTAGATATATGGGCTATAGTGAGGACATCAACAACGCTCTAATTCTGGGACACCGCTCCATGCACTATGAAGTCTTGTGAATCCTCCTCAAGATCATCTTCAATAACATCATCTACTTTTGGCGGAGTTGGATTGATGAATCCTCCAACTTCATAAATCCATGGCCGACCTAGTAGACAACTATAAGCTGCACGAGTATCCATCACTTGAAAAGTGATTTGAAGAGTGTGAGGTCCAATGGTCATAGGTAGATGCACCTCGCCAATAACAGTTTTTTTCGAATCATCAAAATCTTTAAGAATGATCCCACTTGGCCTCATGGGAGTGCCTTGATATGATAATCAGGACAAAGTGGTTTTGAGCATAACATTCAACGAGGATCTAGTGTCAACCAGCGCACTAGATAATGTATCATTCATGCAATTCATTGAGATGTGTAGTGCCAAATTGTGATTTCTCCCATCCTACAGGAGTTCTTTTTCATAAAGCCCAAATTGTTGCACACATTTATGTTGCCCAGGATTCCACCAAATTGGTCAATAGTCACATCATATTCAACATATACTTGTTCAAGAACCTTTTGTAGAGCTTCTTTGCGTGCTTCAGAACTCATTAATAATGACAACACATAGATTTTGAATGGGGTCTGCAACAGCTGGTTGACGATCTTGTAATCACTTTTCTTAATCAATTTCAAAACTTCATCAAAATCAGAGTTGAGACAGCCCTATTGGACTGTCCCACAGTAGAATTTGATCCATCATTCACAGTAAGAGTTTCAACCTTCTTCGGAGGCTGTGTTGCAAACACACACCCACTTCTAGTTACTTTACTGACATCTGTAATTGTTGTACCCCAAAATTTGACCAGTTGTTTCTTATGTTTGGCTTATGTTTTGTTTCATTTTGCATTTGCATCTGCATATCGCATACTGTGCATTTTTTCAGTCGGATTGATTTTATCGGGATTACAGCCCCTTTGCTCGCGTTTCAGGCGATTTAAACCAGTTCGAATAAGGAGGTTTATTTTGGAATTTGTGCTCTTCCCGGTGATTCAGTCTATGCTGTTATTTTTTAGGGTATTTCCGTGTCTGCCGTTTTACCGTTTATTTCATTGCATTCTCGCATTTTTTGTTAACTGATTTAATTGCTTTGCATTGGAATCATTACTATTTTCTAGATTTTATTTTGTTAATTTTTAGTTCTTATTAGATTTTAAATAGTCTTTTATGTTTCATTTTCTATTTTTAGATATTTAGTTCTTAATAGATTTTTAGATTTTTGGTGTTTTAATAGATTTAATTGCACTTTTCTATTTTTAAAGTTTTAGAATATTAGGTTAATTATTTCTTTTAGATTTTAATTAGATTTCATTAATCTAGTTTAATTTGATTAGAAGTTAACTTGAGTTATTAGATTAGGATATTAATTGATTAGGTTTATTTAGTTGTTATCTTTAGTTAATTGTTTGGTCTTAAAAAAAAGGAAAGGCACGATACATATTAACCTTTAATTTTAGCCAGCTTGTTTTAATTCCAACATTATTAGTTAATTAATCATAGTCAGCTTGTATTAATTTTGTTTCCAGCTTTATCATTAACTGTCAGTTCATTAATTAATATCCATTTGTATTTAATTAATTGAGTCAACTAATCAGTCCATCATGCAGATTCCGCGTGACATGTGTCAGGCTATAAATAGCCTGTTCATTCTCTCTCTCTCTCTCCAGGTGGTGGCACGAATATTAAAAAAACCCTAAACAGCTTTGCCAAAAAAATCAACGGCCACCCTCCCATCACCGGAAACTTCATCCATCCCACCGGAAAACTCATACGAGATTCATCCGTGTTCTTCGTTATTCTCACTATGCCAAAAAAGACCTTTAGCAACGTTTTTTTTGGCCTTTAGCAGCGCTGCCAAAAGTGGTACTGCTAAAGGTAAAGGCAGCGCTTTTTTTATGGAAAAAGTGCTGCTAAAGGCTCCCTTCAGCAGCACTTTTAGCAACACTTTTTTAGCCCTTTAGCAGCACTTTTATAAGCGCTGCATATTCCCCCAACCATCCCCCCTTTTAGCAGCGCTTTCACAAAGCGCTGTCTTAGACCCCACCTTTAACAGCGCTTTTACAAAGCGCTGCCATAGCCCCCCCTTTAGCAACGCTTTTTAGAAGCGCTATCTTAGACCCTCCCCCCTCCCTTCCAAACCTATAGCAGCGCTACGTTTGTAACCTTTAGCAGCGCTTTTTTATAAAAGCGCTGTCTAATGTCCTAGATTTTACAATTTTTTTTTTCAAATATTCACCCTATTTTGTATATTTACTAATAACCTGTTTATATTACACAAACCTGCTTATAATTCAGGCCTTTATTTCAACACTTTGGCCTTATATATACAATTCAAAACTTTGGCCTTATATATACAATTCAAAACTTTGGCCTTTAAGTATACATTGTAACTTATCACTTTGTCCATAATCATTTTAATACACATAAACCTGCTTAAATATGTTACAACAAAATCCGATCCTCAGAATTACAACATCATAAATACATTCAATTTACATATAATTACAATTCTTCCAATCCGATAACTTTATACAATTCTCAACTCCAGAATAAATTAACACCATTCCTCTTTAATTTCTTCCAATCTTGCTTTCGTGTAAGTAGCGCACTTGAATTCATCAAAATACTACATAATATAACAGAACATGCAAGATTTAATTTTAAAACTAATTACTCAGATGAAGTATCGGATAATTATCAAAATGAATCATATAACTTATATAATGAATTGATCCATACCATGATTGGAATCTCAAGTTGACCAGAAAGAATAATTTCCTTCATAAAGCGCAATACAAAATATCCGCAGTCAATCCCATTGCGCTGACGAGGACACTGTAAATGGAAAAAACAAACGAACATTTATCAGGATATATAGTTTAAATAGTTTTATCAAGTAGAACCACTATAACAGTCAAACATGGGAAAATATACCTCCACTCTGATCCAGTTGATGTTGTTAGCCTTGCTTTTTGGCACCGTTGCATCTCTTTGTGCTCTGAATATTTGTATAACTCTAACATAATATAAACGCATATTTAGAACAATGTCACATAATAAATAAAGATATATAATTATTCAGAACAGTATATCTCATCACTTACGTATCAACCATGTTCCTCAGATTTTCATGTTTTGTTGTATCACCATCCAATGAATCTATATAATACACTATTTTTTTCCTCGGATTAATCGCGACCAACAACCAATGTCCATTATAAAATAAGACAATAGTTTAGACGGAAATGTTATATAGAAAGGCAAAAATCGAACAATTATAATAAATGAATTTAGAATAAAATCTAACCCATGGCCAGTATTATATGGCAACAAGAACAACTTCTCTGTAGTCGCGCCCATAAATCTCTGCACTGTGTACTCTTTGACTGTATTTGGTGTCTGGTCTATTATTCGTGAGTTGACACAACTAGTATATAAGAATGCGAATACTGAAGTCAATTCATTCGGGACCAACAACTTGTCATACAAGAACCTAAAAAAACATAATCAACATTAGAATATTCAGTTAAACGAGCAAATTTTAAAATGTTCAATTATTTAATTAAAATGGATCGAAGTACCCGATGTATGAATGCATAACACCGACGCCCAATTCAGAATGGTTGAAAACCTGGTCAAAATCCTCCTTAGCAATTGTTTCGGGATATTCAAAACCGAAAATACCTCCGTCCATATGTATTTGACGGATGCCACCCTCAGGCACATCTGATGTTCCCACATATGTTTCAAGGCACATCCTAAATCGAGGAACAAATGCTTTTCTGGGAACCTTGGAAGTTTCAGGCATCTTACCCTTGCTGACTTGTTGCGACTGCTGATCATGAACCTAAAAGTCATATATAAGTTCAATAATTAATGTATAACAAGATAATCATGTAACTGTAGTAGTACCTATTTCTTTGATGCAGCTGAATCGGTATCCCGCACAATAATTCTATCATCTTTTAATTTGGATTTTGTAGGAGTCTAAGATCATCATGTAAATAAGAAAATGTAAATGTAAGAATAACTTTCATGTATGGATCATAAAACATTTGAGTATTAAAAGGTTCAACCTACCTCATCACTATGCAAATGAGATTTTCCGGCTATGCCACATACGCTCTTATTGCGTCTCCCACCACTATTGCGTCTGAAATATCATCTGGTATAGGCAACAACTCACCCCCTTCTAACGCAATATCAATAGATACTTTCAAAAATCCAGAAGGGAGCGGTTTATGGTGAAGTAAGTCTCCCAGAAAGTTATGCACCTTTCCCTTGCCAACCATTCGATGAGTAGGTGATGATAAATATAGCCGGCAAAGTGAAATACCCTAAACAAATAATGATCAGTCAATGTGTCAATTAAGTAAACTGTGCTAAATTAATTTCAATGTAATATATATAATTACCTCTGGAAGCTTCTGCAGACAACCGATACTATCTTTGTCACTAGTAGCTTTACCCTCTGGAGCACGCCTTTCCGACATGTATCTCTCCTTGTCCTTCTGTAATTCACGGATCTGCGCTTTCAATTCGTCCAAAGTATCCATCACTTCTTTATTGGTTGGATTTTTTTCTTTGGCTGCTTATACAGTTTGGATGGAGTGACACCAAATCCCTTACCCCTCACACGCCCAGAATACTCAAGAATATTCAACACCCGGCTCAATAAGCTCCTGCAATCATCGTCCTCAGCGGGAGCTATGGTCTGGGATAGAGTCTCCTGAAATATAGATAAAAACATATATAAATATATTATACACTTTTGATCAGTTACTGAAAAAGATAACGTTGTACTTACACATTGTTCAAAGACTTGTTGAACTTCTTCCTGAACGACTCCATCTCTTCCCACACGGGCAGCCTTCCATACAACATAGTCTAGAAGAGATGTTGCATCACTCTTCTCCTCTTCCAACTACGCATTAAGACGGATAATAAAGCATTATATCCTATTATATATATACTTACTATTTTTTGTAAATATATCATATTAAAGCATTTATATGTACTTACTATTTTTTGTTCTAAGCGTGCATATCCCAAACGCCCCTTTCTGTATGGATATGCGGGATTTGATGCCCGTTGACGATTTACGCCACTAACAACATGAAAAAACAAGTTTATCAGAACTCTTGTGGAAGAAGTATATATACTATACATAGTTCATGATAAGTTGTACTTACTTCAAATTCTTTTGTTCTTCGCTTTGCAACAAATGTCTCCCATTCTTCCTCCGAAATCAAATCCGCGTACTTCATTGGACGCTCCGAGTCAACAAAGTTTCCTTCAGAATCTTTTAGAAACTTGTTTGTTAAAAACGCTCTATATCCCCTCAAGCGTTTTCCGGCCAATTGAATACAATATTTTCTCCTACGATCTTCAATATTAAAAGATCTCTGCAAACAAACACACATACATATAACATGTTAGTATAATTAATTTAAAGACGTAACTGTCAACATGATTAAAAATAATCAAATATCATACCTGAATCTCGCTCCAAATTTTATCTTTAGCCGGTTGTAATGAAAGAATTCTCCAATTATCGCAAGTAATCGGAACTTGCGAACGTACAAGTGCTCCGATGTAACTTGTTAGCAACGCATCGTTTGGCTCAACTATTTGATCTCTTTCATTCCAATGAACATCATACTTTACTCCTTTATCTCTCGCACGGATGATTTTTTTCATAATCGTTATGCCTCTTTTAATATCGCCTTCCACGTCTTTTGTTGTTTGTTTTCCATCATGTGATGTTTCCTCGTTGCTGGCCATAATATATATACCTGTAATTCAGAAAAACCATAGTATCAAATGAATGACATGCAAATATGTAAATAACAAATATATACATAAGAAATGTATAAATAAGAAAAACATGGTATAAATAAGAAATAATATGTTATTTTATTGCATGATATAAATAAGAAATAATATGTTACAAGTACCTTTAACATCTCTTTCTTTTTTTCGTTTTAACGGGGTTTACTTGTCTCTTAACAACACAGACAGATGGATTGATCCAAATTCCCTCGTTATGATCATTTCTAATATATGATTTGTCCGCTCTAATATTCTCATCTGGATCATCTATAATATAAGATTCATTTTCAACATCAACATCCCCCTTTTCTCCAATGTTATCATCGATTACTTTGTTGGAAAAAAGAACTATAAACCATTTCGTACTTGTCGGATTAGTGACATAGAACACTTGTTTAGCTTGCGTGGCTAGAATAAAAGGCTCATCTTTGTACCCCACCTTATTAAGATCCACTTTTAAAAAACCTGATTTATCCATTCGTATGCCACTATTATTTTCAACCCACTGGCATCCAAAGATAGGAATCTGAAACTTCTCATAATCAAACACCCAAATGCGCTCGATAACCCCATAATACGAGGAAATGTGTATTGCTTCGGCAAGCATGGTGACACCAATATTTTGCATTGTACTTTTATCATCTTGTTCCTTGGTATAAAATGTGTATCCATTCATTGCGTATGCGCTATAAGAAAACACATGCAAACCTGGACCATATGCTAAACATCTCAACCTTTCTGTTATTGAAGTGGGATCAAAATAAAACTTTGAAAAAATATGCTCCTTGAACCATGTTATAATACTTTGATTGTGCTCACGTACTATCCAATTTTCATTTCTATTCAGATTTAAACCTCGAAGAACGTCCTTGTGCATTTCAATATACGGCTCAACCTCAATGTCATTATGCAGAACATACAAATGCACTCGCTCCCGTTCATCCCTTGAAACTGTCACAACTTTATTTCCAATTAACTGTTTACCTACTATTTTTTCAACAACATGAGATTTTGGGAGGCCAATGGATTGAACGTTGGACAAATATTCAGTACAAAACTCAATAGCCTCTTCAACAATGTATCGTTCAACAATACATCCCTCTGGTCGACTTCGGTTTTTCACATACCCTTTCAATATTTTCATATAACGTTCAACAGGGTACATCCATCTCATATAGGCAGGTCCACACAGTTGTGTCTCTTTCACAAGATGAACAACTAGATGTACCATTATGTCAAAAAATGATGGAGGAAAATACATTTCAAGCTCGCACAAATTAATAACTATTTTTCTTTGCAATGTTGGTAAGATCGCAGGATCTATCACCTTACTACAAATTGACCTAAAGAAAAAACACAATTTAGTTATTGCGCCTCTCACTTTTTCTGGCAAAATAGAACGTATACCTATTGGTAGAAAGTGTTCCATTATAACATGGCAATCATATGTCTTTAAACTCTTTAACTTGAGGTCTTTCATAGAAACGAGTCTTCAAATATCTGTTAGACTATGGCACGGATCTAGAAGGGGGGTTGAATAGATCCCCAATTAAAATTTGAGTCGGCGCTACCAATTTAAAATTGGTTTTAAAAATGTTTTAAGTGCGGAAGCGGCCGAGGAAAAATATAGTCTAAAACGAACGGTTATTGGAAAACCGGATATGCGTAAGCCTATGGATTTATGACAATTCGGAAAAATAAAATCACAACACAAACTATGCTTATCAATTATTTACTTCAATTGCAAGGTTACCTAGTTCCAATGAAAAACAAGGCACACCAAAACTAGAAGCAAAAATAAGACAATTTTAATTCAGGACTTTTGTCGAACAGTTGGTGTGCACAACTATCTTAGAAGATATTTATGTTAAGTAAATGATTGGAAATGCCTTAGCACAATTATTTTATTGTACTTGGTAGTTAAAAACAGAATTCCAATACTTTACTCAACAGGTATCACAATTTGACAAAAAATCACTTAAGCTAGAATCACTTATTTTAAGCTGAATTGAAAATACAGAAAATAAAGAACACACGATTTGATGAGGCAGTTCCCCCGTCGTCCTCGCTTCGGGGTACGTCTGCCCTTAATTCTAAAACTAGAATTGAGATAGATTGAATATATATCACCTGTTGGAATGAACAGTTTACACAAGAGTTGATAGACAATGATACAAACAATCTCAAATGATGTCGATGCTAGCTATCACTTCTTGCACCTTGATTCAAGATGAATCAAGCCCTTCAATTTGTTGTGAATGACCTCCGATTCCAGCCACCTTATTGAATAACCTTCCGTTGTTCAAACCTTCGGCTCAGCTGATCTTAGACACCAACAAATCAAACCCGGAAAGTCTTCAACACTTCAACGCCCTAGCTACTAAACTGATGAACCTTCCGTTGATCAATTACCTTCGCACTTGCTTGAATGTTGAATGAACTATTCCATAGCAAAAACCCTCAAAACTTTCGAGTCTTGATGGGTAAAACCTTCAAGGTTTTCTGCAAGAAACACCTACCCTAATTTCCACCCGAACCGAATCTTCAATCAACGCGTTCAAACCTTATCACCCTTGAACAAGACACCAATCACATCAAAAATGATTGTGTGTATTTGAGGATTTGTGTGTTGTTTGAAGGATGAAGATGAAGAAATATGTTGCACCTATTTCACGTTTCTTGCCCTGACAATTTACTCAAGATTTCAATTGTTAGTTATGTTATTTGAACAAAACTTCTATTTATAGAAATAATGAAACAGCCAATCAACTGAAATTTAAAACACAGCAGAAAATCCTTCACTACACGCGAACGGTCGACCATAGGGTCGGCGTGCGCTGAGCCGTGGCAAAGTTTGTGTTCTATGCACTGACTGGCATGGTCGACGCATTGCTTCCATGCGCTGAGCCGTGAGAAATGCCAGGTTACATGCGCCGACTGTATGGTCGACTCACTGCTTAGAAACCTGCAAAAATAACAACTTTCGCCATTTTGTGCATCTTGCCACATTCAGTTATGAATCACATTAAGGTATGATGGTTTAAGAATAAAAGAGAGGTATATCATGTTGAAGTATTGCATGATACTTCTAATTTGTCCAAGGTTGTGTTTTGTCATCATCGAAAACTTAGAGGCCTATGTTGTGAGACAACTTGCCCTCACAATATCTGAAGAGTATCCTTCTGGAACTTTAACTTCACTCAGAAACTTACACAGTATCTTTTTCTCCTTTCTAGATAAAGTATAAGCAGCAGGTGGTAGATATGTGCGATTTCCTTTCTTCAAGGGTCCTAATTCATTTCTTATTCCCATTGCTACCAAGTCCTTTCTTGCTTTAAGGCCATCCTTAGACTTTCCTTGTATATTGAGTAACGTACCAATAACACTTTCAAATACATTTTTTTCAATATGCATAACATCAAGAAAATGTCTTACATACAACGACTTCCAATACAGCAACTCAAACAAAATTGACCTCTTCTTCCACCCACGCATGACAAGCGTATGAGCAAAAGGCTTGCCAAACTTAGTACTCGCATCTTTCACCTTTTCAAAAATTTGTTCGCCGGTCAATGTAGGTGGAGCTTTACGTTGTTCTGAATTTCCATTGAATGCTTTTCTCCACCTACGGTAGTGATGACTAGAATTTAAGAATCTACGATGACCAAGAAAGACATTCTTCTGACCAAATTCCAACCATGTCCAATATGTGTTTTCTTCACAGATAGGACACACACATTGACCTTTAATGCTATACCCCGATAGATTTCCGTATGCTGGGAAATCATTAATTGTGCCAAACAACATCGACCTTAAATTGAAACTTTCTTTCCTATATCCATCATAAACCTCCACACCGTTCTCCCACAAACTCTTTAAGTCTTCGATTAAAGGTGTCAGGTATACGTCTATGTCATTCCCTGGTTGTTTAGGGCCAGAAATTAACATAGATAACATCATGTACTTACGCTTCATACATAGCCATGGAGGTAGGTTATAAATCATAATAATTACAGGCCAGGTGGAATATGAGATACTCTGCAGACCATGCAGATTCATTCCATCAGTCAATAATGCCAAGCGAAGGTTTCTAGCTTCTTCTCCAAAATCAGGATAATCATTATCAATTTTCACCCACTGTGGTGAATCTGCCGGATGTCGATACTTCCCATCTACAATTCTATCATCTGCATGCCAAGTCAGGTGTTTTACATCTGTTTCACTACGAAACATGCGTCTGAATCTCGGAATTATAGGAAAATACCATAATACTTTTGCTGGTGACAATTTTTTCTTATACCGAGATACACCACATTTAGGACACTCGTTTAATGATGCATATTCATTTCGAAACAAAATGCAATCATTTGGACAAGCATGTATCTTATCATAGCTCATGCCAATAGAGCATAACATTTTTTAGCTTCATAGGTTCGATTGGGAAGAACATTATCCTCCGGAAGCATCTCTTGAAGTAGGGCTAACAACTCTGTGAAACTTTTATCCGACCATCCATTACCCGCCTTTAAATTGTACAACTTTAATACCAGGGACAATCTTGTGAAAGTAGTGCAACCTTTATACAACGGTTTCTCTGCATCGCTTACCAACCTCTCAAACATCTTGGGACAATCTTGAAGATCTTCTTAAAGTGCTTCTGCAATCTCTTCGACTCGATCACAATCAAATGTATCCCTGCCATTGTCCTTTGAAGCACATGTCGTATTATTCCGGGGTTCAACATTCTCGTTACTTATCTCACCATGTAATGTCCAACATGTG
Source organism: Lathyrus sativus (assembly GCA_963859935.3). Taxonomy (NCBI): domain Eukaryota; kingdom Viridiplantae; phylum Streptophyta; class Magnoliopsida; order Fabales; family Fabaceae; genus Lathyrus; species Lathyrus sativus. The sequence goes on along the minus strand of OZ012736.1, from coordinate 213,261,142 downwards.
TAACTTCGATCAATTCCATGTCTCATTAAATGAAATTCCAACTGAACGGCGTCAACTCGACGCCCATAACAGCATCCTAAGCAAGGACATGTGATCCTACTAGGGTCTTTGGCATATTCAACAGCAAACTTAACGAACTTCGATACCCCATTCTCGTACTCTTTTGACAATCGATTATCAGACATCCATTTTTTATGCATACTAATTGAGTAATCTACACTAAACTATGAAAGTTAAACAAAATAGAGAATACCTGTAAAGAAATCACTAACTTCTAAGAATGCTACACAGTAGGATGCTTGGAAACGATCACAACTTTGCTCTTCACAGGTAACCCCTATAGCAGACAAAATATAAATTTTATTAAAATCATATTAATAACTAACCAAAACAAAAATACTAGATAATCCACCAAAACAAATCATATTAAAAATACTAGATAATCCCTAAACCAAAATGACACCCTTACTAAACATTGAGAAATCCTAACTAAACATATAAAACCATAATAACATATAAAACCATATCATATAAAACCATATTCATGTTGGCTACTCTCTTAAAAAATAGGAATTTCCAAACTATATTGAACATGCAAAATATAAACTCTTGTTTGTCAATCTAAAACATACAAAATATAAACTCTCTTAAAAAATATAAACTCTCTTAAAAACATATTCAACAGAGAGACTTAACATATAAACTCTCTATTAAGACATACAAACTCTCTTAAAAAACTCTCTTATAAACTCTCTTAAAAAACTCTCTGTTTATAAAAACTCTCTTATAAACTCTCTTAAAACATACAAAATATAAACTCTCTTAAAAAATATAAACTCTTGTTTGTCAATCTAAAATATACAAAATATCTGTAACAATGACAGAGAGACTTAACATGTAGGTTAAAATACAAAATATATAACATGCAACAGAGAGACTTAACATGTAGATATCCATACAAGTAATAAAAACATATTCAGTTTGTCTTAAAGATTACAGAAAATGATTTAACTTGATTGCATTCAAATAATAAAAAAATATTCAGTTTATCTTAAAGATTACAGCAACAATGGTGAAAATATAAGTAAGAAAGAAAACCAGAGTAAAACTTCAAATACCGATACAATGGCGGAAATGCAATGCAGACGAGTAGAGGATATTGAAAACGGATGGTGAACGGTGGCAAAATGAAACAGAGGTGGGAAACGGTTGGAAGGCGACGGTTGGACGACGACGATTGGACGACAACAGTGGGTTTATAGGGCAACGTTCTTTGTTCTCCAGAGAAAAAAAAAGAAAGAAATACGATATGACTGTTCTGTTTCTTATAAAAATTCTGGTGGGTATTTTAAATTAATTCTAACTAAACCTATAGCAGCGCTTTTTAATGGCTTTAGCAGCGCTTTAAAAAGCGCTCTCAAAGATCTTCTTATGTACCCCATATAGCAGCGCTTTATGGAAAGAGCGCTCTCATAGACTAGACCTACAGCAGCGCTTTAGGAAAGCGCTTTCATAGGGCTGTCTTAGACCCCCCCCCCCCTTTAGCAGCGCTGTCTTAGGTCCCCCCTTTAGCAGCGCTTTTTAAAAAGCGCTGTCTTTGGGTTCCCCTTTAGCAGCGCTTTTCAAAAAGCGCGGTCTTACGTAAGCAATTTTTTTCTTTTTTTTATGCCTCTTTAGCAGCGCTTTTTCAAAAAGCGTTGTCTTTGTATGCGCTGCTAAAAGTCAATTCTGGCGTAGTGTCTCCAGAAATTCAACATGATCTTCATCATGTTCATAACTTTCTTCCTCATTTTTCCGATTCATGCAAATCTTCATCGATCTTCATACATAATTTTCCAGATCTGCGCTGAACCTTCATCAAAACCTTCATCGTGTTCATCCCTAACTTTCCAGAAATTCATCCTATCTTCATCTCATTTTTCCGGATCTCGCTAGATCCAAACTCAACCTTCTAACTTCATCAAATTCAAACATTCACTAGAATTTACCAAACCCTCATTGTTCTTCATCATGAACAAATGCAACTACATCAACGAACCTTCATATTTTTCCATGGATCTAAACCTTCACCGTCAAGTTTTTTTCCAGATTCATCACAAACCTTCCAACTTCGTCATAGAATCTTCATCAATTCATCATCCTTACATATCTTCTTCACAAATCCTCTAATCTCAACACCACACAAACTTCACCATCATCAGGTTCGGATCACAAACAAGCTTCGAACAAAACTTCACAAATCTCCAGATCGTCAACATGCAAACCAATCTCTGAAAATCCTACTTCACCTCACATCTCCTTCATTCATCAAACCGAACCCTACGCACGAAGCTCATCTTCGTGGATTTCTCGCTGTCTCCAAAAATCATATCAGTCAATAGGAATCAAAAGAATCTTCTGGATTGTTGTGATTTTGCTAGTTTTGTGTGTTGTCTGGTTTTAATTTTAACAGGAGAGGAAGGTGAGCAAGAGATTGAAGCTGAGAGAGTTTAAAAGGGACGAACATGGAGAATTGATGTTGAACAGTGGATGTTGGAAGAAGATGAAGTCATTTATGAATGATGTTGGTTTTTGGTTTCTTCTTCTGGAATTGAGGTTGAGGTTCGATTTGAGCCAAGGAAGATGAGAGGTTTGAGACGGAGGGAGATTGGGAGGCAGACGACACAGCTAGAGTTTTGCCAAAAGGAAGTGAAGGAAGAAGAAGGTCTTCACGGACACCTGCAATTGGGTTAGTGGGCCTCGCGGCCCATTTCTTTTTCGTTTGGAATCACATCTCCTATATTCAATAGTTCACCCCCCTTTGTTGTTTTTGGTTTTTTTCGTGTTGGAGATTTGTTGGGCCAAGCCCAACCGAGTTTCAATTGTTGTACCCCCCTGCCTGGCTGCTGTTACACCCCCCTGTGCTTTATTTGTTTTGTAATATACATTAGAAATATGTATTATATTTTCTTTTGAATATATGTATATACTATTTTACTATCTTCTTTTAGAAAATCATTTTTCTTTTAGAGTTTTATTATTTTTTATAGATTTTATATTCTATTTTTTCATATTCAATTTCTTTTAAATTTCTTTTTCTTATTAGAAGTTTATTAATTTTAGAAGTTGAATTATTGTTTCCATTTGTTATTGGACTTTTCATCTCATTTTCATTTTGTTTTGGTCGATGATGAGACTTCCGTAAACCGTTATTAATCGACTTGTTGATGGATAATGTAGGATCCGAGACCACTTCTTTCTCTCCTCATTTCTCTTCTTCTTCTGATTTTATTTTGACTTTTTTCTGTGCTGGTACGTGTGACACGATTCAATTGGAGAATGATTCTCAATATCATTTCTCTATCTTGTCTTTGACATGGAAATCAATACGTAACCTCTTATAGCTTAACTTCCATCTATAAGTTGAACTATGATGGTTCAGTGTCACATTGGTTCTGATTCGAAACGTCATCATCAAGGATAAAAAGAGGAGAGCTTGGAAAGGAAGCTTGCATGCAAAGTCAAGGGTCAACGGAACCACTCAGTTCGGTAACATTGTTTTTATTTCATCTCTTTCATCTCTTTTATTCAACCATCGAGCGTTGTGAGTAATCGATAGACACGTGGGAAATGATGAGCGGGTGGCTTCCTCTCACTCATCTAGAATGTTTAGTGTACGTCCTTAGGACGATATGCGACCCATTCGCTCCTACGTCTTGGGACTTAGCGTGTGCGTCCCGATCCGAACCTTTTCTCTTGCATCCTGGCGATTGAGACTTCCTCTTTCCTCTTGCCCCCATGCAATTGAGACCGTTTTCTGTAGTTAGCTGAACTATGGCTGCTCTGATCTCTCATATCTGTTGAGAGTACGTAGGCATAGGATTGCGATAATCCTAGCGAGAACTTTTCCCTCTTTCCTGTAGTTGGCCGAACTACAGCTGCTCTAATTTCTCATACCAGATGAGAATATGTAGGCACAAGACGTGACGTCTTGGCGAGCACACTAACAACTAATTGCTCTTTTCTCTCACTTACGTGCAATCGAGACTTTTCCCGCTAACGACTAATCTTCCCTTTCTCTTGCCCCAATGCAATTCAGACTAGCCTGTAGCTCTGAATCCATTAGGTTCCCCGTACCTTTTAACTAATGACATACTACGTCCGTTCTACCACAAACAGGTAACGCCTAAGTCTCCAATGGTCGAGCAACAATACACCTAACTGCTAGAATGTGTACGCTAGTATCGTCAACTTTTTCTCTCGCCCCCATATGATCGAGAGCACCCTTTCTTCCCGTAGTTAGCCTGAACTATGTTTTGCTCTGATTTCTCATGCTAGGTGAGAATACGTAGGCACAAGACGCAATGTCTTGGCGAGCAATTCCCCCCGTAGTTCCCGAACTACGTTGACTCTAACTTTCCCATTGCACGAGGGAATACGTAGGCATAGAGCGGCGATGCTCTATCGAGTCAGTTCTTTCCATTTAGCTTTAGCAGTCGTAGATAGTTTGTTTTTCACCCATAGACTAGATAACAAGAGTGGATCCCGTCGAGTACGAAGGACGTGAAGGGTGCTAATACCTTACCCTTGCGTAACCGACTCCCGAACCCGAGATATGGTTGCGATGACCTGTCTTCTCCCATTTTCGTTAGGTTTTCTCTAATCGTTTCCTTTCCCTCTTTTGGGATAAATAACAAACAGTGGCGACTCTTCTGTCATTGTCGGCACCTTTTTTTGCAGTAGCGACAATAATGTTAATAACTAAATGCAACACAGTCAATGGTATTTCTTTCCCATTTTCCAACATGGTAGCATTATACTTGTAAGGAACTGCCCTATCAGAAACATAGGGAGTTGGGCCTGACACTCAGATTATCATGGGAGTTATTGAAGATTTTCTACTGTCGTAAGTGATCTCCACGTGCTTAAGGTCGTTGAACTATGGCACAATAACAAACATTTCATCATCATTATCAGCATCAGGGTTCCTGTCATAGGTAATTATGATAGCCCTTTGATCCAATAAATCTTGAATATCACGATGTACAAGAGGACATCCTCGTGGGTTTACAAAACATATTCTGCAAACAACATGATTGTGGTTTTCATGGTCAAACAAAGCCATTCTAGTTAAACTAGCATGCATCCTTACTAATGACTCTCAGATAAATTTGATCTCATAGACTAAATATTTCCCTGGACATCCATGTATGTTCACTTGAGGGAAATTTTAAGGAAAATCTTTATATCTGTAACACTTGATAAGTCTTCTATCCATAAGATCCTGAAAGTTGTCTACCACAACTCGACACCCACGCGGATTTCTGGAATAGATACTGCAAGAAGTATAATTGTGTGGCGGAAAAACATTATTGTCGCAACTGCAAAAAAACAACTGGCAAAAACAAACAAAAGAGTCGCCACCGAGCATTATTTATCTCAAATGAAGGAAAGGAAACGATAGAATAAAACCTAAAATAAAGGAGAAGACAAGATCATCGCAACCAAATCTTAGGTTCGGGAGTCGAAAATGTAAGGGGAAGGTATTAACACCCCCTCGCATTCGTTGTACTCAACGGGATCCACACTTGTTGTCTAATCAAATGGTGAGTTATCTAAAAGCTAATGCTAAACAAAAACGGGAAAGAGAAAAGAAAAACGAGACTCGATAGGACATCACTGCCCTATGCCTATGTATTCCCTCGTGCAATGGGAAAGCCAGTCAACGTAGTTCGGAAAACTATGGGTGATAGGGGGAAGGTTGCTCGCCAAGACATCGTCGTCTTGTGCCTACGTATCCTCATCTGGTATGAGAAATCAGAGCAGACGTAGTTCGGCTAACTACGGATAAAAAAGGAAAAAGGTGCTCGCCAAGACTTTGCCATCATGTGCCTACACATTCTCATCTAGTATGAGAAATCAGAGCAAACGTAGTTCGGAGAACTAAACCATAGGTTGGTTAAGGATTTTTTATGAGCGATGTTAAGCTCCCATTCCAGCAGTTAGGGTCGATGCCTATTTTCGGTAAAACGGAAAAATAATGTACTCTTTTCTAAAAATGAGTTTGAAGAACAATCCTGAAGAATAAAAAGGTTTGAAGTTTTTTCATGAGTTTTAGAGAAGTGAATTGATTGGTTTGAGATTCACGTTGCACTAAAGGTAATGATATAGGAACGAATGTGTTGCATATCTCGCCCAGACGGGACGTATACTAAACATTCTAGACAAGTAAGAAGAGACCCCTCACTCATCATTCCCAGTATGCTTAAGGCTCGTGGTGCACAATGTTCATCGTCTTTATTAAGTGTCTTAAAATTGTTTTGAGATGAGAAGATAAGGCTCAAAGGGTGAAAAGAAAACAACTAAGGTAAACTGAAACCCTATTGTTATCATACAAAATGGTCCTATGATTAGGATAAAAGGGAGGTCTACCTAATGTTATCATACGAATGATGGACCTAAAGTTGAGGTCAAAGAGGGACTATCCTAATTGTTATCATGTAAAGGATTGAAAGCCTAATGTCTCTCTTACTCCCAACTTAATTCGAAATTAAGTGGAACTAGGGATCATGTGAACAAGCACAAGTAAACACCATACAATTCAATTACAAATGAAAACAAGATTGAAACTTAAACAAGTCTCAAGAAGAGAAGAAAGATGAAGAAGAAAGAAGAATGAAGAAAATGTAACACTATGAACAAACATGAAAGTTCAAACTCTAAAGGCATCAAGAAATCATCAATCTCAATCATACAACGTATACATCAACATCATGTTAAGGCAACAAGAATGTATACTCATATCATTAACAACATGTTCTCAAACTTGACACAAAAGAGAGATTCAAAGCAACAAATAAATCTCAACTGAGACCACATAAAAAATCAGAATAAATCCAAAATGAAGTTAGGAACAGGTTTAAACAAATTTTGAAACTTAAAACTATTTTAAAACTATTTAAAATCAAATAAAAGCTATAAAATGATCAAAAATAGTTAAACTAAAAATAAAAACCAAATAAAATTACCATAGGTCAGAGACCATTATTGGATCATGTTATATTTTTCTCAGAATTTTAAAATGCTTAAAAAAAATTTTAAACCAATTTAAATCAAGCAAAGAAACAAAAATCCAAGAAAACAGTAAAACCAAAAACAAAAATAATGCTAAGAGCATCAGTGAACCAAAAGCTACATTATAGAAATAAATTTGAGGTGAAATGATGGAGAAATCTACCTGTTGAAACTCAACTTTGAAGCTCTGAAAATGAAGTCACCGAGCTTGATTCAGGCCACAATTCTTCTTGTTCTTGAGCTAGTTAGCTTCACTTTGCGCATTTTAAGTTCGGGATTTTATCGAGTCTTTTGCATTTTATTGTGTTCTTACTCTGTTTTTATGTTTGTAGTTGTTCCCGTCAAGATTCTAAAAGAAATCGAGAAAAGAAGTGAAAGATAAGAAAAATTCTGCAAAAATCAGCATATTCTGCCAGCCTTTTCGATATGGCGGTTGCCACCTCCAAATGGCGTTCACTATCTGCCCTTAAAGACCATGGCGCTCGTCATGGGCACCACGGCGATCGTCGTGCAGTTCACAGAAGCAGTTTTAACTGCAGAATTCTGTTTTTGAGCAGTTGCTAGCGGTTTTCTTTTCCATCCATGTTCAGAATTGGATTTGGAAGTTATTCAACTTCCTTTTTCTCTATAAATAGACCCCTTGGAGGATGTTTCAGACAGATCTAACCCATGCGGAAGTGCTGTCAAACTCTCTTTAGACCTTTAACCCACATATTTACTTTCCAAAGAAACAATTGCTCACACCGAGGAATTGTTGCAGCATTGTACTTTATCTATCGTTGCGCTGCTGTATACTTGGATCGAAGGTTAATAAAATTTTATTTTGCGTTTAGTCTATTGCAATTTACAAGTTCTTGTTTTCTCTGTTTTTGCTGCATTTTATTTCTACGTGTCCGCAATTTAACTTATTTTTATAAAAACCAAATACCAATATTTTTATCAATGCAATATGTATGTTGTAATTTTTAGAATTGTTAACATGTTAGGATTATAATTCATGATGTCCGGCTAAATTAATTAGACACCGCCCTACGGGGACCGTCGTAACCGGCATGACTCCATAGTTATAATAGGTACGAATTTGTAATGCACCCCATTTTGGTTGTAATTTCGAAGTCTAATTTAAGTAGCTTTGTCGCGAGAGTGAGGGGTTATTTAACATTGTTTCTTCACGAGAGTTAGAAGCAAATAAAGGTTAAAGCTGAGATCTGCAAGAGCGTGAGGAGTAAACCAGATGGTGGAAATTAGGCATCAGTATCTAAATACAGCGAGAGCGCTTTAGTGTTGATTAAGATATTATTGGCATTCAAAGAGTAATTCTTAGTTAAGACCGTGGGAGCGTGAGGCGGAGCCTTTAAGTGTTTATATCCTACAAAATAGGCGTGTAGACATAATTAGTACCCTTTTTCTACTAGGTCCCTTAGGTGCACGGAAATCGTATTTCGGCCTCGTTTTAGTATTATTATCACATCTTAGATTTCATCCCCGTAATTAGTGTTTACTCCTATTTAACTCAAGCCTTAGGTTTGCACAGCAACCTTAGATAACATTAGTTTGATTATCTTTCCATGTGGGTTCGACAACCTTTTTAAGACTACACGGTCAACTGTATGCTTGCAGATTTATCCGTCAGTATCGACCCAATCAGAGATTTTAAGTTATTAAGATGTGGAAATGGAAAAATGAAATTCAAGCTTAACAGTTCGAATGGGATCTCAACAAAGTGGTTTTATCTATCAAAGCTTGTGGAAATGGTTAGGATGAGGTCCTTATTTATAGGAGAAGAGTTTAGAATGCTAAGGGAGGGTGAATGATGCAATTTGAAGGGAATTCGTGCACACCCGTGGCCATGAAGAAAGTGTGACTTCTAGCTTATCAAAACTCAGATGAAACATGTGTTTTAAGACTCTAATCACTCTAGGAAAGTTTTCTAATCATGTTTAAATGGAATTCGTGCATCAATTTGGTGATTAGAGGTCACATTAATCAAATTCACTTCTGATCTCAATTGAAATTTCTATTTTAAACATCCAACTTCACAACCATGGCTCTCACAATGTAGAAAGCTTTATGAGTTGATTAATTTTGCATTGGATAGAGAAAATGGAAAGCTTTGCAATGTGAAAGTAAAGTATTGATTTGGCAACCTGAGCTGAGAGATATGGATCTTCAAAGTAGGTTTCACCAAGTAACTCAAATTTATGAAAACACTTAGAAATTTTTTGAGTTTTTTAAAAGACCAAAAATGACCTATAATGTTATCATAAAATCCAAGGTCTTCCATGGATTTTAGAACTTGCATCTTGAATTAAAGTTGTAGAGGGCACCATAAAGTTCACTTTAGAAAAAGAATGGGTTTCAAATGATGAAAATTGACCAAGTTATGAGCTTTGAAAGTTGGCAAGAAAATCTCCTCAAATATCAAAATGACCTATAATGTTTTCATGCTTTTGATGATTTTTAAAGCACAATTGGACCTTGTCATGCAAAGAGAATTTGTTGGGGATGATGGGAAGAGTCCATTGAAAAAAGAACCACTTCAAAATGTTGAAAATTGAAAGAGTTATGCCCTTTTGATCATAGAATCAATAACTTGCTAAATTAGGTCAAACTACTTGAACCAACTTTTAATCTTTTGAACATTCCTTGCAAATTAAGGCATGATGAATCACATATGACCTTGAAACGATGTTATCTTGAAGCCCACTTAATGATGAGGGGGCTTGTGGGCTTGAGAATACCACAAGGTTGAAAATAAACTCTTTCTTGAGCTTTGAGAATCATGTTCTTCTTCTTGAGAATCAAACCATGATACATTGATCCCTTTCCTAGAACCAATGCTATGTACAAATGATGATGCGAATGAAATGAAGCATAATCTAAGAGATTAAGAAAAAGGTAAGGAAAATTTTGGGGTGTTACAATTACGTCTGATCAATCTCTCGTGTATTTGCACCAAACTATCATTCAATAACAGTACATCATAGATTTTAAATTCTTCGGGGAAACCATACACCATATTTACAGAGGTTCCTCCATGATGCGGTAACGGGTTAACTTGAACATTTGGATTAGTTTCTTTGAAAGACAAAATCCCACACTTGATTAATCTTTGTACATCTACCTTCAAACCATAATATTTCTCAATGTCGTGGCCTGGCGCTCCTTGATAGTACGCACAAAACTGGTTTGCTTTGTACCAAAAAGTAATCTCTTTAGGAAAAGCGGGCGAACACTTTGTCTGAATATGACCTTACTGCAATAGAGCTGGGAACGATTCCGCATAAGTCATAGGAATCGGATCAAAGTTGGGTTTTCCCTAAACACGACTTTAATTGTTATACTAGTGGCAAGCCTGTTGAAAAGGCTATTGTTATTATTGAAGTTGTCGTTGTTGTTGGATGGGTTGTTGAACATGTTGTTGAGTGATTTGTGGTTGATGACATGGTTGTGAAAACTGTGGCTGATAGGCAGGGGCTATCATTGCGGAATTAATGATGGGAGATACAACTGTGACATGCTGCTGTTGTTGATACCTTTTTCTCATTATGCCATGCTAAACGATGCTAACATTTTTTCCTTCTTTTTAGCAAAATTACTTCCATGTTTCTTTAAACTGCTGGAAGCACCTCCCTCTCTAACAAATCTTCTTTCTTAGACACCCTCTTCTAGCCGCATCCCCATGTTCACCATCTCGACGAAGTCACTGGGTCTGCTAGCAATCATCCTTTCGTAATAAAGCAGGCTCAAAGTTTTCAAGAATATCTTAGTCATCTGGGCGACAACTTCACGCCAATGCTGTGCGTACTATTTGAAAAATTCCTTGTGTATTGCAGACATGGCTCTGAGCTAATCTCTGTCTGGGGAAATATGCACATTGTTTTTTGATAAAATTTTCACCCAAATCATTGAAGGTACGAATGTCAGCACCATCCAGATTCATGTACCATTTAAGGGTGGCACCAGTCAGCCTGTCTTGAAAGTAGTGGATTAATAGTTGGTGATTCTCAGGTTGAGTTGACATATTTCTAACTTACATGGTCAAGTGACTTTTTAGGCAAGATTCTCGTTTGTATTTCTCAAAATCAGACACCTTGGACTTGTGTGAGATTTTGACATTGGGCACCAAGCAAAACTCATGAGCATTCTTTCCAAACAGATCTTTCCCTCTAAGGGCTTTAGTCTCTTTCTGCATCTCCAAGAACTGGTCTTGGAACTCATCCATCCATTCATAAACCCCCACAATTTCACTTTGAGCAGTATGAAAGACATGCTCTTCAATGTGCAACATAATGTGGACTACGAAAGGTGGCATAGATACCACGACTGGAAAAGTAGGAATAACTAAAGCTTTTGGAACTGGTCGATAACCTCTGGAATGAAGATATGAGGTATTCCCCACAGGAATCCATGAGGTATCTAACTGGCATTGGCAGTTGTTGTGAGAACCAGTGTTGAAACAATCTCTAAAATAATAGTTCTTTGAGGAGGTGGAGGTGGGTTATTCTGCGCAGTTGATGAGAGTAAACTTTGCCCATATCTTCTAAAGAGCCTACTCTAATCTTCCATTGTTGTTGAGAGTCTTTCCTGAGTTTCCTTTAAAGTAGTAACCGCTTTGTGGAGTGCATGGTTCTCCTGTTCCAACTGGTCCATCCTTCTCTGGCGACTGGCTCGAGTGATGTATGGATGATACAACTTGAATATTGGAGTGAAGAGACATGAGTAAGTACATGGAACACAAAATGTAATTCTAAATGATGCATTTTGTGCAAATGCAAATGAATCTCAAGGAACTTAACAGTTGTATTGAAAGCATCATAAAATGGATAACACTTTTGAATAATCAAAAACCTTATTTAATTAATAAACAGAAGGATTACAATCAAAGCACAACTTAAAAAAATCCTAAATAGAGTAGAAAATACAAGAAAATGTAAAAACCCTAAAAAATCCAATGAGAAGGTCCAATCCATCCTTGTAAATTCCTAGTGAGCTTTATGATATGTTCCTCCATCTGAGCCTTCTCAAGTACGAGCTTGTCGACAACCAAATTCCAAGCAAATGATGATGGAGGAGTGTTTGAGCTCTGCTTAACAATAGAAGCTGACTGAATGCCAGAGGAAAATAAATCCTCTTGCATCTTCCTTTTATTGGTAGCAAGTTCTTCTTCGCCCTTCTATTTCAAATGCTTTTGTAGTTCTACATTCTCATTGTTGACAACGTGGTATTTGTTCTTCCACGGGTCCCTTTTTCGATGGGCTTTGGTCAAAGCAATCTGAAGCTTCTCTGCATCAATTATGAAGATTAGAGTAGGCTCTTTATTATCTATAGGAAAAGGTTCCTGACGAGGATAAGGCATATTCAACTTGATAGCTCTATCTTGTACCCATTGGAGGTAAGGCTCCGAAGAGACACATTTGGCTTTCCTAGAACTGTTATTCCCTTTGTATGGACATGACACCAAGCATGCACGATCTTCTCCTTAATCACTTTGTTGTGTTCACCTTCCTTGAAGAAAAAAGCTTCCAAATGCTTGTTGTTTGGTTTGTCCTTCATAGGATAACTGAGCTAACTACGAGCTAAAATAGGATTGTAGCTAATGCCTCCTTTTGTACCAGGAAGGGGCACATTAGGAAACTTAACGCAACTATTAATGATCATCACTCCATTATAAACACGATTATACCACTCAATATCAGAATGGGGTAGAGACATAATATTTTGTGACCACAACAAGCCATCCTTAAGATCCCAAAAAGCAGTAGATCGAGGTAAGTGAGAAATAAACCACTTGTACAACAACGACACACAACATGTAACCATTCCTCCACCATAAGAATTCCTATGATGAACTGAGTGGTAAGCATCTGCGAGCAAAGTAGGAATTGGATTTTCAATTAAGAATATCTTGATGGCGTTAATGTCAAAAAAATTGTCAACATTAGGTAAGAGGAACAATCAATAAATAAGTAAGGCAAGAAGTGCCATAAAAGTATCCATACTCTTCATGCTAGCATAATAATGAGCTGTGTCCATCAGAAACTTAGCAGGTAACCCTAGAATTCCTCCTTTGGTGGTCAAATGAGCTTTGATTTCAGACAACCTCAAGTGGGTAGCTTCTACAATTACTTGAGGCTTAGGAGTCTCTTCCAAACCAGAAAATGGGTTTTTATTAGAAATGAGCAATACAAGTAAACAAGAATACTCCTCTAGTGTGGGCATAAGCTGATAATTTGGAAAGGTGAAGCAATGATATATCGGATCATAGAACTGATCCAAAGTAACAAGAATCCCATCCACCATGTTGATCTTTAAGAGAGACACAAGTTTTCCATACTTATTTTTGAAAGTCTCTGGATCAGCAACCAAACCTCCCAACTTCCTCAACTATTCTAATTTAGGACTCTTGAAAGTGTACTTTTGTGTTCTTCTCCTTCCAAAATCCATATTGATAAATACCTATGATGTTTGCAAAGAATAACCCTAAGTTCTTTGATGACTTGGTTAGAAATGACGCTTATGAATGCATGGATGTATGGATGGACAAACACAAACAAGAATGAAAACACATAAGGGTTCAAAGGTTCAATGGTACGAGCATGGAGATATGTCTAACCAACCCAAAATGTATGTGCTAAGGTTTTTTGTAACTGCAAGATAGGGATCTAACAAGTTTCCAGAGTCATGGATCCATCTTTTGGATATTACTAGCACATCGATTACTTGAGAATCAATAAAATTCTCAAGAAAATATCGTCTAAGTGTAGTATCGCGTATCAACTACTTCAGGTTTACATCTTTATATTCACTATGCTACGTTCTAAAAGGCTAAGTGGGGTAAAGGGATACTAAGTTCCTCAGCTTCTCAGGCTCCTAGGTCGAAAGTAGCAAATGTTTTCACGATTTCTCGTTTAACAAATACCACCCTCAAAAGGGCCTCCACTAAGCAGAGGATTCTCAAGTTAGCTTATTCGGGATTACTCCCTCAAAGCCTCTTTGACTATACAACCCTCCTAACTTATTTATGTTCTTAAGTCTGGGTTAGGACTTACCTCACCATATATGGATCACCAATATCCCAAGCAACATAGCAAACAAATATAATAACACACTATCTACTATCTGAGCAAGAAATTCACTGATTACAAGTCGAGGTACTCGATGCTCAAAAAAACATGTTGTGCACTCGCTTGGGCAGCTAAGCATTTGAGACAGTACATGTTAAACCACTCAACCCTATTAATATCGAAGATGGATCCGATCAAGTGCGTGTTTAAGAAGCAAGCACTCTCTAGAAGGATCGCCAGATGGAAAATGGTTCTGACAAAGTATGATATACAATATGTTTCCCAAAAAGCCATTAAGGGAAGTGTTCTGTTAGAATATCTTGCTAAACAACCAATTGAAGACTATCATCCGATGAAGTTTAAATTTTTGGATGAAGATATCATGTTTCTGAAGATGAAAGACTGTGATGAGCCTTTTCCTGACGAGGGTCCTGAGATTAGATCTCAATGGAGTTTGGTTTTTGACAGTCCTGTCAACTTATATGGCAACGGAATTGGGGCAATCATTACAACTCCTCACGGTTCCCACATACCATTCACTTCCCGATTGACACTCTCTTTCGCTAATAATGAAGCAGAATACGAAGCATGCATTATGGGTTTTGAAGAGGCCATTGATCTGAGAATCAAGAATCTTGATGTATATGGCGATTCAGCGTAGGTCGTTAGTCAAATTAAAGGAGAATGAGAAACTCGTCAGGAAAACTAGGTGCCATACAAGAATAATGCCAGAAGACTGTTACCCTTGTTTGACAGAGTTGAGTTCCATCATGTGCCTAGTGCTGAGAATCAGATGGCAAACGTTATGCCACATTAGTGTCAATGTACATAGTGAATTTCTGGAATGAAGCTCTACTAATCACCATTATGCATCTTGGAAGACCTGCCTTTGTGTTTGCAATTGAAGAGGCATTAGATGGTAAGCCATGGTATCATGATATCAAGCACTTTCTCAAGAATCAAGAGTACCCATTTGGGGCATCTAGCAAGGATAAGAAGACTTTGAGGATACGCTCGGGCAATTTCTCCTTGAACAAGGATGATGTGTTGTATAGAAGAAACTTCGACATGGTCTTGTTGCATTGTGTTGATGAACACGAAGCAAGCATGTTGATGGAAGAAGTTCATGAGGGTTCATTTGGTACTCATGCCAGTGGACATGCAATGGCTAAAAAACTGTTGAGAGTTGGGTATTATTGGATGACTGTGGAATCTAACTGTTTTAAATATGCCAAAAAGTGCTAAAAATGCCCAGACATGGTGTATGGAGCACATCGGTTGTGGGGTTATCTTCAGTTGATGATATATCTCAATAGTTTTTCCTTTCTTATATCTGATCATCACCAAACTTGTTGGATGAGATCACCAGTTTTTGTATTATCTTTCTTATCTTTGGATTGTATATACTAACTTATTATCCTCATTTTATTTATGAGTAAAGCTTTTAATTTTCTGTCTATCTCTACTATTCATTTTATTGTGAAACTAGAATCAAGGGGGAGATCTCCCTGAAATATATACACATGTTTGCAATTTGCATTAGCATACTCATTTGCATGGCAGGTGTTCTGGTTTTACTCTTATCTCTGCTTTGGCTTTCTCTCATCAGCAGGATTGTGAAATTCAGTTTTCACACGTATTCAACTCGGGTAAATCAACAGAGAGTCATGGATCAAGTACAAGCTGAGCTCTAGGAAGTCACGACTCGTTCGACGCAATTTATGGAAATGATGCAAAACGTAGCTCAAGGACAATAACAACTGAGAACTCTGGTCCAACCTCTAATTACACGTATTGGTGAAGAAGGTGTTTTACATGGAGGAGTTGGTGTTATTCCTCCACCTGTTGGTGGCGCTATTCCACAAGGCAATAACATTCCTACTGTTGTAACCCTCTTCGGGGTGTCCCTAGTGAAGTCGTCATTTCTGTCGCAGTGAGAATCGAAGACCATAGCTATTGAGTTAACTAGGCTTCAAAAAACTTAAGATATCACCACCGATCTTTAATTTATCCAAAGGAAAGGGAAAAGAAACAATAACCCATAAATATGCAATGCAAAACAATGCAATAAAGAGATCTAAGGTTCGGGGTTGGTTATACTAAGGGAATGTATTAGCACCCTAAGTATCTATAGTATCCTATAGGAACCTCTTGTTGTATTTATGTTACAGTTACAATTTTGTTCTATTTCGAATTGATTGGGGAGATTAGAAGAGAAATATTTTATATTGTTTTTGTGTTTGGCAACACGCAAACTCTTGTGCCTACATACCAATGAAGGATCAAAACCTCGTGGTTCGGGGTATAAATTGAAAAGGGTTTGTCATGGTGGATTTTAACGAAGAAGAGACAAGTTGTCATATTAAGGAGAATACTCAACTTTTCCACTACCAACATATGGAAGAAGGATATTTTCTTCACATTGAAAAAAGGGCTCCAACTTGGATATATAATCAACAAGTTTGCCAAATACCTCTCTCATATGGAAAATAATCAACATCTTTCTCAACAATGTCATAGGATAGGAGAATTATATCTCAACAAGGGATGACTAATGTCTAACCTATTTGAAAAGGTATTAAATTAAAAAGTCGAAGTGGCAAAAGATTAGACTAAGGTTTGTGTCTTTTAGTCTTTTGAAAAGGATTTTAATATGCTTAATATGTCTTGAAGCATTTATTAAGGAAAGGTTTTGAAAATTCAATGACCTAAGGTCAAGGTTTCTATTAAAAAAGATTTTAATTTTGAGAAGGGGGAACCTAGTTGAGTCGCCTAAAGTTGAATAAACTTGAGGGAAACTTCATAAGGGTAAACATGCTAAGAATAATAAGTCATGCAAAAGATGTATAAGAAGATAAAGATGCATATGCAAATGAAATGAAGTCAACAAAGTGTCCCTCCCCTTGGATTAGGAAACAAGATAAACATGTATATACAACTATTCAACAAAGAAGTTAAGTATGAGAAGCATGGTATATCAACACAACTCTTGAACACATGATTAAACAAAGAACAACTTTAAAACATGGCACAAGTATATACAAAATCAACATGGATCAACAAACATACACATGGTTTTAAAGCAATACATTTGGTCAAGATATGTTCAAACTTAAGCTAAAATCCTCTTGTGGACATGGATACATTATTCATCAAGACAACGCCAATACCTGGAAAAAGACATGACTTAAACCAAGGCAAGACAAACGTGAATTATCTAGGATAAACAAGGTATATATCATCAACAAATCATCACTATCACAACACGTTTACATAAAGACAATATTAACACAGGAACAAGGAACAAGGCATGGATTCATCATGAATTTTAGGTCATGAATACAATCAACAAAACCCTAGATATTAGACAAGTATGAACATTCACAAATCAATATTTTTTTTAAGATATTCAAAATAAAAATAAAATCAAAGGTATGTAAATACATGAGAAACTTGATAAATAAATAAAAGGGATGGATATTGAGGTGTTAAAAATAAGAGAAGAAATAAAAATATTTTTGTGATTTTTGAAAGTTAAATAAAAATAAAAGAAATAATTAAATATAAATAATATTTATAAATTTTTAATAAAATAAATGAGTGAAATAAATAATAAAAATATTTTGATTATTTTAAGTATTAAAATAAAAAAGAGAGTTGAAATAAAAATTGAGAAGAAATAAATAAAAAGAAAATGAAAAGCATTTAAAAAAATATATATGAAATAAATAAAGAAGAAGAAAAAAAGATAAGGAATAAGTGGCAAATAAAAGGGAATGGGGACTGCTGGGTTTGAACCCACGCCCTCAAGGTTGTAGCAAAATAAACCCACCACTAGGCCAGGCCAGATGGCTTTGTTACATGTTGACCTGAATAATATATATATATATATGTGTATATATATATATATATATATATATATATATATATATATATATATATATATATATATATATATATATATATATATATATATATATATATATATATATATATATATATATATATATATATATATATATATATATATATATATATATATATATATATATATATATATATATATATATATATATATATATATATATATATATATATATATATATATATATATATATATATATAATAAATATTTAAAAAAAAAAGAGAAAACTAGAAAGAGAAGGAAAGAGTGAGGAGGCGAAAAAAATAAAATAAAAAAGAGGTGCGGGGGGATTCAAACCCACACCCTCTACACAAACACACTCCCAGGACCAACACACTAGCCAATATGCCATATGGGGCACATTCAATTATAAAATGCAACCTATAAAATAGATTTTAAACACGTTTTTGAAATTTAAAAATGATGCCATCCACCATGATCATCTTCTTCCTCAAGCTCAAAGATTTTTGAAAACACGATTTCTTTTATTTATGCATCAAAACAAGCAAACTTATATACCATTTCACTCATATTTTCATGAGGAGTTCAAATATGCCAACCAAATTCATTTATTTAAACCCTAGCTCAAGAATTTCTAATAAAACCAGAAGAACCCTAATTCATTTATTTAAATAGCATATATGTACAATCAATCAACAACAGGTTAGGGCTTTTGTTCCTCACATTATGACAAGCCGAATGGTAACTTGAATGAATGTAAATGGTGCTCACATCATAGAGTTTAGAAAGTCATAATGTTTACCTATTGGAGAGTGTCCAATGCACCTTTAAAGAAACTCGAGATGATGATGATGTCTTTACCTTCAATTGACTCCCAAAAAGATGTTTGAATGCTTAGCTTGCCTTGAAATGCTTTCAATAGTTCTGATCGAATAAACTTTCAATGTGTCGTAGGGAGAATCAGAGACCATAACTATTGAGTTAGCTAGGATTCAAATATTTTAAGATATCACCACCGATATTTAATTTATCCAATGGAAGGGGTTAAGAAATAATAACCCATAAACATGCAATGCAAAAACAAAGCAATAAAGAGATCTAAGGTTCGAGGGCTGGTTATACTAAGGAAAGGTATTAGCACCCTAATTATCTATCGTATCCAATAGGAACATCTTGTTGTATTTGTGTTATTCCAAAGTTTTTTTTTCCTATTTGGGATTGACTGAGGAGATGAGAAGAGAAATGTTTTTTATGGCTTTTGTGTTTGGCAAGACACAAAGTTTTGTGCCTACGTACCAATAAAGGATCAAAACCTCGTAGTTCGAGGTATAAATTGAAAAGGTTTTGTTATGGTGGATTTTAATGAAGAGACAAGTTTTCATCTCAAGGAGAATACTCAACTTGACCACCACAAACATGTGGAAGAGGGATCTTTGCTTCACATTGATAGAAGGTCTCCAACTTGGTTACAAAATCAACAAGTATGCCACATACCTCTCTCAAGTGGATAAGAATAAGCATCTTTCTTAACAATGTCATGTGGTAGGAGATTTGCATCTCAACTAAGGACAACTAAGGTCTAATCTATTTTGAAAAGGTTTTAAATTGAAAAGCCAAAGTGGCAAAACGTTTGAATTGAAGTTTGTGTCTTTTAGTCTTTGTAAAAGAGTTTGGATATGCTTAAGATATCTTGAAACATTTGTGAAGAAAAATGAATTTGAAAAGTCAATGATCTAAAGTCAAGGTTTTTATTGAAATTGGTTTTGAGTCTAAGATAGGGGAAACCCTAATTGAATTGTCTAAGTTGAAAATAATCCTAAGGGAATCTTCCTAAGGGATAGAGAGTTTAAGGATTTTAAGTTATGAGATATATGTACAAGAATGTAAACATGCATATGCAAAGATGACAAAGATGTCAACAGTAAGTCCCTCCCATGGAATTGGGCAACATGATAAACAAGTGCAAACCAATATTTAACAAAGAAGTTAAACATGAGACATGGTATAAGTAAGGACTAAAATGGTTCAACAAACATGTACAAGGTTTATGAACAAACATTTGATCATGGTATACCTAAGTTACAACATTCGTATGAACAAGAAACATGGAAATATTATTTACAAGGTATGCTTCAACAAGACAAGTTAAGTACCAAGTCATGACTTTAATCAAAGAAATACCTTATGGACCATCTAAGACAAACATGGTACAAAAATTCACAACATGTATACACAAAGACAAACATCAACACAAGGATAAAGATTAAGGCATACAACTAGTTCTAAGCACATGGATGTCTTTGAAACAAATATGAAAAATTTCAACCATTTAAAGTATTCAAGGAAAAATAAAGGAGGCAAAAGACAACATTTGTACATGAGCAAAGATCAAAGGTATGGATCAAGGACTAAACAAAACCCTAAACAATGTATAAGCATTCATGTTTAAACCACTTGAAAACATCTTAACAATTAATGAAAATGAAAGAGATAGCATGTGAATATGGAATTTAATAAGCAAAAATGGAAGACAATATCTTTAGGTATTTAGAAAAAAGGAGAAATAAAAGGAAAATAACATAAGATATTTTTGTGATTTTTAAAGTCTGATTTTTAAATAAATAACCAAAATAATAAAAATATAATTAATATTTAATATTGATGAAAAATAAAATAAATGGGTGGGATATAATAATAAAATAATTTTTGGTATTTTGATGTATTAAAACTAAAATAGGAAGACTTAAAATTAAATAAAATGATTAAAATAAATTAAAAGAGGTATAAAAAAAGGAAAAGGTGGTAAAAAAAGAAGGGGATTCTGCCATGAGGGTTTGAACTCACGCCTTTGAACTTGCAGCTCAAAATTCTATCCACTAGGCCATGTACTGCGTGGTGACTATAAAATGCACACAGTAAATAATATGTGTAACCTCAAGATGAAAATGCACAAAAAAGTAAAACATCAAAAGGTCTGGGGCGAGGGGGATTCGAACCCTAGACCTCTCACCTCACACACAAAAAACCAGCTTGTTACCACTGGGGCGCAATGCCAATTCAATTATATAATTGCAACTAAAGCATAACATTTTAAAATAATTATTTAAAATGATTTTTTCGCGCCACCTAATCTTCTTCTTCCCCACAACTAAACCACAATTTTTATTCTTCTTCAGAAACTTAACTCCCTCATTTCGCAACCAATTTTAAAAATGTAAAAATCGAAAGTTGCTCAGAATTAAACAAGGAAACCAATGGACATTTCACCTTTTATATAAAGTTGCTTCAAGTACAAGAAAAAGGGGCTTTTGCTTTCTAGCTTATAAATTTGACCTTGCTTCTGATGTTTCTCATGGGTGCACAACCTGTACAAGTTATTTCTGATGTATATGGGACCTCCTTGAATCATAGAAAGTGGTTGGGAGGAAAAAGGAGTTTTTTGTCCGATATCCAAAAGTTAATCAATACGGCATGTCGGATGATGCTTTTCCATGGTGTAACAAGATCCAATTCTACATAATTTGATATCTTTGTGAATATTTTAGGATAAGGAACAAGTTTCTAGTTGATGAAAAGTTCAGAAAATGCTTGGAACTTGTCCAAAAGTGATCATGAATACCTAGTTCGAAATGCCTTACCATGGTCACTTTGCAAAATTCATAACTTCATACTTAAGCAAGATAAACACATGTTCTTTATATCATTGGAATGATGAGATCATATACTACAACTTTGATGTTGATCACTTGGAAAGAATAAATTTGGATCATGGAGATAATTGGACAACAAAATTGGACTTTTCACTGATTTATACCTAGAAAAAAATTCTAAGTATAGGAAATTTTTACACCTTGAAAAACCTCAACTTTGAACAATGATAACTTCTAATTGTTAAATCCTTTTGATTCTATTCTTTCACCAAATTGAAGTATGTAAAACCATATATAAAATGAGTCCTTAATTGTTTCCATTGGATGCTTGAAGAGGAAGTTATAATCTTGGAAAGTAAGGCATTTGTTCACAAACTTTGAATATCTTCTTTATTTTCTCGATTAATCATGATCAAATGCAATCATCCATCATATTTTCATGATCCTTGACTTGTGGAGTCCATGTTTGACCAAAAATCTCAAAAGTCAAACTTAGATTTTGATGAACAATTGACTTTTTCTAGATGAACTTGATTTCTTCACTTACCAATGGATCAAAATTCTTGAATCAATTAAATTATATGAATGGGCTAAGATGATGTCATTGAGGTCATTGTAACATTCCTTGAAGTGTTAAATCATTCCTTGCACAAAAAGTCAAACCCAAACTGAATTAGGTCAAAACCTTAATTTGAATGCATATGATGACTTAGGGCTTGATGAAATGGTATTGATGGAATCTTGAAATTGATTGTTGATGAGAGGGAACTCTTGATCTTATGGAAGAGTTGAGGATTAAACAAAACCCCTTGATTGGTCAAATTCTAAGCTTCTTGGGTGCTAAACCCTAGCTTGCAATTAAAGTAAATCAAAGCACCAACTCTTGTAACCTTAAAGGGTTAGCAATGCATAAAAAACACACATGAGATGATTGATGTCATGATAAAAATTATGCAAATGAGGTGGAATATCAGGGTTAAAAATTAAGGTGTGGCAGATCCCCTATTTAAATTTTTTTCTATCTAGAGATATGGAGATTGAAATCTTCGCCTCAATGTGATAGGAGAGACTTAAATACAAACATGCATAATTTTTGGCCCTAAGATACCACAAAGATGCTTATGATATATATGATATGAATGAATTCAAGACAAATATTTTGTGGGGAATGATACCATAGGAGATGAATATATTGGGAAAATGGTTGCAACTCCACTGGGGATGAGATTAACAACTCCGACAATTAAAATAATAGCAAATCCATATAATTGTAATAGGATTAACTAATCTATTTGAAAGGATAATAAACTTCCCCACACCTCGTGTCATAAGCCATGAGCGGGTCTAGTCTCTTCTTTAATCAAGTATTCCACTTGAAAAGGGTAAAAATAAACCTCCTCACGCTTCGGGTCACAAGCCGTTGTCGCAACTGCGAAAAACACCTGGCAGAAAAACAGAAGAGTCGCCACCGAATGTTATTTATCCTGACGCAGGGAAAGGAAACGATCGAAGAAAACCTAAAGAAAGGGAGAAGACAAGGTCATCGCAACCAAATGTTGGATTCGGGAGCCGGTTTTGCGAGAGGAAGATATTAGCACCCCCTCGCATCCGTCTTACTCAATGGGATCCATGCTCGTTGTCTAATCAAAGGGTGTGTTATCTAAAACCTATTGCTAAACAGAAAAGGGAAAAGGGCAAAAGCCAAAGGAGAATCAATAGGACATCGTCGCCCTATGCCTATGTATTCCCTCATGCAATGGGAAAGTCAGAGTCAATGTAGTTTGAAAAACTACCGGTGAAAAGGGGAAGGTCGTTCGCCAAAACATCGTCGTCTTGTGCCTACGTATCCTCATCTGGCATGAGAAATCATAGAACCATCATTTAGGTAACTAGGGGTTGCTTTGTGTTTTTTATGACTGCGGTTAAGTTCCCATTCCAGTAGTTAGGATCGATGCCTGTTTACGGTAGAATGGAAAAATAACACACTCTTTCTGAAAAATGTTTGACAAACAATCCCAAAGGATAAGAGATTTTCATTTGTTTGTGAGTTTTAAAGAAGTGAATTGATTGGGTTTGAGATTCACATCGCACTAAAGTCTATGATATAGGAGTGAATGCGTCGCATGATCGGCCCCAGACAGGACGTAAGGTAAACACTATAGATAAGCAAAGAGAGACCCGTCACTCATCATTTCCCATATACTTAAGGCTCGTGGCGCACAATGTTCATCATATTTATTAAGTGTTTTAATTATGTGTCAATAAAGAAGGGGAAAAGACACACGAAAGGTCTAAGGGAAACTCGATCCTACAGGTTATCATGCAACATGGTCCTAAGGTTAGGATGCGAAAGGGAATTCTATCCTAATGTTGGCATGCAAATATGAACCTAAGATTGAGTTTGAAAGGGATCTATCCTAATGTTGTTATGCATGGATTAACACCTAATGTCTATCCTACTTTGAACCTAATCAAAAATTAATTTCAAACTAGGAGCCCTAAGAGAACATGCAAGAACAAAACAAAACAAAGAAAGTAAACCAAAAATAGCAGCAACAACAACGCTCCAGCTTAACACAGCTATAAAATCCAGCAAACAAACAAAACAACTTTTAACAGCTACTATCTCCAGCACGAGACAGGTGTAACAAGTAGCAAATAGGATCCATACATTTAACAACACGTATTCGACACAACAACATTGTATACCCCAGCATCATGACACATATTCAAAGATATCACGGAAGAATGAGCATGAAAATGCATTACAAGATTCTAATCAAGCATCAAGATTGCAAGCCATTAAGATGGAACAAAAATTAGCATGTAATCAAAGCTTTCAAGAACAAACATGATTATGCATCAACATTTAAATAAATGCACATGAATTAGCAAGGATCAAGCATGAACATGCACCAAATAAATCAAGTAATGCTTATGAACATGCATCATCATCAAACATCTTGAATACTCAATCACAATAAGCAATTGTCAAAAGATCAAACATTTAGTAGGCACATGTATTCACAATGCAATAAGAGAAGATGTTTCAATAATTTTAAACAATCAATAATGCGTACAAGCATAAATCAACATTTAAATCCCATCAACACACAACAACAACAACAACAACAACAACAACAACAACAAGCAAATATCAACATGTTATCAATTAAGCATCATGAGCAAAAATCAAGAATGCAAGCAATGATCATTGAACATGCATCATGAAATCAACGTGTCGCGTGTCGAAGAATCTCATACATTCTACAAAGTAAAGTGAAGTATCTCAAGAAAATTCCATAAATATGCATTATACAAAGCCCTGAAGTTTAGAGGATTAAAGCATGCCAAAATAGCCTCTTAAAACAAATGCAAAATAGTAGTGATGTAACCGATAACATGGTTAAGGTAACCAGTTACATCAACAAAAAACAACACAAATATGGTGCAGATAGGATGACGTAACCGGTTACATGGTTGATGTAACCTGTTACATCACTGAAAAACAACAAAAACAACACTTAAGCAGAATCACTTCACCACAACTTAACATTTAATTTCCACATACTAAATTATGCAATTGATCACGAGAATTACAAAAAATAGCAACAATCAAACACTTATTACATTAAATAAACAACAAGATCCATAATTAAATCAATTAATGAACCAATTTGCATCGACAATCCAAGGATCTACATTGTGACATGCAACGTTAAGCAAAAACATAGCTAGATATAAAAATTACCAACCTACAAAGCTGAGAATTACTTTAGTGAGTGTTGTTAAGCTGCAATTGATAGATTCAAGCAAGAAAACCAAGGATCTATGAAGCTCTTGCAAGAGAAATTGAAGATCCAAGCAATAATCCACGAATAAGCAAAAGCTCTTCAAAAAATGATTCCAAAATCTTGTTCAAGATCCAAATGAGTTGCAAAATCAGTATTGGACCAAGGATGATGATGCAATAGAGTTTTAGCTCAAGAATTCACAAATTGAAATGTGCAATTTGTGAAGATTTTTGGTTATGGAGCTCTAGTGTGAGTTTGGGAATGAGAGAAAAAGTTGAGAGAATTGGGAGAAGATGTGTAGAAAAATCAGAAAAAAGTGAGGGTAGATGTGTGAGGTTTGGAACAAATTTGTTTAAATAATCCCTAGGTTAGGAATCCAAATGTGGTTTGGAGTGTGGGTTAGTATTAGGAATGGAAATTAGGAGTGGAATTAAGAATATAAAGGTTTGAATTTAGGGAAATGAAATTAATTCGAAAAATGAACCAAGTTTGAAGCATTTTAGATCCTTCTTGCACATGTGAACCCAAGGGATCAAAAAATGAGGGATTGTAGTACCCCAAAATTTGCCTCATCGTTTCTTGGTTTCCTGGCTTATGTTTCTTTGCATTTTACATCTCTGCATATCATAGCATTGATTCTCGAGACATGGGATTAAGGTGTTTCAATGGCTCAGGGCTCACTTTTGTTGCAGGAGTTTAAACAGCGAGCATTAGAGGCTACGACATTTTTTTCGCCCATCGATCGGTTGGTCAATTTTTATTTTATTCAGCAAGTTATTTTCACTTCAGGAGATGGTGTATAGGCTATCTCAGGCATTCTCATAGCTATAACATCCAAGGGCATGTTTCAGAGGCTTAACAGAGCTCAAAAAAGGTGGCAACAAGTGATTATGCAGGATTCCCTCCATTTGGCGCCAATTTGGGCATTTTTGAATGTGGTAACCGGTTGCCACATATTGGTAATTGGTTACCCTGGGCGAAATTTGCAAAGAAATTCGAATTTTCAGCATTGCAAATTTTCCAATCATTCTCAACCATTGAATTCACATGATCATCATTGGAAGGATCTAGAATTGTTTCAATTTTCACCATTTCCCTCCAAATTTCAAACACCCCATTCCTAAATTCCAAACAATATTTTGATTCCTAACCTAGAGATTATTTAAGTGGATTTTCTCGAAACCTCACTCATTCACACCATTTCACTCTCATTCTTCATTTCAATTTCAGAATTTTCTCTCAAATTCTCTCAACTTTCTCTCAACTTTTTCACTCCCAAAACCTACATTAATGCTCTTTCCACTTGAGTTCATTGATTCTACATTGGAATCTCCATTATCTTCAACTCATCACTCAATTTTCGTTTGGATTTGTATCTGATTTTGGAAGCAAGATTTGAAGTGCTTTTTGGATCAATTTTGGCTTGATCTTGCTTGTTCTTCACTTCTACTATAAGGAAGCTCTTGGATCTTGAAGATTCTTTGGGTTTCTAGCTTGGATCTGTTAGTTTCAAGTAAATCAGCACTTACCAAAGCAAATCTCAGCTTTGAAGGTTGGTGAATTCTAGATCGAATTATGTTTTGAGCTTATTTGCATAATTACAATGTAGATCCATGGCTTTTGATGCATTTTGATCCATTTTGATGATTTTGATCCATTTTGATGATTTTGATCTTTGTAATTTGTGATCTCAATGTTTAATTGTGTTTACATGATGTTTGATCACTAATTCTTGATGATAAATTTGTGCTTAATTGATTACATGTTCATGTGAGTGATTGGATACATTGTTTGGTGATGAAAACTGATTTTAGAAGTTGTTTTTCTGTTACTATCTCAGTGGTAACCGATTACCATTAGCAGGTAATCGATTACCCTGCCTAATTTTCACGTTCTGAGTTTTTTTTCAACAGGTAACCGATTACCACTTAGGAAGAATGTGTGTTTCTTGCATTTTCTTTCTTGTTTGAGTTCCTTTTAACCTATGAACTTCATGGATTGATGTAATACATTTATGTGTATTGTTTTTGACATATTTCATCATTCTTGAATGTTTGATCTCGATTCTTCGACACGTAACTTCTGATTTTCGTTTGAATGCTTAACATGTTCATGTTGCTTGATTGATGAATGATCACATTCCTTGTTTACTTATAACATGAACAATTGATTATCATCAATATTTGCTTTGCTGGATTTGTGACGTATGTGTGTGTTTGCTTTCGGTTCCGTTTATTGCACGTCTGTTTGATTGTTCGATTATTTGATTTGAATTGAAAAACATGATGATCTTGTTGATTCTTAATAATGCAACGTTGTTGATCAATTATGTTTGATTGCTGAAGCATGTTCATACTTGCATGGTATCTATCTATGATTGGTGTTTGCTTATGTTTGATTTGCATGTTGTCATTGCCTTGTTTGCTTGCGGCCTGCCTTTTCACACTTGCTTTTGTGCTAAAACATGTGTTGTTATAGGCTGTCATGCTTGTGTGCTGGATTTTACTGTTGTCTTGCGCATGAGGCGTTGTTGTAGCTGCTATTTTTACATTGTTTCTTTTCTTTTTGCTTTGTCTTTGCATGCTCTCTTAGGATTTCTAGTCCAATTTAATTCCCGATTAAATTTGGAGTAGGATAGACATTAGGAGTTTAATCTATGCATGATAACATTAGGTTAGTCCCTTTTAACCTCAACCTTAGGTCCATCTTTTGCATGCTAACATTAGGATATAATCTCCTTTCACATCTCGACCTTAGGACCACTTTGCATGACAACGTTAGGGCCGAGTTTCCCTTAGACCTTCCATGCATCTCTCTTCTCATCTCAAAATACATTCTAACTCATCTAATAAATATGATGAACGATGTACGCTACAAGCCTTAAGCACATGGGAAACGATGAGTGGGGGGTTTCTCCTCACTTGTCTAGAGTGTTTAGCGTATGCCCTTTGCGCGATATGCGACGCATTCGCTCCTATGTCATAGTCTTTAGTGCAACGTTACTTTTTTTCCTTCGGGATTTATGTTTCAAAATCATTTTCAAAAAAGAGTACGTTACTTTTTCGTTCTATCGCAAATAGGCATCGACCCTAACTGCTGGAATGGGAACTTAAGGGTACTCATAAAAAGCACTTAACCAACCTGTGCTTTTCGTTTTCCATAACTAAGTTTGCTCTGATTTCTCATACCAGATGAGGATACGTAGGCACAAGACGGCGATGTCTTGGAGAGCAACCTTCCCCGTATCTCGCGTAGTTTTCCGAGCAACGTTGACTATGACTTTCCCATTGCACGAGGGAATATGTAGGCATAGGGCAGCGATGTCCTATCATATCTCATCTTACAACCACTTGTGAACCAATATTCAAATTGTTAAGAAAAGATCAAACGATCAAGTGGAATGAAAATTTCCAGAGGGTGTTTGAAAGAATAAAAGAGTATCTACAGGAACCTCCAATACTCATTCCTCCATTTGCAAGAACACCTTTGACCATGTGTCTCATGCTTCTTGAGAATTCAATGGGATGTGTGTTCGGTCAACAGGACGAGTCAGGTAGAAAAGAGCACGCCATCTACCACCTGAGCAAGAAGTTCACTGATTGTGAGTCGAAATACTCAATGCTAGAGAAAACATGTTGTGCACTCACTTGGCCTGCTAAGGGTTTAAGGCAGTACATGTTAAACCACACAACCCTATTTATTTTGAAGATGAATTTGATCAAGTATGTCTTTAAAAAGCAAGCACTCTCTGGAAGGATTTCCCGATGAAAAATGGTTTTAACAGAGTATGATATTCAGTATGCTTCTCGAAAGCCATAAAGGGAAGGATTCGGTCAGAATATCTTGTTGAACAGCCGATTGAGGATTATCAGCCAATGAAGTTTGAGTTTCAAGATGAAGACGTCATTGTGAAGGCAAAATGTCACACAACATATGTTCTCAAGTTTCGATGATGACAAAGTACAACCCCAGATCAATAGGAGCTGTCAATTTCACCTAGAACATAATTGCAATACTTAACATATCATATCCTTCCTATATCTCTTTAATTCGTCATATTATCATTGGCAAAACACGTGATAAATATTCAGTCGTGACAAAACGCACGAAACAACAAGTGGTCATTTTTTTGCAGGTTTTGAAGCTATGAGTCGACCACCCATCAGCGCACAACCCAGTTAACTTTCCCACGGGTCAGCGCATGGAAGCTATGAGTCGACCATCAGTCGGCGCATGAATACTTCATAATTCCCACGGGTCAGCGCACGCCGACCTATGGTCGATGCATACTCTTGGGTTTTTAATATTGCTGAAATCTGCAGGCCATGCGTCGAAGCATAGACCTGCTATGGTCGGTTGTTCGCGCGTTGTTAAGTATTTTTCCACTGTGTTTAAAATCCTATTGTGTTAGTTAATTGGCTTATTACTATAAATAGTAGGTTGTTCATTTTAATTGTTTAACAATTACATTTTGAGTAAATTGTGAAAACAAGAAAAGTGAAATAGGTGCCTACATGTCTCTTCATCCTCATTCTCAAACAACACACAACACTGCAACTACACACAACCATTTTTGGAGTGCTTTGTGTCTCTTTCAAGGTGATAAGGTTCGAATCCATTGAGTGGAAATCCGGTTCCGGTGGAGAATTGTGGCAGGTTTTTCTTGAATAAAACCTTGAAGGTTTTGCCCTCTAAGATTCTACGAATTTGGGGGTTTTTGATACGGATCGTCTCTATCAACATTCAGCGGTGCGAAGGTGATTGAGAAACGGAAGATTTCATCAATCTAGTAGCTGGGGTTGTGAATGTTGAAGGGAGTTCTGGGTTCAATTCGTTGGTGTCTAAGATCAGCCGGGCCGAGGGTTTGAAGAACTGAAAGTTATTCAACAAAGGGGCTGGAATCGGAGGTCAATTCACAATGATCGAAGGTCCTGATTCAACTCGAATCAAGGAGCAAGAAGTGATAGCAACATCAACATCTATAGGGATTGTTTGTATTATTGCTTATAAATTCGTGTATAAACTACTACAACTCTACAGGTGATATCTATTATAAATCATCTCAATTCTATTTTTAGAATTGAGGGCAGACGTACCCCGAAGCGAGGACGGCGGGGGAACTGCCTCAACAAATCTTTGTCTTCTTTATTTTTCAGCATTTTCATTTTCAGCTTAAAAATTAAGTGATATTAGTTTAAGCAATTTTATTGATTCGAGCATTGAATTTAGTAAGTAACTGGTACTGTTTAAACTTGAGTACAATAAACACTTGTACAAGGATTTTAAAGCTACTTACATAAGTCAAAATCCACTTGGAGTGTTTTGCACACCAAGTTTTCGATAAATTGCCTGAACAAAAACTTACTTAGTTTACTTGCTATATTTTGGTGGGCTGTGTTGAGCATTTGAACTAGCACTACTAATTAGTGGTGAAATCAATTGATTAGTGTGACTAGTGTATTGAATCTATTCTTCTTTTATTATCATATCCGTTAGCTTAATGCATACCCGATCTTCCAATAACGGTTCGTTTTAGACGTGTTTTTCCAAGGCCGCTTCCGCACTTAAAAATATTTTTAAAACCAATTTTAAATTGGTAAGCGCCAACTCAATTTTTAATTGGGATCTATTCAACCCCCCTTCTAGATCCGAGCCATCATCTAACAAGTGGTATCAGGAGCACCGGTTCACTCTGTGCTTCAAGTATAACTTTTATAGAAAATGGCAAACGAACCTAAAGGGGCTTATAATAGAGCTCCCGTTTTTAATGGTGAAAATTACGGTTATTGGAAGGATTGTATGCGGGTGCACATAAACTCCATAGATAGAAAAATATGGAACGTTATCCTCAATGGTCCAATAGAAATTACTATGACCAATGCGGATAATGTGGTTGTGCCTAAGCCCGAAGCACAATGGACTGATGATGATGAAAAGAAATACAACTATGATTGGGAAGCTAAAAACATCTTAATATCCTCATTAGGAGTTGATGAATATTACTGTGTGTCTCATTGTCCTACGGCAAAAGACACGTGGGATTCACTTCAAATCGCTCATGAGGGGACAAACGATGTGAAGTTAGCTAGAATCAATACACTAAAACAAGAGTTTGACCTTTTCTACATGGAGCAAGGGGAAACCATTGCGGACATGCAGAAAAGGTTTACTCATCTCATCAATAGGTTACATTCACTTGGTAGGCCGGTGGCCAATGACGTTGCTATTAATAAAATTTTAAGCTGTCTAAACAGGGAATGACAGCCTAAGGTGACCGCCATAAAAGAAGCAAATGATCTTACTATTTTAGACCTAAAAACGTTATTTGGAAAGCTACAAGAGCATGAACAAGTGCTCCTAAGCCTTGACCAGCATGAAAAGAAAGAATAGAAGGACAAAACAAAGAATGTTGAGAAGAAATCAATTGCTGTCAAGACTTCCTCCTCGAGGTCTCAATCTAAGGAGCACAGTGATTATTCATCAAGTGACGATGAATAAGATGACAAGGGTGAGGATATGGGGCTATTCGTAAAACGCTACAATCGGTATGTGAGAAAGAACGGCATTCAACACTCAGAAAAGAACCTGGTCAACTTCATAAAGCAATCAAGGAACTCTCAAAATAACGATATCAAAGGGAGTAAAACCAGAGGATCGTGCTACAAATGCAGAAAGCCCAGTCACTACAAGCCAAATTGTCCTTTGAACAAAAAGGGCAAAGAAAAGGAATCTATCAAATCACATAAGAAGTCATCAAAGCCGAGAAGAGCATATATAGCTTGGGAAAGCGATGGCAACTCCTCCTCCTCTGATGAAAGTTCAAGTGATGAAGAAGAATCCGTGAACCTATGCCTTTCCGCACATCAAAAAAATAAGAAAAAGCAGGTACGTCACTCTAAATACGAGAATTCCTCAAATATGTCACATTTCGAATTACAAGCCACATTTAATACTTTACACAATGAAGCAACCGAAGCCTTTAAGAGACTTGCCTCTAATAAAAGAATTTTTACTTACCTAGAGCACAAAATTAAAGAGTCCGAAAGGAAACTTGAGGAACTTAAGGCTTCCAAGGTGGAAAGTAATAAATCGGATTGTGAGGACCATAGCAAATTCCTCGACTTTGGATGTGCTACTTGTTATATTTGGCAAGGTGAAGTTAGAAACCTAAAGGCCAAATTAAACAAGGCTCTTGAGCCTAAAATTACATTTGCTATTGATAGAGCTGATTTTAGAAAAAGTATGGTAAACCCATATCAAAAATATACATATGTAATTAGGGATCAAGAGAGTAAAAGCAATTCTAAAGTTGACTTTGCATGCTTATATTGTTGCAAGAAAGGCCATTCCATTGCTAAATGCCGATTTAAGATATTTATGGTTCCTAAAGGCATCTATCAATGGTTGCCCAAATGCAACCACTT
Source organism: Lathyrus sativus (assembly GCA_963859935.3). Taxonomy (NCBI): domain Eukaryota; kingdom Viridiplantae; phylum Streptophyta; class Magnoliopsida; order Fabales; family Fabaceae; genus Lathyrus; species Lathyrus sativus. The sequence continues at coordinate 213,228,268 of OZ012736.1, read as the reverse complement.
TGTCACTAACATATTAGGACCCAATATGCCATTGGGTACCTCCTCTGGCTAATTATTTTTCATAGGTACAATGTGTCGAGACCACTGAGAGAAGATGTGTTCTCGACAATGGATGTTCAAGACACGTCTCCGGAGACATATCCCTATTCATAGACTTCGTGGCTAAGAAGAAAGGGTATGTAACATATGGTGATAAAAATCGTGGATAAATACTTGGTAAAGGTAGTGTAGGTAACCCCTCTTCCACTACGATTTCTGATGTGTTGCTTGTCGAGGGTCTTAAACATAATCTGCTTAGCATTAGCCAATTATGCGACAAAGGATACAATGTATCATTTTCAAAAGAGTGTTGCAAAATTGTACATAATAACGACAAGAAGAATATGTTTAATGGCCTAAGAGTGAACAACGTCTATATGCTTGACTTAAATGAAGTATCGTTAACAAGTGACAAATGCCTCATAACACTGAGTGAAGATTCATGGTTATGGCATAGGCGCTTAGCACATGTTAACTTTGACTTGCTGAATAAAGTAGTCTCAAAAGATCTAGTCCTAGGTCTTCCCAAAATAAAATTCACCAAGGACCACCTTTGTGATGCTTGCCAAATGGGAAAGCAAATGAGGATATTTTTTAAATCTAAAAATATTGTTTCTACCACAAGACCTCTCGAGCTTTTCCATATGGATTTATTTGGGCCTTCTAGAATCAAGAGACTAGGCGGAAACTATTACGGTTTCGTAATTGTGGACGATTATTCTAGATTTTGTTGGACTATCTTTTTGGCTAGCAAGAGCGATACATTCGCCGCCTTTGAAAAATTTGCCAAACTTTCCCAAAATAAATTAAGCACAAACATTGTGTCAATTAGAAGCGACCATGGAGGTGAATTTAAAAACCATTTATTTGAAGAATATTGCGGTAACTACGGTATTGATCATAACTTCTCCGCTCCACGAACTCCTCAACAAAATGGGGTGGTGGAGCACAAAAATCGCATTTTAGAAGAGTTGGGAAGGACAATGATCAATGAATGTGGACTACCAAAATATTTTTGGGTCGACGCCATAAGTACGGCTTGTTATGTTTTGAATAGGGTGCTCATCCGCCCCATTCTAAACAAAACACCTTACGAGCTTTTAAAAGGGCGCAAGCCAAACGTGTCTCACCTACATGTTTTCGGTTGCAAATGTTTTGTCTTAAATAATGGAAAGGAAAATTTGGGTAAATTTGACTCTAAGGCTGACGAAGGTATCTTCCTTGGATACTCTCAGTCGAGTAAAGCATATAGGATTTATAATAAAAGATTACTTATTATCGAAGAATCGGTACATGTAACATTTGATGAATCTTATCCGAGAAATGTCGGAAAAGGTAGTGTGTTTCATGGTGCAGGTACATCTACTGAAGACATACTAAAAGATGCAGAGCCGGGAATTGATCAGCCCGACAAAGCAAAAGTTGAGGAGGAAAAAGATGTCCAACATGAAGAAACTGAGGTAGATCATCCATCTACAAGTGATGCTCTCCCTCAATCTTGGAAGTCTTCTAAAGATTATCCAATGGACAACATTCTCGGAGATATATCAAAGGGTGTTACTACCCGATCTAAGATAAGTAACTTTTGTTATCACTTCGCTTTCGTTTCACAAATGGAACCTAAAACCCCTACAGAAGCCTTACTCGATGAAAAATGGTTTTTGTCAATGCAAGATGAACTTAATCAGTTCACGAGAAATGAGGTATGGGACCTTGTCCCTCCTCCACGAGGACATCGAGTAATTGGCACCCGATGGGTGTTTAGAAATAAGTCAGACGAAAATGGAGTAATAACTCGTAACAAGGCGCATTTAGTCGCGCAAGGGTATAACCAAGAGGAAGGCATCGACTATGAGGAAACTTATGCGCCGGTTGCCCGACTCGAGGCTATACGCCTTTTGCTTGCCTTCGCATGTGCAAAGAATTTTAAGTTATTTCAAATGGACGTTAAGAGTGCGTTCCTTAACGGATACATAAATGAAAAAGTCTATGTTGCGCAACCTCCTGGTTTTGAGTCCCATGAGTATCCTGATCATGTCTACAAACTAAAAAGAGCTTTATATGGTCTCAAACAAGCTTCTAGAGCTTGGTATGAGCGACTAAGTAAATTTTTACTTGATCAAGCTTACTCAAGAGGAAAGGTTGACACTACTCTCTTCATTAAACATCAAGGAAAACACTTGATATTAGTACAAATTTACGTTGACGATATTATATTTGGATCTACTAACATGAATCTCGTGAGAGAGTTTTCTGACCTTATGCAGGGTGAATTCGAGATGAGTATGATGGGTGAACTCACATACTTTCTCGGATTGCAAATTAAACAACTTAAAGAAGGAACATTCGTGAGCCAGACAAAATACTGTTTGGAACTTCTCAAGAGATTTGACATGGCAAACTCGAAGGCCATTGACACTCCTATGCCAACATGTGTAAACCTGAGTAAAGATGAAAGCGGTAAGGACGTAGAAGTAAAAAGGTATAGAGGTATGATTGGTTCTCTTCTCTATCTTACTGCTTCTTGTCCCGACATTATGTTTAGCGTGAGTATGTGCGCAAGATACCAATCATGTCCCAAGGAATCTCATCTAAAATCTGCCAAACGTATACTTCGATACCTATCTAGTACTCCGAAGTATGGACTATGGTATTCCAAAGGTAATGATTTCTCATTGGTAGGTTTCTCCGATTCCGATTTTCCCGGTTGCAAATCGGATAGGAAAAGCACCAGCGGTACTTATCACTTATTTTCAAACTCCTTGGTCAGTTGGCACAGCAAGAAACAAGTTTCAGTTGCTTTGTCAACCGCCAAAGCGAAATACGTAGCTGCCGGTAGTTGTTGCGCTCAAGTCCTATGGCTTAAGAAGCAACTATTGGATTTTAATCTAAAACTAGATCGTGTTCCCATTTTCTGTGACAATACAAGTGCTTTTAACCTCACAAAAAACCATGTGTTACATTCTCGCACCAAACATATCGAAGTTCGACACCATTTTCTGAGGGATCATGTAGAGAAAGGTGATGTTGTTTTTGAACATGTTGACACCAAAAATCAACTAGCGGACATTTTCACAAAGCCGCTAGCCACTGAACCTTTCTTTCATATCCGTCGAGAACATGGCATTCTCGACATTTCTGATCGGGTATAAAAATTGCTTGTTGTGTCTTACTTCATTTACAATTACATTCTTGTACCTCTAACAAGTTAAGTTTTGTTGCAAGCACAAGTATATTATTATCAAGCGTTTCCGGTATAGAGGTGATGTTGTTCCATATTCTTTCTCTCTCTAAATATTCATGATTCAATTAGTGTATCGTTTGACCAACATTGTATATATATGACATTGGCACGAGTATTATGTGTTTGGATGCAAATTGTATTGTGGAATTGTAGGTAGGCATCAAATGTGGCATTATATATGACATTAATTGAAAATCTGCAATTTTGCCTAACTTGAGTCGACCAAAACAGGGCAGCGGTCGACGTATGCTGTACACTTTTATATTTGTCAAAAATCACACAGTATGCGTCGATGCATGCAGGAGTATGGTCGACGGCTCGTGCAAAAATTCAGATTTCTTCTTTTGAAAAATGTTCCATCTTCCTACACTCTACTTTAAATATGCGTTATTCATTAATTGTGCATTGGTATCATATTTTTAGTAAGTTGCATCTAGTTATTCCTAGTGTCCCCTTGTCTCCTCCTCTTTCCCAAAAACCCTAATCTCCTTCTATAAAAAGTTAATCCTCATCTCTTCCAAATTACTTCAACAATCCTTTCCAAATTCTTGCTACCTCCACAAAAATCTCCAAAACATCATCAATGGCCTCACTATTCCGCAGAAGTATCGACAAAAGATCAAGGGCTTCAACATCTGCTTCTCTACCCATTACTGTTGTATCCTTGGTTCCACCACCTGTTGTTGACAACTTCAACAAAGATATTGGCAAGAGAGCAGTTGTTCTGCAACATGCATTCTACAAAGCAACAGCGGGATGCATGCATCTCACTCAAATCATGGCTCTGCTAGAGTTTCAAGGCTTTTTAAACTTTCTGGAATGCAACACCAGATACAGTGAAGACTTAGTACGTGTGTTCTACACTTGCCTGCATGATAAGTTTCAAGGTCAGAATTTCCACACCACTATCGAAAATACACAGGTAAACTTGAATTCTGAAGTTTGGAGTAAATATTTTGATTTAACTATGGCTGCTGATGAACACCCTCCTCATGAGGTAACCGATTCTCGCACCGTTCCTGGATATGAATTTAAGAGTGCCTTAAATGATATGCTAAAAAGGCCTTATTCGGATAATATTGTAAACAGTAATGCTTTTCCCAGAACTGTTAGGGCTGGTAAACTCCAAACAGGGGAGCGCATCCTTCAATGGATTCTAGCTCGCATCCTGCGGCCGAAGAAAGGTGGTCTGTCCCGAGTTGAACAGGCTGAGGTGCATCTTATATACATTCTGAAAAATAGGATTAAAATCAACTGGCCTTATTACACCGCCAATCAAATGTTTGCTTTGAGAGATTCAGGCAGAGGAACTGCTCTTGCTTATGGGTCTTTTATTTCAAAGGTTCTCATCGCGGCTAACGTCGTGTATCCATCATTTCCATGTGTCTCCATATCTTCTGACAAAGAATTCAGCACAAAAACTTTTGCCATGATGGGCTACTTTTGGTGTGATGAACGACAATCCTACAGGGTTGTTCGCAGAGCAAATATTCCTCGGGTTGTTGACGACTCTGATGAAAGTTCTGAACGGGAGGACGAAGAACAAGACAAACAGGTAGATGAAGACGAAAATGAAGTGGAACAGGTACAAGAACCAACATATAAGACTCATGACAATTATCATCAGCCAGACCAACATGAGTTCACAAATACTGATTGGCTTCATCACGTAGCTCCACCTAACGAAGAAGAAGAAGGATACACTAATCAAGGATGGGGTGAGTGGCAGTACACAGGCTGGACCACTCTAGGCAAATATTATAATCCATACGATGGCTATCCTCAAGAACACCAACCTCCTCAATCTTCACCATCTCCTCCGCAGTCAGACAACTCTGAAATTCTCAACATGTTGCAGTCCATGCAGTTGGATCAACAGAACTTTATGAGAAATCAAGATACACAGATGGAACAAATACGAGCTGAGATACGTACACAAAATGAACGGTTAAATTCCTTTTCCACAAGGATGGATGCCCACTTTGAGGCTCTCGCTGCATCAACTGAGAGGCAGGAAATGGACATTTCAAACAGCCTCAATCACCTAAATGTGTTTGTGGAAGCATTTGTCGACTACTCTGATCCTTACCGCAATCCGGATGTTGCGTACAGGGGGAGGGGCCGGGGTCGGGGATATTAGATGCATGATTGCATATTTTCATTATCTGTGATGTGTTTTTTTTGGTTGTTGGAATATTAGGTCCATTTGAATGTTTTCAATACTTTATCTATTAATTGCTTTACTCTTTCATTTTCAATGTTATGTGTGAATATTGGTAAATGATTATTTATCACCTGCTGAGTATTTTGTTAATTGTTATTCTGTCAATCTTTACCTTCTCCATCTCTTTTTGATGTTGTCAAAGGGGGAGAAAAGCCAAGTAGGTCACAACAGCTCTTTCTTCCATGAAAGTGCAGGATTACAAAAGAAAGGGGGAGTTTGTGCTACTACGTTAATAATATTGCAATGTTGTTCTCACTAGCTTCGTGCAGGTTGTCATCATCAAAAAGGGGGAGTATGTGAGGGAAAAATGTCACACAACATATGTTCTCAAGTTTCGATGATGACAAAGTACAACCTCGGATCAATAGGAGCTGTCAATTTCACCCAGAAGACAATTTCAATACTTAACATATCATATCCTTCCTATATCTTTTTAGTTCGTCATATTATCATTGGCAAAACACGTGATAAATATTCAGTCGTGACAAAACGCATGAAACAACAAGTGATCATTTTTTTGCAGGTTTTGAAGCTATGAGTCGACCATCCATCAGTGCACAACCCAGTTAACTTTCCCACGGGTCAGCGCATGGAAGCTATGAGTCGACCACTAGTCAGCCCACAACCCAGTTCACTTTCCCACGGGTCAGCGTATGGAAGCTATGAGTCGACCATCAGTCGGCGCATGAAGACTTCATATATCCCACGGGTCAGCGCACGCCGACCTATGGTCAACGCATAGTGTTGGGTTTTTAATATTGCTGAAATCTGTAGGCCATGCGTCGATGCATAGACCTGCTATGGTCGACCGTTCGCGCATTGTTAAGTATTTTTCCACTGTGTTTAAAATCCTGTTGTGTTAGTTAATTGGCTTATTACTATAAATAGTATGTTGTTCATTTTAACTGTTTAACAATTTCATTTTGAGTAAATTGTGAAAACAAGAAAAGTGAAATAGGTGCCTACATTTCTCTTCATCTTCATCCTCAAACAACACACAACACTGCAACTACACACAACCATTTTTGGAGTGCTTTGTGTCTCATTCAAGGTGATAAGGTTCGAATCCGTTGAGTGGAAATTCGGTTCGGGAGGAGAATTGTGGCAGGTTTTTCTTGAATAAAACCTTGAAGGTTTTGCCCTCCAAGATTCTACGAATTGGGGGGTTTTTGGTACGGATCGTCTCTATCAACATTCAGCGTGCGAAGGTGATTGAGAAATGAAAGATTTCATCAATCTAGTAGCTGGGGCTGTGAAGTGTTGAAGGGAGTTCCGGGTTCGGTTCGTTGGTGTCTAAGATCAGCCGGGCCGAGGGTTTGAAGAACTGTAAGTTATTCAACAAAGGGGCTGGAATCGGAGGTCAATTCACAACGATCGAAGGTCTTGATTCAACTCGAATCAAGGAGCAAGAAGTGATTGCAACATCAACATCTATAGGGATTGTTTGTATTATTGCTTATCAACTCTTGTATAAACTACTATAACTCTATAGGTGATATCCATTATAAATCATTTCAATTCTATTTTTAGAATTGAGGACAGACGTACCCCGAAGCGAGGACGGCGGGGGAACTGCCTCAATAAATCTTTGTCTTTATTTTTCAGCATTTTCTTTTCCAGCTTAAAAATTAAGTGATATTAGTTTAAGCAATTTTATTGATTCGAGCATTGAATTTAGTAAGTAACTGGTACTGTTTAAACTTGTGTACAATAAACACTTGTACAAGGATTTTAAAGTTACTTACTTAAGTCAAAATCCACTTGGAATGTTTTGCACACCAAGTGTTCGATAAATTGCCTGAACCAAAACTTACTTAGTTTATTTGCTATATTTTGGTGGGCTGTGTTGAGCATTAGAACTAGCACTACTAATTAGTGGTGAAATCAATTGATTAGTGTGACTAGTGTATTGAATCTATTCTTCTTTTATTATCATATCCGTTAGCTTAAGGCATATCCGATCTTCCAATAACGGTTCATTTTAGACGTGTTTTTCTAAGGCCGCTTCCGCACTTAAAAGTATTTTTAAAACCAATTTTAAATTGGTAAGCGCCAACACGATTTTCAATTGGGATCTATTCAACCCCCCTTCTAGATCCGAGCCATCGTCTAACAGTCATGTTTTTGAAGATGAAAGACTGCGAAGAGCCTTTACCTGTTGAGGGTCCTGAGATTGGATCTCAGTGGAAACAGGTTTTCGACGGTGCCGTTAAATCATATGGTAATGGAATTGGGGAAATCATTACAACTCCTCACGGTTCTCACATACCGCTCACTGCCCGATTGACATTCGCTTGCACCAATAATGAAGCCGAGTACGAAGCATGCATTATGGGTTTAGAAGAGGCCATTGAACTGAGGATTAGATATCTTGATGTATATGGTGATTCCGTGCTGGTGGTTAATCAGATTAAAGGAGAATGGGAAACTTAACAGGCCAACCTGGTGCCTTATAAGAACTACGCAAGAAGACTGCTGCCATTCTTTGATAGAGTTGAGTTCCATCATGTGCCTAGTGCTGAAAATCAAATGGCAAACGCCTTGGAAACATTATCATCGATGTATAAAGTAAATTTCTAGAATGAAGCTCCAGCTATCACCATCAGGCGTCTCGACAAACCTGCCTTTGTGTTTGCAATTGAGAGTGCATCATATGGAAAGCCTTGGTATTTTGATATCAAGCATTTTCTCAAGACTCAAGAGTATCCACCTGACATTTAGCAAAGATAAGAAGACTCTAAGGAGGTTAGCCGGTAATTTTTATTTGAACAAGGATGATGTGCTATACAGGAGAAATGTTGAGAGTTGGGTATTATTGGATGACTATGGAATCTGATTGTTTCAAATACACCAAAAAATGCCATAAATGCCAGATTTATGCTGATAAGGTGCATGTACCACCGACCCCTCTGAATGTGTTAACATTTACATGGCATTTTGTTGTGTGGGGCATTGATATGATTGGAAATACTGAGCCAACTGCTTCCAATGGGCATCGCTTCGTTCTGGTTTCCATTGATTACTTTACGAAGTGGGTAGAAGCAACTTCCTTTGCTAATGTCACGAAACAAGTGGTATCCCGATTCATAAAGAAGGAATTCATTTGTCGTTATGGGATCCCAACAAGAATCATTATCGATAATGGTTCAGATTTGAACACCAAGATGATGAAGGAACTGCACCAAAGTTTCAAGATTGAGCATCACAACTCTTCTCCATATCGTCCGAAGATGAATGGCGCTGTTGAGGAAGCTAACACGAATATCAAGAAGATTGTGCAGAAGATAGTTGTAACCTATAAGGATTGGCACGAAATGTTACCCTTTGTCTACACGGTTATCGTACTTCGGTGTGTACATCAACCGGGGCAACTCCTTTCTCACTAGTGTATGGTACGAAGGCAGTCCTACCATTAGAAGTTGAGATTCCTTCATTAAGGGTATTATCTTATGTGAAGCTTGACGAAGCTGAATGGGTGCAAGTTAGGTTGAATTAGTTGAGCCTAATTGATAAGAAGAGATTGACAATCATTGTTCACGGCTGGTTGTACCAGAGTAGGATGAAGAAAGCCTTTGATTAGAAAGTGCATCCTCGGTGCTTCTAGACAGGTGATTTGGTGTTGAAAAGGATCCTTCCCCCTTAGGCAGATCACAGGTGCAAGTGGAATCCAAACTATGAAGGTCCATATATGGTAAGAAAGGTTTTCTCTGGTGGAGCCTTCTTACTATCAACCATGGATGGTGAAGATTTTATGTCCCCTGTGAACACAGACGTAGTCAAAAATACTTTGCTTAAAAGAGACCCGCTGGATAGAAAAAGAAACGTCTAGGAAAAAATGAGGCATCCTGGCGAACCATAAAAAGAATAGGTTCGGGCAAAATTAGGGATAAAAGAAAAGAATGGACCCACAGATTTGAAAACCTGAAATGGTAACTTTGGCAAAAATGAGTATCCTAGTGGATTGAAATCCCGAAAGGACGATCCAGGAAAAAGTTAGGGATTTTAAAAGAAAACGATTGTGGTATATGTTCGATCTGTGAGCTTATCCAATACATGGTTATCCCGAAGGAAAGGAATAAGTCCAATCAGTCTTTTCAGAAGGAAAAGCACGGGGAATATCAAAGACATACATGTCATAGCTGAATCGGCACATGATGGATATCTGACCCCACATTGCCAACATTTGTATATATTCTTTTTGCGTTTTTTTTTTGCACAATTACCTCTTTTCAGGAATTGCATCTGAATTGTAATTTGCCTATTTACATACCTTTCATCAATAAAATATTCACTTCAGTCAAAGAGTTTTTCATTTTTTGCCCTTACTTTTACAGTTTTGTTTGCAAAAAAAATGCTCAATATTTTGATAAACATTACAGGTGAAAACATAAGGCTTTACAGAGCATAATAAAAGGAATGAAATTACTTGAACAATAAGTGTCATGAATGGTAACCGATGTGGTTGTTCTATATAGAGCATCTTATTGCTTTTTGTTTGTTTGCAGGGTGACAGAATCCTCTCCCCAGTAGAGATTTTCTTCCCAGCGAGTGTTCGAAGGGTGTCTACTTCAGGTAGAGTGGTGTTGATATACGACCAGGTATTTGTCTAGCAGAAATTTGCTCTTTAGTTGCCCGCGGCAGAGATTTTTTCCTCCCCACAGAATCTTGTTATCGAATCAGAAGTGTCGTCACGAGCAGAGGGATATCTCTAGCGAAGTAGAGCTTTTGTATCCCCGCAGAGGCTAATCCTCAGTAGGTAGGATTTTAATTCAGTTTTACTCTCCAGTAGAGTCGACGTCATTGATGTCCTTCGCTAGCAGGGTCAGTATTCATAGACTTCTCCTTCAAGCAGAGTTTAGGGTTTATTCCCTCGACAGGTACATCAATGGAAGGTTGGTATCTCCAGCAAAGTCCAATGATCATTGGCATCTTTTCGGATCAGTTTTTGGGACGAGCTCCCAACAGATGGTATTCTTATTTTTCCTCAGGGCAGATGTTGTAAGCAGAGCTTGTTAATTCCCTAATAGATTGGAATTCTCTGTAGATGTTTATTACTTCCCCTTCAAGATGGAACCTTTTGAGTAAAGCCTGTTATATCCCCAGTAGGGTGGATTTTTCAAACAAATATTACCCTTACAATGGGGTGGATTTTTCAATGGATATGATTCCTATATTCCAAGCAGAGTGGAACCTTCAACTAAAGTTTGTTATCCCAAGAGGGGTGGATTTCTAAGATGTGTTATTCATGATTTCCCAATTAGTGGAGTTTTGGTTTTTCCCCAGCAAGGTGGAACTTTCCAAAAGTGTTTATTCAGGAAGGCCATTCAGGGCGTATTTGTCAGTAGAGTTAGTTTGCTGGTATTCTCAGCACTCCTCCGGGTGGTGTTCCTTTGCATTTGCATGTTGCATAATAATCCTCCCAAATGCATAGCATTTCCATTTTGTATGGAGAATTGCGCCATTTTCAAACATATGCATCTGAAGCATAAGCCAAGTTTGATTCCTTTGGTGCTTTTCATTTCTCTAGTAGATTATTAGCCTTGTACAAGATACTTTTGTGTCATCCCCATTTGGGTGGATGTGACGGTTATGTTCGTCTTATTTGGTATACCCCCAACTAAGTCGTTTGTTTAGACCTCTCTTTCCCCATTGGAGTTTTCTTTCCAGGTTGTGAGTCGGTTGATTCTATTTCCTGCCTATTCTGGGTGTTTCATTCCAACTTTTGGTTGGTAAGCCCCAGCTCATTCCGGTTTCCTTTGGTCATTTCTGGATGTTATTCTAACTTTTGGTTGTTAGTCCTTGGTTTCCCTTGCGGAGTCGTTATCCCAACTTTTGGTTGGTATTCTTCGTTCTGGTCAGTTTGCCTTCATTCGGCGTTCCGACGATTCCAACTTTTGGTTGGTAGCCTTTACTTGATTTTGAATTTTGGTTGGTAAAGTTTTGCTGACAATTCCAACTTTTGGTTGGTAGTCTTCATTTCCTGGATGTTATCCCAACTTTTGGTTGGTAGTCTTCGTTGTCGTCAGTTCGCCTTCGTTCAACGTTCTGGCGATTCCAACTTTTGGTTGGTAGCCTTTACTTGATTCCAACTTTTGATTGGTAAAGTTTTGTTGACAATTCCAACATTTGGTCGGTAGTCTTCGTTTTGGGTTGATGATTCCAACTTTTGGTCGGTAGTCTTTGTTTTGGATTGACAATTCCAAATTTTGGTTGGTAGTCTTTGTTTTGGGTCGATGATTCCAACTTTTGGTTGGTAGTCTTCCTTTGTTGGTTCAACTGTTGGGGTTGGTGTCTTTCCCTATAGAGTTCGCCTTCGGTCGGAGTTCTGGTGAAGTGATTGCGAATCTCGGTTGGTAGCTTGTTCTCGGGTTTTGTTTGGCGTTCAGGTGATTCCATCTTTTGGTTGGTATCTTGTTTCAATACCCTTTGTTTTATTCCAATTTTTGGTTAGTATACACCCCGGTGAGGTCGCTGTTTTCAAGATATTATTCCCCATCATTTTGCCTTCGGTTGGCATTGCATTGATTCCAACTTTTGGTTGATAGCATTTTTTATTCAAACTCTTGGTTGGTAGTGTTTGGTATTTATCCCCAGGGAGTAATCTTTATCCCATCTTTTGGTTGGTTTCCTTTGGTTATTACCTTCTGATAGATATCTTTTCCTGCAAAGTTGTCTGGTTTCACTTTTTTTTTTCCCCAATGGAGTTATCTTTTTCCCATGTTATAGGTCCATTGACTGTACTTCCTGCGGGTTCTTGATTTGACTTTTGTCACCAGAAGGTTACCTTTGGTCGGCATTCTCGTAATCCCAACTCTTGGTTGGTATCTGTTGCGGTGAGAATCGCATGTCGGGCTATTGATTAACTTGAATCTTAACTCATTGAAGTTCACCACCGAGCTTTGATTTATCCAAAGGAAAGGTTAAAGAAAGAAAAACCTTTTGCGCGATGTAACAACAACGCTAAATATTTGGGGATCGAGGGTTGGTTATGCATAGGGTAGGTATTTCACATCCTAGTCATCTATAGTACTCTATAGGAACCTTTTGTGTGTATGTATGCTAAGTTATCTAAGTTGTTTGTTAGGGGTATGGGATCAAGGTTAGGGTAAATTTGAGGTAAATACCTAAGGATAGTTCTAAGTTTACTCGAAAAGATATTGCATCTTATGCCTACGTATCCTGACAAGGACAGAATCAAAGCAACCGTAGTTCACCTAACTAGGGATGAGGAACACTTGACTACGGTCAAGACTCCAGGGGGAAACAAACATAATAATGTTTGTGTAGAGTTTAAGAAAACTCTCTAGATCTAAGTTTAACACTCAAGGGGATTGACTTTGATAAAAGCCAAGAGGGGAGTAAGTAATCATGACAATGTTCCTTAAATTGAGTTAACAAACTCTATATTAAAGTTCTAATTGAAGGATATTCCTAACAAGGGGTAGGTCTTTAGACTTAAAGCAAATTCTAATGGATATAGATTCTAACTTAACTAAGTTAAAGGACCTAATGACTTAACCAAGTCAAAGGGATGGGTAATGATCTATTTATGATTGTGAAGTCAATAGAGAGACTTTCCTTTGGAATAAGGAAATAACAAGGAAACTGGATGAGAAATAACAAGTTCCATCTCTTGGTTAGAAATTAACAAAGTCAAAGCACACATAAGCATTCATTTAAATACGATAAAGATATAGAAGTCATGGTAACAACCAAGAAAGATTAAGGCAAGCATGTAACAACATGAAACAAAAATGATTAAAAAAACAACTTGATGGTGTTGCACCCCAAATTTTGACCCCTGAGATCTTCATCATCATTTTAGGATAATTTTCATTTAATTATCTAAACATGACCTATTTCAAGTTTGTCTTTGTTAAGATACAGGTGAATTAGGGTTCTGTACAGTCAAAAATCAAAGTTTCGATGGTTTAATCAGTCAATGTATTGGATTGATTCTCCATGAAACAAGTCTCAACATCATTAAAGATACTTTATTGGGTCAAGTATGAATCCAATTTGAGATTGTCACCCAAAGATTAAAGACAGTGCAGTTCAGGATCCCCGATTAGGGTTTTCGATTAGGAAAAATTAACTGTAGTTTGACTTTTGAATTAAAAGGTGTTACAATGATGGAATTATGGTACATGAAGTTCATATAGCTTAGTGAAGTCCACTCAATAAGTTTCAAGTCCTTAGAAGACCCATAACATCAACAGTCGACTCGGTAGTCATCGATCGATTGTTTCGTTGACCAAAAAGTCAACTCTTCAACCATAAGGAGTTTGACCTCAAAGTGTGAAGCAAAAATGTTCTTAATAGCAAATTACATCTATCCATGAAGTTTCATGACCATTGGATCAAGGATTAAGGAGTAATCAAAAAAGTCAGGAATTAGGGTTTTGAAAGGGGCAAGACCATAACTTCCTAACCACACATTCAAATGGGATGGTTCAAAGCTTGTTTGAAAGGTCTGGGAAAGCCCTACAAAAGTTTAAAACTGACCCATGGGAAAATAGGCATAGATTTGGAGTTGTAGCCAAAATCATCTCAAGAGGGAGAAAACACTTGGAAAATTTCTAAGTTTCTGGCCTTTTAAATCATGTTTTCATAGTCCTTGTGAGCTGAGAGTTATGAATCCAACAAGTTGGTGTTTCAGCACTTGAATGTACCATTTCAACTTTTTCACAAATCCACTTTTCAGCCACTTGAGTCATTCTCAAGCATTAGATCATGTCTCGATAGAAATGCATAAAGAATGAGAATTTGAAAGCTTTGCAAGTTGGTAAGACAAGTTGCCATTATTTTATTCAAAATAAAGAGGAAAGAGAAACTTTATGATGGAAAACTTGCAGTTGCAGCTCCCTACACTCTAGCCTCACTTCAGTCACCTCCATGTCCTTCATACCACTTGATTTGTGCCTTGCATTGAGCCAAGGATCTGATATGCACACCTGCCAAATCTGCCCCAAACCCTTCTCATGGCCTATAAATAGATGGTTCCTTCCACTCTTAAAACCACACCAGAACTATCCAAGAGAACCAGAAAATTATAGCTCTCTTCCTTCCCTATTTGCTTGTAAGTGAATAAATTTCACAAAAACACCAAATTCACCTCTTTGCATTTTTCACACCAGTCTTTGTTCCAAACACAAAAAAACTTCAAAGACCATATACACACCCTTAAAATGTTCATTTGAAGCTGTTCCCATCATCACCTTTTCCAAAAAAAAACTTGAATCAAAAAGTCAACTGTCAACACACCATAGTTTGACTTTTATGCACTTTTCAAGTCAAATCACCACACAAACCTTTTTCTATCAATATAACACTTGGAGCCTTCATGTTTATGATATTTTAACTGTCCAAAACATCAAACAGCAACTGGAAGTTCATTGGTGAGATCTGTCTTAAAAACTTCCTAGTTGCTTCAAAAGGAAGTAACACTCACAAGCTTACTCAAAGGGAATGGATTCTTTCTTTTTGCTGCTAGCTTGTTGTGAGGGATCTACAAAAGGTATGTAGCCCTAAACTTCCTCATTGATATGAATCATATGTTTGAAACTGATTTTATGCTTGTTTGAGGTTTGTAACTTATGAAGAAAGTATAATTAACCTTGGCATTGTCATGTGAAGTTTGTTGTGCTGTTTTGTCTGTGAAGGATATGACCTATTATTGTTTGAAGCATGATTGAGCATATGATGACATTGTTATGTTAAACTTACATATTGTTGTCAAAAACTATATTAAACCGTGTATTGGTCAGTTCATGACTATTGTTGTTAAGACTTGTGTGTGTTACTAAGATGAAGTTTGTTAACTTTCATCTAAAACATTAGGCTTGGTGTGGTCTTGTTAAAACTACAAGTTTTTTGCTGCCATTTGTTTGTACTAGAGGTTTTGATTTTGGAATTGTTGAGATTTGAATGAACCCTCACTTATGTGTATAGGCATTTGTTTTGATCTTAAAATCTCCAAATGCACTTCAAAACCTTTTCTTGCACCATTGTAATCCTCATGAAAAAACAAGCAAGTTAGACTTTTGTTTCAGTAAAGTTGATCAAAAATTGAAGAAATTGGAATTAAGTCGTTTTCATATTTTTGCCTTGATCTTGCTTTCGCCTTTGCCCAGCACGCCTTTTTGGTATATGATTTAATGGGGTGGCTTGATACAACGGATGTATCGCCACCCCAGTGGTTTTAACCTTGCCCATAAGAACTTTTCCATGCGTGTGATCCCCAGTTCGACCCTCAGCGAGGGTGTTTTGCCGCATTTTTATGATTTTTTTTACACATTTTGGTATTTTATTTTCTTTCTCCATCACTTGACACGCGCTTGAAGTGGATGAGTTGGCTTAGTTTTAAGCCCATGACCCCAAGGTCTTGGGTTTAAGCCTTGGGTGAGGCATTCCTTTCTTTTTAGCAATGGATTTTGTTTAATTTCATTTAATTGTTATTAATTTCAAAATTCCACAACTCTTTCATTTTTAATCATTTTTAATGATTCTTTTTGCTAAATTTTTATATCAATGTGTATTTTCATATAATGCTTAAAGAATTCTAAAATTCTTATTTTAGAAACACTTTGCATTATGAGGAAATTGCAATTCATTTTAGGGTTTTCACCCTCCTATCTTTCCTCTTTCATTTCCACTTTGGATTTCATTCTCTTTAGAGTTTTTTTTTTAAGTTATGAATTTGGCTCGTTAGCTTCCTTGTATACTTGAATTTGAATTTAAAATCTTGTTTGTAAACATCTAGGTGAATATTCTCATTAAAACATGAAACTTTTCCCCATGAAGTCTTGAACTTTTCCCTTACATTGTTGTGACATTGTTTGACTAGGCTTGATGATTGCAATTACATATGACATTTTATAACTTTTAAAGACCACATCTTTTTTAAGATACATCTTCATCTTTGTTAAGATTCCGCTTCATCTTAGTTAAGAAATATCCTCGTCTTTGTTAAGATATGTCTTTGGTTTTTACATGTCATTTAAAGTCTTGTAAGAAATTCCCCCTTCATGATATTGTAATATCTTGATACCTGCTTTGGTTGTAACCATTTATCTTGATTGAAATCATTTCTTGACATTTTAATATGCTTGCTTATTCTTTGTTGTAACCATATCTCTTGTATTCATCATGTTTGAATGATTATTGCTTTGTTAAGTTTTTTCCCCAAGTGATGGAACTCTTTAGTTCTCATCCAAGTTTCCTAATCTTTTCCCTTCCAAAGGAAAACCTCTCTATTGACCCTCAAGGTCATAGATATCTCATAACATTCCCCTTGACCTGGTTAAGTCATCTCCCTCTTAGTTAAGTTAGAACCAAGCCACTAGACTTTACTTAAAGTCTAAAAGACCTACCCATTGTTAGGAGTATCTTTCAACTAGAACTTTAAGATAGAGTCTGTTAACTCTATGTAAGAATCATGGTGATGATTACTTACTCTCCATTCTTGAGTTTACAACTTAGATTAAAGAGTTTTGTTAAACTCTATACAAACGTTGTTATGTTTGTTCCCCTTCGAACCTTGATCGTAATCAAGTGTTCATCTATCATCAGTAAGGTGAACTACGATTGCTTTGATTCTATCCTAGTTAGGATACGCAGGTAGAGGATGCAATATCTTTGCGAGAAAACTTAGGAACTATCCTTAGGTCTTTACCTACACCCTTAACCTTATACCCAATCCCAAACCATAGCAAACATTTAGCAAGTATAGCATACAAACATACAAAAGGTTCCTGTAGAGTACTACAGATGTTTAGGATGTGAAATACCTACCCTAAACATAACCAACCCCTGATCCCCGATCTCTTAGTGTTGTTGTTACATCGCACAAAAGGTCTTTCTTTCTTTAACCTTTCCTTTGGATAAATCAAAGTCCGGTTGTGAATTTAATGAATTAATATGCAAGTTAATCAATAGCTTGGTATCACGATTAAGACTATAACAGAAATGGCGACTTTACTGGGGAATATATATTTAAACTTGAGGGTTTAGCCTATTTTGTTTGATTGCAGGCTATATTTGTTAATATTTGCTTAACATGTATATTTGTCAATATATTTGTTTGTGTGTGGTATATTGGGTGCTTTGAGTGGCGAGGAAGTCCTATACCCGGACTCGAGTGCACTTATGATAGGATGGTGGTATATTCAAGAAAGCTTATAGGGAGTTGATTCTTGACCAAGCTAACTTGAGAAACCACCGCTCAGTGGAGGCCCTTTTGAGAGTTAGTTTTGTTGAGAGTATACGTGAAAACATTGCTACTTTCGACGAAGGAGCCTGTGACACTGTGGACCTGTAGATTACATTTAACCCCACTTTGGCCTTATTAGGACGTAGGGCGATGACTATGAGAGAGTATTCCCGAAGTATTTGATACGCGATACTACACTTGGACAAGACTCTCTTGAGAATATTATCGATTACCGAGTGATTTGGGAAATTGATAATATCCGAAAGATGGGTTGTTGACATTAAGAACCACTTAGAACCATGTTCTGCAGGTTTGAGAATCCATATTACACACCTTTTGGGATGGGTAGACCATGGCTCCACACTCGTGTTCTTTAAACCTAGGCTTTTGTCTGTGTGCATCTGTGTGATCTTTGCTTGCATGTGTTTGTGCAATCTTGCATTCATGAGCATCATATCATAAAGTTTCATGGAACTCAGACTTTTTTTTGTTTGTAAACATCAAGGTTATTATGGACGGTAAAAGAAAGAAAACTTTGAAGTACACTTACAAGAGTTTTAACTTGGATGACCTAAGGAGGTTGAGCACCTTGGTGACAGATCTAGAGGGATTCAAGAGCAGATATGGGAAATTGTTGTCACTATTGAAGATGAAGATGGATAATGGACTCCTTTCCATGCTTCTCCAGTTCTATGATCCAATCTACCATTATTTCACTTTTCCTGATTATCAGCTAGTACCCACACTAGAGGAATACTCCTATTTGGTTGGATTGCCCCTTCTTGATGAGTCTCCTTTTCCAATCATGGAGAAGGACCCTAAGGAGCATGATATTTCCAAAGCTACAAGTTTGGGATTGGTTGATATTCAAAATAATATGACTACAAAAGGAGGAGTTTTTGGGTTAACTACAAAGTTCTTAATCAAGAAAGCTCAATACTATGCAGATCATTTGAGCATGGATGCATTCAAGGCTATCCTTGCCTTGCTAATTTATGGTATCTTTTTGTTCCCTAGCTTCAAAAATTTTGTGGACCTCAATGCCATCAAAATCTTCTTGAAGAAGAACCTTGTGCCTACTTTGCTAGCAGATGCGTATCATTCTGTTCATCTGAGGAATTTTCATAATGGAGGGATGATCACTTGTTGTACTCCTTTGTTAATCAAGTGGTTTATTTCACACTTACCTAAAGCTAACACTTTTTGGGATCTGAAGGAAGGTTGGTGGTCACAAAAGATCATGGCCCTCACTCACTCCGACATTAATTGGTACAATCGTGACTATGATGGAGTAATGATCATCGACAATTGTGGAGATTTTGGTTACGTACCTCTTCTTGGTACTAATGGAGGGATCAGTTACAATCCAGTTTTCGCCCGTCGACAGTTAGGATATCCTTTGAAGGACAAGCCTAACAGTGTTCATGTGGAAAGTATTTTCTTCAAGGAAGAGAAGAATGGTCAAGAGCTGAAGGGAAAGATCCTAAAAGCTTGGAGTCATTTTCATAAGAAAGGGAAGAAGGACCTTGGAAAACTTAATTGTGTCTCTTTGGAACCATATCTCAAATGGGTCCGAAAGAGAGCCATCGCGTTGAAGATGCCTTATCCTCAACAAGAACCCATGGTTTTTAAGGAGGAATGCACTTTGATCTTCATGTCTGAGGAAGAGAAGCTAAAAATTTCTTTGAGTAAAGCGCGAAAAATAGAAGACGCTTGGAAGCACAAGTATCAAGTGGT
This sequence comes from Lathyrus sativus, assembly GCA_963859935.3. Classification (NCBI taxonomy): domain Eukaryota; kingdom Viridiplantae; phylum Streptophyta; class Magnoliopsida; order Fabales; family Fabaceae; genus Lathyrus; species Lathyrus sativus. The sequence continues at coordinate 213,208,813 of OZ012736.1, read as the reverse complement.
TGTTGAAGAAAACGCAAAACTCCAGAAACAACTACAGTTGATGAATGAAGAAGTACTCTCTTGTAAGAAAAGGAAGGCGCAAGAGGATCTATTTTCTTCTAATCCTCAGTCGACTCTGTGGAAGTTGATTGTGGATAAGCTCATCCTTGAGAAGGCTTGGATGGAAAAAGAGATCAAGAAGCTCAACATGAGCCTATTAGGAGAACCTTCTTAGGACTTTTGTTAGCTTTTATTTAGCTTTTTGTTTAAAACTCTTGTAAGAAGTACCGATATTTTGTAATTCAATCTTGTTGAGCAATGAAGTTAAGCCTATAACATTTTTTGATGTTTGCAAATATCAGAGTTCCATGACACTTTTTGCATTCGCATTCGCATTCGCATTTTCTAACCATTCAAGAAAATTCAAATTTTTATTTGTAGACAACAACATGGTACGACGAAGCGTGCTCTCATTCCCAGATTTGAAGTTGGATAACCTCAGGGTCCTGGCAGGCCTTGTTAGGAATTCCGCCACATTCATCGTGAAATATGGAGATCTTCTGCCGTTACTTAACGCTCAAGTTGACAGATGCATGTTGCATGCCCTCGTTGAGTTTTATGATCCGTTATACCATTGCTTTATCTTCCCATATTTCCAATTACTTCCAACCATAGAAGAATATTCTGATTATCTGAAGATTCCGCTAACCATCAAGGCCCCTTATGGGAAACCGAGAAGAAGAGACTTGGCCAAAGCATTACACCTTAGGCCGGAATAATTACCTACTATGAGAGAAAAAGGAGGTTTCTATGGAATGGAGGCAAGGCCATTGATGAAAGTGGCTGAATTTCACTATGAGAATAGAAATTTAGGTATTTTCGAAGCAATCTTGGCATTCCTGATATACGACTTGTATCTTTTTCCAAGTTGTAATGAGTTCATCAGTGAGGAGGCTATTAGTCTCTTCATCACCCAGAATCCTGTAAATGAATTACTAGCAGACACATATGTGGTCATCCACCGCCATGCATTATATGATCTCAGACAGTTCTCATGTTGTATCGCATTGCTCAACAGATGGTTCACTTCCCATTTGCCTAGGACTCACGTTCTATGGAACCATTATAGCAAGGACGCGTGGATTGCAAAGCTTATCACTCTCAAACATTATGATATCACTTGGTACGATCCCAGGCTCGGTGGTTCAACCATGATCCATAGCTGTGGGGACTTCCCCAACGTACCCCTCATTGGAACAAGAGGTGTTATCAGCTACAACCCCATTCTTGCTCAACGCCAGTATGGGTATCCAACCGGGTCGGAGCCCGAGCCAGAGTTACTAAGCCCATCTTTTGTGAAACAGGTAGCAATCGAGAGTTAGAAGTTTGAGCCAGCTGTGCTTGGAGGCACCCTCACATCCAAGGGATAACCGCAATAGAAAATATAAGATGCTTGACTACTAGAGCTTATCTACTTTGGTCAAAGGAGATAGATTTGACAATGTTCTACACTCATGATCATGAGATAACAATGGAACCAGAAGTCCCTGTGATTAGGGAAGAATTGAAGTATGCCTTGATCAAAACTCAGCGCAAAAATGAAGACCTGTGGGAGATCATTCGCCAGTATCAAGCTCACACCGAAGCTCAAGAAGGAAAATGATCATCTTGTTAGAATGATCAATGCTTCACTATTTCCTGTTTTCCCTAAAAAGGATTGTAATCCTATGTTGCATTTACTTTTATTGTTTTGTTGTAAGAAAGGTCTTGCTTTTTAGCAAGAACCATCCATTGTAATAGATTTCGAATTGTCAATGAAAAAAATTGCTTTTTAAAGCACGTCGTTACGTGTTGTTCCATTTTTTGTTTGTAAACGAAATTTGTTTTTCCTTGAATGGTTTATGCATTTGCATTTGCATCTCATCCTGCATTGGTCCTGCATTCGAGTTCCGCAGCTCATCTGTTGTTCTTGTTCATCAAAAAGGGAAAATCACGCTGAATCAGCACAAATACAACACTCGGGCTCAAGCTCAGCGAAAGATGGCAGACAATGATCAAAGAATCGACCAGATTGACAATGATATTGAGGGGATAAAGGACAATGTTAGCCAAATCATGGAAGTCCTTAATGTGATCAGAGCTAAGATGCACACGCAAGCTACAGTGGTCTCCGAAGTCACCACAACAACAACAAATCTCCCAACAGCTCCAGTTACCACTGCAGAGTTCCCATTTGGCATATCTAGGGACTTCTTGCCACCAGTCAACAATTTGTAGTCCTCCGGTTTTTAGCCACTGTTTGATTCAACGACGATAAACCCTATATTTACTCAAGCAGGTGGACCAACTCAGGTCCGACCTACCTTCAACCACCAGCAACCCATCATCGACATACCTGACGGTTCCGCGGCCGAGGATGAGAAACATGAAAAGTTGAGAGTGGAAATGGATATCATGGCCAAGAGAATGCGAGCCATTGAAGGAAGTAACATCTTTGGGTCCGATGCCAAAGACATGTGCTTGGTATCTGGATTGGTGTTCCCACAGAAGTTCAAGATGCCCATGTTCGATAAGTATGAGGGAACTACCTGTCCCAAAGTACATTTGATAATGTATTGCAGGCGGATGGCTCCGCACATTGGAAATGACAAATTGTTGGTACACTGCTTCCAAGACAGTCTCAAGGGAGCGTCAGCCAAGTGGTACATTAGCTTGGACCAAGCAAAAATTCAGAGTTTCCAAGACTTATCAGATGCTTTCATCCAGCAGTACAAATATAACATGGATCTTGCTCCAGATCGTCGTCAACTTCTTAGCATGACGCAGAAAAGCACCGAGTCCTTCAAAGAGTATGCGTAAAGATGGCACAGAACTGCTGCTCAGGTTGAGCCACCTCTCACTGAAAAAGAGCTCACAGACTGGTTCGTAGACACGGTCAGGCCAGAGTTCTATGAAAGACTAATCAGCAACGTTACTTCTAGCTTCTCCGACATTGTCGCAGTAGGAGTCAAGGTCGAAGCAGGTTTGAAAAGTGGAAAGGTAACAACCTCAAACACCAGTTCTAGCACCACCATTGCTAAGAATACAACTAACAACTTTCACAAGAAAAAGGAAGGTGAGGTAAGTGTTGTGACGTATGAGAAAAAGGCGCAGAATCCAAAAAATCATCGTCAACAATACTATCAACCATCTCCTTATGTGGCAGTTGTAACACCTGTTTTTCAGCAGTCAGCTCAGTAGAGTACTCAACAATGGGGACCCAGTCAAAATCAGCAATACCGTCAACAAGGTCAGCAGCTCAAGCTTGGGCTCCCAGAGCTAATCACTAAGGTAATCGGCCAAAGATATAGCCTATCCGATGAGTTTCACTGAATTATTCCCAATGCTAATAGAAAGAGGATTGGTCAAAACAACGAAGTTAGGTGCACCTCCTAACCATTTTTCTAACTACTACAATGCCAATGCACGCTCTTCATTCCATGAAAACGCTCTAGGACATGACTTGGAAGGATGCTTTGCACTCCAACACCTAGTTCGTGAACTAATTGAAAAGAAGATCCTGTCTTTTGAAGACAACCACCCATATGTGAAGAATAACCCCCTACCAAATCATGGTGGAGTAAACACTATCACTGAGGAAGGAGAAGGGTCGGAAACAAAGACTGTCACTACTGTTGAAGAAATCAAGGTGTCGTTGGTAGAATTACACAAACGCCTTGCTCAAGCTTGGGCGCTCAAGACGTCTCATGAGAATTGCGAACAGTGTATGCCGAATCCACAAGGTTGTGACCTTGTACAGAAGGACGTTTGAGCATTGTTGGATCAAGGAATGTTGAAAATCAGTCGTAGAAAAAAGAAAGAGGATATAGCGGTCATTGAACCCTTGTTTAATATGCCTGAGGAACCCTACAAGAGGGTTGTATTCAAAAATCCCGACAACAACAATATGAATGGAAGCAGAAACGTATGGCCTTTATTCCGCGACAATGCAACACCCAGATTTGGGAGGGATCAGTCCAAATTCGAGCCAAGGAGGGGATCAAGACCTCATCCTAGAGCCATAACACCAAAAGAAGACTATTCATGGTGTGAAAGTATCTTCAGGGAAAGAAAACAAGGGAATATAGCTAATGTTGCCGGTGGGAGTAGAGTGGACCGAAGTGGTCGCGTGTATCAACCACGGACAAACAATGCAGTTCCTCCGCCAGTGGTTCCCACTCCCAAAACCATTGTCGCTAAGGGATCTATTACAAAAGAACCTATAGCCAAAGGACCTATTCCAAGAGAGGTTGTTACTAGAGAAACTACCAACAAAAGGAAATAGCCCCTCAAGGATGATGAAGAGGAATTCCTAAGGATCATTCGTAGAAGCGACTACCGAGTGGTAAATTAGCTAAACCAAACGCCGTCCAAAATTTCCATCTTGTCATTTTTGTTGAGCTCTTCGGCACATCGCCAGGCTCTGCTAAAGATTCTAACACAAGCTCATGTGACTAAGCACATCACAGTGGGGTAGTTCGACTCTATGGTGGCAAACATCACGGCCTGTAATACCTTGAGCTTTGATGATAACGACTTGACAGCTAAAAAATGCAAGCACAATCGTGCTCTGCATGTGTCAATCAAATGTGAAGAAGACACATTGTCTAGGGTGCTTGTAGATACAGGATCCATACTCAACGTGATGCCAAAGAGAACATTAGCTAAGCTAGTTTATCAGGGTGCTGATATGAGACCTACATCTCTTGTGGTGAAGGCGTTTGATGGTTCTAGAAGAACTATGATTGGAGAAGTTGACCTGTCTATAATGATAAGCCCACAAATCTTTAAGATCACTTTCCAGGTGATGGATATCAACCTAGTTTACAGTTGTCTATTGGGGAGGCCTTGGATACATACAGCGGGCGTTGTAACCTCTACCCTTCATCAGAAAATGAAGTTCATTGTTGACGACCAGCTGGTTATTTTTCACGGAGAAGAGGATCTGATGGTGAGTAACCTATCCTCCTTCCGATACATCGAGGCATATGTAGATTCACTTGAAACAGCTTTCCAAGCGCTAGAGATAACCCATGTTGTTCTAGTTGACGAGTCGACTATAACTCGTGGTCCATCCTTCACTTCTATTCAAAGTATCAAGGCTGCGCTGTAAACCGAACTCCCATTGGGATGGGGAGAAGTGATTAAAATCAATGCTCAAGCGAAGAAAGACCGACAAGGGTTGGGTTACAAACTAACTCTCGACGATGATCCAGAAGAAAGAATCATAAGGAAAAAGTCGTTGAAAGAGATTTTTACCAATGGCGGACTACAAATAAACGCTATCATCGCCGAAGAGGAAGATTGTGATCTTGATCATCTGATAATTCGAGGATGAGCAACTCTATGCAATTGGGAGGCTGTGGAAATTCATGTCTTTTTACCATTAGAGTAATTCATTTTGCTTGTTAGCTTTATGTTTTCTTTAAAAATTCCTGGTCTTGCCCGAGGCCTGTGAATTAATTTGTATGGGCCACTTTGCAAATTGAAAAATTTATGAATGAAAAGTGTTTTTGTTAAAACTCTTGTTTATTTTCTGCTTATCATTTTCACTCTTTTTGTTAAAAGGAAAAATGGAGATTTTTTTGTGAAAACGTAAAAGCAACCCTTCATCTGCATGTGTGTGTGTGTGTCTAATCATTCCTAAAAATATAAAAGCATGTAGAACACCTCCACTACCCACAAAATCCCATGATCCTTCAGTTCTTTCTACTAGTGGTTCATCTGTCTTCCAAGCCTAAGAAGAGAGTGATGAAGAATTAGAGGTCCCAAAAGAATTGAAGAGGATGACTGAATATGAAGATGCTTATCTCCAGCCGTCCAAGAGCAGATTGAGGCCGTCAACTTGGGGTCCGAAGAAGACAGAAGAGAGGTGAAGATTGGGGCATCGTTGGGGCCAGAGGTTAAAAGCAAGCTGACAGCACTCCTTAAAGACTATGTTGACATATTCGTTTGGTCTTATCAGGATATGCCAGGGTTAGATACCGACATTGTTATGCACAAGCTCCCCCTAAAGCCGAGTGTCCTCCAGTCAAGAAAAAACTTCGCAGATCAAGACCAGATATGGCTCTTAAGATCCGAGATGAAGTCAAGAAACAGATTGATGCGGGCTTTTTAGCAGTATCCAAATATCCGGAGTGGGTGGCCAACATCGTGCCAATTCCAAAGAAGGATTGCAAAGTTAGAATGCGTGTCAACTATAGGGATCTAAACAAAGCGAGTCTGAAGGATGATCTCCCTCTACCACATATCGACACTTTGGTGGACAATACAACTAGTTTCACAGTGTTCTCATTCATGGACGTATTTTCTGGTTATAATCAGATAAAGATGGATCCAACCGATATAGAAAAGACGAATTTCATCACACCCTGGCGCACTTATTGTTATAAGGTCGTGCCTTTCGGTTTGAAAAATGTAGGGGCAATATATCAGAGGGCCATGGTCACACTCTTCCATAATATGATGCACAAAGAGATTGAAGTATATGTGGACGGAATGATCGCAAAGTCTCTAAGTGAAGAAGATCATTTGGATCATCTGTTAAAGCTGTTTGAGAGACTCTAAAAGTACCAACTAAGGCTAAATCCAGCTAAGTGCACCTTTAGGGTTCGCTCAGGCAAATTACTCGATTTCATCGTTAGTCAACACGGAATTGAAGTGGATCCTGATTAGGTCAGAGCAATCCAAGAAATGCCTGCTCCTAAAATAGAAAAACAGGTTAGAGGATTCCTTGAACGTTTGAATTACATCTCCCGGTTTATCTCCAACCTAACTCCTACTTGCACATAGATCTTCAAGTTGTTACGAAAAGATCAGATGGTGGTGTGGAATGAAAACTACCAGTCGGAATTTAATAAAATCAAGCAGTATTTACAAGAACCTCCGATATTGATTCCTCTAGTGCCTGGAAGACCATTGTTCATGTACATGACAGTATTAGAAGATTCGATGGGTTGTGTCTTGGGCCAAACTGATGAATCAAGCAAGAAAGAGCATGCAATTTATTATCTAAGCAAGAAGTTCACAAATTGCGAGAGTCGCTACTCCCTGCTAGAGAAAGCCTATTGTGCTTTAGCATGGGCCGCCAAGCGCCTAAGACAATATATAATCTGCCATACCACAATGCTGATTTTTAGGATGGAGCCCATCAAGTACATCTTTGAAAAGCAACTCAAACTGGAAGATTAGCTAGATGGCATATGCTCTTGTCAGAGTATGATATTCAGTATGTTGCTCAAAAATCTATCAAAGGAAGTGTCTTGTCAGAACACCTCGCAGAGCATCCCGTAGAAGATTATCAGCCACTCAAGTTTGAGTTCCCGGATGAAGATGTGATGTACATTCAACGAATGAAACCAGAACCTGGTCCTGAAGAAGGTCCCGAGCCTGGGTCCCGATGGGAAATGATGTTTGATGGAGCGTAAAAAAATGGACATGGTATTGGAGCTGTTTTGAAAAATCCAACTGGAGGGTATACTGCCGTCACAACCCGACTTTGTTTCTCGTGTACTAACAACATAGCCGAGTACGAAGCCTGTATCCTAGGGTTGGAAGCTGCCATTAATCTCTGTATCAAAATCTTGGAAGTGATCGGTGATTCTACTTTTGTGATCTATCAGCTCAAAAAAGAATAGAAAACTCGAGATGAAAAGTTGATCCCTTAGAAGGCTCATATCCTTGAGATGATCGAATACTTCGATGAAATTACTTTCAAGCATGTGCCGAGAGCGGAAAATCACATCGCTAATGCTTTAGCCATGCTGGAATCTATGTGGAAGGTCCAGTTTGTTAATGAAGCACCTTTAATCTATATCGAAAGAAGAACAACACCAGCATATGTAATGACAATAGAAGAAGAATCTGATGAGAAACCTTGGTTCCACGACATCAAGAACTTTCTTCAAAATCAGAAATATCTAGCTGACGCGTCCAGAATTGATAAAAGAGCCATACGAAGATTGTCATCTAAGCTCTTCATCAGCAATGGCATCCTTTACAAGAGAAACCACGACATGGTTTTGCTTCGATGTGTCGATGAAAAAGAAGCAAGTCTCAAAATGACTGAAGTGCACGAAGGAACATTCGGTACTCATGTCAATGGTCACGCCATGGCTAAGAAAATTTTAAGAGCTAGTTACTTTTGGTTAACTCTAGAGACGGACTGCATCCTTTCAATGTGATGACATCGTCGCGGCCATTCGCAATGTGGGATATAGACATGATTGCAGATTTCCATTGAGTGCAGAGGAGCTGTATTATCTCATGTTCTGGTGGATACTGGGTCTTCACTTAATGTGTTTCCCAAAAAGGCTTTGATGAAGCTTGACACCCAAGGAGTAATATGCACTCCTAGTGATCTGATTGTGCGAGCGTTCGATGGGACAAGGAGGTCTGTGTTTGGAGAAGTGACTCTTCCTATCCAAGTTGGCCCAGAGGTTTTTGACGCTGTCTTTTACATAATAGATATCCAACCAACATACAGTTGCTTGTTAGGTCAGCCCTGGATTCACTCGGAAGGGGCGGTAACATCGACTCTACATCAGAAGCTAAAGTATATGGTGGGGGGTAACATTGTCACCGTCTGTGGTGAGGAGGATATAATGATCAGCCATTTATCATTGTTCAAGTATGTGGAAGTTGATGGGGAGATACATGAGACTCTATGCCAAGCATTTGAGGCAGTCCAAGTTAGATTGAAGGCGCCAGTTGTGGACGGAGTTTTTGAGGTTGCTATGTCTTCATTCAAAGAAGTGCAAGCTGTGGTAAAGTCTGGCTCATCTCAAGGTTGGGAGCAGGTGTTGAGTATCCCCAATAAGCAAGATAATTTTTTATTGAGGTCCAACCCGTCGTCTTCTTCTTCACAGAGCGCTCCACGCTACAGAGGACTGGTCCAATTTACAAGTTGTGGAGTGATATTTGACTGAATCAACATTGTGTCTGAGGATGAGGGTGATAGTGATTGTGATATGGATGCATGGATCAAGCCATGTGTTCCCGGCCAAAGCCTGAGCAACTGGACTATTGAAGAAGTTGTCCAAGTGACCCGTGAAGAGTAATTATCTTGTTTTCTAATTATGTGCAGCCCTATGTTCTACCTGGAGCATAGTGGTCTTTGTCTGTAGGGCCTTATCCTGGTTTATGTTTGGAACAATTGTTTTATCATTAATCAAAGGGCGTTTTGCATTCAAATATTGTGATCCTTGTTTTTCTTGTTTTTATTTTTAACAATAAAATGGCAATGTGGTTTGTGTTGTTTGCATATTATTTTAGGCATCAAATCATCATCATTGCAGGTTTCACATAGTAGATGCCACCGACTCAAACTCGGTATGACTTTGATAATCCAATCTTTCAAGCTGAAGAAGATATTGAGGAGGACGAAGACCTGCCTGAAGAGCCCTCCAGGATGCTGAGACAAGAGGAAAAGGTTATTCTGCCTCATCAAGAAGAGATTGAAGTCGTCAACCTGGGTACAGAGGAAGACAGAAAAGAAGTCAGGATAGGGGCTGCTTTAAAGGATGATGTCAAACAAAGACTGGTAGAAATGCTCCGAGAGTATAAAGATGTCTTTGCTTGGTCATATAAAGATATGCCCGGACATGCCTCTTGGAGAAGAGTGCCCACCTGTGAAACAGAAGCTAAGAAGTACCAGACAAGACATGGCAGTTAAGATCAAAGAAGAGGTCCAAAAGCAGTTGGACGCCATATTTCTTGCCGTGACGAATTACCCACCCTGGGTCGCTAACATTGTGCCTGTACCTAAGAAAGATGGTAAGGTAAGGATGTGTGTAGATTACCGTGATCTAAGTAGAGCGAGCCTGAAAGACGATTTCCCACTCCCCCCACATTGATGTGCTTGATGATCATACTGCTCAGACTAAGGTTGAATCCGAACAAGTGCACTTTTGGTGTACGGTCAGGAAAGCTATTGGGGTTCATAGTCATTGAAAAAGGAATCGAGGTCGATCCTGCAAAAATAAAAGTTATACAAGAGATGCCAGCATCGAAAACAGAGAAGGAGGTTCGTGGTTTCTTGGGTAGATTGAACTACATTGCAAGCTTCATATCTCACCTCACAGCCACGTGTGAACCAATGTTCAAGCTGTTAAAGAAAGATCAGGCGGTGGTCTGGAATGAAAGTTGACAAAGGGCATTTGAAAAATAAAAGAATATTTTCAGGAGCCTCCGATATTGATGCCCCCAGTGGCAGGAAGACCGTTGATAATGTACTTGACGGTTCTTGAGAACTCCATGGGTTGTGTTCTCGGTCAACATGATGAGACAGGAAGAAAAGAATAGGCCATCTATTATTTGAGTAAGAAGTTCACAGATTATGAATCCAGATACTCAATGTTAGAAAAGACGTGTTATTCACTTGCTTGGGCCGCCAAACGCCTAAGGCAATATATGCTGAATCACACAACCATATTGATTTCGAAGATGGATTAGATTAAGTATGTGTTCGAAAAGCAAGCGCTTTTCGGAAGGATTGCTAGATGGCATATGGTTTTGACAGAATACGACATTCAATATGCCTCCCAAAAGGCTATCAAGGGGAGTATTCTGTCAGAATATCTCGCAGAACAACCAATCGATGACTATCAGCTGATGAAGTTTGACTTTCTTGATGAGGGTATCGTGTTATTGAAAATGAAAGATTGTGATGAGCCGTTACCGGATGAAGGTCCTAAGATAGGCTCCAAGTGGCAAATGATTTTTGACGGTGCTATTAACTCTTATGGCAGTGGAATTGGGGCAATCATTACCACTCCCCATGGTTCGCACATAGCATTTACTGCCAGGTTAACATTTCCCTACACTAATAACGAAGCTGAGTATGAAGCCTGGATCATGGGTATTGAAGAAACGATTGATCTGAGAATCAAGAACCTTGATATTTATGGTGATTTAGCTTTGATAGTCAATCAGATCAAAGGAGAAAGGGAGACTCGTCAGCCTAACTTGATTCCCTACATGAACTATGCGAGGAGGTTGTTACCCTTCTTCGACAGAGTAGAGTTTCATCACATGCCAAGAGCGGAGAATCAGATGGCAGATGCCTTAGCTACATTATCCTCGATGTATAAGGTAAATTATTGGAATGACGCTCCGAGAATTGTCATCTCCTTCCTCGATAGGCCAGCGTTTGTATTTGCAATAGAGGAAGCTTTAGATGGGAAGCCATGGTATTAGGATATCTGAAACTTTCTTAAGAATCAGAAATATCCGCCTGGGGCATCGAGCCGAGATAAGAAGACCTTGAGAAGATTGTCTGGAAACTCCTATCTGAATAAGGATGATGTACTCTACCAAAGAAATTTTGATTTGGTTCTGTTGAGATACGTGGACGAAAAAGAAGCAATTTTGCTTATGGAAGAAGTCCACGAGGGCGCTTTTGGTACGCATGCAGGCTGTTGCACCCCAAATTTTGACCCCTTAGATCATCATTTTAGGATCATACGCATTTGATTATCTAACCTTAACCTATTTCCAGTTTGTCTTTGTTAAGATACAGGTGAATTAGGGTTCCGTACAGCCGAGAATCGAGGTTTCGATGGTTAATCAGTCAAGGTATTGGATTGATTCTCCATGAAATAAGTCTTTAAATCATCAAACATACTCCATTGGGTCAAGTATGAATCCAATTTGAGTTTGGCACCCAAGGATCAAGAACAGTGCAGTTCAGGATCCCCGATTAGGGTTTTCGATCAAGAAACGTCAACCGTAGTTTGTCTTTTGATTTAAATAGTGCTCAAATGGTGGGATCATGGTCCATGAAGTTCATATGGCTTAGTAAATTCTATTCAATAAGTTTCAAGGCCTCAAAAGACTCGGAACATCAACAGTCGACTCGGTAGTCATCGATCGATCGTTCGGTTGACCGAAAAGTCAACTCTTCAATCATAAGGAATTTGACCTCAAAGTATGAAGCAAAAATGTTCCTAGTAACATATTACACCTTTCCATGAAGTTTCATGACCATTGGATCAAGGATTGAGGAGTAATCGAAAAATCGGGAAATTAGGGTTTTGAAAGGGGCAAGACCATAACTCCCTAGCGACACATCCAATTGAGTTGGTTCAAAGCTCATTGGAAAGGTCTTGACAAGTCCTACAAAAGTCCCACAGTGTTCCATTAGCAGAAAATGCATAGATTTGGAGTTATGGCCAAAGTCATTACAAGAGGGGGGAAAACTTAGAAAAATTCTAAGTTATTGGCCTTTTTAGGCATGTTTTTTAGCAACTTTGAGAGGTTTTTGACCTAGTTCCATTTGGAATCTGAAGATCATGAAAACATGAAAGTTGTAGAGCTTCATGACGGATTTCCAAAATGTACTAGAACTCCTCCATAACCCTTATGAGTTGAGAGTTATGAATCCAACAATTTGAGGTTTCAACACTTGAGTCCAACATTCTCACTTTTTCACAAACTCACCTTTTGATCACTTGAGCTATTCTCAGCCATTGGATCATGTTTCTATCTGTTATTTAAAGAGTATGATGAATAAAAATGCTGAAAATTAAGAGGCAATTTGGAGGCAAGTTGCATTATTTTAATCAAAGAAAATGAAGAAAGAGAAACTTTATGGAAGAAATCTTGCAGCTGCAGTTCTCCTACTCCCTAGCCACACTTCAATCACTTCCTTTTCATTCATGCCACTTGATTTGTGCATCAGCTTGAGCCAAGAGCTTGGACTTGCAGTTGCAACAAATCTTGAAGAAGATTGCATTTTCAAAACTCCCTCCAAAAGTGCCAAAGTACCAATCTGCCCCAAGCCTTTCCTTGCCTATAAATAGAGGTTTCCTCTATGTTGAGAGAGACACCAGAGCACTCTAAAACCCAAGAAAAAACCATAGCTCTCATCTTGCCTTGAATTTTCATACAAGTAAAGAAAATCATTCCAAAACTACCTCAAAAATTTGTCTTGAGCATTTAGCCTTCCAAAACCATTTTCACCCACTCAAAATCATCACAAACCATCCACACAATCCACAAATGATGTGTGGGAGGTGTTCAAACTCTTAAACCAGTCAAAACCCTCATTTTTCAAAAAGTCAACTTTCAACCAAACAAAGTTTGACTTCACATACAAAATCTGCTAAATCACTGCTCAGGCCTGTTTTGATCATTGTAAACCTCCAAACACCTTAGGTTTATGATGTACCAACTGTCCATAACCTAAAATACCATCATCATCACTTGTTTCAAGTTCTGATCCAGAGTTCAGTTGTTTACTTCAAGTGCAAGAAAAGTTGTCATCCTCATCAAAGCATTGGTTGGATTTCACTTGGGAGGCTTCAAGGTTTTCCCTTCTATATTAGCTTGCTTGGAGGTCTACAAGAGGTTAGTAGTCACTATCCTAGGTTTTAACTGTCATGAACATGATTAGTTTACTTTTCTTGGAATGTGTTTTAAGAATGAGCAGTTCATGTTTGGATCTGCCATACTTTGTTTGTTTTGCTCACCAATGTGTGTATTTGCTCGTATAATCATCATTCAATATGGTGTGTATGTTGTTAATTTTGTGAAAGTATGTTGTTAAAATACATGGTCAGTTTAGGCTTGACATTGTTATGTGGATTTTATATTCATTAACACCAAAACTGTTTTGGAATTTAAAAACTGTCAACATGAAGAGATCTAGGTTAGATGCTCTGATTTCTCTTTGAACATTGTTATGTTAGTAGTTGGCATTTTGAAGGTATAACTGTTATAAGGCTTTGGTGTTTGGCATTGTAATGATCAAGTTGTCACTTTCATTTGTGAATTTTAAACCTTGTGCTTGAAGATCTATGTGATTTGTTACTGTCATTAGAGCATTAGAGGGCCTGTTGTTTAGACTGTTTGGTATTGTCATGCCAAGAATGTTATATTTGTGCTGTAAAATGCCTACTGCCACAAGGCTTGTAAGTTTGTCTGTGTGGATAGAGTTGTGGATTGATGGTTAATTGATCTAAACATTGTCATGGTAAGATTCATAATTGTTTTATCAAGGTTTGTTTTTAAGTCTAAAACTGTCAAACTCATAACTCTGTTTAGGCCTAGATTTGGTTGGTTCAATTCCTAGTTATGCTTGTGGTTTATGTTACTTAGTGCATACTTGAATTAACCTAGCATTTTAATAAGTGTGCATAGGACTGTCATTAGGATCTTGCACTAGGGTGGCTGTTTGGTTTGTTGGTTGCATCAATTTTGATTGCATTTAGGATGCTACTGTCATAGAGTGTGTAAACTTGCATTGGTGAACAATTTGGACTAATGGTTATTGGTTATAGGCATTATCATGTTTGAACTGATTTTGTGCTGAAAGTTGGTTTTTGGTTGCTTGTTAAGTTGTAACTCATGTTGATTTGAACTTTGTTTGCTGTTGGCATTTGTTATGTCAAAAGTTGCATTTCTGCATACTTGAACTTGCTCTTATGCTAAGGCTTGTTTAGGCTACTGTTTAGATCAAAGTGTTTGAGATATGAATACTCTGTATGTGAGTGTTTTGCTTTTGTGAAAGCGTTGCTAATGTAGGAATTCATTGTGCATGCTGTTGGGATCACCATGCTTTGGTGATTGATCCTACTGCTATCAAGTTTTGAACCTTGCCATAGCAACTTGTACAACAACTGCAGTTCATGTGCCATTTTCTGATTTGAGTTGGTTTTGAGTCCTCTTTAAGTTTGAGTTTCATAAACCATATATTTGAAGTATGTACAAGCTTTTGATTGGCCTGAACATGTCTTGATTTGAGCTGTAACTTTGAAAAATCATTTTAAACCCTTAGCCTGCATTTGCAATCGAATTTCATTTTGAGTTCATTATTTTGAAAAACTGTGAGCACCATTGTGATCCATGTTAAAATTCAAGTGAGTTAGAATCAAATTTTGTTAAAATTGGTTGTGATTTGATCAAGTTTGAGATCAATCCGTTTGGACTTGTCTTGCTTGTTTTCCTCTTTGATTTTTGCCTAGAATATTATGACTTTGAGGTTTATGTATTATTAGGGGTGGCATAATACACGGATGTATCGCCACCCCAGTGGTTATGCCTTGTTCTCATATTGCCTTGCCTTGCTACATGTCATGGGTTTGATCCGTGTGGAGATCAACCCTTTTTGTTTTTTTTCATTATTTCCATGTTTTCACATTTTCTATATCTTTTTCCTTGATATAACACGCGCGTGCCTCTAGTTGAGTTGGCCAGATTTTGAACTAGTAACCCAAAGGTGGTGGGTTCAACACCCACCAAGCGAACATCCTTATTTTTTATCACTAAAATGTTTGTTTTTTCATTGAAATTTCAAAATAGTATAACTTTGCCATTTCTTATCATTTTCAAGTGATTCTTTTTGCAAGTGTCTCTTAATTTTTCCTATTTTTATGTGGTAATTAAAGAACTCAAGAACTTGCATTTTAAAAATACTTTATGCCATGAAAAATCCTTGCATTGTTTAGGATTTTCACCTTCTTACTAGCCATCTCTCTTTGCCAACTTTAATTTCATTCTCTTTTTGAGTTTTATTTTAAGGCTATGAACTTTGGCTTTTTAGCATCTTTGTGTACTTGAGTTTGACTTAAGCTCTGTACTTGTAAGCATTTATGATTGATTCATTTCTTAGAAACTTGAAAGTTTTCCCCTATGGAGTATTGAACTTCTCTCTCCTTGTTGTGACTTTATTTGCGTAGGCATGATGCCTGTAAGTATACATGTCATCTTGTAAGCCCTATTGAAACCTCATCTTTGTTAAGATGCATCTTTGTTAAGATCCCCTTCCATCTTTATTAAGATGTACCCCATTCTTCGTTAAGATATGCTTTGGTTTTCACCTTTTATTAAGTCTTGTAAGAACTTCCCCCTTTCATGATATTGTAATATCTTGATGTTTGCTTTGGTTGTAACCATCTATCCTGATTGAAATCATTGATATTATAATATCTTGATGTTTTCTTTGGTTGTGACCATCTATCTTGATTGAAATCATTAATATTATAATATATTAATGCTTGCTTTGTTTGTGACCATCTATCTTGATTGAAATCATTAATATTGTAATATCTTAAATGCTTGCTTTGGTTGTAACCATTCACCTTGATTGTAATCCTTGCTTATTATGATATGCTTGTTTATTCTTGGTTGTAACCATATCCCTTATATTCATCATGTATGAATGATTATGCTTTGTTAAGTTTATTTCCCCAAAGTTATGGAACTCTTTAATTCTCATCCCAGTTGCCTCCTCTTTTCCCTTCCAAAGGAAAGTCTCTCTATTGACCCTTGGGTCATAGATAGCTCAATACCTCATAGGTCTGGATAAAACCTTTCCCCCCTTTTTGGTCTGGATAGAACCAATAGGCTATAAACTCATAGGTATGGATAGAACCTTCTCCCCTTTTGGTCTGGATAGAACCAATATGATTTAAACTCATAGGTATGGATAGAACCTTTCCCCCTTTTGGTCTGGATAGAACCAATAGGATATAAACTCATAGGTCTGGATAGAACCTTCTCCCCCATTTGGTCTGGATAGAACCAATAGGATTTTACCTCATAGGTCTGGATAGAACCTTATTACCCCTTTTGGTCTGGATAGAACCAATAGGACTTAACCTCATAGGTCTGGATAGAACCTTATTACCCCTTTTGGTCTGGATAGAACCAATAGGACTTAACCTCATAGGTCTGGATAGAACCTTATTACCCTTTTTGGTCTGGATAGAACCAATAGGATTTAACTCATAGGTTTGTATAGAACCTTCTCCCCTTTTGGTCTGGATAGAACCAATAGGTTTTAATTCATAGGTCTGGATAGAACCTTCTCCCCTTTTGGTCTGGATAGAACCAATAGGATTTAAACTCATAGGTCTGGATAGAATCTTCCCCCCTTTTGGTCTGGATAGAACCAATAGGATTTTAACTCATAGGTCTGGATAGAACCTTCTCCCCCTTTTGGTCTGGATAGAACCAATAGGATTTTACCTCATATGTCTGGATAGAACCTTATTACCCCTTTTGGTTTGGATAGAACCAATAGGACTTAACCTCATAGGTTTGGATAGAACCTTATTACCCCTTTTGGTCTGGATAGAACCAATAGGACTTAACCTCATAGGTCTGGATAGAACCTTATTACCCTTTTTGGTCTGGATAGAACCAATAGGATTTAACTCATAGGTCTGGATAGAACCTTCTCCCCTTTTAGTCTGGATAGAACCAATAGGATTTAAACTCATAAGTCTGGATAGAACCTTCCCCCCTTTTGGTCTGGATAGAACCAATAGGATTTAAACTCATAGGTCTGGATATAACCTTCTCCCCCTTTTGGTCTAGATAGAACCAATAGGATTTTACCTCATAAGCATGGATAGAACCTTTTCCCCCTTTCGGTCTGGATAGAACCAATTGATCCTTATTCTGTAGTTCGTGCACGAACTACGATCGCTCTGATTTGTCATTGGACAATGAGAATACGTAGGCATAAGATGCGATATCTTGACGAGCAACCTTCCCCCTTCTTCCTCCTTTTAGTCTGGATAGAACCAATCGGTCTTACAACATAGAGATAGGTAGAGTTTGGTTAACTCTATGTAAGAATCATGGATATGATTACTTACTCCCGTTTCTTGAGTGTACAATGTTGATCTAGAGAGTTTTCTTAAACTCTACACAAGCATTGTAATGTTTGTTCCCCCCTTGAACCTTGATCATAATCAAGTGTTCTTTAACCCTACTGAGGTGAACTACGATTTCTCTGATTCTATCCTAGTAAGGATACGTAGGCAGAGAACGCGATCTCTTTGCGAGAAAAATTAGAAACTATCTTTAGGTCTCAACCTACACTTTTTACCCAATCCTAACCATAGCAAACATTTAGCAAACTTAGCATGCAAACAAATAAAAGGTTCCTGTAGAGTACTACAGATGTTTAGAATGTGAAATACCTACCCTAGGCATAACTAACCCCCGATCCCCGAATCTCTTAGCGTTGTTGTTACATCGCGCAAAAGGTTCTTTCTTTCTTTAGACCTTTCCTTTGGATAAATTAAAGTCCGGTTGTGAATTTAAGAATTAAAGATTCAAGTTAATCAATAGCTTGGTATCACGATTCTCATCGCAACAGAAATGGCGACTTCACTGGGGATACTTAAAATTGAGGGTTTAGCCTATTTTGTTTGATTGTATGCTATATTTGTTAATATTTGCTTAACATGTATATTTGTCAATATATTTGTTTGTATGTTGGATATTGGGTACTTTGAGTGGTGAGACGGTCCTATACCCGGACTTGAGTGCAATTACGATAGAATGGTGGTATATTCAAGAAGGCTTATAAGGAGTTGATTCCCGACCAAGCTAACTTGAGAAACCACCGCTCAGTGGAGGCCCTTTTGAGAGTGGTTTTGTTAAACGAGTATTCGTGAAAACATTACTACTTTCAACCTAGCAGCCCGTGACACTGTGGACTTTTAGATTACATTTTCCCCACTTTGGCCTTATTAGGACGTAGTGCGATGGCTATAAGGAAGTATTTCCGAAATAGTTGATACGCGATACTACACTCGGACGAGACTCTCCTGAGAATATTATCGATTATCGAGTGATTTTGGAAATTGATAATATCCGAAAGATAGGTTGTTGACCCTGAGAACTTTGTTAGAACCCGTTCGGCAGGTACAAATTAACCCATAATACAAATCCTTGGGGATGGGTAAATATTTTGACTCCATTGCTTGGGCTTCAAGCTTAGGGAGCCTTTGTATGTGCAATGCATTGTATTTGTGAATATTTATTTAGATGTATATTTGTCAATATATATGTTTGTGTGTTATGGATATTGGGTGCCTTGAGAGATGAGATAAATCCTAACTCGGATTTGAGTGACCCATGAGATAGGATTGTGGTATGATCAATTGTTGGGCTATTGGGAGTAGTCCCAATATGTTTGACATATGATGTAATCGCACTCACTGGAGACTCTCTGAAATGGTTAGTAATGCACGACTAGTCGTGTATTCACTAATTATTTCAATGAGTTTGTGAAGCTGGGGACTTTTAGTAACACTTTTACCCCACTTGGCCTTTTTAGGACGTAGCACAGAAACTGTTAGGGAGTAGTCCCTCAATAGTTGTCACGCGGTGCTACACTTAGATGAGTTTATCTTGAGAATATTGCTGACTCATGTGAGTAGTCGCGTTAGTTGGCAATATCCGAAGGATTTACTATGACTTTGGGAACTTTGTTAGAACCCGTATGGCAGGTATAAACAGCTCATAGTGCAAATCCTTGGGGATGGGTAGACTTTTGAATCTTTGCTTTGATCTTGAGCCTAGGATGTCTTTGTGTGTACATATGCATTGTATTTATGATTACTTGCCTTTGTGTTATGTGTGCATCATCCCACCATATCACCATAAGCATATCATGTCGCAACTGGTTTTGTAAAACTCAGTCGATCTCTGGTATTTTTAAAAGTTTTAACTTTTCCAACGATTGATGAAAGGAGGGTTTTGACCTAGTCAATCTTCTGAGTTTTATAAAACCAGTTTGCTTTTGCATTGCATTTGCATTATGCATTTGCATTTCTTAGCCTTGCGTCTCTTTGTCTCCCTCTTGTTCAGATAAAGAGGGGATACGTAGCACATATTCGAGACAAATGGCAACAATGGAGGAACTTTTGAAAGCTTAGGAAATGCTGAAAGAGGAAATCAGAATTCTCAAGTGTCAGATGAATTGGGTTCTAGAGACATTGCAGAACATGATGAAAAAAGAGGGTCACTCCGACCATGTGGCGTCCAGAGAAACTAGGGGTGAATTATCTCTGATGGCTCCTCCAAATCAAGGACATTCTCGGTATCAACGACCAAATAACCGTCAATCGTGTCGGTGCGCCCAACAAAGACCAAGGAAACCAGAGAGTCTGTTTCCAATGTCACACGATCAGATATTGCCAGAATTGATCCAAGGCGGATTGATAATACCAAAGGAGCTGAAACCGGTGATTCTTCCTTACCCCTTGGCCTTCGATACCAACGCCAGATGCGACTATCATAATGGGGCATCAGGGCATTCAACTGAAGACTGTAAAGCATTCAGGAACGAGGTTAAAGATCTACTCGACTCCACGATGATCTCTTTCACGCCTCAAGGTGTTCAAGTCAACAAAACTTCATCACCTCTCATGTCTCCTCCGCAGCAAGAGCAAGCACTCAGAGAAATTTCACATAAGTCAGTATCTGATCAAGCGGTCAAATATCAGACGATTACCAGAAAAGACTCCCAACACTCAGTGTTTGTTCCTCCTCAAGCTTCTCAAAGCCGGAGATTGAATAAGAAGGATCATGTCAAGAAAAATAAGGCTTGCGGTAAACGAATTCCAGTACCGCTAAGTAAACTTTACCCGCTATTGATTTAGAATTCGCTAGTGACTCCGCGATTATCCAATCCGGTGCCAGGATCATGGCATAATGTGAACCTGACCTGTGAATTTCACAAAGGAGCCGAAGGACACAGCTTAGATGCATGTCTGGCATTAAGTTACTTGGTGAAAGAGATGATCATTGACGAATACTTGATACTCGAGGAAGACCACCCAAGAGTGGAATGCAGGTATCATACTGGGACAACAGGGCACCTAGTTGAAGAGTGTGAAGGTTTTAAACTAAGACTGCAAGAGTTGTTGAAACCTCAAGAGGATAGATCAAATGACAGTACCGCGATTCTTAAATCCAAAAACAAAGGACCCGCGAGACCCCTCATAATTCTATATCACAAGGAGCATGTGGTTGTTGAAGGTGTTTCCCCGCATAGGGCCTGAAATTTGCAATTTATTTTGTCAATTTTAATTCCCTAAGGTTGGCAGTCGTAGACTGTTTCAGCATTTTGTTGTGTTTTCTTTGCAATTGAATTTCTTGTAAGCTGTTGTTCATTTTGAATTGGCAAGATTAATGAAATGTTTGTGCATCTTTTGATTAAGTCCATTCGTTTCACTCTTTCTCTTTCCTTTCATTATTATGAGATGATGAAAAATGCAAAAATTTCTTTTCTTTACTAAACTGTTGTTTAAAGAAAAGATTGGGGAGGATGATGAAAACTATATCCATAAATGATGTTGATATGCTTTCAATTTAACTTTGTCGATGATGTAAGACATTGTTTCAATCCCTAAACACTGGAGAAATAAGGAAGATAATCCCTCGTTAACCCCTTCGAGCCTAGAAGTAGGAGTTTTCTTTCTTTGCCAAAACCCTTAAAATCTCAAACCTGGGGCGGGTAGTTCTCGGTTAACTTGGAGATATGTGCATGCAAGACACTTTTCACATAAAAGTGATGCATTTAGGTATTCCTTCGCACACAACAAGCAAGTGTCGAAGTCTAAAAGACGATGATGGTTCAC
The DNA here is from genome assembly GCA_963859935.3 of Lathyrus sativus. Lineage (NCBI taxonomy): Eukaryota > Viridiplantae > Streptophyta > Magnoliopsida > Fabales > Fabaceae > Lathyrus > Lathyrus sativus. Next base: position 213,187,412 of record OZ012736.1, on the reverse strand, counting down.
CGTAGCCATTAAAATAGGTAGTCACCTCCTTTCTCAAAAAAAGAGAAGAAGAAAAAAAGAAAATTGAAAAGCCCGTTAAGTCATCACCAACTATCATCAGTTCAACCTGAATGTATAGTTTGAGTTAGCTGAGCGTAGGATTGGAGTTCATCATGGAGAATGGGTGGGAAAAATAACTTTGAGCCTTTATCCTTTGTTCCATGAACCGTGAACCAAGCCACGTTACAACCCTTAAAAGACCTAATTGAGGTAAGGTTGTTTTGAAAGCATATTACATGAAGGTTGGATAACCTGACTCCTAATGATCTTTGATGTTTGCGTGTGTTAATCACTTCATCCATCATTTGTAAAATGTTTGGATCACTTTCAATTTGATCACTTGATCACTCCGCCGTGTGTGTTTCATCAAAAAATTTATTTCAAAAGTTTGCATGAATTTTACATTGAAAATTGCCAATTTTTAAAGAACAACATTGTTTGCTAGACAATCCAATATCAAAGGAATCCCAACAAAAGTTGTTAGCTATGAAATTTGATAAAGGAAGCCCATCCTGGGGCAACTAATCTGAAGGATTTGTTAATCATTTGTCATAATGTTCAGCTAATCAGAATTGACCAGGTCAAGATCAGTTGAATCTCTCAAAGAACAGTTTAGTCTGGGGCAACTCTGTTGCAGTTAACAGCTAGCAGGGGCAAGTTTGTTCCCCCAGTCGTTACTTCCAAGGTCCGAGACTTTGTTGTGCAAGCACCGTTAAACTGGGGCAACCACGTCGAGATTTGTAAATCTCTCTCTATAAGAGTTTGAAGACATTGAAGCTTCTTTATGCTGATTCTTTTATAAAATTCTCCTGATGGTTTCTTCCCACTGACCACGTAATCTGGGGCAGAAAGAGTTGAAGACTGTTTTTCGCAAGAGTCGTTTCTCACTTAAAGAGGATTGGTACGCTATCATGGGGCAGAAGTGTTTTGTTCTGATGATACCTTTTTGTCAGCTCTTCGATTAAGTTGTTACTTCGGTTGATCTTGGAACTTCCCTTGGTTATTTTTCCTTCAACAAAGAATTCAAACTCATGATGGCGATCCGAGTGAAGTCATGATGTTATGTCCTAAGTAGATTACTCTCTCCCAGAGAAGGTTGTAACTTTGAATTGGAACTGTTAATCTTTAAGATCATCCCCGTTGATGTCCAATTTTGGTGAAGTTTGATGGGTATCCGTGTGGAGATGTTTATTTCATCTACTGTTTTGTTTTGCCTATTTTGTCAGCATAAACATAAGCATGGCATAAAGCATATGCATAGCATCTGTACATTTTTGCTATCTTTGGTTATTACCTGTTCCTGTTTTACTCTGGTGTTTTTCACCATGTGACTGGGTGTGTTGTCTCTCTCCAATAAAGTTATCAGCCCTTAAGCATAAAATGTCCATCCTTTCTGAAATTCTGGTATGCAGATCACATGTGTTCCAAGAACATTGATCTCTGCTAAACAAGGATGAGGACCGACCATGGCCAATTTAAATTTCTTTAAATTGTCCCAATGTCATGATCAATGTCACGACCTCTGTTGGGACATCTGCAGTCTGTCATGCTATTTATCTAACCATTTAAAGTACAAAATTGTAAATGCAGAAAGATGAATAACAGAGTAATTGTTCACCTAGTTCAGTATCAACAACACCTACATCTGGGGGTTACCAAGCCACGGAGGAAATTCACTATTAGTAGAATCAATTCAAAGTCAAACCTCCAGTTTGCACTTCTCACTTAATCTCTACCCAATGACACCTTAGCCTAGAGACACTCTAGTACCTGAGTATACCCACTCACTCCCCATCAATCACACAACAGTGATATCAAACAATTACAAAAACAGTATGAAGAGACACTTCATACACACCTAGATCTTGCTTCACAGCTTTGATCAAGGAACTCACACACTCTTGCTTTATAGCTTCGAGTGAGACACATCCTAGAATCTACCTAACCAAAACAATCATCCACAAGACAATTTCTTGGATTACAAGTATTCCTAAACAGACTTTACAAACGAAGACTAGCCTTCTTCACTTACAAATTTGTCTACCTCAATGTATCAAAAGATACAAAGGGTGACTTACACACAAGGGACTCTCAATACTAGACCTCTATTTTACACTCTGGTTTTTCCTGGTGTGAGTGCTTGCTTTTCTTCTGCTTCTGCTCCTCCTTTTATAGTCGTGCAAACTGGGCTTGGGTTGTGCAGAAGTAACAAATATTAGTTTTAATAAAGTAAAACTAATTTCCAATATTCAAGGTGTTGTCCAATTAGGTCATGGCATGGTCAACATTGCCTTAAATCTCTCTTGAGATAACTCAGGGGTCATAAAAAGTTTCTTGATATTTAGCCTGATATATATCAGGTCTCATAACAGAGAAACATACCCAACCTGTCTGATGTCATACGATCAATATCATGACATTCAGTATGACATTCAGCTTTTACTCACTCTTAGCTGACCAACTTGCTCTGCTGCACACTTCTGCAGAATCTTCTTCATGACAGTAGAAACAAATGTTCTATAGTTCCCTTAAAAAGTATCAAAGATCCTTTTTGTGAACACCATTAAATCTGCACTTTGTTTCTAACAAATCTCTTTGGCCTGTACATACTGATGTGGAATATCCAACAGGACCAAAACACTTCTGTCAAGAGATATAACATAGCAGCCCCTGCTGTACCAGACATGATGTCATACAATCAATGTCATGATATTCAGTATGACATTCGTGACAGCAGTTCTGTCATCAACTCCTTCTGCATCTATGACAGCAGTTCTGTCATCTGCTCTTGTTAGCTCCTGCTGCACATATCCCCTGTTGCACTAGATGTCACCAGTTCTGTCATCTGCTCTTGTTAGCTTCTGCTGCACATATCCCCTGCTGTGTAGAAGCACACTTCAATCTCAAGGTTTTGATGATGTCAACAAAGACTTAAGCTCATCCCATAATTGCAAAAAGTCAAGCTTTCTAAAACTGATCAAGATCAAGACTATGGAATGTTGTCAAGCAAATTCAGCATCATGTGCAACTATTTCTACAACTTTCAAGATTTGGACTCAAAGCTTTGGTATATTAATGTTCACTCATTTAATTGATATACAAGAGTTCAAATAATTTATCATATCAACATTTTGCATATGCATGGTTTTAAAATCATTTGAATTGGTATAACACTTTTTAACTCAAGTATTTTTCTGAGTTTTAACAGTGTTAACCGATTAACCATATGGGTTAATCGGTTAACGGCCTCAAATTTTAAATTCTTAGGGCTAACGTTCAAGTGTTAACCAATTAACCTATATGGTTAACCGATTAACACTGAACGAATTCTGAAAAATTGTTTCTTTTTAAATTCAAATCTTGTTTGAATGTTATACCTTTTCATTATTTGATTCATACTCAATTATACCTTTTTGAAATGGTGTTTTGACTCATATAAATTCTGAAAATTTCAAATTGAAAAACACCTCCAATAATTTTCAAAATAATCATTAAATCAAATTCACTACTTTTCAAATATTTTCAAATATTTTCAAAAAGTGTTCATATTGTTCATACCATTTCATATCCAGAATGTTTGAACACTTGTATTGATATTGAAAAGTGAATTTTGATCAAAAGGAGAATATAAATCTTTGTATTGATATTATTATTGAATTACTCTCAAATTACAAAATTACAAGAATTATTTCTTTGTGGCTTGTGATCCAGGATTGTTGGACACAAGGGTTAGCGCTTGCAAGAGGATTGTTCTTGCTCACTAAGTTGTTGAAATAGTTGTTAGATAGTAGGCTTCACCGGTTGATGGTGTGATAGGTTGTACATTCTAAAACTATAGTGAAAACTCTCTTTCATGTGGAAAGGTGAGTGAAGTACCTTCGGATTGTGAAGGGAACCACTATAAATCTCTGTGTCCATTTTCATTCTGCTTTTACTGCTTTCTTCATCAAGATCATAACCAAGTATAATTCAAGAATATCGAAAAACTGGAAAAAGTTTCTAAAGTCTAATTCACCCCCCTCTTATGCATACTGTGAACTTACAATTGGCATCATAGCAGGTTAAGGTAACATGTTCCTAAAGATTCAGTATGGCTTCCGCTAGCACCAACCCGATTTTCAAAGACGGTGGAAGTAGTAATAAACCACCACTGTTCTCTGGAGAATATTTCGATTTTTGGAAAATTAGAATGAAGGCACATCTTGAAGCCCAAGGAGAAGGTATATGGGAAGCAATCGAAGAAGGACCACACAATCCAGTAAATGTGGTCAATGGCGTTGGAACCGCAAAGTTGAAAAGCACGTATGATGAAGACGATAAGAAAAATATTCTTAATGAAAATAAAGCAATCAACATACTCCAAAGCGATCTTAGTATGGACGAGTTCTTCCGTGTATCACAGTGTAGATCGGAAAAAGAGATTTGGGACACCTTGGTGGAAACGCATGAAGGAACCGCATAAGTAAAAATATCAAGACTCAACATGTTAAGTCAAGAATATGAGATGTTCCGTATGCAGCCCGATGAATCTATTGTTGCCTTACAAAAAAGATTAGTTCATCTAACAAATCACTTGATTGCTCTCGGGAAGACCTTCACCAATGATGATCTGAACCTGAAAGTCCTAAGATCCTTAACAAGAGAATGGCAACCAAAAGTGACCGCTATTTCGGAAAAGAAGAGTCTCTCAACGATGACACCCACATCCTTATTTGGCAAACTTCAAGAACATGAATTGGAACATGGAAGGCTCGAGAAGCACGAAAGTCAAGAAAAGAAGTCCAAAGGAATTGCCTTGAAGATTGACACAAAGGATGACAAAGACGACGAGACTTCCGAAGACGAAAATTTCATGCTTCTTATAAAGAAGCTTGGTAAGTTTTTTAATAATAATAAAAATTCCTCTTTTCCTAAAAAGAATAGACATTTCAGGAAAAAGGATGCATCCACATCGAATCAAGAAGTCACATGTTACGAATGTGGGAAGCAAGGTCACATAAAGCCGGATTGCCCGAAACTTGCAAAGAAATGAGGATTCAAAGGCAAGAAGGATTTCAAAAATAAAAAGGCTTATATTGCTTGGGACGATAACGAGATAAGTTCATCATCAGAATCGGAAAGCGATGAATGTGTAAATATGGCTCTTATGGCTCACATCATTCCGATGAAGAAATTGATGAGGTTAGTAACGATTTTTCAATTTATGATAATGATGCACAAGAAGTCATAGATGAACTTCTAAAAGAATGCAAGACTTTGTATAAAAGCATCTCGTCCCAAAAGAAAAGAATTTCATTTTTAAAAGAACAAAATACCGCTTTTATAAAAAATATTGAAAATGAAAAACAAAAATTGGTGGATGAAAAACAAAGTATTGTATGCAAAAATTGTGAATCCTTATCTTTTCAAATTGTTCAACTTAAAAGAGTTTTAGAAAGATACGAAAAAGGTCAAATTGGCTTGGAGAAAATTCTTAGGCACCAAAGATATCCTAATGATAAAAGTGGATTAGGATATTCTAAGTTTTCCAAACCTAGCACAAATTAAACCATTTTTGTGAAAGCAAGTGAACAAGTTGTTAAAGAAAAGGCAAACAATTCTAAAACTATGCATCAAAGTCATAAAAAGAAAAGAATTGTGAAGAAAAAGAATTATGTTCCTAGATATAGAAGTCATTTTCAACCTACTTGTTTTTATTGTGGAATCAAAGGTCATACACCTAATTCTTACTATGTGCGCAACATTGGTGTTGCTAAAGGGGATTATGTGTGGGTTGAAAAGGGTACTAACCATCAAGGACCCAAAGTAATTGGGGTACCTAACAATACTTGATTTTGTGTTGTAGGTATGCTTGAAGACAACTTCTAATCAATGGTATCTTGATAGCGGTTGTTCTAAGCATATGACTGGAGATATAAACAAATTTTCAAGTCTATCATTAAAGGCCAAAGGATACGTTACTTACGGTGATGATAATAAAGGAAAAAGTCTTGGAGTTGGAACCGTTGGTGCACCTTCATGTACAATCATAAAAAATGTTCTTTGTGTGGAAGGCCTTAAACACAACCTACTTAGCATAAGTCAATTGTGTGACAAAGGGTTCCGAATCAACTTCACAAAGGACGAATGTTTGATAGAACATGAAGTCACCCATGACATCTTGCTAAAAGGTAAAAGATTTAATAATATTTTATGATCTCTTTTGATGACTCTTCCTTGAAGGTAAAATGTCTAATGGCGAATAACAACGAGGCGTGGCTTTGGCATAAAAGATTTTCTCACATTCACATGGAGCATTTAAACAAGTTGATAAAGCATGATCTAGTTGTTGGTCTTCCGAAGATAAAATTCATCAAGGATAATTTATGTGATGCATGTCAGAAAGGGAAACAGACCAAGACAACTTTCAAATCCAAGCAAGTGTTTTCTTCATCAAGACCACTTCAATTGTTGCATATGGATCTTTTTGGTCCATCGAGAACGAAAAGCTTCGGAGGTAGCCTTTATGCTTTAGTTATTGTTGATGATTTCTCTCGATACACATGGACATTGTTTTTAGTGCAGAAAAATGATGCTTTCAAAGCATTCAAGAAGTATGCGAAGCAAATTCAAAACGTGAAGTCACTCACCATAGCCTCCATAAGAAGTGACCATGGTGGAGAATTCTAAAATTCATATTTTGAAGATTTTTGCGAAGAGCATGGAATTTCTCACAATTTTTCCGCACCAAGGACTCCTCAACAAAACAATGTCATAGAACAAAAGAATAGGTCACTGGTGGAGCTTGCTAGAACTATGCTTAGCGACTCGAATCTTCCTAAATATTTCTGGGCAGAGGCGATTAACACGGTGTGTTTCATAAGCAACCGTGTCAATATTCGACCAATTCTCAAAAAGACTCTGTATGAATTGTTCAAGGGTAGGAAACCAAACATAGCATTTTTCCACATATTCGGATGCAATTTTGTTCTCAACAATAATAAGGACAATCTCGATAAGTTTGATGAGAAGTTCGACGAAGGTATATTTCTTGGTTACTCTCTTTCTAGTAGAGCTTTTAGAATTTTTAATAAAAGAACTCTTACTATTGAAGAATCGATTCATGTTTCTTTTGATGAGACTAACCCCTCGAAAGAGGATAATATTACTGTGGATGATGATGATGATATAGTAGGTTCTTCATAACAACAAGAAGATACTTCAAATAATCAAGCAATACCACAAGAAGATGTCACTCAAATCATCGAAGAACATCAAGATCTTCCGAAGGAATGGAGAACGCATAAAGATCACCCGATAGATAAAGTTATTGGTGATATTAGACAAGGCGTTGCAACTCGACTAAATCTTAAGGATGCTTGTCTCAACATGGATTTTGTGTCTCAAATTGAACCAACCAAGATTGATGAAGCCTTAAGCGGGAACCAATGGATTGTAGAGATGCAAGAAGAACTCAACCAATTCGGAAGGAATCAATTTTGGAGTCTTGTACCAAGACAGGACCATAAAGCACATCATAGGAACAAGATGGGTGTTCAAGAACAAACTTTACGAGAATGGGATCATAGTTTGTAATAAAGCATGATTGGTCGCACAAGGCTACAAACAGGAGGAAGGAATTGATTTTGATGAAACGTTCGCTCCAGTAGCAAGGTTAGAAGCAATTAGATTATTACTTGCTTATACTTGTTCTATGAATTTTCAGTTGTTCCAGATGGATGTCAAAAGCGCTTTCCTGAATGGATACATCAATGAAAAAGTCTAAGTCAAAAAACCTCCGGGTTTTGAAGACTTAAAGAATCTCTCGCATGTTTAAAAACTGAAAAAGGCACTCTACGGACTGAAACAAGCACCTAGAGCATGGTATGACCGCCTTAGCAATTTCTTATGTGAAAAGGGATTTACAAAAGGAAAGGTTGACAAGACGCTGTTCATAAAGAAGATCAATGGTAACACCTTATTGGTTAAAGTCTATGTCGACCACATCATCTTCGGATCAACAAACAAAGAGCTTTGCGAAGAATTTTCACTTATGATGCAAGGAGAATTCGAGATGTCTATGATGGGAAAATTGAACTATTTTCTTGGACTGTAAATCAAGCAAACAAAGGATGGCATCTTCCTCAACCAATCCAAGTATTGCAAGGAATTGTTGAAGAAATTCGATATGGATAGTTGCAAGGTGATGTCCACTCCTATGGGATCCGAAACGTACATTGATCAAGATGAATCCTGTACTCCAATTGGTATTACAAAATATCGAGGTATGATCGGTTCATTATTATATTTGACGGTAAACCGTCTTGACATTATGTTTAGCGTTTGTTTATGTGCACGCTTTCAAGCAAGTCCGAAGGAATCACATCTCACCGTCGTGAAGAGAATCATAAAGTATCTTAAAGGGAGAACAAACGTCGGATTATGGTATCCAAAAGGTAGTACTTGTTCTTTAATTGGTTATTCTGACGCTGATTATGCAGGATGTAAGACCGATAGAAAAAGCACGAGTGGTACGTGTCACATTCTCGGGAATGCACTAGTGTCATGGGCCTGCAAGAAGCAAGCGTGTGTGGCACTCAGTACAGCCGAAGCAGAATATATTGCAGCAGGAAGTTGTTGTGCACAAATTTTGTGGCTCAAGCAATAACTCCTCGATTACGGTGTAGATCTCAGTTGCATTCCTCTTCGATGTGATAATACAAGTGCCATCAATATTACAAAGAACCCGGTCATGCATTCAAGGACAAAGCATATAGATATCCGGCATCACTTCCTTCGAGATCACATACTAAATGGAGATGTAGATGTTACTTTCATCGATACAAATAATCAACTCACCGACATCTTTACCAAACCATTGACGAAAGAACCGTTCTTCAAAATTTGACGAGAACTTGGGATTCTCGATGAAGGTGATATCTTATCTTTTCTCTGGTTTATGTATGTATAATGTATGTTTCCGATGTTTGTGCATTCTGTTTTAAGCATTTTTCCAAAATTCCCGTGTGTTAATCAATTAACCTATAGGGTTAACCGATTAACACTGTTAATTTTTCAATTCTGACTTAAATTTTTAATGTGTTAACCGATTAACCCATATGGTTAACCGATTAACACTGATACTTTTTATTTTGGAAATTAAATTTTTAATGTGTTAACCGATTAACCTATATGGTTAACCGATTAACACTGTTAAAATTTTCAAAAATCAGAAACGAAAAATTAATTCAAATTTTGGAAAATTAAGTGTGGTAAATGTGTTATTTATGTGTGGTCAATATCTTCTTAAACATCAAAATCACTATCCAAAGAACTCTTCTTCTTCTTCTTGACTACAATTTTGGACTTCAAACCCAACTTTAAAACCCACTCAAATAACTCTCCATATATACTGCCTCCTGTACAATACTCTCTCATCTCCTCAAACCCTAAAACATCAGAACCCAGAACCCTCAGCATCTCTCAAACTTCATCCATGGCTTCATCTCACAAAGGCAAGGGAAAGTTACCTGAATATGACTCTGCCTCTGAGGAAGACAGCATTCCTATGGAAACAACCAAGAAACGCCGTATGGATTTCAAGGTTCGGGTCCCTCATATTCTATCGGTAAAGTGTGTAAACCTTAAGGCTTTTCCTACATCATCTTTTGATTTTCCTGCTCTGCTCAAATTTCAAAAGATAGATAAGTTTGTTTCTGATTTTGGGAATTGCTACCATGATTTGGTCAAAGCATTTTTGAATAAGTAATATGTGTACTTGAATGTCGACGATGAGCACATTATGGAAACCTCTGTTCAAGATTGCCTCTTGAAAGAGAATCTGTCAGATATTGCTGCGAAGTTGAAAATTCCATCCTCTGGCTACTTTCTCCAAAAAGGGGTTAATCACGTTGAAGGACCGTGGTCTAACTATGATAAGATGGAGTACTATTACCAAATCTGCAGGTTTCCGAAGGAGACAGTTGTAGCAAACCAACGGACTGCTGGCATGCTATGTTATGCAAAAAATTTGACGGTTTCTGACTAGGTGCTGCATTACGTAATTTGCTATGTGCTGATTCCGAAGGATTCAAATCATGCTCAGATCAATGATCTGGAAATGCAACTCATTTTCTCAATCAAAAACAAGATAAGGGTAAATTGGATTCTGACGATCAGGTACCATCTTCAACAGCAGCTTTCTCTGTCGACACGTCTTCCATATACAAAGCTGGTTTCTAGAATCCTTAAGTTGACAGATTTGGACCTTAACAGGGAACCATCTACCAAGATGAAACCAACAACCAATGAGATAAATGAAATCACCGTTGTTAAGAACACTGGAATTTTTAAAGACGTTGATGGCACATATAAGTATGCGGGCGAAGGATTAGCCTCCAACCAAGCCTATCCCGTTCCCGAAGGGGGTATCACAAACGAGTTTCTCTACACTACAATGATGACTCAACATCGAGAAACTATGAATTGTCACCTAGAAACCTCCCGGGCCATTGCTTCACTTCGCAACCTTATCCTTACCTCTCATCCTTCCAACCCCGGCATTGTTGAAGAAGAAGATGCAGATGATGAAGGTAGTGAAGAAGAGGAAGCAGAAGAAGAGGATATGTTCGATGAAGATGTTTAGAAAATATTTGTTTCTATTACTTTTATTGATTTTCTTTCCGGATATTGTTTAAGGTGTTTAAGTTGTTAATTTCATTTATAACCGTGCAATATTTGCTGCATTTTCTATGTGCTGCATTTTTTATTTCGATCTATTATGTTGTGCTTGATTATATGCTGATATTGCTTGTTTTGGTTTTGAAAGCTCCTTCCTTTTTGCTAATGACAAAGGGGGAGAAGAGCTTGGCTGTCTTATATATCTTTGTGCACAATTTTTTGCCTCTATTTAGATAGGGGGAGTTGCTGGACATAGGGAGAGAAGCAAGCCAAGAACGGAACCAAACATCGTCAAGGATATCGCACAGACTCAGTTGTTTGTCATCATCAAAAAGGGGGAGAATGTAGAAGCACACTTCAATCTCAAGGTTTTGATGATGTCAACAAAGACTTAAGCTCATTCCATGATTGCAAGAAGTTAAGCTTTCTAAAACTGATCAAGATCAAGACTATAGAATGTTATCAAGCAAATTCAGCATCATGTGCAAATGTTTCTACAACTTTCAAGATTTGGACTCAAAGCTTTGGTATATTAATATTCACTCCTTTAATTGATATACAAGTGTTCAAATAATTTATCATATCAACATTTTGCATATCCATGGTTTTAAAATCATTTGAATTGGTATAACACTTTTTAGCTCAAGTATTTTTCTGAGTTTTAACAGTGTTAACCGATTAACCATATGGGTTAATAGGTTAACGACCTCAAATTTTCAATTCTCAGGGCTAACGTTCAAGTGTTAACCGATTAACCTATATGGTTAACCGATTAACACTGAACGAATTTTGAAAAATTGTTTCTTTTTAAATTCAAATCTTGTTTGAATGTTATACCTTTTCATTATTTGATTCATACTCAATTATACCTTTTTGAAATGGTGTTTTGACTCAATAAAATTCTGAAAATTTCAAATTGAAAAACACCTCCAATAATTTTCAAAATAATCATTAAATCAAATTCACTACTTTTCAAATATTTTCAAAAAGTGTTCATATTGTTCATACCATTTCATATCCAGAATGTTTGAACACTTGTATTGATATTGAAAAGTGAATTTTGATCAAAAGGAGAATATCAATCCTTTTATTGATATTATTATTGAATCACTCTCAAATTACAAAATTACAAGAATTATTTCTTTGTGACTTGTGATCCAGGATTGTTGGCACAAGGGTTAGTGCTTACAAGAGGATTGTTCTTGCTCACTAAGTTGCTGAAATAGTTGTTAGATAGTAGGCCTCACCGGTTGATGGTGTGATAGGTTGTACATTCTAAAACTATAGTGAAAACTCTCTTTCATATGGAAAGGGGAGTGGATTACCTTCGGATTGTGAAGGGAACCACTATAAATCTCTGTGTCAATTTTCATTCTGCTTTTACTGCTTTCTTCATCAAGATCATAACCAAGTCAAATTCAAGAATATCGAAAAACCGGAAAAAGTTTCTAAAGCCTAACTCACCCCCTCCCCCCCCCCCCCTCTTAGGCATACTCTGAACATACATGTTGCACCAGATGTCAAGGCATGACATCAGTTCTGATGTCAGCTCCTGCTTGCTCTTGCTGCACTCGTCCTTGATGTCTGCCTCTGCTAGCTCCTGTTGCACATAGCTCCTGCTGCACCAGATGTAATGACATGACAACATTTTTGTTATTCATATGTCATTACTTTGGTAATGCCATCCTGTTCAAAACACATGCCAGCAGTAATGTCATTAACCCATGCTAGCTCTTGCTACACTACTACTCCTGCTGTTTCTCACACATGACAGTAGCTCTGTCATGACAACAGGTGGATGTCGTGGTGGATGTCACACCATTCACATTAAACCACTCCACAACAGTTCTTTCACCAGCTCCTGCTTGCTCCTTTTGCAATGTCATAACTATGGTAATGACATCCTGCTTAACATTTGTGCAGAGTCTTATTTTACCATAATTTAGCAAATCATAGAACCATGGACAATTCTATATCATTGAACCATGGAACTAACAAACTCCCCCTTTGGCAAATTTTGGCTAAAACAACTTATCAGGACATTCAGCAGTAGTTTACACAAACTATCATGCTCCCCCTTGATAGTTGCATCTAGCATGGCAGCAACAATGCTTTTCCTCATCAGCAACAGTAGTTTTTCTTTTCTCCCATTGGTTTAGTCAAAACTTTGACAAAAAATGGAGTACTTGTACACAAACTGTACATACAGTCATCTCACCATCTCCCAAGAAATACCCAAGCTGCTTGACGTCTAATAAGGACTGCACCACTTCAGCAGCTACACCAGACAGGTACACATCTTCCCCAGTCAGCATAAACATTGCTCCCCCTGAAAGAGAGAAGCCAAGCTCATGAAGAATTACTTCATCATCTTCACACAGGCAGCTTTGCACCCCTTGATTCACAACCCATACTGGAGCAAATAGCATAGGCAGTTGCAGGATTCCTATTTGGAAGATTTCTCAGATTTCAGCTTTGACAAAAAATCTCCAAGATGTCTGAATGAAAATCCTTCCGTATGCACAAGATCAAGGCTGATGGTGTCTTGATCTTCATCTTCACCAGTCATATAGTACTTGGATAGAGGCCTAAATACCTGACTTGATCCCTTGTCACGTAATGACAGACCCAACAGGAATACACAACCATGTTCACCATGAGCTTGGAGTAGTAACCCAATGTCACAACATCTTGTCTGACATTGTATCTTCATTCAAACCCAAACTGTTTGAAACCACAAACAATCTTGGTACTAGCACTCTTGCAGCAACAGATTCTGGACAAAATTATAACTCCCATATCAAGGTTAACCAGTGCACATGAATGGAAAACATAAGACACATCTTCATGTCTTCAAGAATGCATTCTCTGTTCAACACACATGTTGAACGCATTCACTTACTGCTTGAGCCACAAGCAAGTAGTGCACCCCTCAAACAGCAGCTCTCCCCCTATCTTTGACAACAGATGCTCCAAGATCACCACAGTATATCTCAAGACCAACTCCCTGCTCATACAGTGAGAGAGTATCAAACTGATCCACTTCTTTCTAGAGCTTAGGATGGATCTCCCATACTCCAAAACATTCTTTACCTCATCATTCTCCCGTATGATAGGTCAGAACACTTATGAGTCGCCTAGTGACCTGATCACTTCCATATGCCATATTTGGATGCAATCAGCCAAAGATCCATTCCAGTCTTGTATAATGCCTTCACATCATCCTCCAAGATAGTCCTTTTACCTTATCATTCTCCCATATGACAAGTTAGAGTACTTCTTAGTTAAGATGTGAATCACAGGTTTTGCACCAGATCCTCCAGTCCTTTGCCAAGGAAAACCAAACTATATCCACTGGTTCACAGCTGGACTTACTTTTGCCTAGTAATCCAACTGAAGATCTTCAGAGAGCACAGCTCCACCAGCTTGATCAAATACTTCTCCAAACGAAGGTAAACTTCCATACACAACTTAGGGCATCTACCACAAGCTCTAATATATGAACAGAACCAGATCTTTCTTTGGTCTTCAACCAACTACCCTTCTGCACAAGGGTAATTTGTTCCAAACATGAACAGTCCTAGAACCTTCTGTGGTCTTCAAATAACTACCCTTCTGCACAAGAATAGTTCTCTAAAGGCTCACTACTTAAATAACCAAATGCCACTATTTGGTTATTCAACATCCTTCAGAGCTCTAGAAAGTATGTTAATCCACCAGGCCACTTTGATCTTCAAATTCTTCTTGCTCCAAAGCAAGGCATCTACACCTTCACACAGCTCCCGCAAACTGCATGAGATGAAGCATTAAATCCATTCATACCTGAGAAGATCAACTTATCTTCAAATGATGTGCCATAACATCACTTTAGGCCTTGAAGTTTCTGCTTGATGTCACAACTTTGGTTAAGACATTCAACTGGAGAGTTCAGGCTTTCATTCTGCCCCTTAGAAGATTCTCTTTGCTCAATTAGACCATAGGCTTAATATCTAGTTGGAGTAGACAACCTCAATCCTGCTTTGTTGTGACACAACAATTACCTTGAAGTGCATTTTCTTCATGAACCCCTCTTAAGAGAAACCAAACTTGCCAAGGCTTGATTCTTCAAAGAGGAAGGGTCACAAAAGAATTCTTTACACAAGGATTCCCGCTTTCCATAAGTAGAGACTTCTTTAGAAAGTCAAAGATAACTGCCACTTATCCTTGACATCCAATATGACCAGGGTCATATGCTCCTATGCACTTAGATCAGAAATAAACTGACCTAAGCAGTGCTATCACCAACACCATCTTCTAGACAAGTTTCTTGCCAGGAAACTTTCTAGCTAATAGATTAGGTGCTTCTAGTAGAAACTAGAACACAATTGTTGCACTCCAATACTCTTATAGAGCAGATTGTCTTCATCTTCATTCCCATCAGCACTCCATTCCAGCCTTAGTTTCTTGCCAAGAACCTTACTAGAATGAGTACAGATCCAGCTATATCTTTTTTGATCTATGGATCAATAGAACTCTCTGCTGATTGAATGTCTCAACATCTGGTTGAAGTAGACCAAACACATCAGAGGCCTTCTGCTAGTGCTGCTACTGATGAGACATCTTGATTATCAACTAAGGATAATCCATTGGATATTTGAGAATATCTCAAATGGCAATGAATCTTAAATCTATGTAACAGATCCTTCTCTGAACTTCATGGAAAACCAAGGCTGACATCCTTGACTTAACCTGCCTATGACTTCTTATGCTGATAGAATCCTTGCAAGTCATGATTGGTGAAGATAAATCACCTCCCACTATCTTTTCTACATAGCTTCCAGCAACCAACAGAACACAACAGAACTGTCTAGGCACACAACCAAACACAGCTGCAGGCACCATCTTCCAATCATCTACACAACTGCCACAGTCATGCATCAAACTGAATATAGGCCAATCTTCTTCCAGGGCTACCAGAGTTCTTTCATCAGAGACTTATGCAGCAGAACCACCAAAAGAACTTCTTCAACATGCCCTTATAGGACATCATACAGAAGTAGCCACTCCTTCTTTGGTAACACAATCACCAGGTCATAGAAGCTCCTATATCAGAGGGCGCAGCAGCAGATGCATGGACTCCTTCACTCCATAAGTTGTAGCTCAGCGAGACCATCAAATCAATTGCAGCTTCTCCTTGTTTAACCACCAGAAAGTATCTCCCAAGATCTCATCCAGAACAGACAAGATGTCTGCTCTGATACCAATTGAAATTATGGTATGCAGATCACATGTGTTCCAAGAACATTGATATCTGCTCAACAAGGATGAGGACAGACCATGGCCAATTTAAATTTCTTTAAATTGTCCCAATGTCATGATCAATGTCACGACCTCTGTTGGGACATCTGCAATCTGTCATGCTATTTATCTAACCATTTAAAGTACATAATTGTAAATGCAGAAAGATAAATAGCACAGTAATTGTTCACCCAGTTAGGTATCAACAACACCTACATCTGGGGGCTACCAAGCCAGGGAGGAAATTCACTATTAGTATAATCAATTCAAAGTCAAACCTCCAGTTTGCACTTCTCACTTAATCTCTACCTAATGACACTTCAGCCTAGAGACACTCTAGTACCTGAGTATTCCCACTCACTCCCCATCAATCACACAAAAGTGATATCAAACAATTACAAAAACAGTATGAAGAGACACTTCATACACACCTAGATCTTGCTTCACAGCTTTGATCAAGGAACTCACACACTCTTGCTTCACAGCTTCAAGTGAGACACAGCCTAGAATCTACCTAACCAAAACAATCATCCACCAGACAATTGCTTGGATTACAAGTATTCCTAAACATACTTTACAAGTGAAGACTAGCCTTCTTCACTTACCAATTTGTCTACCTCAATGTATCAAAAGATACAAAGGGTGACTTACACACAAGGGACTCTCAATCCTAGACCACTATTTTACACTCTAGTTTTTCTTAGTGTGAGTGCTTGCTTTTCTTCTGCTTCTGCTCCTCCTTTTATAGTCGTGCAAACTGGGCTTGGGCTGTGTAGAAGTAACAAATATTAGTTTTAATAAAGTAAAACTAATTTCCAATATTCAAGGTGTTGTCCAATTAGGTCATGGCATGGTCAGCATTGCCTTATATCTCTCCTGAGATGACTCAGGGGTCATAACAAGTTTCCTAATATTTAGCCTGATATATATAAGGTCTCATAACAGAGAAATAAACCCAGCCCGTCTGATGTCATACGATCAATATCATGACATTCAGTATGACATTCAGCTTTTACTCACTCTTAGCTGACCAACTTGCTCTGCTGCACACTTCTGCATAATCTTCTTCATGACAGTAGAAACAAATGTTTTATAGTTCCCTTAAAAAGTATCAAAGATCCTTTTTGTGAACACCATTAAATCTGCACTTTGTTTCAAACAAATCTCTTTGGCCTGTACATACTGATGTGGAATATCCAACAGGACCAAAACACTTCTGTCAAGAGATATAACATAACAGCCCCTGTTGTACCAGACATGATGTCATACGATCAATGTCATGACATTTAGTATGATATTCATGACAGCAGTTCTGTCATCAACTCCTTCTGCATCCATGACAACAGTTCTGTCATCTGCTCTTGTTAGCTCCTGCTGCACATATCCCCTACTGCACTAGATGTCAGCAGTTCTGTCATCTGCTATTGTTAGCTCCTGCTGTACATATCCCCTACTGCACCAGATGTCAACATATGACATCAGTTATGTTGTCAGCTCCTACTTGCTCTTGCTGCACTCGTCCTTGATGTCTGCCTCTGCTAGCTCCTGTTGCACATAGCTCCTGCTGCACCAAATGTAATGAAATGACAGCAGTTCTGTTATTCATATGTCATTGTTGTACCCCAAAATTTGCCTAACCTTTTTCTTACTTGGTTTATGTTTCATTGCATTAGCATATCATTGTTCTAGCATTCACATTGCATAGTCATGTTGCATTTTACAGGGGATCAAGAAAGGTGTGCTTAGCCAATTGAGGTTATCAAAGGTTCAAGGCCTAATCAAGAGATTATATTCAAGTCATCAAGTGGTTATGATCATCAGAAGCAAGTCAAAGTCCTTGAAGAAAGGCAAGCAAGTGAGTGTGGTTCATCTCCTGTCTAGAAGCCTAGCTGAGGATCATCTGGGGATCATAAGCCCATGGTTATAGGTGGATATTGTCATTGAAGCTCATTAGAGGCCTTGAGGGTCATGGTAGACTTCATTCAAGTGTTTATGCCAAGTGTGGAAAGTCACAGTTGAAGGTGTTGCAATTAGGGTTTGCATTTGGTCAACCTTGAGTCAACTGTGCTATTAAAGGAGATTAAGACTAAATTCTAAGTCTTTTTAGTCATGGGATGTTGTGTTGAGGCACATGAGGTGTTATTCCAAGATCAATTCAATAAGAATTCAAAGTGTGTGGAGTTGCTAAATTAGGGTTCTCAGGGTAAAATCCCCTATTTAGTGCCTCACTTCAAGACCACTTATCTCAAGATACAAGTTTCATCTTAACTTTTTACCAACATGGAACTTGTAGAGAATGTTCTTAGCTTTAATTTTAATACTAGAAGTCCTTGATTAGATTTATAGAACTCAAGTTATGATCCAGACAAGTTACAGGTCATCAGATGAATGTGAATTTTATTTGTGAAAGTCCACCAACTTCCAAGGTACTTTTGACCTAGAAGGATGTTTCTCCTCAACTTTTGGCTAAGGTGAAATTTGTCGGTCTTTGTCTTAGCTTTCCAAAATGTACTAGAAGTCTTTCATCTGATTTGTAGAACTCAAGTTATGAGGTTTACAAGTTAGGGGTATTTTGGGAAAGTGAGATTACATGCCATTTTGGATTATGAGTCATTTCACTATCTTGTGAACCTCAAATGAAGTTTTGTCCAACATGAAACTTGCTCAAAATGGGGTTTTAAGTTTAACCAAGTATAAAGGATGCTTTGATTTGGCTTAGAACAAGAGTTTATTGAAGGAAATTTGACAAAGGGGATTATTAAAGGCATAAAAGAGAAAAAAATCCAAAATAATTCACAAGTGTTCAAAAAATGACAAGTTGGTGCATATTTTGATTAGAAATGACATTTTGAACACAATGACATTGATATAATTTCAATTTGACACATAATTCATGGCATTCTTCTTTGTTACTTCATGAGAAAGTCACACATCAAAGATCAACCATAGATCAAAATTGAAGGTGCAATCTGATCCATTCATTCTCACCAAGGCATAAGCAATGTACTTGAAGCTTCTTGAAGGCAGAAACAAGGGATTCTTGTGGCTGCCATGTGAGAGTTTAGAAGAGAAAATTGAATTTTGTATTATTTGATTTGGGCTTTAAATGGGCCTGATAACTGTCCAAACACATCATATATAAGTTCCTGATCCAGTTCAGAGCTTTGTTGGTTGGCATTTGGTGAAGAATTCAGTTGTGGCAGTTAGAGTTGGAAGCTTCCAAACTCAAAATCGTGTTTGCATTTCCAGAGGATTTCAAGGCCAATTGAGGGGTCAGTTAGCATCAGTGATCATCCTTGAAAGTTTCTGCATCTCCTGGAATCAAGAATCACACTGCAACTACCTCAATTGCAAGCTTTTTTCCAGGTTTGCATTCTTCAAAATTACTCTAGTTCTAGGCTGTTTTAGCATGAATTGAACATGTGGTTAAGTTATAGGAAGAACATAGATGGATTTAGGATCATAATCTTGAGGTTTAGAGACAATTTAGGTCATGGTGATTTTTCTGTTAGGCGTCGTGTTTGACGATTCATGAAGAATTAGCAAGTTTTAGATAGAGCATTGCGTTCCTTGTGAGAAGACGAGAAAAACCGTACTATTTTTATCCAGTTTGGTTGAGATTTGATGTCTTGATACTGTAGCCTCGCCGGAGAAGACAACCGGAGGTATTCTCCGGCCACCGTCCACTTCCTTCTCTTTTACACAGGTTTGAAATGAGGAAGATAAAGGAGAACCGTTGGATCATTCTGATTTGTGGACTTTGTAAGCTAATCTTGTGTACCAGATTTCACCTTACCTAGGGCTGACCTTGACTTATGACGTGTCTCACTGATGGCCCTTAGATCCTTATACTTTTACATTCAACGCTTCTGATTAAACACTACCATGCGCATGAGTCAACAGCACCACACAACATTCATGAGTAAAATGCTGTATTTTCATTTATGAGGTGGCGCACGCGTGTTCGTTGGATAGGTAGACCAGTAATCAGATCCTAGGGCTATAGTATTTTCCTGGCTTTTTATTTTCTTTAATTGTTTTTTCATTTTCTTTAATTGCTTTAATCTTCTTTAATTCATTTTAAATTGAATATTGGTCAGAAAAATGTGAAAAAAATATGTGCATGATCCTTGCTTTATTTCTTATTTTTAATGCTCTTAGATTTTATTTTGGCTGAATTTCCAATTTGTTCTCCATTTTTCCATTTTATTGAATTCATTTCATTTGGCATTTTGGGCTTGTTATTTGCTGATTTTTGTATTCCTTTTTGGTATATAATTAGGAGTTAATATTTGGCCGGCTGGTAGTAGACCTATTGATGAGGTTATAGGAATTTTATTCTAATTTTTAGATAACTCTAAGTTCTGTTTTGGAGTAAGTTTTTAGAGCTTTCCCCTCTTGAACCTTCATTTGACACCTCTTGGTTTAGAATTTCTTTAGTGCCCTTCAACATTGATTTAGGCCCTGAATGTTTTACCCTAGGTTCCCAACATATTTAGGATCCCTTAGAAAATTTCATAGACTTTTAGAAGTTGATTTAGTATTTTAATTAGATTTAATACTTAGGCTGTTTTTAGGGTGCTTCTAACATAGTGCTGCCCCTAGTTGAACTTCAAAAGTAATCATTAGTTCATGATAAGTTTCAAAATCCCTTTTGATGATTTAGTAGACATGTTGATGCTTCTGTAGACTTAATTGTAAGGCTTAATTTAGTGCATTAGTCCCTTTTAGAAAGTTGCTTTTAGAGCTTGTAGAATTAGGGTTTTTTAGAGCCTTTAGGAGTTTCTTCCTTTTTCATAATTGTGGTTTGCTTTGGTTTGCATTCCATTTCCCATCCAATGATGCAAGGTTTCTTTGTGGGAGCCTAGTCCCTCCTTTGGAAGGACTAAAGGCCTACCACAAAAGGTAAAACCTTTGAGGATACCAATCTTAGATGAGTGGTTGAGTGCCATGATGGATTCCCTTGGTTTCCATCATGCTTCCCCTCATCATGCAATGATCTTTGTGTTAATTCATATCACCTCTTGATGGAGCAAGTTGAAGCTTGAAGGTGAAGGCCTTATTCCCTTTTTCTCTTGATGGATAACTTGGACATGAAGACAACTACAGACTGTTGGGCTGCTTTACTGATAGAAGACTGCTTTGCTGTTGAGCTGCTGGCTTGCTGTTTTGTTTGTTGTATTTGCTGATTGACTGTATTTGTGTGACTGTTTGTCTGATGTGTTGCATTAGACTAGGCTTTCATGTAGTTGGTTTACGCCTAAGTGCATTGAAAGGTTGAGCTTGCCTCCCTTTGCTTGCTTGCATCAGAGGTCGAGTCTGTCTCCCTCTGCTTGTCTGTTACTGTTTGGCTTTGCTTGTTGGCTGAAGGTTGAGTTTGTCTCCCTTGCCTGTGTTTTGTGTTGCTTTTGTTTGTTTACTCTAGAAGTTGAGTTTGTCTCCTTCTGCTTGTATTGCTACATTGCATGCATTTTACTTAAAGTTTTATTCTTTCAGACTATTATTTCTTTTGCTGTTGCTTTCCTTTGCCATGTTCCCTTAGGGACTCTAACTCCTCTTGCTCAAGAGAAGTTATGACAGACATTAGGGTTCTAACCATGCGTGATAACATTAGGTAGTTCCCTCCTAACCTCAATCATAGGATCAACTTTGCATGACAACTTTAGGATTGGATTTGTTCCCTTTAGTGCGTCCTTTCTCTTCTCATCTTCAAACATCTTTAAAACACTTAATAAAAGATTAACGCGTGTTGTATGCTACAAGCCTTAAGCACTTGAGAAAGGGTTGTTAGAGAGTTTCTCTTCAGTAGCTTTGGTGTTTAGTGTGGTACCCTTTGGGTGACATGCGACGCATTCACTCTTAAGTCCAAGTCTTTAGTGCGACATGAGTTGTAAACAAAACTCAAAACACTTCTTCTCTAAAAGATTTCAAAAACAAAGATCAACTTCTTTTTGTCCTCTGGGACCGTTAATCCTTGGAAACCATTTTCATAAGGAGAGTTTTGTTAACTCTCGGTTCTACCGCAAACGGTAAACGCCAAAGTCTCCAAAGGTCGAGTTGCATACACCAACTGCTAGAACCGTTTGTTAACCCTACTCGGGTAAAACATTTTGAACCAAACCTATGGTCTTGTTAGCCGGCACCTTATTTTCACGGTAGCGACAGCTGGCGACTCTGCTGGGGACATTAATAGAAACTGGGGACATTTCCCATCCCCTATGCTGGGACCATTTCCCATCCCATGTGCGAGTCAATCCTAGCGCTTGTGTGTTTATCTGTTGGGTTTGCATTTATCTATCGCATTTTACTTTCCGCACTTTATTTTCAGTATGATATCATTATTGTGCTGCTGTGGGAGGGAGGCTCTGATGAGTGATAAGCCAGACCCAGGCTTGAGTGTATACCTAGCATTACTTATGGAAAGTAGTGGGTGCATGCATGCTTTTCATGTACTAGTGTCTCACAAAATCCACGCTCAGACGAGATTCTCCCAGTTGACTTCTTTTCCGGCCCTTTGGGGTTGAGGGGTTGTTGGTTTGGAGGATTGTCGACTCTGGGGACCGATCATTTGTGACTTAGCTAAGTGAGGCCTCTTCAGGGAGTGATGATGCCAAACCAGAAATGGTGAACGTATCAACATTTCGTGAAAGTCTGTGATGCTAGGAAACGCATAGGATGCCATACCTTGTCAGTGGATAAGACTCATACCTGTGAGCGGGGTCGGGTTATTGCAGGAAACATTAACTTTCAGACAACCTGGTTTTCTTGACAGTGAATCAGTATTGTTGGTATCAGAGGGTTCTTATCATCATAGACGTGATGTTCTTGACAGGGCATAATTATTGGTCCTCTTCAGGGTTTTATTGGCAGGGCAGTACTGTGATTATACTGAAATAGAGCCTTGGTCTCCTCAACAACACACTCTTGATATCCTGCTGCATGATTGCATCTTGCATTTTTTGCATACTCATTTGTATCTCATTAACGTGTGTCTGTGTTGCAGGTGCATATACTATCCCCCCGGTTCCAGTAATCATGCCCTCTATTTTGCTAGCATGGGATCATAGAAGAAGAATTTGGCTTACAAGCTCCCTACCCCAGATGTTACTCTGCTTCTTCGTTTGACTGCTTTGGCAGATGATACAGTGAAAGGGGAATTCAGGAAATCTTATGGGAAGTTGCTCAGTCTGGTTCGTAAACCTTCAGTCTATGAGTTAAACGGGTTGTATGCATTGCTGCAGTTCTATGACCCTCCGATGAGGTGCTTCACTTTTCCAGATTTCATTCTTGCGCCTACCTTAGAAGAGTATAATGAGTTGTTGGGTGTACCTGTTAAGAATCAGATGCTGTTTGCTCACATGGATGTTAAGCCTAATCTGGCTAACCTAGCTACTGCCCTTCATTTGGACGCTTTAGAGTTGCTTCTGACCAGTTGTGTTGCGGTTAGAATATGATATCAAATTATTAATTAATTGAATCACAATTCTTAATTCACAACCGCTCTTTGATTTATCCGAAGGAAAAGGTCAAAAGAGGAAAAACCTATTTTTGCATCGTAAACACAATGCGGGGAGAGACCTAGGTAAGGGGTTGGTTAAGCTTAGGGAAGGTACTAGCACCCTAAACTTCTGTAGTACTCTACAGGAACCTTTTGTTTATTGTAAGCTTTTTTTATTTTATTTATTATTATCTGTATATACTGAACTAAGGGAAAAAGTGACCTAAAGACCTAAGGGTTAGTCGTAAGTTTACCCGGCAAGACGTTGCATCTTGTGCCTACATATCCTGACGGGAATGGAATCAGAGTAATTGTAGTTCCCCTTGAAAGAGAGGTTAGAAACGTCTTGACTATGGTCAAGGTTTCAATGGGGAATAAACGTATCTTAAGGACACGCTTACGTGGAGTCTTTGAAACTCCTATTTCTATGTTGAATTTGTTAATTGAAAATTTAGGGTTGAAATTAGGGATTCCACGGCGGGAAACCCTAAACAGAGTACGGCGACTCTTTGACCGAATGCTAGGGTAAAGGGCATTTTCGTCCACGGCGTGACACCTAGGCTATTAGGATTTTTAAAACGGTCAAAAATTAGGGTTATTGACTCGGCAGTCAAACGGCTATACCTAATGCTTCGGAAGGATGATTAACGGTAAACATGCAAACATGGCGAAATACTATATGGCAGAAATAAAATGCGGAAAGTAAATAAAGCATCGCGACGATCACTCGCGTAAATTACAAGTCCAAAAAAAATGCAAAATAAAATAAATCGCGACCATGGCCTCGCGTAAATTACATCCATGGAACAACATAAATTAAATAATTATTAATCGAAATTTAAGTATAATCTGAGGAGAAAAATAGAGAACATTAGTGAAAAGTTAGACAGAAATATGACAAATAATGAAACAGTTAATATTGAAAGAAAGACAAAATGCAATTTAGAATTTTAATTATAGTTTTATTAGTTTTAAAAAGGGATTTTAGTTTAAATTTTGAAGAAAATAATTTTAATGTTGATAAAAAAGTTTTTTGTTTTTAATTTTTAATTTTTAAAAAGGCTTCAATGTTAATATTAAAAAAAAGTCTTTAGTTTAAAATTTTTTTAAAAATGTTTTAGTCTTAATTTTAACAAAAATTTCTTTAGTTTAATGTTAATTTTAAAAAAAAGTTCTTAGTTTAATGTTAATTTAAAAAAAAAGGTTTTAGTTTAATGTTAATTTAAATAAAGGTTTTAGTTTAAACATTAAAAAAACGTTTTAGTTTTGATTTTAATAAAAGTTTTTTTTTAATGAAAATTTTAGTAGCTCAAACTCAATTTCTTTAAAAAAGAAAATAAGATAATAATTTTACAAAAAAAGAGAATAAAAATAAATAGGACAAAAAAACTAAAGAAATGAGAAATAATAATAAATAATAATAAAAAAAGGGAAGGATAATGAAAAGGGAAGGCATTTAACCACTGGGGTGGCTATATATCCTTTGTTTCTGCTCCTTTAACCCCTGGGGTGGCGATACATCCTTTGTTTTTGCTCATTTGACCCATTAGGATTGGCTTTAATTTCCTTTCTTTCTGCTCATTTGACCCATTAGAGTTGCCTTTAATTACCTTTTCTCCTCTTACTCTTCCTTATCCTGGAAATGGATTACGAAAGAAAAAAAAAATAAAAAAAGAAATAACAGCCAATTAACGATGCTTACGGTGAGATTATTCAGATTCTCTGCTTTTGTTGTGACGGACGGTTGATTTTCGGATGTGGATTTCTCGCAGTTCCGAAACTTCTTCTGATTGAGATGATGATGAAGCCTCGAAGATTTTTCTAATAAATCGTGAGAACGGCCGCCATTTTTTCTTTTCTTCTTCCTCTTTTTTTTATCAAATGCAACTCATGTTTATATAGGTAACAAATTAGGGTTAACTCTAACCTAATGCCTATTTTAAAGCCCAACTTAAATAATTAGTCAAAACTAAAAAAAACAAACTAAAACAAAATTAAAAGAATAAAATCTTTTCTAATATATTTAATTTTATGATTTTTGGATGTTTTTATGAATAATATGGAAAAAAGTGAAAATATTTTTTAAAAAATAATTTAAATAAAATACGAAAATAATAATTAAATAATAAAAAAAACTATTTTTGTTATTTTTTTTTATGAAAATAGAAAAGTTAGAATAAAAATAAAAGAAAAACAAAAAGTAAAGAAGGTGGGATTCGAACTCTCGACCTTTCACACTCACAACTCCTTACACACGGTCTCTTGCCAATTGTGCCATTTTATTCATTCAAAATAAAGTGGCACTAGAAACCATGTAAAGGTAGGACAAATTTGGGGTGCAACAGATGCCCCTATTTAAATAGCTTCACCGGATGATTTGAGCAGCGGAGACTCGAGAAATCGCGGTGAAAGGGATTTAAATACAGATAACCGGAAATTTGGCCCCTAGATGCAGTGATATGCAATGATATGGACAAAATAACACGAACTATAATGCTGACAATGCCATGAATCTAATATGATGCGCATGATGGAATGATGAATGCAAGGATGCAGACGACACGGCGTCATAGGGGACAGCGCAGCGAAGAATTGCACTGGGGAAGAAGACACGCGGTGGTGACAAGGTAACATAAGATCCACACGGAGACAGGACCAGGTAAACGACAGACGCTAGAGTTTTCGGGACATTCCTTGAAGAGATCGAGCGGTATCTTCAGGACTCACCGGAAAACATATAGGGAGAGACAAACATCAGAACATTTCGGATGAACGTCAAAAAGGAGACACGTCGTATCTGGAAGAACGTCAGATAGACATGACACGAAATAGTCTATGGGTACCAAGTAAACTGGACTTTGTCCACAAGGTAAGACGCGGATAAAACACGACCTCAGGGAGAAAAATGCAAATGGGGATAAAACACCCATGCTGCCAAGTAACTAAATTCGTCCACAAGGTAAGACGCGGATAAAACACGACCTCGGGGAGAAAAATGCAAATGGGGATAGAGCACCCATGATGCCAAGTAAATAAATTCGTCTACAAGCTAAGACGCGGGTAAAACACGACCTCGGGGAGAAAAAGCAAATGGGAATAAAAGACCCATGATGCCAGGTAAATTGGACTTTGTCCTCGAGGTAATACGCGGGTAAAACACGACCTCGGGAGAAGAAACAAATGGGGATAAAACACCCATGATGCCAGGTAAATTGGACTTCGTCCACGAGGTAATACGCGGGTAAAACACGACCTCGAGAGAAAAAGAAAATGGGGATAAAACACCCATGATATGCACATGTATATAAATCATGCTATGATAGATGATCAAATGACAATGCAGATGTCGACGACAAGGCTCGAATCTGTTGGTAAGATGACAAGACTGGAAAACTGATTCCTCAACTCGGAGATCACTGCCACTTGCTAAATTGTAATCAGGTTGATGGTCCTCGTAGGAAGGATGGAAAACCGCTTGGAGATCTTTCAAGTAAATTGCCCCAGATTAAATTGTCCATTACAGATGAACTGATAATTGCTTCAGCTTGTCTGATTCTGAAAATGGCTGTTTTACTGTACCCTCGGAAGGTTTGTCCCAGTCTGAGTCTTGAAAATCTCATGGACAAACCAGATCTGAGAAGACTTTTCCCCTGATAGGATCACTTGACCTAGTTTCTCGATTGTTTGAAATTTCCTTAGAGGAAATCCAGTTTGCAAACAAAAATATTCATAGAAACATGGTAATGCAAAGTTCATGCAACTTTTGAAATCAAAATTATTTTTGAAAGATGAAAAATAAATGAGTCATCGATTAGAACGTGGCGGTCCAGGACGCTCAAAGTTTAATACAGGTATACGGCCAAAATAAATGATTCACAAAGATCTTTAGGAGTCAGCTTACGCAACCTTGTTGTAGCATGCTTTCAAAATATCCTTGTTTCAATTAGGTCTTTTGAGGGTTGTAACATGGCCTGGTTCACGGTTTATGAAACAAAGGATAAAGGCTCAAAATTTGTTTGTTCCCACCCAATCTAGTGATAATCTTCAGTCCTACGCTCAGTTAACTCATATTATGCATTCAGGTTCCTATAGGTTAGGAATTGCACTGATGGTAGTAATGAAGGTTCAAAAGTCAAGGGACTCTTGAGATGGCCGTCACTACTTTCCTATAACATTTGGTTGTTTTGACATTTAGAATTTTTAGGGTAAGGATTTAAAACTCCTCTCTGCATTATCCCTAAATTTTGCCTGAGCTGTTTCTTGTGAAGATTACAGTCAGCGGGATGCCCCAGTTTTGCCTAAGTCTCCTTTATAGGTTTTGACTTAGCGGACTTTTTTTTTGGAAAGAAAGTGACTGCCTAGCTTAATGATCACGGTGAACCATCATTGGCTTTTGACTTGGAAAACATCTTCGACACTTACTTGCTGTGTACGAAGGAAAATTGTAAGTGCGGCCTTTATATGAAAGGTATATTTCATGAACACATAATCGAGTTAGTTGAGAAATACCCATCCCCAGGTTAAAATTGTGGTTTTTTTTGTAAAGAAAGAAACTCTAACTTCTAGGCTCGAAGGGGGTGACAAGGGGATAACTTCCTTATTTCTCCAGTGTTTGGGATTTGAAACAATGCCTCACATTATCAATAAGGATTCATTGAAAGCATACTGACAGCAGTTATGGGTATAACGTTTTCGTCATCCTCCCTCCAATCTTTGCATACCAAAAATTCGGACAAAAGTAAATATTTGAAAGATAAAGCATAGAGATGAAAATAATAGATAAAATGAATTAAATTAAAAGTTGCAATGCTCAGTTCATCAATATAAAAGTACAAACATAGTTCGAAAGCAAACAGCTAATAAAATAAGGAAAATACAAACAAGGAGAAACAAAGTTCTGTGATTAAAACAATACAAAGATAAACTGTCATGTCTAAAACAAATAAATAGCCTGCTGAGGTCAGCCCGAAGCTTCACTTCTGATGCCCTGGCAAAGGATTCTTCTGGATGTTCGGAGGATTGTCTGGAAAATCAAGTATCCCTGCTCTCATCAGCTCACGCACTCTGGCTTTCAGTGCAAAACAATGCTCCAAGTCGTGGCCTAAGGCACCCTCATGAAAAGCGCACTGGAAATCAGCCCGAAATCCAGCTGGAGGAGGATTAGGAGGAGGTGGTAAAGCCTTTGTAGTGATCAGCCCTCGTTGAACCAGGTAAGGATAAAGTTCTGTGTAAGTCATGGGAATAGGATCAAATTGATTCCTATTTCAATACTGGTCTTGTCTAATAACTGGACGTTGAGGATTCTGAGCTGGCTGCGGAGCAACAACAGGTGGAGATCCCTGGCGAGGCTTTCTTGATTCAGTCATGACAGCATTGGTCTGCTCGTCCTTCCTCTTATGGAAATTCCCATAGGATTTCTTTGCACCATTAGAAGATTCGGCAGCTTTGGATACCTTCCCATTTTTCAAACCTTCTTCTAACCTTTGGCCAATAGTCACCAGATCTGTAAATCTTGAAGAGACACTCCCAATCATCTTTTCCCAATAGAAAGGAGACAAAGTATCCATGAATATTTCTGTCAGTTCCTTCTCTGCTATAGGGGGTTTGACTTGGGAATCTAACTCCCTCCAACGCTGAGCATACTCCTTGAACGATTCTTTTTCCTTCTGAGACATACTTTGAAGCTAACGACGATCGGGAGCCATATCCAAATTGTATTTGTATTGCTTCATAAAAGCGTTGACGAGATCTTGGAAGCAGTGGACACTGTTATGCTCTAAGTTCATATAACATTTAAGAGAAGCACCACTCAAACTATCCTGAAAGCAATGGATGAGCAACTTCTGATTGTTGGTGTAAGATGCCATCTTTCGGAAGTACATGACTAGATGGGCTCTTGGACATGAATGACCTTGATACTTCACGAACTCAGGAGTTTTGAACTTGGCAGGCAAAACAAGATCAGAAACTAGGCACATATTATCGGCATCAACATTGAAGAAATCAGTACCCTCGACAGCTTGGAGTCTCTTGTTTATGATCTGAAACTGTTCACGGGTGATCTCAGGCTCAACAAAATCTTCTTGCACATCGGCAACATTGTACTCATAGGGAGGATTCTCAACGGGAGCTTGGATAGTCTGATTAACCGTGTGGACCACAGGTTGGGCCTCGGTAAGGACAGGAGCTTGAAAAACCGGTCTGACAGCCTGACCAATCATAGCAGTAGATGCAACAGGTGGAGAGTAGTTAGGAGGTAAACCAAACTCAGGCCAACTAGAGGGCGGCACTGAAACAAGAGGTGGATCAACACTTGAAACTTCCTGAATGACAGTCCTCTGAGGTGGCTCTCCTTTGGCAATCAACACTTGAAGCATCTCGGTAAGTCTGGTCATGCCTGCTTTCAACTCATCAATCTCCATTTGGACCTCTGCATTATGTTCCTCTTGTTCTGACATTTGGCGTCTATAGTTAGCTCTAGTATGATATCTGTGTCGAGGAATCAGCTTGACGACTCAACGAAACACTGGAAGATAAAGACAACTGGACATGAGAAACCCGGGGAAAGATGCCATGCAAGACATGATGCTAATGCAATGCAATAGTTTCAAGAACTTCAACGGTCGATTGCAAACATTTCTTTTTTTAGGAAAGTTGGAAACAATTTTAAACTTTGAAATATAGGACTTTTGAATTCGCAAAGTACTGTTGAATTCCTTGAAACTAGGAATGATGTTTTATGAATGCCATGCACAAATACACACAAACAACAAAGTCCTAGGTTAGAGGAACAATGAATGGAGTTAAGGTCTACCCTTCCCAAAAGGTATGTACTATGGGGTAGTTGTACCTGCAAAATAAGGTTCTAAAGAGGTGCCCAAAGTCATCAGTCCATCTTTCGAATATTATCAATTTCCCAATTGACTCGATGGTTAATAATATCCTCAAGAGAGCCTCTTTTGAGTGTAGTATTGCGTAGCAACTATCTTGGGATTACTCCCTCATAGTTACCGCACTACGTCCTAGATAAGGCCAAAGTGGTGTTAAGATACTACGGCCCCCAGTATCATAGACTCCAATCGACAATAGTAAAATTTTTCACGATTACTTGTTCAACCGAACCATTTTCGAAAGGGTCTCAACTGAGCGGTGATTCTCAAGTCAGCTTGGTCGGGATTCCACTCCCTATAAGCCTCGTTGAATACATCACCTTCCTATAATAATGTCACTCAAGTCCGGGTGTAGGACTTATCTCACAACAAAGATACCCCAAGCAAGGTACAATATATACAGATAATAAAATAAAATAGAAATATCATACAATAAACAAAATAGGGGCAACCCTTAAAAATCAGGATAAATCCCCAGTGAAGTCGCCATTTTCTGTTGCGGTTAGAATATGATATCAAATTATTAATTAATTTGAATCACAATTCTTAATTCACAACCGCTCTTTGATTTATCCGAAGGAAAAGGTCAAAAGAGGAAAAACCTATTTTTGCATCGTAAACACAATGCGGGGAGAGACCTAGGTAAGGGGTTGGTTAAGCTTATGGAAGGTACTAGCACCCTAAACTTCTGTAGTACTCTACAGGAACCTTTTGTTTATTGTATGTTTTTTTTATTTTATTTATTATCATCTGTATATACTGAACTAAGGGAAAAAGTGACCTAAAGACCTAAGGGTTAGTCCTAAGTTTACTCGACAAGACGTCGCATCTTGTGCCTACATATCCTGACGGGAATGGAATCAGGGTAATTGTAGTTCCCCTCGAAAGGGAGGTTAGAAACGTCTTGACTATGGTCCAGGTTTCAATGGGGAATAAACGTATCTTAAGGACACGCTTACGTGGAGTCTTTGAAACTCCTATTTCTATGTTGAATTTGTTAATTGAAAATTTAGGGTTGAAATTAGGGATTCCACGGCGGGAAACCCTAAACAGAGTACGGCGACTCTTTGACCTAATGCTAGGGTAAAGGGAATTTTCGTCCACGGCGGGACACCTAGGCTATTAGGATTTTTAAAACGGTAAAAAATTAGGGTTATTGACTCGGCAGTCAAACGGCTAGACCTAATCCTTCGGAAGGATGATTAACGGTAAACATGTAAACATGGAGAAATACTATATGGCAGAAATAAAATGCGGAAAGTAAATAAAGCATCGCGACGATCACTCGCGTAAATTACAAGTCCCAAAAAAAAATGCAAAATAAAATAAATCGCGACCATGGCCTCGCATAAATTACATCCATGGAACAACATAAATTAAATAAATATTAATCGGAATTTAAGTATAATATGAGGAGAAAAATAGAGAACATTAGTGAAAAGTTAGACAGAAATATGACAAATAATGAAACAGTTAATATTGAAAGAAAGACAAAATGCAATTTAGAATTTTAATTACAGTTTTATTAGTTTTAAAAAAGGATTTTAGTTTAAATTTTGAAGAAAATAATTTTAATTTTTAATTTTTAAAAAGGCTTCAATGTTAATATTAAAAAAAAGTCTTTAGTTTAAAATTTTTTTTAAAATGTTTTAGTTTTAATTTTAACAAAAATTTCTTTAGTTTAATGTTAATTTTAAAAAAAATTTCTTAGTTTAATGTTAATTTTAAAAAAAAGGTTTTAGTTTAATGTTAATTTAAAAAAGGTTTTAGTTTAAACATTAAAAAAATGTTTTAGTTTGGATTTTAATAAAAGTTTTTTTTAATGAAAATTTTAGCAGCTCAAACTCAATTTCTTTAAAAAAGAAAATAAGATAATAATTTTACAAAAAAAGAGAATAAAAATAAATAGGACAAAAAAACTAAAGAAAGGAGAAATAATAATAAATAATAATAATAAAAAAAGGGAAGGATAATGAAAAGGGAAGGCATTTAACCACTGGGGTGGCTATACATCCTTTGTTTCTGCTCCTTTAACCACTGGGGTGGCGATACATCCTTTGTTTTTGCTCATTTGACCCATTAGGATTGGCTTTAATTTCCTTTCTTTATGCTCGTTTGACCCATTAGAGTTGCCTTTAATTACCTTTTCTCCTCTTACTCTTCCTTATCCTGGAAATGGATTACGAAAGAAAAAAAAATAAAAAAAGAAATAACACCCAATTAACGATGCTTACGGTGAGATTATTCAGATTCTCTGCTTTTGTTGCGACGGACGGTTAATTTTCGGATGTGGATTTCTCGCAGTTCCGAAACTTCTTTTGATTGAGATGATGATGAAGCCTCGAAGATTTTTCTGATAAATCGTGAGAACGGCCGCCGTTTTTTCTTTTCTTCTTCCTCTTTTTTTTATCAAATGCAACTCATGTTTATATAGGTAACAAATTAGGGTTAAATCTAACCTAATGCCTATTTTAAAGCCCAACTTAAATAATTAGTCAAAACTAAAAAAACAAACTAAAACAAACTTAAAAGAATAAAATCTTTTCTAATATTTTTAATTTTATGATTTTTGGATGTTTTTATGAATAATATGGAAAAAAGTGAAAAAATAATATTTTTTAAAAAATAATTTAAATAAAATACGAAAATAATAATTAAATAATAAAAAAAACTATTTTTGTTATTTTTTTTATGAAAATAGAAAAGTTAGAATAAAAATAAAAGAAAAACAAAAAGTGAAGAAGGTGGGATTCGAACTCTCGACCTCTCACACTCACAATTCCTTACACACGGTCTCTTGCCAATTGTGCCATTTTATTCATTCAAAATAAAGTGGCACTAGAAACCATGTAAAGGTAGGACAAATTTGGGGTGCAACAAGTTGGAATGGGGTCCCTGGATTTTATCTACAGTTTCTGGTTGGGAAAGCCCAACAGTGCGCTAAGAACGGTTGTTGGATCGTATTCAACGCTATTCTCGCCCTCTGCATCTATGGCATCATCTTGTTTCCCAACATGCCATACTTTATAGATTTGGACGCCTTCCACATATTTGCATCAGGAAATCCAGTTCCCACCTTGATTGGTGATGTATATCATTCCATCCATTACAAGAATGAAAACAGAAAGGGTAAAAATGTGTCGTGTTGTGCGCCCTTACTCTACAGATGGTTTGATAGCCACATGCCCAAGAAGGGTCTCTTTGCTTCCTCCGCAGCCACGACTGAGTGGTCTGAGCGCCTGATGGGTTTATCAGCAGAGAGCATCATTTGGTTTGATCGGGATATGCCGGGTACTGAAGTCATCCACAGCTGCAGCGGTTTTCCTAATGTGCCTTTGATCAGAAGAAAAGGATGTATTAACTAAAATCCCTCATTACTTGTCAGACAATTCGTGTACGCCTTGAGAGGTCCGCCGAAGGACGAAGAGGTGCAGGAATCTCTATACCTCACGGGGCTTCTAGAGGGGGATATGTTAGCCAAGCTCAAGCATGCTTGGAATGACGTCAGCTGACGAGGGAAAACACTGTTAGGTAAGAGCAATAGCCAGGCTTATGCTCCTTATGTGACTTGGATTTGAAGCAGGGCAGAAACAATGGGGATGCCTTTTCCACCTGCTAAGCAAGAGTGCCCTCCAGTGGTTGAAGAACCTACTATGGTGTCTATTCAGAAATACAATCAGGTATTAACTGAGAAGGAAGAGCTGAAGAAGGCCAACGTGGAGTTGGAAAAAGAACTGGTACAACTTAGAAGCGAGAGAAACAAAGTCGTCTACTCCTTCAAAAAACAGACTGAGCTGGTGAACCGGCTAGGCACAGACTTGACCAAACAAATAGCTGTACGTGAACATTTAGGTTTGGACTTCAAGGCTGTCAACGATGTGCTTGCCACCAAAAAGCAGAACCTGAATGACGCATACCGGAGAATCTCCAAATTCAACCAGCAGTGGAATGCCACTATAGCCAGCAACAAAGAGCGGGAGGACAAGCCGAAGCAACAGATCTCCAAGTTGAAGGCTCAGTTGAAGGCCAACGAGAAGAAGTTTGATGATGAAACTGCTCGTAGGTACGCCACTGAAGACATGTTAAACAAGGCTATTGCAAACCTGAAGGATCGCAAGCAGATTTTTTAGTCTAAGAAGTGAAGGTTAGAAGACTGTTTTCGCAAAGGAGCGTGGGAAGACTCCGTTGAAGGTCTCTAGTACACCGTTATGCAGAGGGAGTTACTTGTCGAAGGGTTACTCACTCAGCCTGATCATCCCAAAATGAAGGAATTGCTAGAAGAGTTTCGCGCGTGTTGCCGCACTTGACTACTTTGTAATCCTTTGTATTTTCTGATCATTGATGTATGCTGACCATCACCAGACTTGTTGGTCGAGGTCATACTGTTGATTCTCCATGTATTCAGTGACATTATATGCTGCCTTGTTGGGCTTTTTATATATACAAGACGTTATTTCCATGACTGGATTCGGACTTCTTATTAGCAGCACTGGCACTAGAATCGGGGGAGAAATCTCCCTAAGGCACAGACATACGTTTGTATTTGCATGAATAATTTGCATAACAGGTACCTCAAGCTGTTTTCCTAACCCTCTGTTGGTGCAGGTTATTTCAGGATTGTCGATCAGCGAATTCATCGTTACTCTATGATAAGTAATTGCAAGAATGCTATGGATCAAATGCAAGCTGAGATACAGGAGATGCGCGACAGGATGGCGCAATTCATGCAAGTCATGGAAACTGTGGCCAAGGGCCAAGAGCAGCTTCAAACTCTGGTGCAGCCTCTGATTGCACGGGTTGACGGTAATGGTGTGCTACATGGTGGGGTTGCTACTAATCCTTCTCAAGTCGGGACTCCTCGAGCGGGTGATGCTGTACCGGTGGTCGTTCTCAATGCTGATGAGAACGGTAATGGAGCTGGGAATGGGAATGTAGCTGGTAATGGTAACGAACATGTGGAAATCAACGGAAACGTTGGAGCTGGAAATGCTGGTTTTGGTGTTGGTGCTGGAAACACTGGTGTAGGTATTGGTGGTGCCAATGTAGGCTATGGCAATCAGGGCTTTGGCAATGCAGGTTTTGGCAACGCAAGCAACAACGGTGTTGGGATGGGTGCCTACAACGCTGGTTTTGGGCCGAGTGTTGCTAATCAAGGCTTTGGTAATGTGGGGTATGATCCCAGGTTTAATCGGAATGGCTTTGGTCCTAATGTCGCTTACGTAGGGTATGATAATGTGGATCCCTATTGGGGCGAGGATCGTCAAGAGGATGCTTTCTCTCCGCCGGGCATGGGTCTCTAGATGCCCACAAAAAATCACCGAAGGTTCAAGCTGTTGGAGGAACAAGTGAGAGGTCTTGCCAATCAGAATTCCATGGGGTTAGACATGGATAATATGGGGTTGGTTCCTGGCTTGAGGGTGCCGCTCAAGTTCAAAGCGCCTACTTTTGACAAGTATAAGGGGGATACCTGCCCCAGAGTTCATGTACAGTCTTATTATCGGAGAATGTCTGCTTATTCGAGTGATGAAAATATGCTGATGCATTTTTTCCAAGATAGCTTGTCTGGACCGTCACTGGAGTGGTACATGGGATTAGAGCCCACTCAGATTGGTAGTTGGAAAGAGTTGGCGGAAGCCTTTATAAAGGAGTATCAGTATAACAGTGACCTTGCTCCAAACAGGGTCCAACTTCAAAATCTTTCTCAAAAGAATGGCGAGAGTTTTAAAGAGTACGCCCAGAGGTGGCGTGAGCTTGCAGCTAGGGTGCAGCCACCCATGGTAGAGCGTGAGTTAATGGATCTCTTTGTGGGCACTTTGTCTAGTATGTACTATGACAAGCTTCTCGGTTGTACGATGGGTAGTTTTTCTAATATGATACTCCTGGGAGAGCATATAGAGAACGGCATCAAGATTGGAAAGATTCAAGCAGGAGAGTCAGTCTCAGCTGGAGGAGGGAAAAAGGTATTCGGAAATAAAAAGCAGGGAGACACTAATTCGATATATAGTGCTCGGAAAAAGGATAGAAGTCATAATTATTGCAGGCAGCAGATTACCAGTGTGACAATTCCCGTACCTCAACAGCAACAACAACAATCGTAGCAGCAACAGAGACAACAGAATTTTGCTCCCCAATGGTTCCAAGGTCGGGATAGGGCCGTGAAAAGAGTATTTGATGCGCCTCCAATGTCGTATGCTCAGATTTTTCAAACTTTATTACAACTGCAGCTTGTTGAGAAAAGGACGTTAGCTCCGCCGAAAGGCACGCCTCCTTTCGGTTATGATGCCAATGCACATCGTGAATTCCACTCCGGGGCACCCGGTCACAGCATAGAGAATTGTCATGCATTCAAGCATAAAGTGCAGGACCTAATAGATAGTACGTCTATAAACTTTGATCATGGTGCACCCAATATCGAGAAAAATCCGATGCCGCCTCACAAATATGCAAAGGTGGGTGTTGTAACTTCAGAGTATGCCTAAGAGGGGGGGGTGAATTAGGCTTTAGAAACTTTTTCCGGCTTTTTGAAACTCTTGAATGTTTCTTCTTTAAGTTCTTGGTGATGAAAGCAGTAAAGGCAGAAATAAAAATGAACACGGAGATTTATAGTGGTTCCCTTTAAAATCTGAAGGTACTCCACTCCCCTTTCTACATGAAAGAGAGTTTTCACTATAGTTTTAGAAAGTACAACCTATCACACCATCAACCGGTGAGGCCTACAATCTAACAACTAATCAACAATTAGTGTGCAAGAACAATCCTCTTGGAAACACTACCCCTTGTGTCCAACAATCCTGGATCACAAGTCACAATAGAAATAACTTTGTATTTTTTGTAATTTTGAAAGTGATACAATGATAATATCAATCTAATGATTGATCTTCTCCTTTTGATCAAAATCCACTCTTCAATATCAACACAAGTGTTCAAAATTCAGGATATGAAATGTATGAACAATATGAACACTTTTTTAAAATATTTGAAAATATTTGAAAAGTAGTAAATTTGATTCAATTTGAAATTTTTAGAATTTATATGAGCAAAACACCATTTCAAAAAGGTATAATTGAGTAAGAATCAAAACATGAAAAGGTATAATATTCAAACAACATTTGAATTTTAATAGCAACAATATTTCAAGATTCGTTCAGTGTTAATCGGTTAACACTTGAATGTTGGCCCAAAGAATTCAAAAATTAAGGCCGTTAACCGATTAACCCATATGGTTAATCGGTTAACACTGTTAAAACTCAGAAAAATGCTTGAGTTAAAAAGTGTTATACCAATTCAACTGATTTTAAAAACATGCAAATGCAATATGTTATCATGTTAAAAATATTTGAACACTTGTATATCAATTAAAGTAGTGAAAATTGATATACCGAAGCTTGAGTCTAAATCTTGAAACTTGAATGAACATTTGCACATGATTCTTGAATTGCTTGATAAAATTCCGAAGCTTGAGTCCAAGTCTTGATCTTGATCAATTTTGAAAGCTTTGACTTTTTGCTTGCAATCATGGAATGAGCTTGAGCCTTTGTTGACATCATCAAAACCTTGAGATTGAGATGTGCTTCTACAAGTGCTACCTTGGAAGACATCAATCTGAATTTGATCATGAATGTAGATGAACTGAAGACGCCTTTGGGATGTGTAAAGAGCAGGTTGCTGAAGGGGGGAGTCTTCCCGGGTTGTGATACGGATTGTGTTGATTGTTTAGCCTGGCCTGAGGGATGTGATAGTTTAAGAAGAGGTATTCAAGGTCTGATTAATGAAGGAATGCTGCAATTCGACCGTACTGCTAAAGAGAAGCCTGTGGAGGCAATAGCTGAAAAGCAGGGCGAAGTTGCAACGGTTACGATCCCGTTTAAGACTGTCACGATATCGGCGCCTCCCAAGCGGCCGATTATCACCATAACCAAAGCTGGACCCATTCCATACGAAAGCACTAAAGCCATCCCTTGGAACTATGGGGCGGAGGCCTACTGCAATGGAGAAAAGATTAACCTGGAAAGCCCGCCGGTAGGATCAGTTGATAATCTTGTGGGAGTGGGGGGCATAACCCGCAGCGGTAGAATTTTTGCAGCACCCAATTTAGAGGCTAAGAGAATCGCCAAAGGGAAGGGTAAAGTCAATGAAGGAGGATCTTCTCAAGCGAAGGAAAAAGAGGCATTGACTAAGGATGTGGAAGAATTTATGAGACTAATCCGGAAGAGTGATTATAAAATTGTTGATCATCTGCAGCAGACGCCTTCCAAAATCTCGATTTTACCATTGTTGCTTTGTTCCGAAGCTCATCGGAACGCTTTGCTGAAAGTTCTTGACACTGCTTATGTACCCCAGGAGATATCCGTCAATCAGCTCAAAGGAGTGATTGCGCACGTGAACGCAGGGCATGGGCTGGGATTTAAAGATTTTGATTTAATGCCCAGGGGTCGCAACCACAACAGCGCGTTACATATCTCAATCGAGTGTCGGGGCACTGTTATGTCTCATGTCCTCATTGACACTGGTTCGTACTTGAATGTGTTGCCCAAGAAGGCACTTTTGAAGCTGGATACCCGAGGCATAATATACACGCCAAGTGACTTGGTGGTGAGAGCATTTGACGGGACTAGAAGGTCCGTGTTTGGGGAATTGACTTTACCAATCTAGGTCGGTCCAGAGGTGTTTGATACTGTGTTTTACATCATGGATATTTAGCCAGCTTATAGCTGTTTTCTTGGACGACCTTGGATTCACTCTGCAAGGGCTGTAACGTCTACGTTGCACCAAAAGCTCAAGTATATGGTCGGTGGTAGCATTGTCACCGTGTGTGGGGAAGAAGATATCTTGGTAAGTCACCTGTTGTCATTCAAATATGTCGAAGTGGATGGCGAGATCCATGAGACATTATGCCAAGCTTTTGAAGGGGTGCAGATCAAAGACAAGTCTCCTGTCATAAGTGAAGGGCCAAGCTTGCTACTTGTTTCTCCCCCTATGTCCAGCAACTCCCCCTATCTAAACAGAGGCAAAACAAATTCTGCACAGAGAGATATTAGACAACAAGCTCTTCTCCCCCTCTGTCATTAACAAAAAGGAAGGAGCTTTCAAAACCAAACATACGCAATATCATACATGACAGCATATAATCAAGCACAACAAAAATTGATCGAAATAAACAATGCAGTAAACATAAAAGTGCAGCAAATAGTGTACGGTTACAACTTAAAAACTTAGACAATATCCGGAAAGAAAAACAATAAAAGCAACAGAAACAAGTATTTCCTAATCATCTTCATCGGACATATCCATGTCTTCTGCTTCTTCCTCTTCACTACCTTCATCATCTGCCTCTTCTTCTTCAAAAGTCCCGGGGTTGGAAGGATGAGCGGTAAGGATGAGGTTGCAAAGTGAAGCAATGGCCCTGGAGGTTTCTCGGTGACAATTCATAGTTTCCCGATGTTGGGTCATCATGGTAGTATAGAGAAACTCATTTGTAATACCCCATTCGGGAACGGGATAGGCTTGGTTTGAGTCGGATCCTTCGCCTGCATACTTATAAATGTCGTCAACGTCTTTGATAATACCAGTGTTCTTAAAAATGGTGATCTCATTTATCTCATTGGTTGTTGATTTCATCTTGGTGAACGGTTCCCTGTTAAGGTCCAAATCCGTCAACTCAAGGATTCTTGAAACCAGCCTGGCATAAGGAAGACGTGTCGACAGAGAAAGCTGCTGTTGAAGATGATACATGATTGTCAAAATCCAATTTACCCTTATCTTGGTTTTGATTGTGAAAAGAAGCTGCATCTCCAGTTCATTAATCTGAGCATGATTCGAATCCTTCGGAATCAGCACATAGCAGATTATGTAATGTAGCATTCGGTCTGAAACCGTCAGATTTTTCGCATAACAGAGCATGTGAGTTGTTCGTTGATTTGCTACGACATTCTCCTTTGAAAACCTGCAGATCTGATAATAGTATTCCATTTTGTCATAGTTAGACCACGGTCCTTCCACGTGGTTAACTCCTTTCCGGAGAAAGTAGCCAGAGGATGGAACTTTCAACTTTGCAGCAATATCTATCAAATTCTCTTTCAAGAAGCAATCTCGAACAGTGGTTTCCATAATGTGCTCATCGTCAGCATTCAAATACACAGATAGCTTATTCAAAAATGCTTTAACCAAATCATGATAGCAATTTCCAGAATCAGAGACAAACTTATCTATCTTCTGATATTTGAGCAAAGCAGGAAAATCAAAGGATGAAGCAGGAAAACCCTTAAGGTTTACATACTTTACCGACAGAATATGACGAACACGAACCTTGAAAACCATCCGGCGTTTCTTAGTTGTCTCCATAGGAATGTTGTCTCCATCTGATGCAGAGTCATATTCCGGTAATTTTCCCTTGCCTTTGTGAGAAGATGCCATGGATGAAGTTTGAGAGATTCTGAGTGTTCTAGGTTCTTGGATGAGCTAGGGTTTTGAGAGATGGAGGAGAGGATAATGTTAGGGCAATATATATGTAGTGTTATGTGAGTGGGTTTTAATGTTGGTTGGAAGTCCAAAAGTGTAGTCAAAGAAGAAGAAGAAGAATTCTTTGGATAGTGATTTGGATGTTCAAGAAAATATTAACCACACATAAATAACACATTTAACACACTTAATTTTCCAAAATTTTAATTAATTTTTCGTTTCTCATTTTTGAAAGTTTTAATAGTCTTAATCGGTTAACCATATAGGTTACTCGGTTAACACATTAATAAATTAATTTCCAAAATAAAAGTATCAGTGTTAATCGGTTAACCCTATAGGTTAATCGGTTAACACATTAAAAAATTATGACAGAAGTGAAAAATTAACAGTGTTAATCGGTTAACCATATAGGTTAATCGATTAACACACGCAAATTTTGGAAAATTGCTAAAAACAGAATGCACAAACATTGGAAAAACATACATTATGCAAACATAAACCAGAGAAAGGATCAGATATCAACTTCATCGAGAATCCCAAGT
Organism: Lathyrus sativus; assembly: GCA_963859935.3. Taxonomy (NCBI): domain Eukaryota; kingdom Viridiplantae; phylum Streptophyta; class Magnoliopsida; order Fabales; family Fabaceae; genus Lathyrus; species Lathyrus sativus. The sequence continues at coordinate 213,146,049 of OZ012736.1, read as the reverse complement.
TCTCGTCGAATTTTGAAGAACGGTTCTTTCGCCAATGGTTTGGTAAAGATGTCGGTGAGTTGATTGTGTGTATCAACGAAAGTGACATCTACATCTCCATTCAGTACGTGATCTCGAAGGAAGTGATGCCGGATATCTATATTCTTTGTCCTTGAATGCATGACCAGGTTCTTTGTAATATCGATGGCACTTGTATTATCACATCGAAGAGGAATGCAACCGAGATCTATACCGTAATCGAGGATTATTGCTTGAGCCACAGAATTTGTGCACAGCAACTTCCTGCTACAATATATTCCGCTTCGGCTGTACTAAGTGCCACACATGCTTGCTTCTTGCAGGCCCATGACACTAGTGCATTCCCGAGAATGTGACATGTACCACTCATTCTTTTTCTATCGGTCTTACATCCTGCATAATCAGCATCAGAATAACCAATTAATGAACAAGTACTACCTTTTGGATACCATAATCTGACGTTCGTTGTTCCTTTGAGATACTTTATGATTCTCTTCACGGCGGTGAGATGTGATTCCTTCAGACTTGCTTGAAAGCATGCACACAGACAAACGTTAAACATAATGTCAGGACGGCTTACCGTCAAATATAATAATGAACCGATCATACCTCAATATTTTGTAATATCAATTGGAGTACCAGATTCATCTTGATCAACGTACGTTCCGGATCCCATAGGAGTGGACATCCCATTGCAACTATCCATATCGAATTTCTTCAATAATTCCTTGCAATACTTGGATTGGTTGAGGAAGATGCCATCCTTTGTTTGCTTGATTTGTAGTCCAAGAAAATAGTTCAATTTTCCCATCGTAGACATCTCGAATTCTCCTTGCATCATAAGTGAAAATTCTTCACAAAGCTCTTTGTTTGTTGATCCGAAGATGATGTTGTCGACATAGACTTGAACCAATAAGGTATTACCCTTGATCTTCTTTATGAACAGCGTCTTGTCAACCTTCCCTTTTGTAAATCCCTTTTCACATAAGAAATTGCTAAGCCGGTCATACCATGCTCTCGGTGCTTGTTTCAGTCCGTAGAGTGCCTTTTTCAATTTGTAAATATTCGAGGGATTCTTGAAGTCTTCAAAACCCGGAGGTTATTTGACGTAGACTTCTTCATTGATATATCCATTTAGGAAAGCGCTTTTGACATCCATCTGGAACAACTAAAAATTCATAGAACAAGCGTAAGCAAGTAATAATCTAATTGCTTAACCTTGCTACCGGAGCGAACGTTTCATCAAAATCTATTCCTTCCTCCTGGTTGTAGCCTTGTGCGACCAATCTTGCTTTGTTACTGTTGCACCCCAAAATTTGCCCAACCTTTTCTTACCTGGTTTATGTTTCATTGCATTAACATTTGCGTATTTATATCATTTGCATATCATGATATCATTCATATAGCAGGGGATAAAATGTGATTCTTATCAAGAGAAGCCTAGCAAGAGGTCTCACTCAAGATTGACAGTTATCAAAGTCATCAGAAGGTGGTTTGATTGCCTAAGGGTTTAGATGTTTGAGTGTGAATCTTCTCCTAACTTGAGGATAAACTGAAGACCATCAGAGGGTTGTGAAAGGTTGAATGTGATAAGAGGATGTGTATGGATCTTATAGAATGCCTAGAGGGCCATGGGAGAGTTTAATCAAGTCATTGTGTCAAGAGCAAGAGCCACAGTTGAGGTGCAAGCAATTAGGGTTTCATCTGGATCAATTCTAGCTCAACTGGACAATTGAAGAGTATCAAGGCCTACTTTTAGGTTATGGAGTTCATGGAATGATGTGATAGGACATTTTTGGTGTTGTTCCAAGATCAAATCAAGAATAATCAAGAGTGTGGGAAGTTGCTAAGTTAGGGTTTCAGTGTAAAATCTCCTGTTTAGTGCCTAACTTCAAGACCACATAAGTCAAGATAGAAGTTTCAAATGGATCTTTGGCCAACACAAAACTTATAGAGCATCTCAATACCTTTAATTTTAGTACTAGAAGTCCTCCATTGGATTTATAGAACTCAAGTTATGGCCCAGACAAGTTACAAGTCCTTAGATGCCACCAAAATTTGTCTATGAAAATCATCTGACTTCAAAGCTATTTTTGACCTAGAAGGAGGTTTCACTTGAACTTTTGGCCAACATGAAATTTGTTCCTCATGATCTTATTGTTCCAAATTGTATTAGAAGTCTTTCATATGATTTGTAGAACTCAAGTTATGAGGTTTACAAGTCAGGGGTATTTTGGGAAAGTGAGATTATAGGTCATTTTCAATCATAGGCCAAAATCTCAAACTTGTGCTTGTCAAATGCAATTTTGTTCAACATGAAAGTTGCTTAAAACATGATTTTAAGTGCAACCAAGTGGTCATTTGGGATTGGTTTGGCTTGTAGCAAAAAGTCACTTAAAATGGCCTAAAAAAGGAAATTTTTCAAATGGATTAAGGAGGGCAAATTGACTTTTTGAGTTAGAGGACCAAAATATGCCATGTGAGTACATTTTTTGAATGGAAATCACATTCTAAGAACATTGGCATTGGTAGAATTTTGAGCATAGGCCAAGTTTTGGGAGTTGTCATTTAGATTACTTCACCATGAAGTTACATAATCAAAAATAGCCATTGGATCAAATACAAGGAGCAAATCTCAGCCATTCACACTCCACATGCTGTTATTAGTTGAATTGAATTATTTTGGAGCAAAAACATTGCCATTTTCGTGTACCTTCAAGAGCCAAAAGTGGTGAAATTTTGAAAATTCATTTTGGGCCTAGAGGCAAGGATTGGGCTTTCTTTGGATCCATATCCATTGTATATAACATTTCTAACCTTCACAAATTATCAGTTTTGGAAATTGGAGCAAAATTGATCAAGAACAAGCTTGAAAAAGTGAAGAACACTCAAAAAATGAATTTCAAGATCTAGATCGTTTCAGGCCAAATTCTGAATTGAGAAAGCTTTATTGAAGATCATTGAATGATTCTAGAGATTTTCGCGAAGCTTCATCAAGGATTAAAGGCTCAGTGGAAGTTCTCCACTAGGTACTTGAATTTCATCATATCTCTCTTAATACTTGATGATTCTTTTCCATTTTCGTTTCTTTGCACTCCTTGAAGCATGTAGATCGTTTCTGGATTATAATTGTTGATGTTTATGACGTTCGAAATTTGGAGCTCCAAACTTGTGAGATCTTATATGGACTGTTTTGGCATGATTTGGCTTAGTTTTTGCTTGATCTATAACCTCCATGACATAAGGATGAGTTTAGAATTAATTTGGAGAAGTTTTGATGAACTTGAGGTTTTCGTGTCAAACTTCGTTTGATTCGTTTCTCTTTGATCTTACATTATTAACGATTTTGGATGAGATATTTGGAATCCTCGCGAGAAGTAGATGAATTTTGACGTAAATTTCATGCGAAACGGTTGAGTTTTGAGGAAGTTATGGTTGTTGATGGATTTCCGGCAAGCATGGTGGTGGAGAGGCCGGCCGGAACTGTTCCGGCGAGTCCAAGGATGAAGACGATCACACGCCGTCCGATCGCCCTTCTCGGTTGACTCTTCGGCGCATCCGAGCGTCCATGGCGCGCCACGTGTCCAGGCGAAATTGAAGCCAGCCCAAGGGAACCTCGGTTCGGTTCCACCATGTGACATTTTTTTTCCTTTTAATTCTGATTAATTGGTTTTGTGCATGAGGCGTATGGGCCTTGGTTTAAAGTGCTACGCGCACCCCCTTCCTTTCAGGCCCAAGCAATTGCAACGTGAAGTTCCTGCTGTCTACACCCTCTCTTGTCATTTCATTTTTATTTTCATTGTATTTTTCTGTTTTGATAGCTGTTTGCTTTAATTACGTTAAAAATAGTAAAAATCATCAAAAAATTATGAAATTTTTTTCTGTAGTTCCTGAATGTCTTAAGAAATTTTAGGCGTTGATTTTACATTTTTAGGATTTAATTTGAATTAGTTATCACTTTTCTTTTGTGCTAATGTCCTTTGTTTTTCTTATTTGACCATTTGTTTTGTAGAATTTTGTTCTTCTAATTGGTGATGAATTTGGCTTTTATTTTTTAGTATGTCTTATGGTAGATATTCATGTTCCTTTATGATTTTCGTTGGAATTTTAGAACAAATTTAGGTTCTGTTTTAGGTGTTGAGATTAGAGCCTTTCCAAACTTGTGGATTACCTTGATACCTTTTAATCTGGAAATGATTTAGGTGACTTAGAAGTTGAATTAGCCTTTAATATTTTAACCCTAGGTTTTTCAAACATTTATTTTCCCTAGGAATTTAATTAGAATTTTAAAACTTTGTTTCCTATTTTTTTTGAATTTTGCAAATTGCTTGTGTTTGTGTTGTTCTCTCTTGAGTACCTTTGCTTGTTTGGCTTGGTTGGTGACTTTGGAGCTTGCTTGGCTTGGAATCCTTTTTGGGAGGTCTTCTGGACTTGATATAGATGCTATGGCTTGAAGATTGGAGCTTGGAGTTGAAGTTTCCTTTTCCTTTAGGGGTTGTTTTAGGAGCTTAGGAAGTTAGGGTTTTAGGAAGAGCTATCAGAGCTAGTTTTGATTTCTTCACCAAACATAGAATGCATTGTGTGCTTCTATTCCATCCAATGACATGAAGTCCTCCTAGGGAAACTCCATCTCTCCTTTGGAGGGATGTGTGGTATGCCCATAGTTGAGCAAAACTTTGAGGATACCTTTCCATTTCAATGTTGGTACTTGATGACTTCCTTTGCTTTTCATTAAGTTTTCAACATTTCAACCTTGATCTTGGTGATTGTTCCTCTGCTTGGAGTGTGCTTGCTAGAGCTTGAAGATGAAGTTGAAGAAGCTTGAGATAGAAGCTAGCTTGAAGATTGTCGCTATTGCGAAAATCGGCGCCGGCTATGACAGAAGAGTCGCCACCGTGCGTTATTTATCCCAACGAAGGGAAAGGAAACACTCGAAGTAAACCTAACGCAAAACGGGAAAGGAATGGTCGTCGTAACCAAATTCCTGGATTCGGGAGTCGATTACGCAAGGGGAAGGTATTAGCACCCCTCACGTCCGCTGTACTCGACGGGATCCACGCTTGTTTTCTAGTACGGATTGTTATTCTATCTACTCTACAGGTCTGGGGTTAAAAAGAAAGAAAATGACTCAGCAAAGTATCGCACTTTATGCCTACGTATTCCCGTCCGGAACGAGAAATCAGAGTCAACGTAGTTCGCCTACCTACGGGAAAGGAGGGGAAGGTTGCTCGCTGGGATACGACATTCTATGCCTACGTACTTTCATACAGCATGAAAGATCAGAGCAAACGTAGTTCGGGCTATGGAAGACACAAGCTTGTCTGATTGTTTTTTATTACCTTATGAAAGGGTTTTTCTTGATTAAGAGTCCAAGCGGACAAAAATGACACTTTGATGTTTGTTTTTAAGTCTTTTACGGAAGAAGTGTTTTTTAGTTTGTTTGCAATCTCTGACGCACTAGAGACTATGATTCGAGAGTGACTATGTCGTGTGTCACCCAAAGGGTACCACACTAAGCAGCCAGACTACTGGAAAGAAGCTCTCCAGCAACCCTTTCTCAAATAGCTTAAGGCTCGTAACGTACGACATCGATTAACCTTATTACTGTGTTTTTGAGTTGTTTTGAGATAAGAAGAGAAAGAAGCTCTAAAAAACCTAGGGTTGAAAAGGGAATAAAAACTAACCTAATGTTGTCATGCATGGATAAGAATCCTAATGTCTGTCATAATTCCCTCCTGCACAGAGGAAATCAGAGATCCTAGGGGATAAACAGAAAAGAAAGCAAGCAATTACAGTAAAATGCATGCAATGCAGCAATACAAGCAAGGAAAGGGAGTCCCACTCAACCTCAAACCTGGGAAAACAACAGGCAAAGTGAATCAACATTCACCTCAAACCTAGGGGGCAAGCTACACAAGCCAACAAACAATACAAAAAACAAAACCCAAAGGAGGCAGCCCAAGCAGCATCATCAAACTCCTACAGCAGCTCTGACAACAAAGTTGATAATAACATAACTCCATCTTCAAGTAGACCTTATGAAAGGCATATTCAACATCTTAGATCTTTATCTCCAAGCTCTAGAAAGCTCCACCAAGAAAGATTGGTTATGGGGATCAAGTTATAATGAAGGGAAACCAGTGAAAACCAAAGGAAATCACTAGAAACCATCATCTGCAAAGAAGGGTATCCTCAAAAGTTCTACTCTTTAAGGCATACCACTCATCTCTCCAAGGGAGAGATGGGGCTTCCTTAAGAGGACTTTGAATCATAGGATAGGATGGAAGCAAACAAAACATTCCATGTTTCAGTGTCCTCTGGTGACTTGTAACTTGCAAGAACCATAACTTGAGTTCTACAAATCTTCTTGAAGACTTCTAGTACTCAAATTAAAGGTATTGAGAAGCTCTAAAAGTTTCATGTTGGCCAAAGATCCATTTGAAACTTTTATTTTGACTTATGTGGCTTGGAAGTCCAGTGCTATACAGGGGATTTTACCCTAGGAACCCTGTCTCAAACACCTCCAACCACTCTTGATTCTTTTGAACTTGGTCTTGGATCATCCACGCACATGCTTCAACATATCAATCCATGACTTCCATGACCTAGAGCTAGGTCTTGATGCCCTTTCTTTGCTCTCCTTGACCTAGGGTTACCCAGATGAAACCCTACTTGTACACACCTCAACCATGGCTCTTGAACTTGATACAATGACTTGTCTAAGCTCCTTCTTGACTTTCTAGAGACTCATTAAGCTTCATTCACACATCATACCTTTGATCGAGACTCCTTAAACCCTGGAGGCTCCTCAGATACCTCCTCACACTTGAAGATATGCCTCATACAGATGATCAAACTCCTCAAGGACACCCTTTTTTGACATGATACTCTTGATGACTTTTCTATTTTGTGTGAACCTCCAGCTAGGCTCTTTCTTTCATATCTCACCCTTGATCCCCTGCACAATGAATGATGCTATGCTATGCTAATGTTAGGGCTATGTTATTCTATGCAAATGAAATGCAATGAAACATAAATCAGGCAAGAAAAGGTTAAGCAAATTTTGGGGTGCAACACCTGCCCCTATTCAAACGGCTTGGACCCGACTGGGTGAAGAGCGAACGGCCTTCAAAAGATCGAGGTACGAGACGGTTGAATACCAAGAAACCCGGAAATTTGCTAACCGCAGAAATAAACTGCACTGCTTGGGGAACGACATCCGCCAATTGAATCTGGTTGTTACGGCAACAACTGATTCAACGTCGGATAATAACTCTGATTTCAACATCAACCACCTGTGTGACGCCATAGGCACTGAACATCCCAGTCTACAGCTGGACTAACCTTGTCAACACAAGAAGAGGAACAAATTCATCAACACGAATAGAGATTCCGTCGTCACAGGAATAACCTTGTCCATATCTGGACCCAAATTTCATCAAATCACGAACAAACACCAATCTGTCCGCGTCAGGACTCACATTTCGTCAACCCGAAGAAATCTCAATAACACAGGAATAGAACTTTGTCCACGTTAGGACGCTACATTCCGTCAATACGGAGAGATCCTGGCTACTCCGCTAGGGATGAGTTGCCCGCCTCTTACCAACACGAGGAGGTCCTATCAATCATAGGCAATAAATTTGTTGACTTCACTGGGAAATATTTATGTCCAATCACAGGAAACTTCATCCGCCTATCCGCACGGGAACACCATCTGCCTAAACACAGGAAACTCCATCCGTCTATCCATACGGGAACACCATCTGCCTAAACACAGGAAACTCCATCCGTCTATCCATACGGGAAAATCATCTGTCTAACCGCAGGAAACTTCATCTGCCTATCCATACGGGAAGATCATCTGCCTAACCATAGGAAACTTCATCCGCCTATCAACACAGGAAAATCATCTGTCTAAACATAGGAAACTTCATCCGCCTATCCATACGGGAAGATCATCTGTCTAAACACAAGAAACTTCATCCGCCTATCCATACGGGAAGATCATATGCCTAACCACAGGAAACTTCATTCGCCTAACCATACGGGAAAATGATCTGTCTAAACACAGGAAACTTTGCTTACCTCTGCAGTAGCTAACTCCTTTGGGCCCAACCCACAAACGACTTTGAGGAGGCTTCTACTGGGGATAATAATATTCCGTCAACACGAAGGAATCACGGCGACTTCATTGGGGATCGAATTCTTCCACCCAATAGTAATTCAATTCAGTCAATCATACTGGACAATAACTCCGCCTTATCTTTACAGTAGCCCAAACCCACTGGGGATGCTCTGAAATTAGCGGTCGGGCACCTATTTCGACATCAGGCGACAACTCCTGAAATTTTGATCATGAAACCCTGTGACGCTGACGGAACAGCAAACCTGAAGAAATTACTCCGATGGTCGGATAAGAGAAACTTCGACGAGCAACTCTGTGGGGAAAAAACTGGCAACAACTCCAAAGTCTACTTATGAAGCTATTCCATGCGGACAAACTTTCAGACAACAACTCCAAAGTCTAATCATGAAGATGCGGTACCGCTGAAGAACTCCAAAGTCTAACTGCGAAGTCGTTTGATGTTGAAGACAACTCCAAGGTCTACTTATGAAGCAGCGCAATGCTGGCGTAACAGCTGCTATAGAAAACTCTGTTGGGGAACCGCTAACGACGACTCCAAAGCCTAATCACGAAGCCGTGTAACGCTGACGTAACAACCACTCGAAGGAAACTGTGCCGACCTCCAAAGCCAAATCATGAAGTCTGCAATGCTGACATAACAGCTACGCGAGGAAAATCCGCTAGGGAACTCCTAACAACAACTCCAAAGTCTAGTTATGAAGCTGTTTAACACTGACGATAACTCCAAGGTCAAATTATGAAGCCGTATAAACTGATAATAACTCCAAGGTCTAATTATGAAGCCATCCACTGCTTCTAACAATTTCAAAGTCTAATTATGAAGCAGTGACACCAAGTAACGATTTCAGCTGTCTAATCGCTGAAATCTCCCTTTTACAACAACTTCGAAGTCTAATCGTGAAGCCTTATAGCGCTGATGTAACAAACTTCAAAGTCTAATTATGAAGCCATATCATGATGGTAACATCTTCAAAGTCTAATTATGAAACCATAATAACAAACCGGGGAGAACTCTGCCGGGGGAAATTCTGACGTCAACTGCCAGCCGTTCAACTTGATGACGAGTAATGACTTCAGACGTCTAATCCCTGAAATCTTTTCTGAAAATGCTGACGTGATAGCAACCCGATGGAACACTCCACTGGGGAATCTTTGACAACAACTCCACAGTCCAATTATGAAGCCGTGTAAAGAACACTCCGCTGAGGAAGAAGGGAAGTTAATCAAACACCTCTGATAAGGGAACATATGGCGGGACGAACATTATCATCACATATCTTATGCCGCAACTCTGAATATCTGAAAACGATCCTGAATAAAAAGTCCAATTACCTGCAGGGAAGAACACCTGAAAACAAAGAGGTAGCCAACCTGACTGATGCTCCAAAATGCGCATGTTTGAAAATGGTGTAATGCTCTGTACGGCACGGGAATGCTACATGTTTGAGTAGATGCAAATGTGACGATATATACGAATGCAAATGCAGGATTAAGCTGCTGGGAAACTCTGGTAGTGTTGTCTCAACAACATGAATGCTGAGGATAAAGCCAACTCCACTGGAGAGAACAAGTATCATAAGGTATTCCGGCAAAATAAATGCCGGAAGCACAACCAATTCTGCCGAGGAGCGATTAAACATCAATTTCCACTGGGAGGAAAGAACAAGCCACCCTGCTGGTGAACAAACTTAGCTGGGGAAGAAGCGACACTTCTAGGAAAAGCACACTGTCTGGGCACAGTTTACAAACTTGAAGCCTTGGACTTTGCTGAGGATCAACATCCTGTCAATGGCATGACGACCTGTGGGGGAGCAAGAGAAACCCATCCTTCGTGGATATAAACCTTTCGAACCAACAACTTGGTTAACTATTGCGGGAATCTCCCATGCTCGAGATTGAACGCGCACACCTTCGATTCGCTAAGGAGCGCAACCTCTGTAGGGAACATTGATTTTGACTTGCTGGGGATATCCTGTGGACAACTTCCCTGAGGATATTCTTCTGGGGGAAGATAATCCCTCATTCGGTAAGGGTTAACGTCATTCCAACTCTCTGGGAAATAAGCTGCGACTAGCTGGGGAATGACATCGACTGGAGTCATGTCTTACGTCAAGCGATTTTGGCTGGGGAATACAATCCTTGACCGTTTGCTCCAAAGGTAAGAATCCTGCAAAACACAAACGAGACAAAATAGGCCTATACAACAGAATCTACCCGGGTTAGCATCCGTGACATTACTTCAGTCAATTCGAAGTTTTAGCAATTATTGGCAATGGCCAGCAAGATTATGCAAGTGCAAGTTTATCAAAAGCGTCGGCGTCTTTCACAAACGGAATAGTAAAGAACAAACATCAAGTACTGAATAACATGTTTTATTGATAACAGGCCTCTGAATATGCAAAATTTTGTACACTGGATGCAACTCCTGAAAAGAGGAAGTTACGCACACACACACATACATATATGCACAAGAAGCATAAATAGAATACAAAACAACATTTGTTTACATGTCGGCGACATGGTACAGACAAACACCATGAGCTGATCCTCCTAGGACTCGCCTGACTTTGCGCTTTCCCGATACTCGATCTTCGGAAGAGATTGCTTTTGGATAGACGGCCCCCCAAGTACTCCCAAACCACTAAGCAATGCTGTATCAAATTCGGACCGCAGTCATTTGCTTTTTCAATCCCTAACTTTTGCGTGAACCGCCCTTTGCGGGTTTTCAATTCACCGGGATACCCTTTTTTGCCGAAGTCGCCCTTTTTAGGTTTTCGCCTTCGCGGGTGTACATTTTTTCAATTTTATCCCTAATTTTTGCCCGAACCTTTTATTCATTTTTTATGGTTCGCCGGGATGCCCCATTTTTGCCTGGACTCTCTTTTTACTGTCCAGCGGGTCACTTTCAAGCAAAGTATTTTTTAACTGCGTCCAAATTCACAGGAGACGTAAAGTCTTCACCATCCATGGTGGATAGTAACAAGGCTCCTCCAGAGAAGACTTTTCTGACAATGTAAGGTCCTTCGTAATTGGGAGTCCACTTGCCTCTGTGATCTGTTTGTGGTGGGAGAATCTTTTTCAAAACAAGATCACCCGTCTGAAAGCTTCGAGGGCACACCTTCTTGTCGTAAGCTTTCTTCATTCGGCTCTGATATAACCGACTGTATGCTAAAGAAGCTAGTCTCTTCTCATCCATTAAACAGAGCTGATTCAGTCTATCTTTCACCCATTCTGCCTCGTCGAGTTGGACATCACGTAAAACCCTCAGGGAAGGAATCTCAACCTCTAACGGTAACACTGCCTCCATCCTGTATACCAATGAGAAAGGGGTTGCCCCGGTTGATGTGCGTACCGTCGTACGATAACCGTGCAAAGCGAAAGGTAGCATCTCGTGCCAATCCTTATATGTCACAACCATCTTCTGAACAATCTTCTTTATGTTCTTATTGGCCGCTTCGACAGCGTTGTTCATCTTAGGTCGGTTAGGAGAAGAGTTGTGATGTTCAATCTTAAAATTCTGACACAGCTCTTTCATCATTTTGTTATTCAAATTCGAACCGTTGTCGGTGATAATCCGCTCAGGGATTCCATATCTGCAGATAATATCTCGTTTGATAAATCTGGCTACCACTTGCTTGGTCACATTGGCGTATGATGCTGCTTCCACCCACTTGGTGAAGTAATCGATTGCCACCAAAATGAACTGGTGTTTGTTGGATGCCGTAGGCTCAATCTTGCCAATCATATCAATTCCCCACATCGAGAAAGGCCACGGTGATGACATCACATTCAGAGGACTTGGAGGCACATGGATTTTGTCCACATAAATATGGCATTTATGACACCTCTTTGCAAACTTGAAACAGTCTGTTTCCATAGTTAGCCAATAGTAACCTGCCCGCAGCAATTTTCTTGTCATAGCATGCCCGCCAGCATGTGTACCAAATGTACCCTCATGTATCTCTTCCATGAGCAACTTCGCCTCTTTCTCATCGACACAATGTAGCAACACCAAGTCGTGGTTTCCTTTGTATAGGACACCGTCCGGGTTCAAATAGAAATTGCCAGCCAATCTCCTGAGAGTCTTCTGATCTCGACTGGATGCCCCAGCTGGATACTCCTTGTTCTTCAGGAAATTCTGGATGTCAAAGTACCAGGGTTGACCATCAGGAGCCTCGTCAATGGAAAATATAAATGCAGGTCTATCAAGCCGAGAGATAACAATCCGGGGAGCCTCGTTCCAGAAGTTAACTTTATACATTGAAGACAATGTCGCCAGGGCGTCAGCCATTTGATTTTCTGCTCGTGGCACGTGATGCAATTCCACCTTGTCAAAGAAAGGCAACAATCTCCTTGCATAATTCATATATGGTATCAAATTGGGCTGACGTGTCTCCCATTCTCCTTTAATCTGGTTCACCACTAGAGCTGAGTCTCCGTATACATCCAGATGTTTGATTCGCAAATCAATAGCTTCTTCCAGACCCATGATGCAAGCCTCATATTCAGCCTCATTATTGGTAACAGGAAAAGTCAATCGGGAAGTAAAGGGGATGTGCGACCCCTGAGGAGTAGTGATAATTGCCCCTATTCCGCTACCATATGAATTTACAGCTCCGTCAAATATCAACTGCCATTTGGAACCCAACTCTGGTCCTTCGTCCGGCAACGGTTCTTCACAATCTTTCATTTTCAGGTACATGATATCCTCGTCAGGAAAATCAAACCTCATCGATTGGTAGTCCTCAACAGGTTGCTCCGCAAGGTACTTTGACAGAACGCTACCTTTAATAGCCTTTTGCGAGACATATTGGATGTCGTATTCGGTTAACACCATCTGCCATCGGGCAATTCTTCCGGAGAGTGCTTGCTTCTCAAACACGTATTTGATTGGATCCATCTTTGAAATTAGCATGGTTGTACGATTCAGCATGTATTGCCTCAAACGTTTGGCGGCCCAGGCTAGTGCGCAACACGTTTTCTCGAGCATTGAGTATCTGGACTCACAGTCGGTAAACGTCTTACTCAAATAGTAGATCACATGCTCTTTTCGTCCGGTCTCGTCGTGTTGACCGAGAACACAACCCATACTTTCCTCAAGAACCGTCAAATACATAATTAAAGGTCTCCCGGCCACTGGGGGTATCAAAACAGGAGGTTCTTGCAAATATTCTTTTATCTTGTCGAACGCCTTTTGACAATTTTCATTCTAGGTCAACACCTGATCCTTTTTCAAAAACTTGAATAACGGCTCGCATGTCGCAGTTAGGTGAGATATGAACCGAGCGATGTAGTTCAACCTCCCTAAAAACCCCCGCACTTCTTTTTCTGTTTTAGGCGTCGGCATTTCTTGTATTGCTTTTATCTTCTCAGGATCAACCTCTATTCCCCTTTCGCTCACAATAAACCCCAGCAGTTTACCCGATCTCACCCCGAAGGTGCACTTGTTAGGGTTCAGTCTCAACCTGAACTTCCTAAGCCTCTTGAACAGTTTCAGCAGATTAACCAAATGCTCCTCCTCCGTCTGGGATTTGGCAATCATATCATCAACATAAACCTCGATCTCTTTGTGCATCATGTCATGAAAGAGAGTCGTCATAGCACATTGATATGTTGCCCCAGCGTTCTTCAATCCGAAGGGCATCACTTTGTAGCAAAATGTTCCCCAGGGAGTAATGAAGGTAGTCTTCTCCACGTCTTCTGGCGTCATTTTGATCTGATTATAGCCCGAGAAGCCGTCCATGAAGGAGAATACGGAGAACTGAGCAGTGTTATCAACCAGCACATCAATGTGAGGAAGTGGAAAGTCGTCTTTCGGGCTCGCCCTATTCAAATCAGGGTAGTCTACACACATTCGCACTTTGCCGTCTTTCTTCGGTACTGGTACTATATTAGCGACCCATGACGGATAAGTTGTAACAGCTAGGAAACCAGCATCCCACTGTTTTCGCACTTCCTCCTTTATTTTCACAGCCATGTCTGGTTTGGTTCTTCTGAGTTTCTACTTAACAGGCGGACATTCCTCTCGCAATGGCAGACGGTGCACAACCATGTCCGTATCTAACCCAGACATATCGTCGTACGACCAAGCAAATATATCATTATACTATCGCAGTATCTCAATCAACCTTTGCTTGATGTCGCTCTGCAGCGCAGCCCCTATACGGATATTTCTCACAACTTCTTCCGACCCCAAGTTGATAATCTCAATTTCCTCCTGATGAGGCAGAATGATTCTCTCTTCCTGTTTCAACAAACAAGTCAGCTCCTCTGGCAGGTCGCTATCCTCAACAATCTCTGACTCTGCTTGGAATACCGGGTGCTCGAAGTCGAGACGAGTCATAGGAGGTTCGTATAAGATGTCATCCGAAATATTAGTCCTGCAAAGGAAATGGTTAAACGCTTCAACACGCAAACAGAGCAAATAACCACGTTGCCATTTATTGTTAAAGTAAAAAACAAGAAAAACAGGGATCACAATATTTGAATATGAAAAACGCCTTTATTTCATGATTAAAACAGTGCAATACACATAATCAAGTAGCCCTAATGTAACATCACTATGCCTCGGGTAGGACATAGGATTATTCAACAATTGATAAAACAAATCATTACTGTTTAAAAGTCACTGGGACAGTTTCCCGGATGGACCAGTTGCAGAGACTTTGTCCTGGCACGCTTGGCTTGATCCACGCGTCCATATCACAGTCGCTATCCCCGTCCTTAGCATCGGAAATAGCGTTGATAGTCTCAAAACACACCCCGCCTGGCGTAATTGTGACCGGTCCTTTGAACCTGGGCGCTCCTAGAGATGACGCTGACGACATCGGTCGATACCCTAGCCCAAACTTGTCATTCTTCACGGGAATCTCCAGTTCCTACCCCCAGCCTTTAGTCTCACCCGCCTGCACTAAAGCCTGAGCCTCTTTGTAAGATGACACTGTCACATCTGACATTTTGTTGGAACCCTGAGCTCTGTCTTTAATCCGCAACCCCTCGAAGGCTTGACAGGGTGTCTCGTGTATTTCTCTGTCGACCTCCACATATCTGAATGATGAGAGGTGACTGACCAAAATATCCTCCTCCCCGCAAACGGTAACAACACTATCACCCACCATATACTTAAACTTCTGATGCAGCGTGGATGTTACGGCCCCTGCAGCGTGGATCCAGGGGCGTCAAAGAAGGAAACTATAAGCTGGATGGATGTCCATGATGTAGAATTCGGTATCAAAAATTTCCGGCCCCATCTGAAGCGGTAATGTTATTGACCCAAACACTGATCTTTTCATCCCGTCGAACACCCTCACAACCAAATCGCTGGGCGTGCAAATAACTCCCTGTATGTCCAATTTCATCATGGCTTTCTTTGGTAATACGTTCAACGACGATCCAGTATCTACCAATACATGCGACATTACGGTGCCCTCGCACTCCACCGATATGTGCAAAGCCATGTTGTGCTCCCGACCCCTGGGCGTTAGGTCAAAATATGTGAAACCCATACTATGTCCAACATTGACATGTGCCATTACCCCCTCTAACTGATTTACAGAAACTTCTTGGGGTACGAATGACATATCCAGTATCTTCAGCAAAGCTTTCCTGTGGGCTTCGGAACATAACAACAATGACAAGATAGAAATCTTCGACAGCGTCTGCTGTAGGTGTTCAACAATTTTGTAGTCGCTTTTACGAATCAGTCTCATGAACTCCTCTACGTCCTTGAGCGACGTATCCTTTTCTTTCGACTGAGAAGGCCCGCTTTCACTTACTTTGGCTTTACCTTTGGTCAACCTCTCTGCTTCTATTTCAGGTGAGGTAAAGATCCTTCCGCTACGGGTCATGCCCCCCGTACTAACAACATTGTCAACAGCTCCTGCTGGCTGGCTATTCATCACAATCTTTTCACCGTTGCAATACGCTTCTAAACCGTACGTCCACGGGACAACTTTCGTACTTTCAAAGGGAACAAGCCCAACTTTGGTAATCGTAATAGTTGGCCGCTTGGCGGGCGCCACTATCGTTATAGTCTTCCTCGGGATCGTCACTGTTGCAATATCATTATGCTCTTCACATAAGGCCTCCACAGGCTTCTCAACCGCAGTTCGATCAAATTGCAAGGTTCCTTCGTCGATCATGGCCTGAATGCCCTGCTTCAAATCATTACAACCCTCTGGCTGGGTCCAGCACTCTAAACAGTATTCATCACAATCGGGGAATACTCCCCCTCTGAGCAACCTGCTTTTTACTTCACTAAATGGTGTCTTCAACTCATTAACATCCAACACCAAGTTCAAATTTTCTTCTGTTAAGATAGCATTTGCCCCATGATTAGGCATAGGCTGTTGTACAATATTGGGCCCCACTTGGCCAAAGTTGATGGCTTTACTGTCCAACAAGTCTTGAACTTTATGCTTGAACGCATGACAAGATTCTATATCGTGCCCGGGCGCCCCTGAATGGAATTCGCACTACCTATTAGCATCATACCCCCTAGGAAGTACCGGCCCTGTAGGTGGTTCCATTGTTCTTTTCTCGACCAAATTCAACCCCAACAGTGTCTGAAGAAGCTCTGCATATGTCGACGGAGGCTTATCAAATACCCTCTTCGGCCTTACGTTCTGAAACCTTCCCTGACCCTAATTCTACCTTTGCTGCTGCTGCGGTTGTTGTTGCTGTTGTTGTTGTTGTTATTGTTGTTGCTGAGGAATTGGAATAGTAACACTGGCTATCTGTTGAGGTTGAATGTACTGATTTCTGCCTCTCCCCCGGCCTCTGCCACCATACACAGCGCTAGTATCACCTTGTCGTCTTCCGCCGAACGCTTTTCTCGCACCCCCAGCCGAAGTAGATTCGCCTGCCTGAATCTTTCCAATTTTAATTCCATTTTCGATCCTTTCTCCCATAAGGATCATATCGGAGAAGCTACCCATCGAAACATTGAGTAACTTGTCATAGTACATTCCTGTAAACGTCCCCACAAACATGTCATTCATCTCCCTTTCGACCAAAGGAGGGTGCACTCGAGCTGCCATATCGCGCCACCGCTGCGCGTACTCTTTGAAACTTTCACCATTTTTCTTCGACAGGCTCTGCAACTGAACCCTTTTTGGCGCCAAATCGCTGTTATATTTGTAATGCATAACAAAAGCATCAGCCAATTGCTTCCAACTTCTAATTTGAGTGGGCTCCAGTCCCATGTACCACTCCAATGATGGTCCCGATAAGCTATCTTGAAAGAAATGCATGAGCATCCTTTCATCATTGGAATATGCAGACATCCTTCTATAATAAGAACGTACATGGACCTTTGGGCAGGTATCCCCTTTGTATTTGTCAAATGTTGGAGCCTTGAATTTCAACGGCACCCTTAGCCCTGGTACCAACCCCATAGTAGCCATATCTAACCCAGCGGAGTTCTGATCAACCACACCTTTCATTTGCTCCTCTAGCATTCTGATCTTCTGAACAGGGTCAATAGGACCTTCAGGTCCCATACCTCTTCCTGAAAAAGTGTCCCCTAGTTGATCCATATTCCAGTCATTGCCATACCCATCGTAACCCATGTTACGGCCAAATCCTTGCTGATTGAACACAGGACCCTGTCCTCAGTTGCCAAACCCCAGATTGACCCCAGCAGGTCCAAAACCATTGTTGAAAGGAAGTGTTCCAGCGCCGTTGTTATTCACATTACCGAACCCACCATTACCGTAACCATACCCCTGATTGTTGTCGTAGCCGTCATTACCGAAGCCTTGATTGTTGAACCCGAAGTTCCCGTCCTGATTGACATTACCATACTCGTTTTTTCCGAAGCCAACATTGTCAACGAATCCTTGATCAGCATCCACAGTGTTGCCTTTGTTGTTAACAACATGCCCATCACCACCATTCCCAGTATTGCCGTTACCAGCACCAGCGCCTGCACCAGCACCAGTGTTTCCATTGAGCGTCACAACAGGTGGAGTAACAACTGCCGGTATCTCATCCTCCCGGCGAGGAGTTTCAACAGAAATGTGGTCAGTGTTGCCATTCCCGTTTGCCCGCGTCAGCAGCGGCTGCACCAAGGTCTGAAGATTCTCCTGGCCCTTGGCCATGCTCTCCATGGCCTGCATGAACAGAGTTAACTTCTCGCGGATTTCCTGCATCTCGACCTGGACTTGATCCATTATCTTCTTGCAGTTGTTTCGGGTTGAATAGCGGTGGACTCTCTGGTCGTCAATCCTGGAAAACCTGTGAGATGCAGGAAATAAGGTACAAATTCAACAAGTAACTGGCAATGCAAAATGAATATGCAGATGCAATATGTGTCTGTGCGTTAGGGAAATCATCCCCTGATTCTAGTGCCAAAGTGCCAGTGTAGTGACAGTGATAGTGATAAGAAGCTTGGATCCATTCACGGGGAAAAACATCTCATATATTGCTGAAAAGCCCATCAAGTCAGGAATACAATATCACTGAGTGTACAATAAGAAGGCATGACCTCAACCAACAATCCTGGTGATGGCCAGCACAATGCAAATAAAGCATATGCAACAGTACATAAGGTAATCAAGTGCGAACATAGGCCTGATACTCCTCTAGCAATCTCTTAGTCTTGGGATGGTTCGGTTGAGAAAGCAACCCTTCGACGAGCGAGTCTCTTTGCCTGATAACACGCTGGAGATCCCCAATGGATTCCTCCCAGACACCTTCTCCAAAGCACTCTTCTAGTTTCCGCTTCTGGGACGCAGACTCTTTCTTACGCTTGATAACTTTGTTCAAGGCATTCTGAACATCATATCTCCGTATAACCTCTTCTTCAAACTTCTTCTGGCTAGCTTTCAACTGACCTTCCAGCTCAGAGATCTGCAGCTTCAGTTTGTCTTCTCTTTCCTTATTGCCGGTCAGCGTGGCATTCCAGATTTTGTTGAATGCGGAGATCTCCCGGTAGGCTATATCAAGTGCTTTCTTCTTGGACTTCAGCATGTCGTGAGAGCTCTTGAAATCTATCCCCAAACGTTCATTCTTCTTTTGTTGTTCAGTCAGTTTTGCACCTAACTGGTTCACCAGCTCTATTTGTTGCTTGAAGAAGTATACGACTTCATTCCTTTCGCTCCTGAGTTGCACTAGCTCTTCTTCCAACTTCTCGTTGGCTTTCATCAGCTCTTCTTTCTCCTTCACAACCTGTTCATATCTCTCAATAGACACAGTAGTTGGCTCCTCAATCACGGGGGGAGCAGGAGGTGATACTGCAGGAAACGGCATCAGTGCCTGCTTTGCTCTATCTTGGATCCAAACCTTGTACGGAGCATAGGCTTGACAATCATTCTTACCCAACAACGGCTTACCCCTTTTGTTGATATTAT
The DNA here is from genome assembly GCA_963859935.3 of Lathyrus sativus. NCBI lineage: Eukaryota > Viridiplantae > Streptophyta > Magnoliopsida > Fabales > Fabaceae > Lathyrus > Lathyrus sativus. The sequence continues at coordinate 213,126,531 of OZ012736.1, read as the reverse complement.
TCCAAGCATACTGAAGCTTGGACAATAATTCTCCACTCAGATCACTTGTGAAGTACAGAGATTCCTGCACTTCCTCCTCTTTTGGCGGGCTTTTCAAAACATAACCGAATTGTCTGATCAACAATGATGGATTGTAGTTAATGCACCCTTTCCTCCCAATTAGAGGAACGTTAGGATATTCGGCGCAGCTGTAGATAATTTCGGATCCCAGTAAATCTCTGTCAAACCAGACGACATCTTCTGAAGAAAGTCCCATCAGATGCTCAGACCAATCCACTGTATCTGCAGACTCAGTAAAGATACCCTTCTCGGGCAGGTGACTATCAAACCACATATACAACAAAGGCACACAGCAAGAGACGTTCTTGCCCCTTCCTATTCTCGTTCTTATAATGCAGTGAGTGATAGAAATCTCCAATCAGAGTAGGCACAGGATTGCCTGAAGCAAATATATGGAATGCATCCAAATCAACAAAGTCAGGCATATTCGGGAACAGTACAATGCCATAGATACACAAAGCGAGGATGACATTAAACACAACCCAACAGCCACTCTTGGCGTACTCTTGTGCTTTCCCAACCAAGAACTTGAGAGAGAAACTAGACACTCCGTTCCACGAGGTTAACAGCAACTCCGAGGAGTCTAAGTGCAAAGCAACAGCCAAATCCTCCATCTTGGGCTCAGCACCCATATGAATGAAGGGTACCCTGTTCTGAATAGTCAACTCCAAGATCTCAGCATATTCCTCCATGGTCGGAGCCAGAATGAAGTCAGGGAAAGTAAAACACCTCAGCGGGGGATCATAGAACTGCATCAGCGCGTACAATCCGTTCCGCTCATACATGGATGGTTTATAAACCAACCTAAGCAGTTTCCCATAACTCTTTCTGAAACTTCTCTTCACATCCTCATCAGCTAAGGATATCAAACCAAGCAAAGAAGAAACATCTGGAGTAGGCAACTTGTAAGCCACAGTCTTCTTCAAAGTATCCATAATAGCAGACAGAAATCCAGGCAACTAGAATCAAAGGGTACGAAATGCACCTGCAGCACAGACACACGTTAATGATATGCAAAATGAGTATGCAACAATGCGATATGCAAACATGCAACAAGGATCAAGTGATATATTGCTGAAGAGATCCATCCACAATATCTGTCTCAACAGACCCACACTGCTGCTCAAATCCTGTCTCAACAGACCCATAACAATGCTCCACTTTGGTCTCAACAAACCCATAACAAAGCTCCAACCTGGTCTCAACAGACCCATAACGCTGTCCTGATGAAGAACCCCAAGTAACCACACATACTGATCCAATATTAAGAAAACCGGGTAGTCTGGAGGTCAAGTTTCCTGCATGCCCCAATCCCTCTCACAGGTAGGTGTCCTATCAACTGACACAAGGTACGACATCCTATGCGGTCGTCGGTGTCACAGACTTTCAAGACTGATGATACGATACCCAGAAGGTATGGCATCATCATGTCCTGAAGAGGCCTCACTTAGCCAACTTCCAAATGATAGGTCCCCATAGTCGACAATCCAACTAACCAACAACCCCTTCAACCCAAAGGGTTGAAAAAGAAGTCAACCAGAAGAACCTCGTCCGAGCGTGGATTTTGCGGGACACTAGTACATGCAAAGCATGCACGCGCCCACTACTTTCCACAACTAATTCTAGGTGCACTCAAGCCCTGGTCCGGCTTAACTCTCATTCTGACCCCCTACCCAGCATAACAACAATAATATAATGCTGAAAGTAAATACAGAAAAGTAAATCCATACAAAACCCACGACGGGAAAACAAGCGCTAGGATTGACTCACGTAGGGAACCGTTGGAGTCCCCAGCTGTCGCTACTGCGAAAATCGGCGTCGACAATGACAGAAGAGTCGCCACCGTGCAATATTTATCCCAACGAAGGGAAAGGAAACGCTCGAAGTAAACCTAACGCAAAACGGGAAAGGAATGGTCGTCGTAACCAAATTCCTGGATTCGGGAGTCGATTACGCAAGGGGAAGGTATTAACACCCCTCACGTCCGCCGTACTCGAAGGGATCCACGCTTGTTTTCTAGTACGGATTGTTATTCTATCTACTCTACAGGTCTGGGGTTAAAAAGAAATAAAATGACTCGGTAAAGTATCCCACTTTATGCCTACGTATTCCCGTCCGGAACGAGAAATCAGAGCCAACGTAGTTCTCCTACCTACGGGAAAGGAGGGGAAGGTTGCTCGCTAGGATACGGCATCCTATGCCTACGTACTTTCATACAGCATGAAAGATCAGAGCAAACGTAGTTCGGGCTACGGAAGACACAAGCTTGTCTGATTGTTTTTTATTACCTTATGAAAGGGTTTTTCTTGATTAAGAGTCCAAGCAGACAAAAATGACACTTTGATGTTTGTTTTTAAGTCTTTTACGGAAGAAGTGTTTTTTAGTTTGTTTGCAATCTCTGACGCACTAGAGACTATGATTCGAGAGTGACTACGTCGTGTGTCACCCAAAGGGTACCACACTAAGCAGCCAGACTACTGGAAAGAAGCTCTCCAGCAACCCTTTCTCAAATAGCTTAAGGCTCGTAACGTACGACATCGATTAACCTTATTACTGTGTTTTTGAGTTGTTTTGAGATAAGAAGAGAAATAAGCTCTAAAAAACCTAGGGTTGAAAAGGGAATACAAACTAACCTAATGTTGTCATGCATGGATAAGAATCCTAATCTCTGTCATAATTCCCTCCTGCACAGAGGAAATCAGAGATCCTAGGGGATAAACAGAAAAGAAAGCAAGCAATTACAGTAAAATGCATGCAATGCATCAATATAAGCGAGGCAAGGGAGTCCCACTCAACCTCGAACCTGGGGAAACAACAGGCAAAGTGAATCAACATTCACCTCAAACCTAGAGGGCAAGCTACACAAGCCAACAAACAATACAGAAAACAAAACCCAAAGGAGGCAGCCCAAGCAGCAGCATCAAACTCCTACAACAGCTCTGACAGCAAAGTTGATAATAACATAACTCCATCTTCAAGTAGACCTTATGAAAGGCATATTCAACATCTTAGATCTTTATCTCCAAGCTCTAGCAAGCTCCACCAAGAAATATTGGTTATAGGGATCAAGTTATAATGAAGGGAAACCAGTGAAAACCAAAGGAAATCACTAGAAACCATCATCTGCAAAGAAGGGTATCCTCAAAAGTTCTACTCTTTAAGGCATACCACTCATCCCTCCAAGGGAGAGATGGGGCTTCCTTAAGAGGACTTTGAATCATAGGATAGGATGGAAGCAAACAAAACTTTCCATGTTTGAGGCAAGAAATGAACTAAGTCTAAAAAGCTCTTCCTGAAACCCTAATTCCTAAGCTCCTGACAAGCATTCCAACAGATGAGAAATCTTCAACTCCAAGCTCCTTCAAGATATCCAAAACAACTTCAATTGGTCCCCCAATTCATCCAAGCAGAGTCCAAGCCAAAAGCACACCCAAAATAGCCCCACACAAATTGAATAAACCAAGCATCCAAGGGAGAAACCCACAAACATCACACCAATTGCAAAATACAAATAAAATGCTAAAATAAATCATAAAATCCTAATTAAATTTCTAAAGTAACCTAAGCCTATACCCAATACCCCATATAAATCCCAGGACCTAAATCAAAAACTAAGTCCCCAAACTATGCCATAAACTACAACTAGTTGTTTTGAAACCCTAAATCTAACACTCCTTATGTTCACCACTCAAATTGGCCTAAAATTTATTCACAAAATTATGATAAAATTTCTAAGGGTACATGCTTCTCTAAGCTAACTAATCCAACAAGAATCAACTCAAAATCATGCACCAATTGGTCACAATAAAATCCACAAAATCATGTAGAAAATATACAAAATTAAAGAAAATAATAAAATGGAGAAAATCAAATTCAATTGAAAAAATGGATGAAAATGAGATTTATTGATTTCAGAAAATCACAATTAAATCCAAGATCATGGAGATATTTTTAAAATATTTTTTGGATCAAAATTGGATTTAATATGGATTTTAGAAATCAAATGAATTAAAATAAATCCAAAAAGAATAAAAAAGAAAATAAAATGCTGAATAAAACAGGGAGCGTAGGATCATGAGACTGGGTAATCAAATCCAAGAGCCCTGAGGCTACCCACGTGAGGGTCTAGATGCCATCCCAGTCACACGCTGACTGGGATTAATGAAACGCAACGTATTTGGTTAAAGAGGGAAAGCTGAGTTTGAATCATATCCACACGATCATGCTTCCAAGTCAATGAGTCAACCTGATCTAACGCTTCAGGCTTCGTCTTCCCCAAAACTCAGGTGACCTGAGGCAATTCTCAGACGGTGGTTCATGGTGGAAAACACCGTCTTCTCCGGTGAGGTTCCAAACTCAGGTGGCCAAACGAAACAAAGTTTATATCAATCTTGACCAGAAAATCACCAGGATCACGAATATCACCTCCATTTCATCTAGATCTTCCTAGGTTTTGAAATTCGAAGGCAAACAGAAATGCCACCACAAGAACTGATCATCACTAAACTCCCGTCTAAAACCATAGGAGTGATCCTCATGTTTTGTACATCATAATGATCTATCCAAAACAGTTCATAGCCTTAGGATCAACTCAATTCGTGCTCAACCAGAAATCACATGTCATCTTGGAATGTCTCTAATTGCTCAAATTTCTATCCTGAAACGACCTAAGTTCCATCTAAACCCTAACCACATGCAAGAATCTACCTAGTTCAGCCTAGATCATGAGGAAACTTGAGAGTTACATACCTGAAGAAATTGGATGAACAGAGGTAGTTGTAGCTCAATTCAACCTTCCAAACCTTCCAGACACGATCAAGAATGCAAGATAAAGCTTCTAGTATCTTCAATTTGGCTTGATCTTAATCCAAACTCAGAAACCGTTTTCAGTTGAAGCTCTTGAAACTCAACTTTCTATCTCCCTCTCCTCCACGAAATTTGCACCAACCTTCATCTGGAATCATTGAAATGAATATATAGAAGCTTCTCATGGGCTTCTAAGTCCAAATTAAGGCCCAATTCAGTGATCCAAAGTTTCTGATTTTCTCTTGAAAATCCAATGTGACAGTCACGAATCTGAGCTCTCAGCTTGCTCTAGAATGTTCTAACCAACAACAAATTGATCATGGAGTATGTTTGGATAGCTATCTCAGCCTGGAATGCCTTGTTTTTTGTTTTGGAATTGTAACTTGTAAATGAAGTAATCACTTTTCAAAGCAACTCATGAAATTGAACCTCAACTCAAAATTGTGACATTGCCAATGTGTTTGAAATGCAATTTTTGGTCAAAATGACAACTCATATGACATGTTTATGACCTATAATTCAAAAAATGGTTTTTCCCTCTTTTAAATCATTTGAAAAATCCTTCTTTTTAGCCCATTTTGAAGCACTTTGTGAAATAAGCCAATCCAACTCACCATGAGTTCACATCTGACCTAAAAACATCATTTTAAGCACATATCATGTTGAACAATTTTTCATTTTAAGAGTGGAAGATGGAGATTTTGGCACATTCTTGAAAATGACCTATAATTCAACTTTCCCAAAATACCCCTGGATTGCCAAGATCATAACTTGAGTTCCACAAATCTTCTTGAGGACTTCTAGTACTCAAATTAAAGATAAGATCAAGACCTACAAATCGTATGTTGGCAAATAATCCATTTGAAAACTCCGTGAGGGGAAAAAGTTGCTTGGAAGTCAAGTGACTTTCACAGATAAATTTCAGTGTCCTTTGGTGACTTGTAACTTGCAAGAACCATAACTTGAGTTCTACAAATCTTCTTGAAGACTTCTAGTACTAAAATTAAAGGTATTGAGAAGCTATACAAGTTTCATGTTGGCAAAAGATCCATTTGAAACTTGTATTTTGACTTATGTGGCTTGGAAGTACAGTGCTATACAGGGGATTTTACCCTAGGAACCTTGTCTCAAACACCTCCAACCACTCTTGATTCTTTTGAACTTGGTCTTGGCTCATACACACACATGCTTCAACATATCAATCCATGACTTCCATGACCTAGAGCTAGGTCTTGATGCCCTTTCTTTGCTCTCCTTGACCTAGGGTTACCCAGATGAAACCCTACTTGTACACACCTCAACCATGGATCTTGAACTTGATACAATGACTTGTCTAAGCTCCTTCTTGACTTTATAGAGACTCATTAAGCTTCATTCACACATCATACCCTTGATTGAGACTCCTTAAACCCTGGAGGCTCCTCAGATACCTCCTCACACTTGAAGATAGGCCTCATACAGATGATCAAACTCCTCAAGGACACCCTCTTTTGACATGATACTCTTGATGACTTTTCTATTTTGTGTGAATCTCCAGCTAGGCTCTTTCTCTCATATCTCACCCTTGATCCCCTGCACAATGAATAATGCTATGCTATGCCAATGTTAGGGCTATGTTATGCTATGCAAATGAAATGCAATGAAACATAAATCAGGCAAGAAAAGGTTAAGCAAATTTTGGGGTGCAACAAAGATGAAGTCTTGCTGTCAACTTTGCTGTCATTTCAACTGTGCTGTTTAGAGCTTGTTGTTGCTGTCTGCTGTAGGAGTTTGTTGCTGCTACTTGGTTGCCTCCTCTGTATCCTTTATTTTTCTCTGTATTGTCTTTTTGCTTGTGTTGAGCTTGTCTCCTCTTTCCTATTGTTTTCTTCCTTTCCTCAATTGTACTGTTGCATAGCATGCATTTTACTGTTTACTGTTTACTGCTTGCTTTCTTTTGCTGTTTCCCCTAGGATCTCTGATTTCCTCTGTGCAAGAGGGAATTGTGACAGACATTAGGTTTTGACCCATGCATGATAACTGTAGGTAGATTCCCCTTTCACCCATAGTTTTAGGGTGTCTCTCTTTTCTCATCTCAAAACAATTCAAAAACACAGTAATAAGGTTAATTGAAGTCGTGCGTTACGAGCCTTAAGCTATCTGGGAAAAGGTTAGTGGAGGGTCTCTCTCCAGTAATCTGGATGTTAGTGTGGTACCCTTTAGGTGACATACAAAGCGTTCACTCCTGGGTCATAGTCTCTAGTGCGACTGAGATTGCAAACATCCTAAAAAACAGTTCTTTCGTAAAAAATTCAAACAAACATTCAAACTCTGTTTTTGTCCTCTTGGACCTTTAATCAGGAAAACCCTTTTCAGAAGGAGATAAAAAACTATCAGACAAACTTGTGTCTTCCGTAGCCCGAACTACATTTGCTCTGATCTTTCATGCCGTATGAAAGTACGTAGGCACGAGACGCGACATCTCAGCGAGCAACCTTCCCCCCTTTTAACCCGTAGTTAGGCGAACTACGTTGACTCTGATTTCTCGTTCTAGACGGGAATACGTAGGCATAAAGTGCGATACTTTGCAGAGTCATTTTCTTTTCTTTTTAACCCAGACCTTTAGAGTAGATAAATAAACACACCCTTATATAGAAAACAAGCGTGGATCCCGTCGAGTACGACGGACGTGAGGGGTGCTAATACCTTACCCTTGCATTACCGACTCCCGAATCCAGGATTTGGTTGCGATAACCATTCCTTTCCCTCTTTGCGTTAGGTTTAATCTGAGCGTTTCCTTTCCCTCTTGTGGGATAAGTAACGCATGGTGGCGACTCTTCTGTCATAGCCGGCGCCAATTTTCGCAGTAGCGACAGCTGACGACTCTGCTGGGGACTCCGGTTCCCTGTGCGAGTCAATCCTAGCGCTTGTTTTCCCGTTTGGGGTTTCATGTGTATTTATATTTCTGTCTTTACTTTCAGTACTGTATATATTTGTTGTTGTGTTGTGGGTAGAGGGTTAGTTTGAGAGATAAGCCAGACATGGGCTTGAGTGCACATAGACTTAGAAGTAGAGAGTAGTGGTTAGCCTGCTTGCTTTGCTTGCACCAGCTAGCTATGAAATTTACGCTCAGACGAGATTCTCTTTGATGGCATCTTTCCTGGCCCTTTGGGCTCGACAGGTTGTTGAATTTGAGGGTTGTCGACTCTGGGAACCTATCATTTGGGATTCGGCTAAGTGAGGCCTCTTCAAGGGTTGATGATGCCACACCTTCTGGGTATTGTATCATCGCTCTTGAAAGTTTGTGACGCTGATGACCGTATAGGATGCCGTACCTCGTCTGCGAGTTAAGTACATACCTGTGAGAGGGTAGGTGGGTCTTTTGCAGGAAAACTCTGACCTCAGAACACCTGGTTTGTTTCTGTCAGTGAGAATTGGTTATGAGGGTTCTTTTGTGGTTGGTTTGGATTGAGGAGAAGATCTTATTGGTTCTCAAGTGGCAGTACAACACAACACAATTCTTCACCATTGCATTTGATCCCCTATCTGCATATGCATTTGCATTTTCATGTTTGCATTTCATTAACGTGTGTTTATGTTGCAGGTGTGTTTTTCCCCTCAGGTTCTAGTGTTCTTCTTGCCAGACATGGAGTCCATGAAGAGAACAGTTGCTTACAGGTTGCCTTCTCCAGATATCAGTTCCTTATTGCAGTTGTTTGCTCTAGCTGATCAGAGAGTGAGGGCTGAGTTCAGAGAGTCTTATGGGAAACTGCTCAGTTTGTTGTGCAGGCCTTCTGTGTTTGAGATGACTGGATTGTACACCTTAATGCAGTTTTACGAGCCTCAGTTGAGATGCTTCTTGTTCCCTGATTTTATTTTGGCTCCTACTCTGGAGGAGTATTCTGATATGTTGGGAGTTCATGTGTTAGATCAGATGCCTTTTGTTCATGAGGATACTGAGCCTGAGTTGGCTAAGCTTGCTGAGATTGTCAATTTAGATGCTTCTTAGTTCCCCGGAGGTTTGATCAAGCTGAATGGAGCTTATGGTTTTCATCTTTCTTGCTTGGTTGAGAAGGCTACGCAATGTGCGAAGGATGGATGTTGGATTGCCTTCAGTGCTATTCTGGATGTTTGCATTTATGGGATTGTCTTGTTCCCTAACTTGCCTGATTTTGTTGATTCAGATGCTTTCTTTATTCTTGCCTCGAAGAATTCGGTGCCTACTCTCTTGGGTGACGTTTATCATTCTATTAACTATAATAATGAGAAGCGTCGGGGAAAGAATGTTTCTTGCTGTGTACCTCTTCTACCCAGGTGGTTTCAGGGACATCTTCCTAAGAAGGGACCTTTTGTCGATACTATTGGTACTTTGGATTGGTCTTCCAGATTGATGGGGTTGTGTGCTGATAACATTGTTTGGTTTGATCGGAACCTGCTCGGAGTGAATATTATATATAGTTGCAGCGGCTTTCTGAACGTTCCTTTGATTGGACGGAAAGGTTGTATTAACTATAACCCTTCTCTGCTTGTGAGACAGTTTGACTATGCTTTGAGGGATTCTCCGGTTGAAGACGAGATACAGGAATCTCTGTATCTCACAGGTTTATTAGGTGGAGATGTTTTGGTCAGATTGAGGCGTGCTTGGGGTAATATTCACAGAAGAGGGAAGACATTGCTTGGTAAGAACGATAGTCGAGCTTATAATCTTTATCGGCTCTGGATCCATGAGAGAGTTAGGACTTCTTTGATGCCATATCCTGCTGCAGAGCCTTTGTATCTTCCGGTGGTTGAGGAACCTACTTCAGTAGAGATTGAGAAGTATAACAAGCTGCTGGCTGAGAAGGAAGAGTTGCAAAGAGCGAATGAAGAGCTAGAGAGAGATTTTCCAGCTTCGGCATGAGAAGAATGAGGCAACCTTCACTTTGAAGAAGCAGACCGAGATGATTAATAGGTTGGGTTCAGACTTGACTGAAGAGACCAGCAAGAGAGAGAAAGTAGGAGTAGCCTTGAATGGTGTTAGTAGTGTACTTGCTACTAAGAAAGAACTTCTGAACAAGGATTATTCTCGACTTTCCAAATGGGAATCTTTATGGAATACAACGCTTACCAAACGGAAGGAGCGTGAAGATGAGTTGAAGCTTCAGATTTCCCAGTTAGAGGAGCAGCTCAGTGCTAAGGATGCGAAGATTGCTGAAGAGGTATCTCTTAGACGTGACGCTGAGTCTAGAGTGAGTAGCATGGTCAAAGAGACTAGGGGTGGTGAATTGAAGGTTGGCTCCAAAAGATGCAGGGTTGATGAGTGTTCTGGCAGAGGAACTTGTGAAAAGGACGCCAAAAAGCTGAGATCCATTGTTGAGCGGCATGCATTACTGATACAGGAGCTAATCTCCAGACTAGGTCATTCGGAGACGTTGAGGATATTGGAAGATGTCAGGGCGCACCATTTGGCTTGATTTATCTTTGCTTTACTCTTGTTATTTGCACTTGTATTTTGACCATCGCCAGGCTTGTTGGCCGAGGTCTGTTCAATTGTATTCAGTTGTACCTTTGTACTCTGCCTCTTGGCATTTGTTTATGTATGAGGTTTCTGATTCTACGCTTGCTTACTTGGGACTCCATTGTCATTATGGCTTCTTCTCCGGAACTAGAATTGTGGGGAAATTAACCTGTTGCATATTTACACGTGTGCATTTGCATATTCATATTGCATGACAAGTACTCATTTTTGAGCTCGAATCTTATCTCCTGCGTCTTACAGGTTGTATCAGGATTGACGAACAGAGAATTCACCGGTACGCTACAAGAAGCAACAGTAAGAAGATCATGGATCAAGTACAGTCTGAGATGCAGGAGATCCGGGATAGGTTAGCCCAATTCATGCAGACCATGGAGGCTGTAGCTAAAGCCCAGGAACATCTTCAAACTCTGGTGCAAACGCTGCTGGCGCGAGCGGTTGGTAATACTGAATACAACTCTGCTCATGTTGAGAGTCCTCGTAGGGAGGAAGTGATACCAAATGCTGGTGAGATTGGTACTGGCAACGGCAACGGCAACGCTGGTAACAGAAATGCTGATAATATTAATGGGAACATGGAAATTAACAGGAATGTTGGTATCAACACTGGTTTCGGTGATAACAATCAGGGTTTTGGCTTTGGCAATCGGGATGGCAATGATGGATTTAATACTCAGGGCTTCGGCAACAGAGGGTTTGGTGATAACAATCAAGGTTATGGTAATAATGGCTACAACAATGCTGGGTTTGGCAATGTGAATACCACTGGTACTGGGATGGGTCCTTTCAATACTGGTTTTGGGACAGTGGCTGCTAATCAAGAGCTTGGCAATCTGAGGTATGATCCCAGGTTCTTCCAAAGTGGTCATGGTCATGGTCGTAATGCTGCTTATGATGGATATGGTAATGAGGGTCCGCACTGGAATAGAGATCGTCAAGAAGATGCCTTTTCTGGCCAAGGCATGGGTTTTGAGGGTCCCACTGATAATGATCGAAGGATTAAAATGCTAGAGGAACATATGAGAGGTATAGCCAATCAAAATTCTGCAGGGTTGGACATGGCTACCATGGGGATGGTTCCTGGGCTGAGGGTGCCATTGAAGTTCAAAGCTCCCACTTTCGATAAATATAAAGGGGATACATGCCCACGGGTTCATGTGCGTTCATATTGCCGGAGGATATCTGCGTACTCTGATGATGAGAAGATACTTATGCATTTTTTCCAAGATAGTTTGTCAGGACCATCGCTAGAATGGTACATGGGACTAGAGCCTGCACAGGTCGGAAGTTGGAAAGAATTGGCTGATGCTTTCGTCAAACATTGCTAATACAATAGTGACCTTGCACCAAATAGGGTCCAGCTTCAAAGTCTTTCACAGAAGAACGGGGAATGTTTTAAGGAGTATGCTCAGCGTTGGCGCGATCTGGCGGCAAGAGTCCAACCACCTATGGTTGAAAGGGAATTGATTGATATTTTTGTTGGAACATTCTCTGGGATGTATTATGATAAATTGCTCAATTGCTCGATGGGTAGCTTCTCTGACATGATACTCATGGGAGAACGAATTGAAAATGGCATCAAAATTGGTAAGATTCAAGCCGGTGAATCGACCTCAGCAGGAGGTGCAAAAAAGGTCTTTGGTGGTAAAAGGCAAGGAAACGCCAATGCAGTGTATGGTAGCCGAGGACGAGGTAGAGGTCGGAATCAGTATCTTCAACAACAGGTTGCTAGTGTGACGATCCCTACATCTCAACAACGACAACAACCACAACAGCAGCAACAACAGCAACAACAAAGGTATAATCCTGCTCAGAGAAGGATCCAGAATGCGAAGCCGAAGAGGGTATTTGATACACCTCCGTCAACGTATGAAGAACTGCTTCAGACGCTATTAAGTTTGAATCTGGTTGAGAAGAGAACGTTGGACCCACCCACAGGAGCGCTTCCTAACGGGTATGATACTAGTAAGCAGTGTGAATTTCATTCTGGGGCGCCCAGACATGATATCAAGAGTTGTCATGCTTTTAAGCATAAAGTCCAAGATTTGATTGATAGTAAAGTCATCAACTTCAGTAATGATGGTCCCAATATTGTACAGAAACCAATGCCGAATCATGGAGCGAATGCTGTTTTGACAGAAGAGGAATTGGATTTGGTTATGGATGTAAATGATCTGAAGACACCTTTGAGCTATGTTAAAAGCAGATTGTTGAAAGGAAGGGTCTTCCCCGGATGTGATGAGTACTGTTTGGATTGTTGGACCCGACCAGAGGGCTGTATTGATTTGAAGAGAGGTATTCAGGCCATGATTGATGAGTGAGCTTTGCAGTTTGATCGTACTGCTGTTGAGAAACCTGATGAGGTAACATGTGAAAAGCAGGGTGAGGTCGTAACAATTACAATTCCACGAAAGACTATTACAATATCAGCGCCCGCCAAGCGGCCAACTATCACGATAACGAAAGCAGGACCCGTTCCTTATGAGAGTACGAAAGCCATTCCATGGAATTATGGGTTGGAAGCTTTTTGCAACGGGGAAAAGATTAATGTGGATAGCCAGCCAGCAGGGGTAGTGGGTAGTCTTATTGAAGCGGGAGGTATGACCGAAGTGGTAGAATCTTCACTTCACCTGAAATTGAGACTGAAAGGATCGCTAAAGGCAAAGCCAAAGTGAATGGAGGACCTTCCCAGTCGAAAGAGAAAGAAACATCGATCAAGGATGTAGAAGAGTTTATGAGGTTGATTCGCAAAAGTGACTATAAGATTGTGGAGCACTTGCAGCAGACGCCCTCCAAAATTTCAATACTATCCTTGTTGCCTTGTTCAGAGGCCCATCGGAATGCATTGTTGAAAATCTTGGACACGTCTTTTGTACCTCAGGAAGTAACTGTCAATCAGCTTGAGGGGGTACTGGCGCATGTGAATGCTGGCCACAACTTGGGATTTACTGACTTTGATTTGACGCCTAGAGGGCGGGATTATAATATGGCTTTGCATATTTCAGTGGAGTGCCGGGGCACTGTTATGTCGCACGTTCTTGTAGACACCGGATCATCCTTGAATGTGTTGCCAAAGAAGGCTATGATGAAGCTAGATGTTCGAGGAATCATATGCACGCCAAGTGATTTGGTCGTGAGGGCTTTTGATGGGAACAGAAGGTCAGTGTTTGGGTCCATAACATTGCCACTCCAGGTCGGGCTGGAAGTTTTTGATACCGTGTTCTAAATCATGGATATACATCCCGCTTACAGCTATTTACTTGGGCGACCATGGATACATTCTGCAGGGGCTGTGACGTCCATGCTGCATCAGAAGCTTAAGTACATGGTTGGGGACAGTGTTATTACTATTTGCGGAGAGGAGGACATTCTGGTTAGTCACCTCTCGTCATTCAAGTATGTCGAAGTGGATGGGGAGATCCATGAGACGCCATGCCAAGCGTTCGAGGGGTTGCAGATCAAGTCTCATGTTCCTAGAAAAGGGCCAGAGGTGGCCATGTCTTCGTACAAAGACGCTCAGGCAGTGGTTCAGGCTGGAGCAACCAAAAGATGGGGCCAAGTCTTGGAAATTCCAGTCAAGATGGACAAGTTTGGGTTGGGCTATCGCCCGACATCGTCACCCTCCACATCAGGCGTGCCAAAGTTCAAAGGACCAGTGGTGATCAATCCAGGTGGGGTCTACTATGAAACGATCAATGCTGTTTCCGATGCTGAAGACGGAGATAGTAACTGCGATATGGATTCGTGGATCAAGCCCGACGTGCCAGGACAGAATCTGTGCAACTGGTCTATCCAGGAACTTGTCCCAGTGACTACAAAACAGTAATGATTTGTTTTCTCAATTATTGTATAATCCTGTGTCCTACCCGGGGCATAGTGATTTTGTTTTTAGGGCTACCTGCTTATGTGTGTACTTTGTTTAATCATTAATAAAGGCGTTTTTCTCATACAAATTTTGTGATCCTTGTTTTTCTTGTTTTTGTTTAAACAATAAAATGGCAACGTGGTTATGTGCTTTGTTTGCATTATTTGAAACATTTAACCATTCTCATGGCAGGATTCATATTTCAGACGACACCGATCACGAACTTCTTATGAATCGCTTCGACTTCGAGCACCCGATATTTCAAGCAGAAGAAGAGATTGTTGAGGATAGTGACTTATCAGAAGAGCTGACTCGAATTTTGAAACAAGAAGAGAGAATCATTCTGCCTCATCAGGAGGAAATTGAAATTATCAACGTGGGGTCCGAAGAGGTTGTCAGGAATATCCGGATAGGGGCTGCACTGCAAAGTGATATCAAGCAAAGGCTTATTGAGATGCTGCGGGAGTAAAGTGATATCTTTGCTTGGTCTTACGAAGACATGCCTGGGTTGGATACTGATATGGTGGTTCACCGTCTGCCATTGCGTGAGGAATGTCCGCCGGTTAAGCAAAAGCTGAGAAGAACTCGACCAGATATGGCTGTGAAAATTAAGGAGGAAGTTCAGAAACAATGGGATGCTGGTTTCCTGGCTGTTACAACTTATCCCTCATGGGTCGCTAATATAGTACCTGTACCAAAGAAAGATGGTAAGGTGCGGATGTGCATGGACTATCGAGATTTGAATAAGGCGAGCTCAAAGGACGACTTTCCGCTTCGTCATATTGATGTGCTAGTCGACAACACTGCTCAATTCTCCGTGTTTTCCTTCATGGACGACTTTTCGGGCTATAATCAGATAAAGATGGCGCCGGATGATATGGAGAAAACAACTTTTATTACCCTGTGGGGAACGTTCTGCTACAAAGTGATGCCTTTTGGTTTGAAGAACGACGGGGCAACATATCAGCGAGCTATGACAACACTCTTTCATGATATGATGCATAAAGAGATCGAAGTCTATGTTGATGATATGATTGCCAAATCCCAAACGGAGGAAGAGCATCTGGTCAATCTTCTGAAATTGTTCAAGAGGCTTAGGAAATTCAGGCTGAGACTGAATCCTAACAAGTGCACCTTCGGGGTGAGATCCGGTAAGCTACTGGGGTTCATTGTGAGCGAAAAAGGAATCGAGGTTGATCCTGCTAAAATAAAAGCAATACAAGAAATGCCAACGCCGAAAACAGAAAAAGAGGTTCGTGGCTTTTTAGGGAGATTGAACTACATTGGCCGGTTCATATCTCATCTAATGGCCACGCGCGAGCCATTATTCAAGTTATTGAAACAAGATCAGGCTGTAACCTGGAATGAAGATTGTCTAAGGGCGTTTGAAAAAATAAAAGAATATTTGCAGGAACCTCCAATATTGATACCCCCAGTAGCCGGGAGTCCATTGATTATGTATTTGACGGTTCTTGAGAAAAGTATGGGTTGTGTTCTCGGTCAACATGACGAGACTGGACGTAAAGAGCATGCGATTTACTACTTGAGTAAAAAGTTCACAGACTGTGAGTCCCGTTACTCAATGCTCGAAAAAACGTGTTGTGCGCTTGCCTGGGCTGCCAAACGTTTGAGGCAATACATGCTAAATCATACAACCATGCTAATTTCAAAGATGGATCCAATCAAATACGTATTTGAAAAGCAAGCACTTTCCGGAAGGATTGCCCGTTGGCAGATGGTATTGACAGAATACGACATCCAGTATGTTTCTCAAAAGGCTATTAAAGGTAGTATTCTGTCAGAAACTGTGGTATTATGATATCCAGAATTTCCTGAAGAACCAAGAGTATCCGGCTGGGGCATCCAGTCGTGATCAAAAGACTCTTAGGAGATTGACTGGCAATTTCTATCTGAATCCGGATGGGGTTTTGTATAAGAGAAACCATGACTTGGTGTTGTTGCGGTGTGTGGACGAGAAAGAGGCTAAGTTGCTCATGGAAGAAATCCACGAGGGTACATTTGGCACGCATGCCGGCGGACATGCAATGACGAGAAAGCTATTAAGAGCAGGGTACTACTCGCTGACAATGGAAACCGATTGTTTCAAGTTTGCAAAGAAGTGTCATAAATGCCAGATTTATGTAGACAAGATTCATGTGCCTCCGAGCCCTCTAAACGTTATGTCGTCGCCTTGGCCGTTTTCCATGTGGGTAATTGATGTGATTGGAAAGATTGAGCCCACGGCATCCAACGGACATCATTTTATCTTGGTAGCTATTGATTACTTCACCAAATGGGTTGAAGCGGCGTCGTATGCTAATGTTACCAAGCAGGTGGTAGCCAGATTTATCAAGAAAGATATTATCTGCAGATATGGAATCCCGGAGCGAATTATCACTGACAACGGTTCAAATTTGAATAACAAGATGATGAAGGAATTGTGCCAGAATTTCAAAATTGAACATCACAACTCTTCTCCTTATCGGCCCAAGATGAATGGCGCTATTGAAGCGGCCAATAAAAACATAAAGAGGATTGTTCAAAAGATGGTTGTGACCTACAAGGACTGGCATGAGATGTTGCCTTTTGCTTTGCACGGTTATCGTACGATGGTACGCACATCAACCGGGGCAACTCCTTTTTCACTTATATATGGTATGGAGGTTGTCCTACCATTGGAGGTTGAGATTCCTTCTCTGAGGGTTTTGCGTGATGTCCAACTTGATGAGGCAGAATGGGTGAAAGATAGATTGAATCAGCTTAGTTTAATGGATGAGAAGAGACTGGCTTCTCTAGCATATGGTCGATTGTATCAGAGCCGGATGAAGAAAGCTTACGATAAGAAAGTGTGCCCTCGAAGCTTTCAGACGAGCGATCTTGTGCTGAAAAAGATTCTCCCACCACAATCAAATCACAGGGGCAAATGGACTCCCAACTATGAAGGTCCATACGTCGTTAGAAAGGTTTTCTCTGGAGGAGCCTTATTGTTGTCCACCATGGATGGTGAGGATTTCACATCCCCTGTGAACTCGGACGCAGTTAAAAAATACTTTGCTTAAAGAGACCCGCTGGACAGAAAAAAGAGAGTCCAGGCAAAAATGGGGCATCCCGGCGAACCATAAAAAAGGAATAAAAGGTTCGGGCAAAAGTTAGGGATAAAATTGAAAAATGTACACCCGCGAAGTTGAAAACCTGAAAAGGGCAACTTCGGCAAAAAAGGGTATCCCGGTGAATTGAAAACCCGCAAAGGGCGGTTCACGCAAAAGTTAGGGATTTGAAAAAGCAAATGACTGCGGTCCGAGTTTGATACTGCATTGCTTAGTGGTTTAGGAGTACCTGAGGGTCGTATATCTGAAACAATCTCTTCCGAAGATCGAGTATCGAGGAAGCGTCAGAGTCAGGCGAGTCATAGGAGGATCAGCTCATGGTGTTCGTCTGTGCCACGTTGCCGACATGTATACAAATTTTCTTTGTGCTTCTGTAATATTTGTATTTTTGCCTATTTACAGGCCCGTTATCAGTAAAGCATGTTATTCAGTACTTGATGCTTGTTCTTTACTCTTTTGTTTGTGAAAAACGCGGATGTTTTTGATAAACTTGCATGTGCATAAACTTGCTGGCCCTTGCCAATAATTGCTAAAACTTCGAATTGACTGAACGAATGTCACGAATGCTAACCGGGATAGATCTTGTTGTACAGATTTGTTTTGCCTCGTGTATGTTTTGCAGGGTTCTCACCTTTGGAGCAAACAAGTAGGGAAGTTGTGTTCCCCAGCCAGAGTCCTGTGATAAAGTGATTGTATCACTCCTCAGCAGGTGGAAGTCACATTTTATCTCAGAAGGTTTGAGATGGAACTTATCCCAATTGGATGTGGGTGGTGTTGCACCCCAAAATTTTCCCTCTTTCAAGGCTTGACTCATTTCTTCATTTCTTTCAAATTCAATGACATAAGGGAGGCCCATCATTCCAAATTCAAGGTTCATGAATTCAAGGCTAGATTCAAGAATATTACAAAGAGAAATTTCATGACATTTGCAAGAATGTCACATTTGTTACAAAATTCAAACTCTTGACAATACTTAGGAAATTAAGCTATTTCTGGTCTTAATTCAAACTTCTAAATAAATTCATGCCATGGTATCCCCCATGCTCCATCAAGTCCACATGACCCTCTTTGTGCTTACAAACATGCAAGGAAAATATTTAAGAGCTAATTCAATGTTGGAATATTTCAAGATCAATACCATGCATGTTCAACCATAGGCAATTTGAATATGGTCCAAAATAGCCCCATGCAAGAAGTGGCAATGTGTATCATATTACAAAATCATTTTATGTCACAAAACCAAGGCTATAAGCTTACGTTGATACATCTACACATCAAAAATCAGAATTTGAAAATGATGTCCAAAAGGTAGTGTTATTGGTTACATGAGTATGTCCAAACAAATCAACCAACCAATGGGTACAAGGATGAATAGAAAGGTAGAGTGCTGCAGAAGAAAATACAGCAAAAAACATACTAGAAATGGAAGGAAAGTGGGGCCGCACCAAAAGGTGGTAAAAGATATTGCCAAGAATGGAAATTCTGAAAATGGAGAAGTGTGCAAGAGCTGTGGTTTTGGTACAGCAGAAAAAGGCAGCAGAAAAAGTGAGATAAGGAGGGAAGGAGCTACAAACAAACTATCATTCACTATTATTCACAAGACATTGAGATAGAGATTGAGAGCAAAGAGTAAGAAAAACCAGAAAAAATAGAGAAAAGAACAAACCCTAAAAAAACAGAAAAAAAGGAGAGTGACATAAAAACCAAGAGCATCCTTGAAGAGCATAATCTTCACAACATAGAGTGAAGAGTGAAGTACATCCAACCAAAATCAAAAGAGGCTTAACAAAGAAGGAGAATATCTTTGGTATCCATTCCTTCAAACTTTTCCCTTTTTATACCTTGCATTTGTCATTTATTTCTCTCTGTTAAGTTATTTGGTGTTGTGTATGTTGTGTGAGGTTCCAAAGGGACCAAGAAACCATTTTTAAGAACCACAAAAACAAGCAAAAAACAAGAGAAAAGTTTGGTTTTTCACCCTGGTAGCCTGACACGGGCCGTGTCACACGACACGGCCACCCGTGTCACACGACACGGCCACCCGTGTCACATCTCTGCTTGAGTTTTCATGGCGTATTTTCCCTGAGTCCCCTGACACGGGCCGTGTCACACAACACGGCCACCCGTGTTGCACCTCTATTTGAGGTTTTAACGTGTAAATACCCAGGACTTGTGACACGGGCCGTGTCACACAACACGGGCGGCCATGTCACACAACACAGGCGGCCGTGTCACACAACACGGGCGGCCGTGTTACACCGCTGTTTTGGTTTTTCTTGCTTTTTGGCCCAGACCTTATGACACGGGCCGTGTCATGCAACACGGGCGGCCGTGTCACACCGCTGTTTAAGTTTTTCTGCATTTTCCCCCAGACCTTGTGACACGGGCCGTGTCATGCAACATGGGCGGCCGTGTCACACCGCTGTTTGACTTAAAACTCACTTTTTTCCTGGAACTGTGACACGGGTCGTGTCACACGACACGGCCGCCCGTGTCAGACCCCTGTTTTTCACGTTTTTTCGACCTTTTTACCTCAAAAAAAAATTTCTCAAGGAGTTCGCACGGCGATTTTTTTTGTGTTTTGTTTTTTTTAAGCCGATTAGCCCGTTGTGTTGGTATGGTTTTTATGCATGTTTATTGTTGGTCATTTTTTTTTACCTTTGGTTCTAAAAACTATTTTCATGAAAACAAACTCTCGATTCTCATCGAGCCATTTTTGACCTTGTAAGCCGATTGCGTTGTGCGTCACCATCGACCTTGCTCGCTTCACCTCAAATCTTTTTAAGCAACTAAAACCCTTGACCCAACGTCAAGCGGATTTTCTCAAAAAATGGTTAAACCAACTCACCATATTTAACAAAAGGATAAAGTTCACTTTGTATTGAACTAAAGAGAGAGGATTAAGTGTAGACTTCTTCCTCTCCAAGTGTTGAGATGCTCACTGTAGTGTGTGTGGTTTTGATACTCGTCTTTCAATACGAAGACGTTTTCATCCACACCTTTTTCTCCCAAAAAACCTCGGCCCCGTACCGAGTGCATTTTCAAAACACTTGCAATAAATA
The DNA here is from genome assembly GCA_963859935.3 of Lathyrus sativus. Lineage (NCBI taxonomy): Eukaryota > Viridiplantae > Streptophyta > Magnoliopsida > Fabales > Fabaceae > Lathyrus > Lathyrus sativus. Next base: position 213,106,137 of record OZ012736.1, on the reverse strand, counting down.
AATCGATTCTCTTTATATTGAACTAAAGAGAGAGGATTGAGTGTAGATTTCTTCCTCTCCGAGTGTTGGGATATTCACTGTTGTGTCGGTGGTCTCGATACTAGTCTTTCAATATGAAGACGTGACTCTATCCGCCACCTATCTCCTTCTACAACTTCCTTCCGCAACTTTTCCCACCTAAAATCTCGGTCCCGCACCGAGAGCATTTTCAAACTTATTTTCGTAATAAAACATGAACGGTCGTGGAGTGGTTAGGCGCAGGCCTTCTCCTATCCCGAGTGCTGACGTTTACCGTAGGGTTCTCCGTCGCGAAAGCACTTACCATTCAAAACCAAAAACACTTTAATAAGAGAATGAAGTTCTCTTTGTATTGAACTAAAGAGAGAGGATTAAGTGTAGACTTCTTCCTATCCGAGTGTCGAGATGCTCACTGTAGCGTGTGTGGTTTTGATACTCGTCTTTCAATACGAAGACGCTATGTTCGCCATACCCTTTCATAACAAAAACTTTGAGATTAAGAATTGGGTACTACCCGTAGGGGTTACTATCCGAGGACCTATCTCTCCCCTAAAAAACAATTCAACAAATCAAATGTGACATCTTGCCTCGCATGGCCAAAACTAATCTTTCAAAAAGGATATGATATGTCCGTTCTACCGCAAACAGGTAACGCCTAAGTCTCCAACGAGCGAGCAGCAATACACCTAACTGCTAGAATGTGTACGATAGCATCGTCCATAAAAACATCAACAAATCGTAGGCCGAACTACAGCTGCTCTGATTTCTCATACCAGATGAGGATACGTAGGCACAAGACGACGATGTCTTGGCGAGCACAATCTCCCCTATCACCCGTAGTTTCCCGAACTACGTCGACTTTGACTTTCTCATATCCGTTGAGAATACGTAGGCCTAGGACCGCAAAGTCCTACCGAGTCCGTTCTTTCCCTTCTTCCCCCCGTTACCTTTCATTCCCCGTTTCTAAACTCTTTTCTGTATCTTTTGGAACACTCTTCATAATAAAATCTTTAAGCAAATATAATCACACACGACAAATAAATGGTTCCCATCGAGTACGATGGATGCGAGAGGTGCTAATACCTTCCCTTCGCATAACCGGCTTCCGAACCCATTTATGGTTGCGAGACCATCTTGTCCGTTCTTTTCTTAAGGTTTTCTCGATATTTTCCTTTCCCCTCATGGGATAAATAAAGTTCGGTGGCGACTCTTCTGTCCTTTTTCTTTTCGCCTTCCCCGTCGTTGCGCGTATTTTTCGAGTAGCGACAGGTGGTCCTCCCCAGAAGAGTATTCCCCAAGAAAGTTGCCAAAAGAGTATCCTCAGTAGATTTGGATGTCCCCAACAGAGAGTGCATTCCCAATAATGAGTATGTACACACTCAATACCCAACGTGGGTAACTTCCGCAGTATAACCAAGTCGTCTTTGGTTCAGAAGGATTATCCCCGCGTAGGATTGTTGCTCCTTCTCCCCAGCAAGTTGTTTTTCCTCCGACAGGATGAACATCCTCATCAGAGTTCGTAATTTCAAGCTTGTGAGCCATTCCCCAATAGGAGGGTTATCCCCAACGGAGTTGGTGGCACCGTTCCAGCATTTATTTTGTTGGAATGCTTTGTGATATTTGGTTATCCCCAGCGGATTGGGTCTTGTCTTCAGCATTTATTTTGCTAAAGCGCCTCTTGGCATCTTTGCATTTGGCATATCATCATATTTGCATATACCTAAACGCGTAACATTTCCATGCCGTATGGAGCATTACACCATTGTCAAACATACGCATTTTGAAACATAAGCCAGGTTGATTACCTCTTTGGTTTCAGGTGTTATCCCTTGCAGAGGAGTGGGATTCTTGCTCAGAAGGTTCTCTATATATTCAAATTCTCAGCGTGAGATAGGTGATGATAATGTCCGTCCCCTAACAGAGTTGCTTGGTTAAGTTTCTCTTTGTCTCCGGTGGGATTATTCTCAGGTTGCTGTTACGTCAGCAGTAAAAGATTTCATGCTTTAAACTTTTGGAGTTGCCACTAGTGATTTCCCCACAGAGTGGTGTGATTAAGTTACTCGTATTTCCCAACAAAGTATTCTTCAAATGTACCTGTGTTGATAGAGACTGTACCTGTGTTGACAGAGATCGTACCTTTGTTGACAGAGTTTGGTATCCGTGTTGACGAAATTGTCCCCGTGCTGACGGTGATTGCTCTCCGTGTTGACGGAATTCTTCCCTCTGTTGACAGAGATTGTTACCTGTGATTGACAGAGATTGTTACCTGTGATTGACAGAGATCGCACCTGTAATGGGCAGAGATTGTACCCGTGCTGACGGTGATTGTTATCCGTATTGAAGGAATTGCTCCCTTGTGTTGACGGAGATTGTATCTGTAGTTGACAGAGATTGTTACCTGTAAATGGACAGAGATCGCGCCTGTGTTGACAGAGATTGTTACCTGTGATGGACAGAGTTTGTTCTCCATATTAACAGAATTGTACCTGTGTTGACAGTGATGTTTGCCTGTGTTGACAGTGATTGTTGTCCGTATTGACGGAATTGCTCCCCTGTGTTGACAGTGTTTGATACCTGTGCTGACGGTGATTGTTATTCGTATTGACGAATCGTACCTGTGGTTGACAGAGATTGTTGCCTGTAATGGACAGAGATTGCGCCTGTGTTGACAGAGATGTTTACCTGTGGCTGACAGAGATTGTACCTGTGTTGACGGAGTCTTTACCCGTGATTGACGGAGTTGTCCCAATGAAATCGCCGGAGATTGTTATCCGTGTTGACAAATTTGTTATCTGTGTTGACACTGATTGTTGTTCGTGTTGACGGAAGAGTTACCTGTGTTGACAGTGATTGTTACCCATGTGGACAGAGTTACTACCCGTGGTCGACAGAGTTGTCCCCAGTAAAGTTAACAATGATTGTATCCGTGTTGACGGAGTCATTACCTGTGATTGACAGAGATCGTTATTCCAATTATGGACGGAATTATTACCCATGGTGATGGGGTATTTCCTCGTGTTGACGAAGTTTAGTCCAGTTATCGACGGAGTTGTTTCTCGTACAGTTAATTTGATGCCTGTGGCGTCACACAGGGGGTTGATGTTGAAATCCCAAGTTTTATCAGATGTTTGATTAGTTGTTGCCGTAACAACTGGGTTCAGCACAACGGATGTTGTTCCCCAAGCAGTTTTCGCTGTGTATTTCTGCGGTTGGAAAATTTCCGGGTTTCTTGGTATTCAACCGTCTTCTACCTCAATTGTTTGAAGGTCGTTCGCTCTTCACCCAGTCGGGTCCAAGCCGTTTGAATAGGGGCAGCTGTTGCACCCCAAAATTTGCCCAACCTTTTCTTACCTAGTTTATGTTTCATTGCATTAACATTTGCCTATTTATATCATTTGCATATCATGATATCATTCATATAGCAGGGGACCAAATGTGATTCTTATCAAGAGAAGCCTAGCAAGAGGTCTCACTCAAGATTGAGAGTTATCAAAGTCATCATAAGGTGGTTTGATTGCCTAAGGGTTTAGATGTTTGAGTGTGAATCTTCGCCTAACTTGAGGATAAACTGAAGACCATCATAGGGTTGTGAAAGGTTGAATGTGAGAAGTGGATGTGTATGGATCTCATATAATACCTATAGGGCCATGGGAGAGTTTAATCAAGTCATTGTGTCAAGAGCAAGAGCCACAGTTGAGGTGCAAGCAATTAGCGTTTCATCTGGATCAATTCTAGGTCAACTGGACAATTGAAGAGTATCAAGGCCTACTTTTAGGTTATGGAGTTCATGGAATGATGTGATAGGACATTTGTGGTGTTGTGCCAAGATCAAATCAAGAAGAATCAAGAGTGTGGGAAGTTGCTAAGTTAGGGTTTCAGTGTAAAATCCCCTGTTTAGTGCCTAACTTCAAGACCACATAAGTCAAGATAAAAGTTTTAAATGGATCTTTGGCCAACACAAAACTTGTAGAGCATCTCAATACCTTTAATTTGAGTACTATAAGTCCTCCATTGGATTTATAGAACTCAAGTTATGGCCCATACAAGTTACAAGTCCTCAGATGCCACCAAAATTTGTCTATGAAAATCATCTGACTTCAAAGCTATTTTTGACCTAGAAGGAAGTTTCACTTGAACTTTTGGCCAACATGAAATTTTTTCCTCATGATCTTATCTTTCCAAATTGTATCAGAAGTCTTTCATCTGATTTGTAGAACTCATGTTATGAGGTTTACAAGTCAGGGGTATTTTGGGAAAGTGAGATTATAGGTCATTTTCAATCATAGGCCAAAATCTCCAACTTGCGCTTGTCAAATGCAATTTTGTTCAACATGAAAGTTGCTTAAAACATGATTTTAAGTGCAACCAAGTAGTCATTTGGGATTGGTTTGGCTTGTAGCAAAAAGTCACTTAAAATGACCTAAAAAAGGGAATTTTTCAAATGGATTGAGGGAAAATTGACTTTTTGAGTTAGAGGACCAAAATATGTCATGTGAGTACATTTTTTGAATGGAAATCACATTCTAAGAACATTGGCATTGGTAGAATTTTGAGCATAGGCCAAGTTTTGGGAGTTGTCATTTAGATTATTTCACCATGAAGTTACATAATCAAAAATATCCATTGGATCAAATACAAGGAGCAAATCTCAGCCATTCACACTCCACATGCTGTTATTAGTTGAATTGAATCATTTTGGAGCAAAAACATTGCCATTTTCGTGTACCTTCAAGAGCCAAAAGTGGTGAAATTTTGAAAATTCATTTTGGGCCTAGAGGCAAGGATTGGGCTTTCTTTGGATCCATATCCATTGTATATAACATTTCTAACCTTCACAAATCATCAGTTTTGGAAATTGGAGCAGAATTGATCAAGAACAAGCTTGAAAAAGTGAAAAACACTCAAAAAGTGAATTTCAAGATCTAGATCGTTTCAGGCCAAATTGTGAATTGAGAAAGCTTTATTGAAGATCATTGAACGATTCTGGAGAGTTTCGCGAAGCTTCATCAAGGATTAAAGGCTCAGTGGAAGTTCTCCACTAGGTACATGAATTTCACCATATCTCTCTTAATACTTGATGATTCTTTGCCATTTTCGTTTCTTTGCACTCCTTGAAGCATGTAGATCGTTTCTGGATTATAATTGTTGATGTTTATGACGTTCGAAATTTGGAGCTCCAAACTTGTGAGATTTTATATGGACTGTTTTGGCATGATTTGGCTTAGTTTTTGCTTGATCTATAACCTCCATGACATAAGGATGAGTTTAGAATTAATTTGGAGAAGTTTTGATGAACTTGAGGTTTTGGTGTCAAACTTTGTTTGATTCGTTTCTCTTTGATCTTGCATTATTAATGATTTTGGATGAGATATTTGGAATCCTCGCGAGAAGTAGATGAATTTTGACGTAAATTTCATGCGAAACAGTTGAGTTTTGAGGAAGTTATGGTTGTTGATGGATTTCCGGCGAGCATGGTGGTGGAGAGGCCGGCCAGAACTGTTCTGGCGAGTCCAAGGAAGAAGACGATCACGCGCCGTCCGATCGCCCTTCTCAGTTGACTCTTCCGCACATCCGAGCGTCCATGGCGCGCCACGTGTCCAGGAGAAATTGAAGCCAGCCCGAGGGAACCTCGGTTCAATTCCACCATGTGACATTTTTTTCCTTTTAATTATGATTAATTGGTTTTGTGCATGAGGCGTATGGGCCTTGGTTTAAAGTGCTACGCGCACCCCCTTCCTTTCAGGCCCAAGCAATTGCAACGTGAAGTTCCTGCTGTCTACACCCTCTCTTGTCATTTCATTTTTATTTTCATTGTATTTTTCTGTTTTTATAGCTGTTTGCTTTAATTACGTTGAAAATAGTAAAAATCATCAAAAAACTATGAAATTTTTTTCTGTAGTTCCTGAATGTCTTAAGAAATTTTAGGCGTTCATTTTACATTTTTAGGATTTAATTTGAATTAATTATTAGTTTTCTTTTGTGCTAATGTCCTTTGTTTTTCATATTTGACCATCTGTTTTGTAGAATTTTGTTCTTCCAATTGGTGATGAATTTGGCTTTTATTTTTTAGTATGTCTTAGGGTAGATATGCATGATCCCTTATGATTTTTGTTGTAATTTTAGAACAACTTTAGATTCTGTTTTAGGTGTTGAGATTAGAGCCTTTCCAAACTTGTGGATTACCTTGATACCTTTCAATCTAGAAATTATTTAGGTGACTTAGAAGTTGAATTAGGCTTTAATATTTTAACCTAGGTTTTTCAAACATTTATGTTCCCTAGGAATTTAATTAGAATTTTAAAACTTTGTTTCCTATTTTTGTTGAATTTTGCAAATTGCTTGTGTTTGTGTTGTTCTCTCTTGAGTACCTTTGCTTGTTTGGCTTGGTTGGTGACTTTGGAGCTTTCTTGGCTTGGAATCCTTTTTGGGAGGTCTTCTGGACTTGATATAGATGCTATGTCTTGAATATTGGAGCTTGGAGTTAAAGTTTCCTTTTCCTTTAGGGGTTGTTTTAGGAGCTTAGGAAGTTAGGGTTTTAGGAAGAGCTATTAGAGCTAGTTTTGATTTCTTCACCAAACATAGAATGCATTGTGTGCTTCTATTCCATCCAATGACATGAAGTCCTCCTAGGTAAACTCCATCTCTCCTTTGGATGGATGTGCGGTATGCCCATAGTTGAGCAGAACTTTGAGGATAACTTTCCATTTCAATGTTGGTACTTGATGACTTCCTTTGATTTTCATTAAGTTTTCAACATTTCAACCTTGATCCTGGTGATTGTTCCTCTTCTTGGAGTGTGCTTTCTAGAGCTTGAAGATGAAGTGGAAGAAGATTGAGATAGAAGCTAGCTTGAAGATGAAGTCTTGCTGTCAACTTTGTTGTCATTTCAAATGTGTTGTTTAGAGCTTGTTGTTGCTGTCTGCTGTAGGAGTTTGTTGCTGCTTCTTGGTTGCCTCCTCTGTATCCTTTATTTTTCTCTGTATTGTCTTTTTGCTTGTGTTGAGCTTGTCTCCTCTTGCCTATTGTTTTCTTCCTTGCCTCAATTTTACTGTTGCATAGCATGCATTTTACTGTTTACTGTTTACTGCTTGCTTTCTTTTGTTGTTTCCCCTAGGATCTCTGATTTCGTCTGTGCAAGAGGGAATTAGGACAGACATTAGGTTTTGACCCATGCATGATAACTGTAGGTAGATTCCCCTTTCAACCATAGTTTTAGGGTGTCTCTCTTTTCTCATCTCAAAACAATTCAAAAACACAATAATAAGGTTAATTGAAGTCGTGCGTTACGAGCCTTAAGCTCTCTGGGAAAAGGTTGGTGGAGTGTCTCTCTCCAGTAATCTGGATGTTAGTGTGGTACCCTTTGGGTGACATACGAAGCATTCACTCCTGGGTCATAGTCTCTAGTGTGACTGAGATTGCAAACATCCTAAAAAACAGTTCTTTCCTAAAAAATTCAAACAAACATTCAAACTCTATTTTTGTCCTCTTGGATCTTTAATCAGGAAAACCCTTTTCAGAAGGAGATAAAAAACTGTCAGACAAACTTGTGTCTTCCGTAGCTCAAACTACGTTTGCTCTGATCTTTCATGCCGTATGAAAGTACGTAGGCACGAGACACGACATCTCGGCGAGCAACCTTCCCCCCTTTTAACCCGTAGTTAGGCGAACTACGTTGACTCTGATTTCTCGTTCCAGACGGGAATACGTAGGCATAAAGTGCGATACTTTGCCGATTCATTTTCTTTTCTTTTTAACCCAGACCTTTAGAGTAGATAGATAAACACACCCTTAGATAGAAAACAAGCGTGGATCCCGTCGAGTACGACGGACGTGAGGGGTGCTAATACCTTCCCCTTGCGTAACCGACTCCCGAATCCAGGATTTGGTTGCGATGACCATTCCTTTCTCGCTTTGCGTTAGGTTTACTCTGAGCGTTTCCTTTCCCTCTTGTGGGATAAATAACGCACGCTTGCGACTCTTCTGTCATAGCCGGCGCCGATTTTCGCAGTAGCAACATTTACGAACTATGATCCCATTCTCGTCAAGTTTGTTCTTAAACACCCATCTCGTTCCTATGATGTGCTTGTTGTCAGGTCTTGGTACGGGATTCCAAACTTGATTTCTTTAGTCGTCGCCTAAGGCTTCATCAATCTTGGTTGGTTCAATTTGAGACACAAAAGCCATGTTTAGACAAGCATCCTTAAGATTTATTCGAGTTGCAACGCCTTGGCTAATATCACCAATAACTTTATATATTGGGTGATCTCTATGCGTTCTCCATTCCTTCGGAAGATCTTGATGTTCTTCAATTATTTGAGTGACATCTTCTTGTGGTATTTCTTGATTCTTTGAAGTCTCTTCTTGTTGTTGTGAAGATCCTACTATATCATCATCATCATCCACAATAATATTATCCTCTTTCGAGGGGTTAGTCTCATCAAAAGAAACATGAATGGATTCTTCAATAGTAAGAGTTCTTTTATTAAAAATTCTAAAAGCTCTACTAGAAAGAGAGTAACCAAGAAATATACCTTCGTCGGACTTCTCGTCAAACTTACCGAGATTGTCCTTATTGTTGTTGACAACAAAACATTTGCATCCGAATATGTGGAAAAATGCTATGTTTGGTTTCCTACCCTTGAACAGCTCATACGGAGTCTTCTTGAGAATTGGTCGAATATTGACACGGTTGCTTACGAAACATGTCGTGCTAACCGCCTCTGCCCAGAAGTATTTAGGAAGATTCGAGTCGCTAAGCATTATTCTAGCAAGCTCTACCAGTGACCTATTCTTCCGTTCTATGACACCGTTCTGTTGAGGAGTCCTTGGTGCGGAAAAATTGTGAGAAATTCCATGCTCTTCGCAAAAATCTTCAAAATCTGAATTTTGGAATTCTCCACCATGGTCGCTTCTTATGGAGGCTATGGTGAATGATTTCTCGTTTTGAATTTGCTTCGCATACTTCTTGAATGCTTTGAAAGCATCATTTTTCTGTACTAAAAACAATGTCCATGTGTATCGAGAGAAATCATCAACAATAACTAAAGCATAAATACTACCTCTGAAGCTTTTCGTTCTCGATGGACCAAAAAGATCCATATGCAACAATTGAAGTGGTCTTGATGTAGAAACCACTTGCTTGGATTTGAAAGTTGTCTTGGTCAATTTCCCTTTTTGACATGCATCGCATAACTTATCCTTGATGAATTTTATCTTCGGAAGACCAACAACTAGATCATGCTTTATCAACTTGTTTAAATGCTCCATGTGAATGTGAGCAAATCTTTTATGCCAAAGCCACGCCACGTTGTTGTTCTCCATAAGAATTTTACCTTCAAGGAAGAGTCATCAAAAGAGATCATAAAAATATTATTAAATCTTTTACCTTTTAGCAAGATGTCATGGGTGACTTTATGTTCTATCAAACATTCATCCTTTGTGAAGTTTATTCGGAACCCTTTGTCACACAATTGACTTATGCTAAGTAGGTTTTGTTTAAGGACTTCCACATAAAGAACGTCTTCGATGATTGTACATGGAGGTGCACCAACGGTTCCAACTCCAAGAATTTTTCCTTTATTATCATCAACGTAAGTAACGTATCCTTTGGCCTTTAATGATAGATTGAAAATTTGTTTATGTCTTCCGTCATATGCTTAGAACAACCGCTATCAAGATACCATTTATTAGAAGTTGTCTTCAAGCATACCTACAACACAAAATCAAGTAGTGTTAAGTACCCAAATTGCTTTGGGTCCTTAATAGTTAGTACCCTTTTCAACCCACACATAATGCCCTTTAGCAACACCAATGTTGCGTACATAGCAAGCATTAGGTGTATGGCCTTTGATTCCACAATAAAAACAAGTAGGTTGAAAATGACTTCTATATCTAGGAACATAATTCTTTTTCTTCACAATTCTTTTATTTTATGACTTTGATGCATATTTTTAGAATTGTTTGCCTTTTCTTTAACAACTTGTTCACTTGCTTTCACAAAAATGGTTTCATTTGTGCTTGGTTTGGAAAACTTAGAATATCCTAATCCATTTTTATCATTAGAATATCTTTGGTGTCTAAGAATTTCCTCCAAGCCAATTTGACCTTTTTCGTATCTTTCTAAAACTCTTTTAAGTTGAACAATTTGAAAAGATAAGGATTCACAATTTTTGCATACAAGACTTTGTTTTTCATCCACCAATTTTTGTTTTTCATTTTCAATATTTTTTATAAAAGCAGTATTCTGTTCTTCTAAAAATGAAATTCTTTTCTTTTGGGATGAGATGCTTTTACACAAAGTCTTGAATTCTTTTAGAAGTTCATCTATGACTTCTTGTGCATCATTATCATAAATAGACAAATCGTTACTAACCTCATCAATTTCTTCATAGGAATGATGTGACGCCATAAGAGCCATATTTGCACATTTATCGCTTTCCGAATCCGATGATGAACTTATCTCGTTATCGTCCTAGGCAACATAAGCCTTTTTATTTTTGAAATCCTTCTTGCCTTTGAATCCTCCTTTCTTTGCAAGTTTCGGGCAATCTGGGTTTATGTGACCTTGTTTCCCACATTCGTAGCAGGTGACTTCTTAGTTCGATGTGGAAGCATCCTTTTTCCTGAAATGTCTATTCTTTTTAGGAAAAGAGGAATTTTTATTATTATTAAAAAACTTACCAAGCTTCTTTACAAGAAACCTGAAATTTTCATCTTCAGAAGTCTCGTCGTCTTTGTCATCCTTTGTGTCAATCTTCAAGGCAATTCCTTTGAACTTCTTTTCTTGACTTTCGTGTTTCTCGAGTCTTCCAAGTTCCAATTCATGCTCTTGAAGTTTTCCAAATAAGGATGCGGATGTCATAGTTGAGAGACTCTTCTTTTCTGAAATAGCTGTCACTTTTGATTGCCATTCTCTTGTTAAGGATCTTAGGACTTTCAGGTTGAGATCATCAATGGTGAAGGTCTTCCCGAGAGCAATCAAGTGATTTGTTAGATGAACGAATCTTTTTTGTAAGGCAACAATAGATTCACCGGGCTGCATACGGAATATCTCATATTCTTGGCTTAAAGTGTTGAGCCTTGATCTTTTTACTTCTGCAGTTCCTTCATGCGTTTCCACCAAGGTGTCCCAAATCTATTTTGCCGATCTACACTGTGATACACGGAAGAATTAGTCCATACTAAGAGCGCTTTGGAGTATGTTGATTGCTTTCTTCTCATCAAGAATCTTTTTCTTATCATTTTCATCATACGTGCTTTTCAACTTTGTGGTTCCAACGCCATTGACCACATTTACTGGATTGTGTGGTCCTTCTTCGATTTATTCCCATATACCTTCTCCTTGGGCTTCAAGATGCGCCTTCATTCTGATTTTCTAGAAATCGAAGTACTCTCCAGAAAACAGTGGTGGTTTATTACTACTTCCACCGTCTTTGAAAACCGGGTGGTGCTAGCGGAAGCCATACTAAATCTTTTAGGAACAGGTTACCTTAACCTTCTCTGATGCCAATTGTAAATTCAGAGTATGCCTAAGAGGGGGGGGGGGGTGAATTAGGGTTAAGAAACTTTTTTCGGTTTTTCGAAACTCTTTAATGTTTCTTCTTTAAGTTCTTGGTGATGAAAGCAGTAAAGGCAGAAATAAAAATGAACACGGAGATTTATAGTGGTTCCCTTCACAATCCTAAGGTACTCCACTCCCCTTTCCACATGAAAGAGAGTTTTCACTATAGTTTTAGAAAGTACAACCTATCACACCATCAACCGATGAGGCCTACAATCTAACAGCTAATCAACAATTAGTGTGCAAGAACAATCCTCTTGCAAACACTACCCCTTGTGTCCAACAATCCTGGATCACAAGTCACAATAGAAATAACTTTGTATTTTTTGTAATTTTGAAAGTGATACAATGATAATATCAATCTAATGATTGATCTTCTCCTTTTGATCAAAATCCACTATTCAATATCAACACAAGTGTTCAAAATTCAGGATATGAAATGTATGAACAATATGAACACTTTTTGAAAATATTTGAAAATATTTGAAAAGTAGTAAATTTGATTCAATTTGAAATTTTTAGAATTTATATGAGCAAAACACCATTTCAAAAAGGTATAATTGAGTAAGAATCAAAACATGAAAAGGTATAATATTCAAAGAACATTTGAATTTTAACAGCAACAATTTTTCAAGATTCGTTCAGTGTTAATCGTTTAACCCTATAGGTTAATCGGTTAACACTTGAACATTGGCCCAAAGAATTGAAAAATTAAGGTCGTTAACCGATTAACCCATATGGTTAATCGGTTAACACTGTTAAAACTCAGAAAAATGCTTGAGTTAAAAAGTGTTATACCAATTGAACTGATTTTAAAAACATGCAAATGCAATATGTTATCATGTTAAAAATATTTGAACACTTGTATATCAATTAAAGGAGTGAAAATTGATATACCGAAGCTTGAGTCCAAATCTTGAAACTTGAATGAACATTTGCACATGATTCTTGAATTGCTTGATAAAATTCCGAAGCTTGAGTCCAAGTCTTGATCTTGATCAATTTTGAAAGCTTTGACTTTTTGCTTCCAATCATGGAATGAGCTTGAGTCTTTGTTGACATTATCACAAGCTCGAGATTGAGATGTGCTTCTACAGGTGCTATCTTGGAAGACATCAGTCTGAATTTGATCATGAATGTAGATGAACTGAATACGCCTCTGGGATGTGTAAAGAGCAGGTTGCTGAAGGGGGGAGTCTTCCTGGGTTGTGATACGGATTGTGTTGATTGTTTAGCCTGGCCTGAGGGATGTGATAGTTTAAGAAGAGGTATTCAAGGTCTGATTAATGAAGGAACGCTGAAATTCGACTGTACTGCTGAAGAGAAGCCTGTGGAGGCAATAGTTTAAAAGCAGGGCGAAGTTGCAACGGTTACGATCCTGTTTAAGACTGTCACAATATCGACGCCTCCCAAGCGGCCGACTATCACCATAACCAAAGCTAGACCCATTCCATACGAAAGCACTAAAGCCATCCCTTGGAACTATGGGGCAGAGGCCAACTGCAATGGAGAAAAGATTAACCTGGAAAGCCTGCTTGTAGGATCAGTTGATAATCTTGTGGGAGCGGGGGGCATAACCCGCAGCGGTAGAATTTTTGCAGCACCCGATTTAGAGGCTGAGAGAATCGCCAAAGGGAAGGGAAAGTCAATGAAGGAGGATGTTCTCAAGAGAAGGAAAAGAGGCATTGACTAAGGATGTGGAAGAATTTATGAGACTAATCCGGAAGAGTGATTATAAAATTGTTGATCATCTGCAGCAGACGCCTTCCAAAATCTCGATTTTGTCATTGTTGCTTTGTTTCGAAGCTCATTTGAACGCTTTGCTAAAAGTTCTTGACACTTCTTATGTACCCCAGGAGATATCCGTCAATCAGCTCGAAGGAGTTATTGCGCACATAAACGCAGGGCATGGGCTGGGATTTAAAGATTTTGATTTAACGCCCAGGGGTCACAACCACAATAGTGCGTTACATATCTCAGTCGAGTGTCGGGGCACTATTATGTCTCATGTCCTTGTTGACACTGGTTCTTCCTTGAATGTGTTGCCCAAGAAGGCACTTTTGAAGCTGGATACCCAAGGCATAATATGCACGCCAAGTGACTTGGTGGTGAGAGCATTTGACGGGACTAGAAGGTCCGTGTATGGGGAATTGACTTTACCAATCCAGGTCGATCCAGAGGTGTTTGATACTGTGTTTTACATCATGGATATTCAGACAGCTTATAGTTGTTTGCTTGGACGACCTTGGATTCACTCTACAGGGGCTGTAACGTCTATGTTGCACCAAAAGCTGAAGTATATGGTCGGTGGTAGCATTGTCACTGTGTGTGGGGAAGAAGATATCTTGGTAAGTCACATGTCGTCATTCAAATATGTCGAAGTGGATGGCGAGATCCATGAGACATTGTGCCAAGCTTTTGAAGGGGTGCAGATCAAAGACAAGTCTCTTGTCATAAGCGAAGGGCCAGAAGTGGCTATGTCTTTGTACAGGGAAGCCCAAGTTGTAGTTCAGGCCGGGGAAACTAAAGGTTGGGGTCAAGTTCTGGAGATTCCTGTTAAGCAGGACAAGTTTGGCTTGGGATATCGCCCGTTGTCGTCATCTTCATCACAGAGCGCGCCACGGTTCAAGGGGCCAATTGTGTGTACTCCAGGAGGAGTCAATTTTGAAAGAGTTAATGTTGTGTCTGATAGCGAAGATGGAGATAACGACTGTGACATAGATTCATAGATCAAGCCCAGCGTGCCAGGACAAAGCCTATGCAACTGGTCTATTCAGGACTTTATTCAAGTGACAACTGAACAATAATGCCTTATTTTTTCGATTATTGTACAATCCTATGTCATACCCGGGGCATAGTGATTTTATTTCAGGGCCTACTTGTTTATGTGTATGCTTTGCTTTATTTCATGCAAACTTTGTGATCTTTGTTTTTCTGTTTTTACTTTAACAACAAAATGGTAACGTGGTTGTGTGCTTTGTTTGCATATCATTTGAAGCATTTAACCATGTCCCTTGCAGGATCCATATTTCAGATGACACCGATCAAGAACTCCCTATGACTCGCTTCGACTTTGAACATCCGATATTTCAAGCCGAGGAAGAGATTGTTAAGGACAACGACTTACCAGAAGAGCTGACTCGACTTTTAAGACAAGAAGAGAAAATCATTCTTCCTCATCAGGAGGAAATTGAGGTCGTTAATTTGGGTTCCGTAGAAGTTGTCAGGAATGTCCGGATAGGGGCTGTGCTGCAAAGCAGTATCAAGCAAAGACTGATAGAGATGCTTCGAGAGTATAGTGACATCTTTGCTTGGTCTTATGAAGATATGCCTGGGTTAGACACTGATATTGTGGTCCACCACTTGCCATTGCGTGAAGAATGTTCGCCGGTCAAGCAGAAGCTCAGAAGAACAAGGCCAGATATGGCCGTAAAGATTAAAGAGGAAGTACAGAAACAGTGGGACGCTGGTTTTCTGGCTGTTACAACTTACCCTCCTTGAGTCGCCAATATAGTACCTGTACCGAAGAAAGATGGTAAGGTGCGGATGTGCGTTGACTATTGGGATCTGAACAAGGCGAGCCCTAAGGATGACTTCCCGCTTCCTCATATTGACGTATTGGCCGACAATACTGCACAATTCTCCGTGTTTTCCTTCATGGACGGCTTTTCGGGCTATAATCAGATTAAGATGGCGCCAGAGGATATGGAGAAAACAACTTTCATTACCCCGTGGGGAACGTTCTGTTCCAAAGTGATGTCCTTTGGTTTGAAGAACGTTGTGGCAACATATCAGCGTGCTATGACAACGCTCTTTCATGACATGGTGCATAAAGAGATTGAGGTCTATGTTGACGATATGATTGCCAAGTCCTAGACAGAGGAAGAGCATCTGGTGAATCTTCTGAAATTGTTTGAGAGGCTTAGGAAGTTCAGGCTGAGGTTGAATCCTAATAAGTGCACCTTTGGGGTGAGATCTGGAAAGCTATTGGGGTTTATTGTTAGTGAAAAAGGAATTAAGGTTGATCCTGCAAAAATAAAAGCTATACAAGAAATGCCAGCGCCAAAAATAGAGAAAGAGGTTTGTAGCTTTTTAGGGAGGTTGAAAAGTGTCATAAGGCGTTTGAAAAAATAAAAGAATACTTGCAGGAACCTCCGATATTGATACCCCCAGTAGCCGGAAGACCATTAATCATGTACTTGACGGTTCTTGAGAACAACATGGGTTATGTTCTCGGTCAACATGACGAGACTGGACGAAAAGAGCATGCTATCTATTATTTGAGTAAAAAGTTCACAGATTGTTAGTCCCGTTACTCAATGCTCGAAAAGACGTGTTGTGTACTTGCTTGGTGTTGCACCCTAAAATTTGCTCAACCTTCTTCACTTGGTTTATGTTTCATTTGCATTAGCATTTGCATATAGAGTCATGTACGTAGCCTAATCATCTGCATAGCATGGCATAACAAATCATCCAACAGGAGACCAATTACTATTCTCATCTCTATGAGCCTATCAAAAGGTTATTGTTCAAATTCAATCTCATTCCAGTCATCAGAAAGAAATTGAAAGCTAAGAAGTCAGTGGATCAAGCAGTGCATCTATCTCCTATCTTGAAGGTATTTGAAGATCATCAAAGAAGTTGTGAGCTGTGAATTGAGGTGATGGGGGGTATACAGACATCATGGGAGACTTAGAAAGTCATTTGGAGAAGGAGGCAAGTCATTGATATGATCACAAGAGTTGCAGTTGAAGACAGTCAACTAGGGTTTCATCTGGGTCAACCCTGGGTCAACTCTAGGGCAAATGATTGACTGAAGGGCATTAAGGTCTATTGGAGAGATGTGGGGTTCATCATTTGACATGTGGATAAGGATATGGTGATATGCCAAGAAGAAATCAAGAGAAATCAAGGAGAAGAGGAGTTTCTAAATTAGGGTTTCAGTGTAAAATCCCCTGATTTAGGTCAAATTTCCAAGCAAGATACGTCAAAATGAAAGCTTCAAATGGATCCTTGGTCAACTTGAAACTTGTATAGGATCTCAAGACCTTTAATTTGAGTGGTGGAAGACATCAAGGAGATTTATATAACTCAAGTTATGGTCCTTGCAAGTTACAGGTCATCTGAGGCATCTGAAATTTTGTCTGTGAAAGTCACTTGTCTTCCAAGCAACTTTTACCCCTCAAGGATATTTCAAATGAATTTCTGGTAAACATAACAATTGTTCCTCATTGTATTAGCTTTCTAGAATGGTATGGTATGACTTCATAGGATGTGTGGAACTCTACTTATGGTCTTGGCAAGCAAAGGGTATTTTGGTCATCTGAGAATTACAGGTCATTTCAAGCCTATGCCCAAAACTCATACAAGGAAGCTTCAAATGAAACACTTCACAACATCAAACTTTCTCCAAATGACATTTTGAGTCTAGAAAAGTGACCATGAAAGATTGGAAAGACTCATAGCTCAAGGTTTCAAAATTGGTGAATTTAATGAATAAAAAATGACCAAAATTGGAGATTTTTCATATTTTGGCCAAATAGGATGAAATTATAGGTCATTTTGATTGGAAAAAATGTTTTAAGAACATTGGCAAAAGTAGAATTTTGATTTTGGTTCAAGATTTAGGAGTTATGCATGGTTACTTACAAATGAAGTTACATAATCCAAATCCAAGGGAAAGTGTGCATGGGAAGGTTCTACAAACTTCTAGGGCTTTCTATTCTCATCTATATATTGAATGAAGTAACTCCATGCCATGGTTGGTGAATAATTGTGATCCAAACATAAGTTATACACAATTCTTCCATTTTTGCAAAACCCTCTCAAACTCTCTCAAATCTCTATCAATTTCCATTTTTCTTGATTTGAGCATCATCAATATCATTCATAGATCACAATTCACACAAGAATTTGGCTGAACTGAAGAGAAATCGTGCCATACAAGTTCCATCATCCAAGGTGCAAGAAAGTTGGAATTGCTAGATTCAAGGGGATTGAACAAGAATCTTTGCATACAGAATCAAGATTTGAGTGTGTGGATCAGTTTCCAATCATTGCAAGCATCAGATCCAAGGATTTCCATAGCTGTTTTCATCATTTACACCAGGTAAGTTTCCTCTTCGAATTGGCTGATTTAGTTAGAATCATAGGGAATTGTTAGTATAGAACTGTTAGGATAGGTTAGAGGATTGATTTCAGAAAGTTTGGAGAAGTTTCATGGAGGTTGTTAGTGGTGTACCAAAACTGTTAGAGCTTATAACATCAAGGATATGGCACTACAATCTTGAATAAATGGCTTAGAATGATCAGTATGAAGTGTAGATTAGGTTAGGATAAGAATTGGAAAGAATTGAAGTGGTTGATGACAGTACAAAGTGGTGGAACCGAGCTGTTACACCCATCGGGTTTGATTATTGGTTGAGTTTTAGAAGGAGATAATGGCATGGTTGTGTAGAGGGAAGAAATTAGAGCATCTTTGCTCATTACATCGTGAGCTTTCATGGAGAATTGAGGGCGTAGGAGAAGGTGGAAGATCTGGTTTGCAAGCTCGTGCATGGAGCTTTCATGGCAGAAACCCTAACCATTTGGAGAAGACGCATGATATCCGTTGGATGAGGTCTTTCTCATTGACTCAAGACCTGATCGTAAGGCCAGAATTCAAAGCTGAAAACGGAGGGAACTTCCAAGGGTGCTACGCACCGTTTCATTTAATTCTATCTGATGGGCTCAAATATTGCTTGCTATTCGTACCCCCAAACCCAAGGCCCAAACTAAAATGAACTGAATCTATTGCTAACTGCACCGTTCCAGCTTTTTTTAATTTTTGTTGAGTTTTCTGAGTCATTGGGCCCAGACGCGCTTGCTATGCGCGCCCCCAGTCTGGGCCCATCTGATTGTTTTAACTGACTTTAATTAATTTCTGCACCCTCATCCATTTGATTTCATTTTAATTTCTTTCAAAAATTTTAATTCTTTGAAAATTCATAACAAATAGAAAAATGCATGATTTTAATTGTTTCTTTTTGCATATTGTTCATATTTGTGTCAAGAAAATTATCACATAAAAAATTTAATATTTCATTTTATTTTTATTTTTTGGCATATTTTTCTTTTAAATAGGATTAAATAATGCTTAGTTTGATGCATGAATTTGGTGATTTTAGTTTGATTAAATGCTTTTATATTTTTGATCCATTCTTTTTAGGTTGATTAGTATAGAATGTTAGCTTGTATATAAAATTTAGTTCACAATTTTAGAACTTAGTTTTAGGTGATTTGTTTAGGTGTGAATAACATAACCAAAACTAGGGTTTAGGAGATAACATAGGTGAATTAAATCATTTCCCTTAGGAGTTGTAGATTGAATCTTTGGGGTATGGGACTATAGGGATTATGGGTAGCTAATAGATCCCTTAGAAAATATTAGGATTCCCCTACTGCTATTAGTATACTGCTTATATTTGTTTGACTGTGTGGTGTGCCCTCTCTAGGGTTATTTCATTTGTCTGTGTGGGGTATTGGGTTTGCTTGGGGAGTGGGAGAGCTGAGACCTGTGATGATGAAGTCCATTGGAGATCAAGAGATTGAAGACCAACTTCCAGAGTTGATGAGGAGCATCACTTGCTGGCAGCTGTTGAGGCTATAGGGCTTAGGAGCTAGGCAGAGCTCTAGCGTAGTAAACTTGATTCTCAAAACATGGAAGGTCTTGATTGCCTCCATCCCTCTCTGTGATGCAGAGTCTCTCTAAGACACTCACCCCCTTCCTTTGGAAGGCTTGGTGACAGTGTCTAAGAGATAGAACTCTTGAGAGAAAATATTCTATGTGTTGTTAGCAGTCTGTTTGTCACCTTTGGTGGTCAACTAATTGCTTACACCTAGTTCACTCTTGTGATTGATTCCTCAGCTTGGAGATTGAGACTTGAAGAAAAGCCATTGCAGATGGAAGACTGATAATCAAGACCTTGCTTGAAGGCTGTGGAGATGGAGATTGATGCTTGCTGAAGCTTGTAGCTGATTGATGATGACTTGAAGACAGATGTTGATCAGAGCTGCTGTGGCTGCTTATTTTTGCTGTTTATTTCTGATGTATTGATTGGTTTTCCCTGACTGTATTGTTTGCTGTTTAACCTGTTGGGTTGAAAGTGAATTCTGTTCACTTTTGCCTATTGTTTTCTAGGTTCGAGGTTGAGTGGGACTCCCTTGCCTCGCTTGTATTGTTGCATCCATGCATTTTACTGCTTTATTGTATATATGCTATTGTTTCTGTTTCCGTCTATTCCCTTAGGATCTCTGTTTCTCTCTGTGCAAGAGAGGAGCATGATAGACATTAGGTCTTAACCCATGCATGATAACATTAGGATAGTTTGATCCCCTTCGCAACCGTAGGTTAGAGTTCTGTCTCTTCTTTCTCAAAAACAAACAGGAAAACACAATAAGATTTCAAACACAATAAAAGACACTTCTTCCATAAAAGAATGTGAACTCATCAAAATGTCATTTTTGTCCGCTTGGACTATTAATCAGAAAAACCCTTTTTCAGAAGGAATAAAAACAATCAAAACAGATTTGTGTCGTACGTGGCCCGAACTACGTTTGCTCTGATCTTTCATGCTGTATGAAAGTACGTAGGCATAGGATGCGATATCCTAGCGAGCAACCTTCCCCTCCTTTCCCGTAGGTAGGAGAACTACGTTGACTCTGATTTCTCGTTCCAGACGGGAATACGTAGGCATAAAGTGCGATACTTTGCCGAGTCATTTTCATTTTCTTTTTAACCCCTGACCTTTAGTAGATAGAATAACAATCCATACCCGAAAACAAGCGTGGATCCCGTCGAGTACGACGGACGTGAGGGGTGCTAATACCTTCCCCTTGCGTAACCGACTCCCGAATCCAGGTTTTGGTTGCGATGACCATACCTTTCCCCATTTCGCGAGGTTTACCTCGAGCGTTTCCTTTCCCTCCGTTGGGATAAATAACGCACGGTGGCGACTCTTCTGTTCAGCCGGCGCCGATTTTCGCAGTAGCGACAGCTGGCAACTCTGCTGGGGATAATTCTTCATCCCCTGGATGCTAAGGACTGCGATAGTTCCTTATGCATTTGGGAACCAACGTCCCTCAAGCGAGTCAATCCTAGCGCTTATTTTCCCGTCGAGGATTTTGTATGGATTTATATTTCTGTCATTTACTTTCAGCATTATATTATTGTTATTATTGCTGTATTTGGGGTGTGACGGGTGTTCCATGATTGAGAGATAAGCCGGACCTGGGCTTGAGTGCACCTAGAATTAGAGTAGAAAGTAGTGGGCGCGTGCCGGCTTTGCTTGCATTAGTGTCTCATGAAATCTACACTCGGACGAGGTTCTTCTGGTTGACTTCTTTTTCTACCCTTTGGGTCGAAGGGGTTGTTGGTTAGCTGAATTGTCGACTCCGGGAACTGATCATTTGGAAGTTGGCTAAGTGAGGCCTCTTCAGGATTTGATGATGCCACTCCTTCTGGGAATAGTATCATCAACCCTGAAAGTCTGTGACGCCGACGACCGCATAGGATGCCATACCATTGTCAGTTACTAGGACACCTACCTGTGAGAGGGTTTTGGGGTTATGCAGGTAACTAGACCTTCAGATACCGGTTATTTCTTGATCTGAGATCCTGGGTATTTATGGAGAGTTATGAGGTCTGTCAGAGACCAGTTGGAGAGTTCTGAGGTCTGTCATAGACCAGTTGGAGTTTTAATTTGAGGTCTGTCAGAGACCAGCTGGAGTTATGTTGTGGGGTCTATCAGAGACCAGTGTTGGAGCCTTGTTTTGGGTCTATCTGAGACCAGGGTTTGATGAATTCTGGAGGGTCTATTTGAGACTTCTTGATATGGTTCAGGCTTCTCAGCCATGGCATTTGGTCCCTGTTGCAGGTTACTTGCATTGCATTGTTTGCATAACCATTATCATTGCATCCCATTAACGTGTGTCTGTGCTGCAGGTGCATTTGCATATTCCCTGGTTCTAGTGCCCGGACTTCTGAGTGTTGATTATGGCTGGATTGAGGAAGACAGTTGCGTACAAATTGCCTACACCTGACATTACTCCCTTACTTGGTCTGATGTCCCTTGCTGATGAGGAGGTTAGGAGAAGTTTCAGAATGAGTCATGGAAGATTGTTGAGATTAGTCTGCAAGCCAACTGCTGCTGAGATGAATGGGCTGTACACCTTGATGCAGTTCTATGATCCCGCATTGAGATGTTTCACGTTTGCTGACTTTATTCTGGGGCCTACCATCGAGGAGTATGTAGAGTTTACCGAGCTACCAGTACAGAACAAGGTTCCCTTTTTCACTCTGCCGCTGAGCCCAAGCTGGAGGACTTAGCTAAGGCCTTGCACATGAACGCTGCTGAACTATTAGTGACTTCTTGGCTTGGGGTTCCAGGTTTCTCCCTTGATTTTCTGGTGGGCAAAGCTCAAGAGTACGCCAAGAACGGGTGCTGGATAGTCTTCAATGCTATTTTGGCTCTATGCATCTACGGAATAGTGATGTTTCCTAACTTACCCAACTTTGTGGACTTGGACGCTTTCCATCTATTTGCTGCTGGCAACCCGGTGCCCACGCTGATCGGAGATTTCTATCATTCATTGCACTACAAAAATGAAAATAGAAGGGGAAAGACCGTTTACTGTTGTGCGCCGCTGTTGAACATGTGGTTTAAGAGTCACCTTCCCCTGAAGGGACCTTTGGTGGATAGTGCAACTACAGCTGATTGGCCAGAACGCCTGATGAGGCTATCTTCCGAGGACATTGAGTGGTTTGATCGAGACTTGCTGGGGTCTGAGCTTATTTTCAGTTGTTCTGGGTATCCTAATGTTCCGTTGATAGGAAGAAAAGGGTGTATCAACTACAACCCGTCTCTATTTGTTCGCCAGTTCGGATACGCGTTGAAGAACCCACCTAAGGAGGAAGAAGTACAGGAATCTCTGTACTTCATCGGTGATTTGAAGGGAGACTTACTAGCCAAGCTGCAGCATGCATGGGTGCGTATCAACAGAAAAGGGAAGCCACTGTTGGGGAAGAATGATTGTCAGGCTTATGCACCATACAGAGTTTAGATCCAAGAGAGAGCAAGACAATTGCGGATGCCATTTCCAGCTGCACCAGTCCCTGTTCATACTCCGGTGGAAGAGCCAACTACTGTTACTAGGAAGGCCTACGAGCAAGTTGTAAAAGAAAAAGAAGCCTTAATGAAGATCAATGAAGGGTTAGAAAAAGAACTAGCTCAGATACGCAGCGAGAAAAACAAGGCCGTGCACGCTTTCCAACAGCAGATCGAGCTAGTAAACAGACTAGGTGCTGAGTTGACTGAGGAGAAAAAGAAGCGCGAACGTCTGGGGCAAGAGTTCAGAAGCTCCCATGACATGCTGGAGTCCAAAAAGAAAGCACTCGATGCCGCTCACCGGTAAATCTCTTCTTGTAACAAGACTTGGAATGCTACGCTAACCAACAACAAAAAGAGGGAAGACAAATTGAAGCAGCAAATTTCTGACCTCGAAGAGTAGTTGAAGGCTAGCACTAAGCAGTACGAAGAAGAGGAGATGACCAGATATAGTCTCCAGAATGCATTAAACAAGGCCATCAAAGGCAGGGACGAAGCTGTGTCTCAGAAGCGGAAGCTAGCGGATCGCTTCGGAGAAGGGGCATGGGAGGAAACCGCTGGTGACGTGCGACGTGTTCTCAAGCGCAGAAATCAACTTGTTGAGGGTCTGCTTACCCGACCAAGTCATCCAGAGACCAAGAAGTTGCTAGAAGAGTATCAGGCTTATGAGTGTATTTGACCATTTCATGTATTGATGCTTTATTTGCATAGCGCTGACCATCACCAGGATTGTTGGTTGAGGTCATGCATTCTTATTGTACACTCAGTGATATTGTATTCTTGGCTTAATGGATTTCTCTGCAATATACGAGGCTTTCTATGATTCAGCTCCGATCTTCGTATTGATAGCACTGACACCGCACTGGCACATTCGCACTAGAATCGGGGAATGATATTCCCTAATGCACAGACACATATTGCATTGCATTCCCATTCATACTGCATTACAGGTAATTATTAAACTGTATCTCACCTCCTGCATCTTCCAGGTCCTCCAAGATTAGCGACCGAAGAATTCCCTGACATTCAACCAGAAACAGCAGTAAGGAAGTCATGGGTCAGGATCAGATTGAGATGCAAGAGGTGCGCAACAACATGATGCAGTTCATACAGGCAATGTAAGCCATGGCCAAGAGTCAGGAACAGTTGCAGAATATGGTGCAGCCTCTGATTGCACGGGCTAATGATAGGGCTGCCGATTTCGCTCAGCAAGGAAATCAAGGTTTTCTCCCAGGTCTCGGACGCCAACTTGTGGGGACAGACATCGAGCAGGTTCAAGCGGAATTAAGTGATGTTCGAGGCCAGCTGGGGCAGTTCACGAAAGATATGCAAGTATTGCGCTCGAGTCAAGAGACGCTAGAAGAGGAGAACTGCCGATTGAAGGCACAGGTAGGATTGATGGCTGAAATATTAAGGAACGTACTCAGAAGAGAAGGAGGGCGAATGTCTGAAGACGCGGCTGGCTTATTTGTCCCTCAGGGGTCTGAAGAACCATTACCCACGCATGATAGGCTTAAGAGACCCTCTCCACAATTCGAAGCTCAGGATTCTCCTCGTCAGCAGTCGCAATTGATTTTGCAGGATAACTCAAGGAGGTGTGGTAAGAGGATGAGGTTTTCTAACAGAGTATTTGATGAGATCCCATTGGATTACGATCAGCTGGTGCAACTCTTGTTCCAACTTCAACTGGTTGAGCCCCGCATTTTGGTTCCATTGACAGGGCAGCCGCCACCAGACTATGACCTGAACGCCCGTTGTGCCTTCCACTCCGGCGCACCGGGGCATAACATTGCAAACTGCAAAGCTTTTAAGCATAAGATTCAAGATTTGCTGGATGAGAAAACAATTGAGTTTGTACCAGGGGGTATAAAAGTGTCAGGGACTGATATTCCCATTTCTCCGTCAGAGGTTGCAGACGAATCGAGGTATATCCCAGAGCCACTGGAAGCTAAGTCCCCATGTCCACAACAGTTGCCGATGCCAGGGTTGAATTTAAGGATGATAATGCGTGAGCCTAAGGAATCGTCCGAGCAAAGCCAGCAGCATACAAGATGCCAGTATCCGGCTCAACAAAGAATTCGGGGAAAGAAATCAAGGAGGGTGTTTGAAAAGCCTCCTTCAACGTATGCAGATTTGTTACAGACACTACTGGGTTTGAACTTGGTGGAGAAGAGAACTCTAGCGCCAATAACAGGCACTCCTCCGTATGGTTATGATGCAAGCAAGCACTGTGAATTCCACTCCGGGGCTCCCGGACATGATATTGAGAGTTGCCAGGCGTTCAAGCATAACGTCCAAGATTTAATCGACAGCAGGGTTATTAACTTCTCTGATAGGGTCCCCAAGGTGGTGCAAAGCAATAGACAAGCGAAAGCTGGGGTGATGAAAAAGTTTCCCAGGTTTGATCGGGCCGTTGAAAGAAGATCGAGACAGCAGTAGACTACCCCTGATAATAGTTTCTGAGGATGGTTGACTCGCCAATAAGTCTAAGTGCAGAAAGTCCAGTTCTGAGACACCGACATTGTTCATGTTATCTTGTTCATGTCTTCGCATTTGTAGCTTCTTTTCTGTTTAAGTGCAAATTTCGCTTTTAAAACTTGTTGTTTTTTCAATTGATATTGATAAACGAAATGAATATGCATGTTTTGAATTAATCCAGTCGTGTTCACTCTTTGTGTTTCTTTAATGCTTAATGCTTGTTTTAGCAGGAATCCGGGGAGGATGACGAAAACAGATGACGAATAATATTCCGACTGTATGCTTTTGGTTAAAAACTTGTTGATGAGATACAGGCATTGTTTCAATCCATAAACACCGGAGATATAAGGAAGACAATCCCTTGATAACCCCTTTTGAGCCCAGTAGTAGGAGTTTCCTTTTTAAAAATGAAAAACCCTAAATCTTAAACCGGGGCAGGGTAGGTGTCAGTCAGTTTGACAAAGCGTTCGAATCGTGAAAGGAGTGTCCGTACAAGGATCAATCACACCTCTGGAGGTCGTGCCTAAAAAACCACAAGGGTTAAATGGAAGAGTGAAAAAGGCACATTATTCCACAAAAAGTCAGACAAACCAGTGTCACACGACTTGTTCAAAAAAAAAATGAAAAGCGAAAAGAATCAAAAGCCCGCTAAGTCAAAACTTGAAAACAAATGACTTAGGCAAAAATAGGGGCATCCCGCTGGACTGGAAAATCAAAAGAATCTCAAAAGATACTCAGTCCAGGCAAAAGTTAGGGAATGAAAAAAAAACGACGAAAAAACGAAAAGGATTGTCAAAGAAAAGAAAAATCCTCGAAAAAGACAAAGTCGTGTGACTCTGGGCACCCAAAGACGAAAAGCAAATGACTGTCACTCAAAAGAATGTGTGGTATCCTGAACCATCACTCCTATCATTCCACCTCTAACAGGTGAACGCTGAAGTCAGATTAGCTGAACATAGGATTGGAGAACATCATGGAAAATGAGTGGGTTAAAATAAACTTTGAGCCTGTGTCTTTCCTTGTTAACCGTGAACCTGACCACGTTACAACCTGAAAAAGTCCTAATTGAAACAGGTTTTGGTCAAGAGCATACGTCGGTAAAGATCGCATCGAAACTGACTCCTAAAAGGGTTCCTCTTACCAGCTTTCATATTGACATTTTGATAATTGATTCATTACATGTCGCAAAATTTTTTCCAGTGAACAGACTTGGATTTTGAAACTGTCATATGCATTGCGTTTAATATATCTTTTATGCATAACAACTTGTATTAGTTGCGAGTAACCGCATGCCGACAGGAAAGATTCCTACAGTGGAAGGTCTGATCGGGATAAAATGCAGAATGCCCAAATGTTTCGTGAACTGGGGCAAGCTATACTGATTAATTCCGGTAGGGTCATTCATCCTAGAATCAGTAAATCTGGGGCAATCAGGTCAAGATTTGGCAAATCTCTCATAGCTATGGGGCATTGCTCCATGAATCAGTCAATCGGGGGCAAAGCCATTACCAGACCAAGACAGGTCACCCTAAGAGCAAGAGAGCTACTTTTGACAGAGCACCTCTTCGAGGTTCGAAATTGTAGAAGCGGTCCATGTCTGGTCGTCGGGATACAAAGACTACAGGATCCATTCCAAAATTGATGCAGATTCAGGGGCAAGCTATTCCAAGATAGAGTCCTGACTAGGATTTCCTTTCGAGAAGAAGTATGCAAGAACACAGACTGGGGCATGCTAGTATCCCCGAAGCAGAGTTCCGAGAAGGTGGGCTATCAAAAGATTGCAGTATGGTCCAGGAGTTCGTAGCGAAAGATTCGATCCCCGCGCAGGTCGCGCTTCCAAGATAGCAGTGTTTCTCACCGAAGAATGATCGAATTTCCCAGCTAGTCGCAGCTTATCCAAAGGAAATTCCCCAGCCAAGTCATTTATCCTCAGCAGAGTTTGGCGGATTCCTTATCTCAAGCAGAGTGGTTTAGCCGCAACAGATTAATATTTGTGAGCTGAATTCAGACAGTTCACCTTTCCCCGCAGGGTCATTTACTCTCCCTCAGCGGAGTCAGTTGATTGTCCCCAAGAGAATCATTCCGTCCTCAGCGGAGTTCTCTCTTTTCAGCAAGTGTTCTTTCTTCCCAGTGGAACTCGAAGATTAAGACTCTCCCCGGCAGAGTTGGTCGTGTGTCCCGACGTTTATTTTGTCGGAGTACTGTGTGATATCCGTTTACTCCCTAGCAGAAGCCCAATCATACTGGGCACATCTGCTATTCCCCAGCAGAGTTATATTCCCCAGCAGGGTGTTACTTCAACAAGGTGCTTGGTTAAGTTCCCAATTTCCCAGCAGGGTTGACTTCACTCTTCCGGCATTTATTTTGCTGGAATAATTCTGTAGCACCTGACTATCCCCAGCGGAGTTGGCATTATCTTCAGCATTTATTTTGCTGAAGCAGTTTCTGTATTCTAGCAGTTCAGATGGGGAGAGCTCTTGCTCAAATGAACTACCAAACATTCAAGATTTCGGCATGAGACATTCAAAAATGTCAGTTTGGCATTATTCCCCACAGAGTTATCATGATAAGTTTCTCTTTGTCCCCGAGCAGAGTTATTTGTTTGAAATTCTCTTGTTTTCCTCACCAGAGTCGCTTGATGAAGCCTCTCTAGTCAGGCCAGCGAATCACTTTCTTCAAAATTGTTGTTACGTCAGCATCAAAAGGTTTCAGAGGCTGTCGCCGGTTATCAAAGCAGGCGTCCGGTAGTTTGGTTTCTAAACATCCCCAGTAGAGTCCGCCTCAAAGTCGCTGTCACGTCAGTGCTAAGAAGTTTGTGGTTGGGACCGATGGAGAAATGGGTCCTGACGTGGACAATTTTATTAACGGGATTTCTTCGGGTTGGAGAAGTGGGTGTCCTAACGTGGACAGATTTATTTCCTCGGGTTGATGAGATGTGCTAGTCCTAACATGGACAGATTCGATTTCTCGGTATTGGTGGAATGTGAAGTCATGACGTTGACAAAAATTGATTACTCTTCGTGTTGGTGTCCTGACGTGGACCATTTATTCCCAACAGATATCTTCCTTCGTAATGGTGAAATGGGCGTCCTGACGTGGACGAGTTTTATTTCCTCAGCGGGTCTAAGATGGAGTCCTTACGTGGACAGATCAAGAAGATGGTTTCCTTACGTGGAAAGAGGGTTTCCTTACGTGGAAAGATTGTACTCCTTACGTGGAAAAGAAGTGATTCCTTACGTGGAAAGATGAGATTCCTTACGTGGAAAGAAAAAGTTATTCCTTACGTGGAAAGAGTTGGATTCCTTACGCGGAAGATTGTATTCCTTACGTGGAAAGACGAAAGTTATTCCTAACGTGGAAAGATTGTATTCCTTACGTGGAAAGATTGGAGTCCTTACGTGGACAAATCAAGATGGTGATTCCTTACGTGGAAAGAGATGGATTCCTTACGTGGAAAAGAAGATAGATTCCTTACGTGGAAAGATGGAGATTCCTTACGTGGAAAGTTTGTATTCCTTACGTGGAAAAGAAGATAGATTCCTTACGTGGAAAGATGGAGATTCCTTACGTGGAAAAGAAGATAGATTCCTTACGTGGAAAGATGGAGATTCCTTACGTGGAAAAGAAGATAGATTCCTTACGTGGAAAGAGTTGGAGATTCCTTACGTGGAAAGATGGAGATTCCTTACGTGGAAAAATGATTCCTTACGTGGAAAAAAGATGTATTCCTTACGTGAAAAGATGGATTCCTTACGTGGAGGGTTGTATTCCTTACGTGGAAAAAGGTGTTCCTTACGTGGAAAAAAGGTGTTTCCTAACGTGGAAAGATGGTTTCCTTACGTGGAAAGAGATTGTATTCCTTACGTGGAAAGAAGTTGGATTCCTTACGTGGAAAAGAGGTGATTCCTTACGTGGAAAGAAGACGCATTCCTTACGTGGAAAGATGGTGATTCCTAACGTGGAAAAATTGTGATTCCTTACGTGGAAAGAAGTTGGATTCCTTACGTGGAAAAGATTGTGATTCCTTACGTGGAAAGAAGTTGGATTCCTTACGTGGAAAAGATTGTGATTCCTTACGTGGAAAGAAGTTGGATTCCTTACGTGGAAAAGATGGTGATTCCTAACGTGGAAAGAAAGCGTGTTCCTTACGTGGAAAAGATGTGATTCCTTACGTGGAAAGATTGGAGTCCTTACGTGGACAGATCAAGATAAGATGTATTCCTTACGTGGAAAGGTGGGTCCTAACGTGGATGATGTATTCCTGACGTGAAAAAATGTTTCCTTACGTGGAAAAAAGATGTATTCCTTACGTGGAAAGGTGGGTCCTAACGTGGATGATGTATTCCTGATGTGGAAAGAAAGATGTATTCCTTACGTGGACAGAAGATGTATTCCTTACGTGGAAAGAAAGATGTATTCCTTACGTGGAAAGAAGTTGATTCCTGACGTGGAAAGAAGAAGTTATTCCTTACGTGGAAAGATGTGGTTCCTTACGTGGAAAATAGTGTATTCCTCACATGGAAAGTTTAGTCCTGACGTGGACAGATCCAGACGAAGTCTTATTCCTAACGTGGAAGAGTTTATTCCTAACGTGGAAAGGTTATTCCTAACGTGGAAGATGTTATTCCTAACGTGGAAAGATTTTATTCCTAACGTGGAAGATGTTATTCCTAACGTGGAAAGGAGAGTTTATTCCTAACGTGGAAGATGTTATTCCTAACGTGGAGAGGTTATTCCTAACGTGGAGATTTTATTCCTAACGTGGACAAGGTTATTCCTAACGTGGACAAGAGTTTATTCCTAACGTGGACGATTTATTTCTGATGAAATGCAGACGAATTATCCCCAGCGAAGTCGCCGAGATTTTTCCGTGTTGACAGCAGTTGGAGTCCTAACGTGGACAGGTGTAGTTGAGATTTCTTCGATGATAGAATCTTTTTCAGGCCGACGAAAGTAATCCCCAGCACGGTCACTAATGAGTCAGTGGGTTGCTGTAACAGTTAGATTCAGTGGATGTTGTTCCCTAAAGCAGTGATGCAGTTTATTTCTGCGGTTGGCAAATTTCCGGGTTCTTAGTATTCAACCGTCTCGTACCACGAATGGTTGAAAGTCGTTCGCTCTTCACCCAATCGGGTCCAAGTCGCTTGAATAGGGGCAGCTGTTGCACCCTAAAATTTTCTCAACCTTCTTCACTTGGTTTATGTTTCATTTGCATTAGCATTTGCATATAGAGTCATGTACATAGCCTAATCATCTGCATAGCATGGCATAGCAAATCATCCAACAGGGGACCAATTACTATTCTCATCTCTATGAGCCTATCAAGAGGTTATTGTTCAAATTCAATCTCATTCCAGTCATCAGAAAGAAATTGAAAGCTAAGAAGTCAGTGGATCAAGCAGTGCATCTATCTCCTATCTTGAAGGTATTTGAAGATCATCAAAGAAGTTGTGAGCTGTGAATTGAGGTCATGGAGGGTATACAGACATCATGGGAGACTTAGAAAGTCATTTGGAGAAGGAGGCAAGTCATTGATATGATCACAAGAGTTGCAGTTGAAGACAGTCAACTAGGGTTTCATCTGGGTCAACCCTGGGTCAACTCTAGGGCAAATGATTGACTGAAGGGCATTAAGGTCTATTGGAGAGATGTGGGGTTCATCATTTGACATGTGGATAAGGATATGGTGATATGCCAAGAAGAAATCAAGAGAAATCAAGGAGAAGAGGAGTTTCTAAATTAGGGTTTAAGTGTAAAATCCCCTGATTTAGGTCAAATTTCCAAGCAAGATAAGTCAAAATGAAAGCTTCAAATGGATCCTTGGTCAACATGAAACTTGTATAGGATCTCAATACCTTTAATTTGAGTGGTGGAAAACATCAAGGAGATTTATATAACTCAAGTTATGGTCCTTGCAAGTTACAGGTCATCTGAGGTATCTGAAATTTTGTCTGTGAAAGTCACTTGTCTTCCAAGCAACTTTTACCCCTCAAGGAGATTTCAAATGAATTTCTGGTAAACATAAGAATTGTTACTCATTGTCTTATCTTTCTAGAATGGTATGGTATGCCTTCATAGGATGTGTGGAACTCTACTTATGGTCTTGGCAAGCAAAGGGTATTTTGGTCATCTAAGAATTATAGGTCATTTCAAGCCTATGCCCAAAACTCATACAAGGAAGCTTCAAATGAAAAACTTCACAACATCAAACTTGCTCCAAATGACATTTTGAGTCTAGAAAAGTGACCATGAAAGATTGGAAAGACTCATAGCTCAAGGTTTCAAAATTGGTGAATTTAATGAATAAAAAATGACCTAAATTGGAGATTTTTCATATTTTGGCCAAATGGGATGAAATTATAGGTCATTTTGATTGGAAAAAATGTTTTAAGAACATTGGCAAAATTAGAATTTTGAGTTTGGTTCAAGATTTAGGAGTGATGCATGGTTACTTACAAATGA
Organism: Lathyrus sativus; assembly: GCA_963859935.3. Lineage (NCBI taxonomy): Eukaryota > Viridiplantae > Streptophyta > Magnoliopsida > Fabales > Fabaceae > Lathyrus > Lathyrus sativus. Next base: position 213,074,475 of record OZ012736.1, on the reverse strand, counting down.
AGTTACATAATCCAAATCCAAGGGAAAGTGTGCATGGGAAGGTTCTACAAACTTCTAGGGCTTTCTATTCTCATCTATATATTGAATGAAGTAACTCCATGCCATGGTTGGTGAATCATTGTGATCCAAACACAAGTTATACACAATTCTTCCATTTTTGCAAAACCCTCTCAAACTCTCTCAAATCTCTATCAATTTCCATTTTTCTTGATTTGATCATCATCAATATCATTCATAGATCATAATTCACACAAGAATTTGGCTGAACTGAAGAGAAATCGTGCCATACAAGTTCCATCATCCAAGGTGCAAGAAAGTTGGAATTGCTAGATTCAAGGGGATTGAACAAGAATCTTTGCATATAGAATCAAGATTTGAGTGTGTGGATCAGTTTCCAATCATTGCAAGCATCAGATCCAAGGATTTCCATAGCTGTTTTCATCATTTACACCAGGTAAGTTTCCTCTTCGAATTGGCTGATTTAGTTAGAATCATAGGGAATTGTTAGTATAGAACTGTTAGGATAGGTTAGAGGATTGATTTCAGAAAGTTTGGAGAAGTTTCATGGAGGTTGTTAGTGGTGTACCAAAACTGTTAGAGCTTATAACATCAAGGATATGGCACTACAATCTTGAATAAATTGCTTAGAATGATCAGTATGAAGCGTAGATTAGGTTAGGATAAGATTTGGAAAGAATTGAAGTGGTTGATGACAGTACAAAGTGGTGGAACCGAGCTGTTACACCCATCGGGTTTGATTATTGGTTGAGTTTTAGAAGGAGATAATGGCATGGTTGTGTAGAGGGAAGAAATTAGAGCATCTTTGCTCTTTACATCGTGAGCTTTCATGGAGAATTGAGGGCGTAGGAGAAGGTGGAAGATCTGGTTTGCAAGCTCGTGCATGGAGCTTTCATGGCAGAAACCCTAACCATTTGGAGAAGACGCATGATATCCGTTGGATGAGGTCTTTCTCATTGACTCAAGACCTGATCGTAAGGCCAGAATTCAAAGCTGAAAACGGAGGGAACTTCCAAGGGTGCTACGCACCGTTTCATTTAATTCTATCTGATGGGCTCAAATATTGCTTGCTATTCGTACCCCCAAACCCAAGGCCCAAACTAAAATGAACTGAATCTATTGCTAACTGCACCGTTCTAGCTTTTTTTAATTTTTGTTGAGTTTTCTGAGTCATTGGGCCCAGACGCGCTTGCTATGCGCGCCCCCAGTCTGGGCCCATCTGGTTGTTTTAACTGACTTTAATTAATTTCTGCACCCTCATCCATTTGATTTCATTTTAATTTCTTTCAAAAATTTTAATTCTTTGAAAATTCATAACAAATAGAAAAATGCATGATTTTAATTGTTTCTTTTTGCATATTGTTCATATTTGTGTCAAGAAAATTATCACATAAAAAATTTAATATTTCATTTTATTTTTATTTTTTGGCATATTTTTCTTTTAAATAGGATTAAATAATGCTTAGTTTGATGCATGAATTTGGTGATTTTAGTTTGATTAAATGCTTTTATATTTTTGATCCATTCTTTTTAGGTTGATTAGTATAGAATGTTAGCTTGTATATAAAATTTTGTTCACAATTTTAGAACTTAGTTTTAGGTGATTTGTTTAGGTGTGAATAACATAACCAAAACTAGGGTTTAGGAGATAACATAGGTGAATTAAATCATTTCCCTTAGGAGTTGTAGATTGAATCTTTGGGGTATGGGACTATAGGGATTATGGGTAGCTAATAGATCCCTTAAAAAATATTAGGATTCCCCTACTGCTATTAGTATACTGCTTATATTTGTTTGACTGTGTGGTGTGCCCTCTCTAGGGTTATTTCATTTGTCTGTGTGGGGTATTGGGTTTGCTTGGGGAGTGGGAGAGCTGAGACCTGTGATGATGAAGTCCATTGGAGATCAAGAGATTGAAGACCAACTTCCAGAGTTGATGAGGAGTATCCCTTGCTGGCAGCTGTTGAGGCTATAGGGCTTAGGAGCTAGGCAGAGCTCTAGCGTAGTAAACTTGATTCTCAAAACATGGAAGGTCTTGATTGCCTCCATCCCTCTCTGTGATGCAGAGTCTCTCTAAGACACTCACCCCCTTCCTTTGGAAGGCTTGGTGACAGTGTCTAAGAGATAGAACTCTTGAGAGAAAATATTATATGTGTTGTTAGCAGTCTGTTTGCCACCTTTGGTGGTCAACTAATTGCTTACACCTAGTTCACTCTTGTGATTGATTCCTCAGCTTGGAGATTGAGACTTGAAGAAAAGCCATTGCAGATGGAAGACTGATAATCAAGACCTTGCTTGAAGGCTGTGGAGATGGAGATTGATGCTTGCTGAAGCTTGTAGCTGATTGATGATGACTTGAAGACAGATGTTGATCAGAGCTGCTGTGGCTGTTTATTTTTGCTGTTTATTTCTGATGTATTGATTGGTTTTCCCTGACTGTATTGTTTGTTGTTTAACCTGTTGGGTTGAAAGTGAATTATGTTCACTTTTGCCTATTGTTTTCTAGGTTCGAGGTTGAGTGGGACTCCCTTGCCTCGCTTGTATTGCTGCATCCATGCATTTTACTGCTTTATTGTATATATGCTATTGTTTCTGTTTCCGTCTATTCCCTTAGGATCTCTGTTTCTCTCTGTGCAAGAGAGGAGCATGATAGACATTAGGTCTTAACCCATGCATGATAACATTAGGATAGTTTGATCCCCTTCGCAACCGTAGGTTAGAGTTCTGTCTCTTCTTTCTCAAAAACAAACAGAAAAACACAATAAGATTTCAAACACAATAAAAGATACTTCTTCCATAAAAGAATGTGAACTCATCAAAACGTCATTTTTGTCCGCTTGGACTGTTAATCAGAAAAACCCTTTTTCAGAAGGAATAAAAACAATCAAAACAGACTTGTGTCATACGTGGCCCGAACTACGTTTGCTCTCATCTTTCATGCTGTATGAAAGTACGTAGGCATAGGATGCGATATCCTAGCGAGCAACCTTCCCCTCCTTTCCCGTAGGTAGGCGAACTACGTTGACTCTGATTTCTCGTTCGAGACGGGAATACATAGGCATAAAGTGCGATACTTTGCCGAGTCATTTTCATTTTCTTTTTAACCCCTGACCTTTAGTAGATAGAATAACAATCCATACCCGAAAACAAGCGTGGATCCCGTCGAGTACGACGGACGTGAGGGGTGCTAATACCTTCCCCTTGCGTAACCGACTCCCGAATCCAGGTTTTGGTTGCGATGACCATACCTTTCCCCATTTCGCGAGGTTTACTTCGAGCGTTTCCTTTCCCTCCGTTGGGATAAATAACGCACGGTGGCGACTCTTCTGTTCAGCCGGCGCCGATTTTCGCAGTAGCGACACTTGGGCTGCCAAACGTGTGAGACAATACATGCTAAATCATACAACTATGCTGATTTCGAAGATGGATTCGATCAAATATGTCTTCAAAAAGCAGGCGCTTTCAGGAAGGATTGCCCGATGGCAGATGGTATTGACAGAGTACGACATTCAGTATGTTTCACAAAAGGCTATCAAAGGTAGCGTTCTGTCAGAGTACCTTGCTGGGTTGCCAGTCGATGATTACCAGTCAATGAAGTTTGATTTTCCTGACGAGGATATTATGTACTTAAAGATGAAAGATTGCGAAGAGTCGTTGCATGGTGAAGGTCCTGAACGGAGTTTCCAATGGCAATTAATATTTAACGGTGCTGTCAATTCATACAGAAGTTGAATTGGAGCAATTATTACTACTCCCCATGGGACTCACATCCCGTTCATGGGTCTCGAGGAGGCTATTGATTTGAGAATTAAAAATCTTGATGTGTATGGAGACTCCGTGCTAGTCGTGAACCAGATCAAGGGAGAATGGGAGACTCGTCATCCTAATCTGATACCTTACATGAGTTATGCAAGGAGGTTGTTTTCTTTCTTTGACAGAGTAGAATTTCACCATGTGCCGCGGGCAGAAAATCAGATGGCAGACGCTCTTGAGACATTGTCTTCGATGTACAAAGTTAACTTCTGGAATGAGGCTCCCAGAATAGTTATCTCTCGCCTTGATAGGCCCGCTTTCATATTCGCCATTGAGGAAGCTTCCGATGGCAAGCCGTGGTATTTTGATATCCATAATTTCTTAAAGAACTAAGAGTATCCGACTGGGGCATCCAGTCGCGACAAGAAGACTCTTAGGAGATTGGCTGGCAACTTCTACTTGAATCCTGATGGTGTTCTGTACAGGAGAAACCACGATTTGGTGCTATTGTGATGTGTGGATGAGAAATAAGCTAATCAGATTATGGAAGAGGTCCACGAAGGTACTTTTGGCACGCATGCCGGCGGTCATGCTATGTCTCGAAAGTTATTGTGAGCAGGGTATTATTGGCTGACGATGGAAACAGATTGTTTCAAGTTTGCGAAGAAATGCCATAAATGCCTGATTTATGCTAACAAGATTCATGTGCCGCCAAGCCCTTTGAACGTTATGGCGTCCCCGTGGCCTTTCTCCATGTGGAGCATTGATATGATTGGCAAGATTTAGCCCACTGCCTCCAACGGACACCGGTTCATCTTGGTATCTATCGATTACTTCACCAAGTGGTCCGAAGCAGCATCATACGCTAATGTTACCAAATAAGTAGTAGCCCGATTTATCAAAAAGGACATCATCTGTAGATACGGAATCCCCGAAAGAATCATTACTGACAATGGTTCGAACTTGAATAATAAGATGATGAAGGAATTGTGCCAAAATTTCAAGATTGAGCATCATAACTCATCTCCCTATCAACCCAAGATGAATGGCGTTGTCGAAGCGGCCAATAAGAACATCAAGAAGATAGTGCAGAAGATTGTTGTAACATACAAAGATTGGCACGAGATGTTGCCCTTCGATTTACACGGTTATCGTACGACGATTCGTACATCAACCAGGGCACCTTCTTTCTCATTGGTGTATGGTATGGAAGCGGTCCTACCATTGGAAGTTGAGATTCCTTCTTTGAGAGTTTTGCTCGATGTCAAACCTGATGAGGCAGAGTGGATAAAGAATAGACTGAATCAGCTCAGCTTGATGGATGAGAAGAGACTTCCATCTATTGCATATGGTCGGTTATATCAGAGCCGGATGAAGAAAGCTTTTGACAAGAAGGTGCGCCCTCGAAGCTTTCAGACGGGCGATCTTGTGTTGAAGAAGATTCTCCCACCACAATCAGATCACAGGGGCAAATGGACTCCCAACTATGAAGGTCCATATGTCGTTCGAAAGGTCTTCTCTGGAGGAGCCTTGTTGTTATCCACCATGGATGGCGAGGATTTTACATCCCCTATGAACTCAGACGCAGTTAAAAAATACTTTGCTTAAAGAGACCCGCTGGACAGAAAAAAAGAAAAGTCCAAGCAAAAATGGGGCATCCCGGCGAACCAAGAAAAAAAAAGAGAAAAAGGTTCGGGCAAAAATTAGGGATAAAAATTGAAAAGATGTACACCCGCGAAGTCGAAAACCTGAAAAGGCGACTTCAGAAAAAAGGGTATCCCGGTGAATTGAAAACTCGAAAGGGCGATTCAGGCAAGAGTTAGGGATTGAAAAAGCAAATGACTGCAGTCCGAGTTGATACTACATCGCTCAGTGGTTTGGGAGTACCTGAGGGTCGATTATCCAAGTCAATCTCTTCCGAAGACGGAGCATCGGGAAAGCGTCAGAGTCAGGCGAGTCATAGGAGGATCAGCTCGTGGTGTTTGTCTATACCACATTGCCGACATGTATACAAATTTCTTTGTACCTATGTACATATATGTATTTGCTTTTGTAACTTTCTCTTTTCAGGAGTTGCGTCCACTGTAAAAACTTTGCCTATTTACAGGCCCGTTATCAATAAAACATACTATTCAGTATTTGAGGTTTGTTTCTTGTTTTAACTTTTACTGTTTTGTTTGTGGAAAATGTCGATGTTTTGATAAACTTGCACGTGCATAAACTTGCAGGCCTCATAAAATAATTGTTAAAACTTCGAATTAACTGAACAATTGTCACGGATAATGACCAAGATAGTTCCTTTTGTGTAGGATGTCTTGTTTCGTTCATAATTTGCAGGGTCGTTACCTTTGAAGCAAACGACCAAGGGATCATGTTTCCCCAGCCGGAGTTCCTTAACGTAGGAGCAGGATCTATGTGAAGCTTATTCCTCCCCAGCAGATGGAATTTGCATGTTATCCCCGGAAGAGTTAGATGCAGGCTAGTAAGTAGTCAGGAAGGTATGTGCATTCCCAGCAGTGGTCATGTGCACATTTAATCCCCAGTGAAGTCCTCACAGGGTACAACCAGGTTGTCGGTGGTTTGAAAGGATCATCCATGCGCAGGATTGTTCTTTTTGTTCTCCAACAGGTTGTCTTTCCTCCAATAGGTTGATCATCCTCAGCAGGGTTCGTAACTCCGGATATTTTGGGCTATCCCCAGCAGGATTCTTTCTTCCCCCCGCGGAAGTTTGGTTTCGTTCCTTCAGCATTTATTTTGTAGGAACGCCTCTTTGCATTTGCATCGTGCATAACATCTACCCAAACACGTAGCATTTCCATTCCGTATGGAGAATTGCGTCATTCTCAAACATATGCATTCTAAAACATAAGCCAGGTTGGTTACCTCTTTGTTTTCAGGTGTTATTCCCTGCAGGTGATTGGAATTCTTGTTCAGGATGGTTTTCGAATATTCGAATTCTTGGCATGATATATGTGATGATAACGTTCATCCTATCATGTGTCCCTCATCAGAGTTGCTTGATTGAATTTCTCTTCTTCCCCAATGGAGTTTTCCTCAGATTGCTGTTACGTCAGCATTAAAAGCTTTCATGGATTAGACCTTTGAAGTCGTTACCTGTTGTCGTTTTAAATAGGTGTCTGGCAGTTGACGTCAGAACTTCCCCGCAGAGTTGCTTGTTCAAGTCTTTGGATGCCCGGTCCGCGCTTTTATTGAGTACGATGCCCGTTTCTTCAGAAATGGAAGGTCAAGGATAGTATATTGACGGTCCGTGCTTTTACGTAGTGCCTGCCCATTTTTTCGGAAATGGAAGATCAAGGATAGTACATTGATGACACGCTTTACATAGTGCTTGCCCGCTTCTTCGGAAATGGAAGATCAAGGATAGTATATTGATGACGCGCTTTACGTAGTTCCTGCCCGTTTTTTTGGAAATGGAAGATCAAGGATAGTACATTGATGACGCACTTTACATCGTGCTTGCCCGCTTCTTCGAAAATGGAAGATCAAGGATAGTATATTGATGACACGATTTACGTAGTGCCTGCCCATTTTTTCGGAAATGGAAGATCAAGGATAGTATATTGATGATGCGCTTTACGTAGTGCCTGCCCGTTTTTTCGGAAATGGAAGATCAAGGATAGTACATTGATGACGCGTTTTACGTAGTGCCTACCCGTTTTTTTTTGGAAATGGAAGATCAAGAATAGTACATTGATGACGCACTTTACGTAGTGCCTGCCCGTTTTTCGGAAATGGAAGATCAAGGATAGTATATTGATGATGCGCTTTACGTAGTGCTTGCCCACTTCTTCGGAAATGGAAGATCAAGGATAATATATTGATGACACGCTTTATGTAGTGCCTGCCCGTTTTTTCGGAAATGGAAGATCAAGGATAGTATATTGATGACGTGCTTTACGTAGTGCCTGCCCGTTTTTTCGGAAATGGAAGATCAAGGATAGTACATTAATGACGCGCTTTACGTAGTGCTTGCCCACTTTTTTCGGAAATGGAAGATCAAGGATAATATATTGATGACGCATTTTATGTAGTGCCTGCCCATTTCTTCGGAAATGGAAGATCAAGGATAGTATATTGATGACACGCTTTACATAGTGCTTTGGTCGTTTCTTCGGAAATGGAATGTCAAAGATAATATTTTGATATGGTCTTATGGCTCGGTGCCCGCTTATTGTAGCGTATATTTGAAGATTAATTATTGTTGATCTAGTATGTAGATTCAACGCCTGTGGTATCACACAGGTGGTTGATGGTAAAATTAGGTGTTCTGTATCAGATGATTGATCAGTTTGTTGCCGTGACAACCGAATTCAATTTTCTGGATATTTTTCCCCCGAGCAGGTTTCGTAGAATATTTCTTTGGTTAGCAAATTTCTGGGTTCTTTGTTATTCAACCTTCTTTTACCTTGATTGTTTGAAAGTCGTTCGCTTTTCATCCAGTCAGGTCCAAGTCGCTTGAATAGGGGCAGCTGTTGTACCCCAAAATTTGCCTAACCGTTTTCTTACTTGGTTTATGTTTCATTGCATTAGCATATCATTGTTCTAGCATTCACCTTGCATAGTCATGTTGCATTTTGCAAGGGATCAGGAAAGTTGTGCTTAGACAATTGAGGTTATCAAAGGTTCAAGGCCTAATCAAGAGATTATATTCAAGTCATCAAGTGGTTATCATCATCAGAAGCAAGTCAAAGTCCTTGAAGAAAGGCAAGCAGGTGAGTGTGGTTCATCTCCTGTCTAGGAGCCTAGTTGAGGATCATCTGGGGATCATAAGCCCATGGTTAGAGGTGGAGATTGTCATTGAAGCTCATTGTAGGCCTTGAGGGTCATGGTAGAGTTCATTCCAGTGTTTATGCCAAGTGTGGAAAGTCACAGTTGAAGGTGTTGCAATTAGGGTTTGCATCTGGTCAACCTTGAGTCAACTGTGCTATTAAAAGAGATTAAGACTCAATTCTAAGTCTTTGTAGTCATGGGATGTTGTTTTTAGGCACATGAGGTCTTATTCCAAGATCAATTCAAGAAGAATTCAAAGTGTGAGGAGTTGCTAAATTAGGGTTCTCAGGGTAAAATCCCCTATTTAATGCCTGGCTTCAAGACCACTTATCTCAAGATACAAGTTTTATCTCAACTTTTGACCAACATGGAACTTGTAGAGCATGTTATTAGATTTAATTTTAGTACTAGAAGTCCTTGATTGGATTTATAGAACTAAAGTTATGATCCAGACAAGTTACAGGTCATCAGATGAATGTGAATTTTATCTGTGAAAGTCCACCAACTTCCAAGGCACTTTTGACCTAGCAGGATGTTTCTCCTCAACTTTTGGCCAAAATGAAAGTTGTAGGTATTTGTCTTAGATTTCTAAAATGTACTATAAGTCTTTAATCTGATTTGTAGAACTCAAGTTATGAGGTTTACAAGTTAGGGGTATTTTGGGAAAGTGAGATTACAGGCCATTTTGGATTATGAGTCATTTCACTATCTTGTGAACCACAAATAAAGTTTTTTCCAACATGAAACTTGCTCAAAATGGGATTTTAAGTTTAACCAAGTATCAAGGATGCTTTAATTTGGCTTAGAATAAGAGTTGATTGAAGGAAATTTGACAAAGGGGATTATTAAAGGCATAAAAGAGAAAAAAACTCCAAAATAATTCACAAGTGTTCAAAAAACGACAAGTTGGTGCATATTTTGATTATAAATGATATTTTGAACACAATGAAATTGATAGAATTTCAATTTGACACATAATTCATGGCATTCTTCTTTGTTACTTCATGAGAAAGTCACACATCAAAGATCAACCATAGATCAAAATTGAATGTACAATCTGATCCATTCATTCTCACCAAGGCATAAGCAATGTATTTGAAGCTTCTTGAAGGCAGAAAACAAGGGATTCTCGTGGCTGCCTTGTGAGAGTTTAGAAGAGAAAATTGAATTTTGGATTATTTGATTTGGGCTTTCAATGGGCCTGATAACTGTCCAAACACATCATATATAAGTTCTTGATCCAGTTCAGAGCTTTCTTGGTTGGAATTTGGTGAAGAATTCAGTTATGGCAGTTAGAGTTGGAAGCTTCCAAACTCAAAATCGTGTTTGCATTTCCAGAGGATTTCAAGGCCAATTGAGGGGTCATTTAGCATCAGTGATCATCCTTGAAAGTTTCTGCATCTCCTGGAATCAAGAATCACACTGCAACTACCTCAATTGCAAACTTTTTTCCAGGTTTGCATTGTTCAAAATTACTCTAGTTCTAGGCTATTTTAGCGTGAATTGAACATGTGGTTAAGTTATAGGAAGAACATAGATGGATTTAGGATCCTAATCTTGAGGTTTAGAGACAATTTAGGTCATGGTGATTTTTCTGTTAGGCGTCGTGTTTGACGATTCATGAAGAATTAACAAGTTTTAGATAGAGCATTGCGTTCCTTGTGAGAAGACGAGAAAAATCGTACCATTTTTATCCAGTTTGGTTGAGATTTGATGTCTTGATATTGTAGCCTCGCCGGAGAAGACAACCGGAGGTCTTCTCCGGCCACCGTCCACTTCCCTCTCTTTTACACAGGTTTGAAATGAGGAAGATAAAGGAGAACCGTTGGATCATTTTGATTTGTGGACTTTGTAAGCTAATCTTGCGTACCAGATTTCACCTCACCTAGGGCTGACCTTGACTTATGACGTGTCTCACTGATGGCCCTTAGATCCTTATACTTTTACATTCAACGCTTCTGATTAAACCCTACCATGCGCATGAGTCAACAGCACCACACATCATTCATGAGTAAAATGCTGTAGTTTCATTTATGAGGTGGCACGCGCGTGTTCGTTGGATGGGTATACCAGTAATTAGATCCCAGGGCTATAGTATTTTCATGGCTTTTTATTTTCTTTAATTGTTTTTTCATTTTCTTTAATTGCTTTAATCTTCTTTAATTCATTTTAAATTGAATATTGGTCAGAAAAATGTGAAAAAAATATGTGCATGATCCTTGCTTTATTTCTGATTTTTTGATGCTCTTAGATTTTATTTTGGCTAGATTTCCAATTTATTCTCCATTTTTCCATTTTATTGAATTCATTTCATTTGGCATTTTGGGCTTGTTATTTGCTGATTTTTGTATTCCTTTTTGGTATAGAATTAGGAGTTAATATTTGGCTGGCTGATAGTAGACCTATTGATGAGGTTATAGGCATTTTATTCTAATTTTTAGATAACTCTAAGTTCTGTTTTGGAGTATGTTTTTAGAGCTTTCCCCACTTGAACCTTCATTTGACACCTCTTGGTTTAGAATTTCTTTAGTGCCCTTCAACATTGATTTAGGCTCTGGATTTTTTACCCTAGGTTCCCAACACATTTAGGATCCCTTAGAAAATCTCATAGATTTTTAGAAGTTGATTTAGTATTTTAATCAGATTTAATACTTAGGCTATTTTTAGGGTGCTTCTAACATAGTGCTGCCCCTAGTTGAACTTCAAAAGTAATCATTAGTTCATGATAAGTTTCCAAATCCTTTTTGATGGTTTAGTAGACATGTTGATGCTTCTGTAGACTTAATTATAAGGCTTAATTTGGTGCATTAGTCCCTTTTAGAATGTTGCTTTTAGAGCTTGTAGAATTAGGGTTTTTTAAAGCCTTTAGGAGTTTCTTCCTTTTTCATAATTGTGGTTTGCTTTGGTTTGCATTCCATTTCCCATCCAATGATGCAAGGTTCCTTTGTGGGAGCCTAGTCCCTCCTTTGGAAGGACTAAAGGCCTACCACAAAAGGTAAAACCTTTGAGGATACTAGTCTTAGATGAGTGGTTGAGTGCCATGATGGATTCCCTTGGTTTCCATCATGCTTCCCCTCATCATGCAATGATCTTTGTGTTAATTCATATCATCTCTTGATGGAGCAAGTTGAAGCTTGAAGGTGAAGGCCTTATTCCCTTTTTCTCTTGATGGATAACTTGGACATGAAGACCACTACAGACTGTTGGGCTGCTTTACTGATAGAAGACTGCTTTGCTGTTGAGCTGCTGGCTTGCTGTTTCGTTTGCTGTATTTGCTGATTGACTGCATTTGTGTGACTATTTGTATGGTGTGTTGCATTAGACTAGGCTTTCATGTATTTGGTTTAGGCCTAAGTGCATTGAAAGGTTGAGCTTGCCTCCCTTTGCTTGCTTGCATCAGAGGTCGAGTCCGTCTCCCTCTGCTTGTCTGTTACTGTTTGGCTTTGCTTGTTGGCTGAAGGTTGAGTTTATCTCCCTTGCCTATGTTTTGTGTTGCTTTTGTTTGTTTGCTCTAGAAGTTGGGTTTGTCTCCTTCTGCTTATATTGCTGCATTGCATGCATTTTACTTACAGTTTTATTCTTTCAGACTATTTCTTGTGTTGTTGCTTTCCTTTGCCATGTTCCCTTAGGGACTCTAACTTCTCTTGCTCAAGAGAAGTTATGACAGACATTAGGGTTCTAACCATGCATGATAACACTAGGTAGTTCCCTCCTAACCTTAATCATAGGATCAACTTTGCATGACAACTTTAGGATTGGATTTGTTCCCTTTAGTGCGTCCTTTCTCTTCTCATCTTCAAACATCTTTAAAACACTTAATAAAAGATTAACGCGTGTTGTACTCTACGAGCCTTAAGAACTTGAGAAAGGATTGTTGGAGATTTTCTCTTCAGTAGCTTGGGTGTTTAGTGTGGTACCCTTTGGGTGACATGCGACGCATTCACTCTTAAGTCCAAGTCTTTAGTGCGACATAAGTTGCAAACAAAACTCAAAACACTTCTTCTCTAAAAGATTTCAAAAACAAAGATCAACTTCTTTTTGTCCTTTGGGACCGTTAATCCTTGGAAACCATTTTCATAAGGAGAGTTTTGTTAACTCTCGGTTCTACCGCAAACGGTAAACGCCTAAGTCTCCAAAGGTCGAGCTGCATACACCAACTGCTAGAACCGTTTGTTAACCCTACTCGGGTAAAACATTTTGAACCAAACCTGTGGTCTTGTTAGCCCGAACTACGTTTGCTCTGATCTTTCATGCCGTGTGAAAGTATGTAGGCACGAGATGCAATATCTCGGCGAGCAACCTTCCCCCCTTTCCACCCGTAGTTAGGCAAACTACGTTGACTCTGATTTCTCGTTCTCTGATGAGAATACGTAGGAATAGAACTGCTGTGTTCTGCTGGGTCATTTTTCTTTCCTTTTCAGACCAGCCTTGATAGATAGATAGTTAAACCAACCCATCAAATACACACAACAAGCGTGGATCCCATCGAGTACGATGAACGTGAGGGGTGTTAATACCTTCCCCTTGCGTAAACGACTCCTGAACCCAGACATGGTTGCGATGACCATGTCTTATACCTTTTCGTCAGGTTTTTCCGATTGTTTCCTTTCCCTTTCTGTGGGATAAATAAAGAAAGGTGGCGACTCTTCTGTTTTGCCGGCACCTTATTTTTGCGGTAGCGACAGTCATTACTTTGGTAATGCCATCCTGTTGAAAACACATGCCAGCAGTAATGTCATCAACCCCTGCTAGCTCTTGCTGCACTACTACTCCTGCTATTTCTCACACATGATAGTAGTTGTGTCATGACAGCAGATGGATGTCGTGGTGGATGTCACGACATTCAGCATGACATTCACATAAACCACTCCACAACAGTTCTTTCACCAGCTCCTGCTTGCTCCTTTAGCGATGTCATAACTATTGTAATGACATCCTGCTTAACATTTATGCAGAGTCTTGTTTTACCACAATTTAGCCAATCATAGAACCATGGAGAATTCTATATCATAGAACCATGGAACTAACAGTTTCTGAATTCCCCATAGAGTTTAATCCTCGTGGATGTTGGTTGCTTCAGTTATCTTGTTCCATGATTGCATAAAATGTGTCCCCATTCGAGTTCATTTCTCAATGGTTGGAGTCTTGTTTGACAGTTTCTTTCTAGCTTGGTTCTAGATTAAATTTGGTCCCTGTCGGTCGCCGAACCTATCTGGACGTGCATTTATTTTTCACTATCTATCAAGAAGAACATTTTGCATTGCCTTACAACGATAAGTGGAAATCTCTGTAGAGAAGCTTATCCACAGGTGGCAATCTCCGTAGAGAAGCTTATTCACCTTACAATGATAAGTGGCAATCTCTGCAGAGAAGCTTATCCACAAGTGGCAATCTCCATAGAGAAGCTTATTCACCTTACAGCGATAAGTGGCAATCTCTGTAGAGAAGTTTATCCACAAGTGGCAATCTCCATAGAGAAGCTTATTCACCTTACAACGATAAGTGGCAGTCTCTGTAGAGAAGCTTATCCATAAGTGGAAATCTCTAGCCAGAAGCTTATTCATCTTACACGATAAGGGGAAGTCTCTGTAGAGAAGCTTATCCATAAGTGGCAATCTCTGTGGAAAAGCTTATTCACCAGCAACGAGTGGCCATCTCCCTCGAGAAGCTTGTTTCCAGTACGTTTTCCAGATAAGTGGCAGTCTCTCCAAAGAAGCTTATCAGCTTATTCGTACCCCCCAGATAAGTGGCGGTCTCCCATGAGAAGCTTATCTTAGGGACGTTGAGGCATGGTTGTGACCAACATTGTTTGAAAAATCTAATGGATACTGGTATACTTAATTTTGTGGTGACCAATCATATTTCGAGAAGGGCCAGTTGGTAATTGGCATTGGGAAAATCCATGGATAACAGGTACTGACGATTTGGTTGTGTATCATTCCAAGTGAAGTCATGATATGTTTGCCTCCAAGATCAGGTTGTGTACCATTGGAAGTGTTTGTTTCCATCCGAAGCTCTGGTTTTGTACCTTTGGAGATGTATACTTTGGATTCCGAGTTCAGGAATTTTCAGAGACTTGAATGTTGCATTTACATGAAATCTTTGATGTATCCTAATGCTTTGAGGATATTTGACTTTTGTTCCTAAGGTTTTGAGGGATATATTTGTACTTCCTGTTTGAAGAGCTGGTAGTCACCAAATCATTTAAAGAGCCCAGTGTTTACTGGTATTGCCTAAAACCAATTGTTATTTGGTACCTCGATTTGGTCGTCACCAACAATCTTTCAAACTCAGTAGTCACTGGCTCTGTTATTAAGAAACCAATCGTCATTGGAGTCCCTTTGATTCGGTTATTACCAGTCTTTGCTAAAATCTAGCGGTTACTAGTACTGCTTTCTAAAACCAATGGTCATTGGTACTTGAGATGGTTGTCACCAAGTTTCCTAAAAGTCCAATAATTATTGGCATCGCTTAGACCTAATCGTTATTGGTGCCAGTTGGCTCAGTTGTTATTATTCATTCTAAGTCTAGTGGTTACTAGCATGGTTGAAAGATCCAATAGTTATGGGTGTTTGATTTAGTTGTTACTAATATCATCAAGATCTAGTGGTTACTAGTATTGGTAAAACCAATTATTTTTGACATACTTTTGATTTGGTCGTCACCAATCTGTCTAAGTCCAATAATTATTGGCATTGCTTGAAGACACTCTGAGTTGGTTATTACCAATTCTTCCCCTTTGAAGCCCAGTGGTTACAGGCACTTTTTAACCCAATTGTTATTGGTATACCTATGATTTGGTCATCACCAGTCCCATCTAAGTCCAGTGGTTACTGGCATTGCTTGAAAACTAATTGTTATTAATTTCGTGAGTAGGTTGTTACCAATTTCCCCAGCCGAAGTCCTATATTTCACCAATGTTGTTCGAAATTCCCAATTAACTTTGTTTTGGTCGTCACCATCACCCCTTGTAAGTCTAGTGGAAACTAGCACGCTTGAAACTGATTATTGTTCTGGTCGTCACCAATGTTCCCAGCAAAGCCGTTGCTTTCCCCATTCGTGTCTCGGAGATCTAGTGGATACTAGCACCCCAAGTTTGTCTGGTCTTTTTTCTAGTCTTTTCCTGAAGATCCCGTTCGAACTCTTTGTTATAGGAAATTCCTCATTTGGTTATCACCAGTGAAGTTTGCGTCTCTGATCTTTCATTTCTCCGGTGGAGAATTGCCTTCTTCCCCAGCGGAGTGTGTGTCCCCTTTTTCCAGTGAAGATTTATCTTCCCCGGTGGAATTTGCGTCCCCTGCGTGAAATATTCCCCTTGAGCAGGATCTTTAGTCATGATTGAACTATTTTGCTTGTTTTTCCTTGGATCTTTCCCCAGTGTGTTGGGTCCCCCGTGAGTAGTTACTCGTTGTCTTGCCGTTCTTTTATTCCTTGCTCGGGTGTCTGCATCTGTCTTGCATTCAAGCATCATAAAGCATCATTTAGATTCATGGCATATTCACATTTGTCCTTTTGCGTACCATCGGATCCAAGGGACAAAATTTCTGGTTTGCTATATTTTAATACATTTCACTACAATTCTCTGAGGATTATCATCTCTCATCGCCATCTAGTGAAAATATTTAAATAGGGGCAACTGTTGCACCCAAAATTTCGACCCCTTATATCTTCATCATTTTAGGATCATACACATTTGGTTATCTAACCTTAACCTATTTCCAGTTTGTCTTTGTTAAGATACATGTGAATTAGGGTTCCGTACAGCCGAGAATCGAGGTTTCGATGGTTAATCAGTCAAGGTATTGAATTGATTCTCCATGAAATAAGTCTCCACATCATAAAATATACTCCATTGGTTCAAGTATGAATCCAATTTGAGGTTGGCACCCAAGCATCAAGAACAGTGCAGTTCAGGATCCCCGATTAGGGTTTTCGATCAGGAAAAGTCAACCGTAGTTTGACTTTTGATTTAAATAGTGCTCCAATGGTGGGATCATGGTCCATGAAGTTCATATGGCTTAGTGAAGTTTATTCAAGAAGTTTCAAGGCCTCAAAAGACCCGAAACATCAACAGTCGACTCGGTAGTCATCGATCGATCGTTCGGTTGACCGAAAAGTCAACTCTTCAATCATAAGGAATTTGACCTCAAAGTATGAAGCAAAAATGTTCCTAGTAACATATTACACCTGTCCATGAAGTGTCATGACCATTGGATCAAGGATTGAGGAGTAATCGAAAAATTGGGAAATTAGGGTTTTGAAAGGGGCAAGACCATAACTCCCTAACCACACATCCAATTGAGTTGGTTCAAAGCTCATTGGAAAGGTCTTGAAAAGTCCTACAAAAGTCCCACAGTGGTCCATGGGCAGAAAATGCATAGATTTGGAGTTATGGCCAAAGTCATTACAAGAGGGGAAAATAACTTAGATAAATTCTAAGTTATTGGCCTTTTTAGGCATGTTTTTTAGCAACTTTGAGAGGGTTTTTGACCTAGTTCCATTTGGAATTTGAAGATCATGAAAACATGAAAGTTGTAGAGCTTCATGAGGGATTTCCAAAATGTACTAGAACGCCTCCATATCCCTTATGAGTTGAGAGTTATGAATCCAACAAGTTGAGGTTTCAACACTTGAGTCCAACATTCTCACTTTTTCTCAAACTCACCTTTTGATCACTTGAGCTATGTCTCAGCCATTGGATCATTCTCACTTCCTTATCATTCATGCCACCTGATTTGTGCATCAGCTTGAGCCAAGAGCTTGGACTTGCAGCTGCAACAAATCTTGAAGAAGATTGCATTTTCAAAAGTCCCTCCAAAAATGCCAAAGTACCAATCTACCCCAAGCCTTTCCTTTCCTATAAATAGAGGTTTCCTTTATGTTGAGAGAGACACCAGAGCACTCTAAAACCCAAGATAAAACCATAGCTCTCATCTTGCCTTGCATTTTCTTACAAGTAAAGAAAATCATTCCAAAACTACCTCAAAAATCTGCCTTGAGCATTTAGCCTTCCAAAACCATTTTCAGCCACTCAAAATCATCACACACCATCCACACAATCCACAAATGATGTGTGGGAGGTGTTCAAACTCTTAAACCAATCAAAACCCTCATTTTGCCAAAAGTCAACTTTCAACCAAACAAAGTTTGACTTCACATACAAAATCTGCCAAATCACTGCTCAGACCTGTTTTGATCATTGTAAACCTCCAAACACCTTAGGTTTATGATGTACCAACTGTCCATAACCTAAAATACCATCATCATCACTTGTTTCAAGTTCTGATCCAAAGTTCACTTGTTTACTTCAAGTGCAAGAAAAGATGTCATCCTCATCAAAGCATTGGTTGGATTTCACTTGGGAGGCTTCAAGGTTTTCCCTTCTATATTAGCATGATTGGAGGTCTACAAGAGGTTAGTAGTCACTATCCTAGGTTTTAACTGTCATGAACATGATTAGTTTACTTTGCTAGGAATGTGTTTTAAGAATGAGCAGTTCATGTTTGGATCTGCCATACTTTGTTTGTTTTGCTCACCAATGTGTGTATTTGCTCTTATAATCATCATCCAATAAGGTGTGTATGTTGTTACTTTTGTGAAAGTATGTTGTTAAAAGACATGGTCAGTTTAGGCTTGACATTGTTATGTGGATTTTATATTCATTAACACCAAAACTGTTTTGGAATTTAAAAACTGTCAACATGAAGAGATCTAGGTTAGATGCTCTGATTTTTCTTTGAACATTGTTATGTTAGTAGTTGGCATTTTGAAGTTATAACTGTTATAAGGCTTTGGTGTTTGGCATTGTAATGATCAAGTTGTCACTTTCATTTGTGAATTTTAAACCTTGAGCTTGAAGATCTATGTGATTTGTTACTGTCATTAGAGCATTAGAGGGGTTGTTGTTTAGACTGTTTGGTATTGTTATGCCAAGAATGTTACATTTATGCTATAAAATGCCTACTGCCACAAGGCTTGCAAGTTCGTCTGTGTGGATAGAGTTGTGGATTGATGGTTAATTGATCTGAACATTGTCATGGTAAGATTCATAATTGTTTTATCAAGGTTTGTTTTTACGTCTAAAACTGTCAAACTCATAACTCTGTTTAGGCCTATATTTGGTTGGTTCAATTCCTAGTTATGCTTGTGGTTTATGTTACTTAGTGCATACTTGAATTAATCTAGCATTTTAATAAGTGTGCATAGGACCTTCATTAGGACCTTCATTAGGACCTTCATTAGGACCTTCAATTGCAGGCCTGTTATTTGGTTGGATCATCATGCTTTGGTGATTGATCCTACTGCTATCCAGTTTTGAACCTTGTCATAGCAACTTGTACAACAACTACAGTTCATGTGTCATTTTCTGATTTGAGTTGGTTTTGAGTCCTCTTTAAGTTTGAGTTTCATAAACCATATATTTGAAGTATGTACAAGCTTTTGATTGGCCTAAACATGTCTTGATTTGAGTTGTAACTTTGAAAAATCATTTTAAACCCTTAGCCTGCATTTGCAATCGAATTTCATTTTGAGTTCATTATTTTGAAAAACTATGAGCACCATTGTGATCCTTGTTAAAATTCAAGTGAGTTAGAATCAAATTTTGTTAAAATTGGTTGTGATTTGATCAAGTTTGAGATCAATCCGTTTGGACTTGTCTTGCTTGTTTTCCTCTTTGATTTTTACCCGGAATATTATGACTTTGAGGTTTATGTATTATTAGGGGTGGCATAATATACTGATGTATCGCCACCCCAGTGGTTATGCCTTGTTCTCATATTGCCTTGCCTTGCTACATGTCATGGGTTCGATCCTTGTGGAGATCAACCCTTTTGGTTTTTTTTTTCATTATTTCCATGTTTTCACATTTTCTATTTCTTTTTCCTTGATATAACACGCGCGTGCCTCTAGTTGAGTTGGCCAGATTTTGAACTGGTAACCTAAAGGTGGTGGGTTCAACACCCACCAAGCGCACATCCTTATTTTTTATCACTAAAATGTTTGTTTTTTCTTTGAAATTTCAAAATAGTATAACTTTGTCATTTCTAATCATTTTCAAGTAATTCTTTTTGCAAGTGTCTCTTAATTTTACCTATTTTTATGTGGTAATTAAATAACTCAAGAACTTGCATTTTAAAAATACTTTATGCCATGAAAAAGCCTTGCATTGTTTAGGGTTTTCACCTTCTTACTTGCCATCTCTCTTTGCCAACATTAATTTCATTCTCTTTTTGAGTTTTATTTTAAGGCTATGAACTTTGGCTTGTTAGCATCTTTGTGTACTTGAGTTTGACTTAAGCTTTGTACTTAAAAGCATTTATGATTGATTCATTTCTTAGAAACTTGAAAGTTTTCCCCTATGGAGTATTGAACTTCTCTCTCCTTGTTGTGACTTTATTTGCGTAGGCATGATGCCTGTAAGTATAAATGTCATCTTGTAAGCCCTATTGAAACCTAATCTTTGTTAAGATGCATCTTTGTTAAGATCCCCTTCCATCTTTATTAAGATGTACCCCATTCTTCGTTAAGATATGCTTTGGTTTTCACCTTTTATTAAGTCTTGTAAGAACTTTCCCCTTTCTTGATATTGTAATATCTTGATGTTTGCTTTGGTTGTGACCATCTATCTTGATTGAAATCATTGATATTATAATATCTTGATGTTTGCTTTGGTTGTGACCATCTATCTTGATTAAAATCATTGATATTATAATATCTTAATGCTTGCTTTGGTTGTGACCATCTATCTTGATTGAAATCATTAATATTGTAATATCTTAAATGCTTGCTTTGGTTGTAACCATTCACCTTGATTGTAATCCTTGCTTATTGTAATATGCTTGTTTATTCTTGGTTGTAACCATATCCCTTATATTCATCATGAATGAATGATTATGCTTTGTTAAGTTTATTTCCCCAAAGTGATGGAACTATTTAATTCTCATCCCAGTTGCCTCCTCTTTTCCCTTCCAAAGGAAAGTATCTCTATTGACCTTTGATTCATAGATAGCTCAATACCTCATAGGTCTGGGTAGAACCTTTCCCCCCTTTTTTGTCAAGATAGAACCAATAGGATATAAACTCATAGGTATGGATAGAACCTTCTCCCCTTTTGGTCTGGATAGAACCAATAGGATTTAAACTCATAGGTCTGGATAGAACATTTCCCCCTTTTGGTCTGGATAGAATCAATAGGATTTAAACTCATAGGTCTGGATAAAACTTTCTCCCCCTTTTGGTCTGGATAGAACCAATAGGATTTTACCTCATAAGTCTGGATAGAACCTTATTACCCCTTTTGGTCTGGATAGAACCAATAGGACTTAACCTCATAGGTATGGATAGAACCTTATTACCCCTTTTGGTCTAGATAGAACCAATAGGACTTAACCTCATAGGTATGGATAGAACCTAATTACCCCTTTTGGTCTGGATAGAACCAATAGGATTTAACTCATATGTCTGGATAGAACCAATAGGATTTAACTCATAGGTTTGGATAGAACCTTCTCCCCTTTTGGTCTGGATAGAACCAATAAGATTTAAACTCATAGGTCTAGATAGAACCTTCCCCCCTTTTGGTCTGGATAGAACCAATAGGATTTAAACTCATAGGTCTGGATAGAACCTTCTCCCTCTTTTGGTCTGGATAGAACCAATAGGATTTTACCTCATAGGTCTGGATAGAACCTTATTACCCCTTTTGGTCTGGATAGAACCAATAGGACTTAACCTTATAGGTCTGGATAGAACCTTATTACCCCTTTTGGTCTGGATAGAACCAATAGGACTTAACCTCATAGGTCTAGATAGAACCTTATTACCCCTTTTGGTCTGGATAGAACCAATATGATTTAACTCATAGGTCTAGATAGAACCTTCTCCCCTTTTGGTTTGGATAGAACCAATAGGATTTAAACTCATAGGTCTGCATAGAACCTTCCCCCCTTTTGGTCTAGATAGAACCAATAGGATTTAAACTCATAGGTCTGGATAGAACCTTCTCCCCCTTTTGGTCTGGATAGAACCAATAGGATTTTACCTCATAAGCATGGATAGAACCTTTTCCCCCTTTTGGTCTGGATAGAACCAATTGATCCTTATTCTGTAGTTCGTGCCCGAACTACGACCGCTCTGATTTCTCATTGGACAATGAGAATACGTAGGCACAAGATGCGATATCTTGACGAGCAACCTTCCCCCTTCTTCCTCCTTTTATTCTGGATAGAACCAATCGATCTTACAACATAGAGATAGGTAGAGTTTGGTTAACTATATGTAAGAATCTTGGAGATGATTACTTACTCCCCTTTCTTGAGTGTACAATGTTGATCTAGAGAGTTTTCTTAAACTCTACACAAGCATTGTAATGTTTGTTCCCCCTTGAACCTTGATTATAATCAAGTGTTCTTTAACCCTAGTAAGGGGAACTACGATTGCTTTGATTCTATCCTAGTAAGGATACGTAGGCAGAGGACACGATGTCTTTGCGAGCAAACTTAGAAACTCTCTTTAGGTCTCAACCTACACTTTTTACCCAATCCCAGCCATAGCAAACATTTAGCAAACAAACAAAAGTTTCCTGTAGCGTACTACAGATGTTTAGGATGTGAAATACCTACCCTATGCATAACCAACCCCCGATCCCCGAATCTCTTAACGTTGTTGTTACATCGCGCAAAAGGTTCTTTCTTTCTTTAGACCTTTCCTTTGGATAAATTAATGTCTGGTTGTGAATTTAAGAATTAAAGATTCAAGTTAATCAATAGCTTGGTATCACAATTCTCACCACAACAGAAATGGCGACTTCACTGGGGATACTTAAACTTGAGGGTTTAGCCTATTTTGTTTGATTGTATACTATATTTGTGAATATTTTCTTAACATGTATATTTGTCAATATATTTGTTTATATGTTGGATATTGGGTACTTTAAGTGGTGAGACGGTCCTATACCCGGACTTGAGTGCAATTACAATAGGATGGTGGTATATTCAAGAAGGCTTATAGGAAGTTGATGCCCGACCAAGCTAACTTGAGAAACCACCGCTCAGTGGAGGCCCTTTTGAGAGTGGTTTTGTTAAACGAGTATTCGTGAAAACAGTACTACTTTCAACCTAGGAGCCCGTGATACTGTGGACTTTTAGATTACATTTTTCCCCACTTTGGCCTTATTAGGACGTAGTGCGATGGCTATAAGGAAGTATTTCCGAAATAGTTGATACGCGATACTACACTCGGACGAGACTCTCTTGAGAATATTATCGATTATCGAGTGATTTTGGAAATTGATAATATCCGAAAGATGGGTTGTTGAACCTGGGAACTTTGTTAGAACCCGTTCGGCATGTACAAATTAACCCATAATACAAATCCTTGGGGATGGGTAAATATTTTGACTCCAATGCTTGGGCTTCAAGCTTAGGGAGCCTTTGTGTGTGCAATGCATTGTATTTGTGAATATTTACTTAGATGTATATTTGTCAATATATATGTTTGTGCGTTGTGGATATTGGGTGCCTTGAGAGGTGAGATAAATCCTAACATGGATTTGAGTGACCCATGAGATAGGATTGTGGTATAATCAATAGTTCAACTATTGGGATTAGTCCCAATATGTTTAACATATGATGTAATCACACTCAGTGGAGACTCTCTGAAATGGTTAGTAATGCATGAGTAGTCGTGTATTTACTAATTATTTCAATATGATTTTGTGAAGCTGGGGACTTTTAGTAACACTTTTACCCCATTTGGCCTTTTTAGGACGTGCGCGGAAACTGTTAGGGAGTAGTCCCTCAATAGTTGTCACGTGAGCTGTGTATGGGATGTGTATGGGATGTGCGACTAGTCCTGATGACACCGCTTAGCTTCGTTAAAGTTAAGCTGATGAAAAGGGGTTTCTTCCCAGGTTGTGGAGAGCTGTGTATGGGATGTGCGACTAGTCCTGATGGATGCGAACAGTTGATAGAGGGGATCCAAAGTCTGATAACCGAAGGAATCCTGCAATTTAGCCGAAGGGCCGAAAGCGGATCAGGAGAGGTAATGCTGAAGCAAGATGATGAGGTTGCCACCATCACCATCCCTCGCCGGACGATAACTATTTCTGCACCCAGGCCACCCACGATTACCATCACCAAATCTGGGCCGATACCTTTCGGAAGCACCAACGCTGTCCCATGGCATTATGGGGCAGATGTCTACTGCAATGGACATAAGTTGGAATTGGAACCATCAGGGTCGTCTGTGGAGAACCTAGTGGGCATTAGCGGAATTACCCATAGCGGGAGAGTGTTTGCACCACCTGAGGTCATGGTGGACAAAGCGGACAAAGCTGACGCAACTGATAAAGGGAAGAGTAAAGTCGTTGAAGAGATCCCTCGTGGGGTAGAAAAAGACTTACTTGTTAAAGACGCCGAAGAGTTTATGAGGTTGATTAAAAAGAGTGACTACAAGATCGTGGATCATCTCCATCAAACACCCTCAAAAATTTCCATCATGAATTTGTTGCTGTGTTCTGAGGCACACCGCAACGCACTGCTGAAGGTGTTGAATGCCACGTATGTACCGCAGGAAATATCGGTCAACCAGTTAGAGGGGGTCGTAGCCCACGTGAATGCTGGAAATGGGTTAGGGTTCACTGGCCTGGAGCTGACGCCGAAGGGGAGGAACCACAATAGCGCCCTGCACATCTCGATAGAGTGTAGGGGGACGATTATGTCTCATGTGTTGGTGGACACAGTGTCGTCACTCAATGTTCTTCCGAAGAAAGCGTTGATGAAGTTAGATACTCGAGGATTGATTTGCACACCCAGTGATCTGGTTGTGAAGGCTTTCGATGGAAACAAACGTCATGTCTTCGAGGAGGTGACGTTGCCAATCCAAGTTGGGCCGGAAACGTTCGACGCAGTCTTCTATATTATGGACACCATGCCTGCCTACAGCTGCCTCTTGGGCCGGCCATGGATCCATTCTGCGGGTGCCGTGACCTCCACGTTGCACCAGAAGCTCAAGTATGCTGTCGGAGGTAGCATCGTGACTGTATGTGGCGAAGAAGATATAATGGTGAGCCATTTGTCGTCCTTCAAGTATGTTGAGATGGATGGGGAAATTCATGAAACCCTATGTCAAGCGTTCGAAGCTGTTAAAGTCAAGAACGTAGCTCCTGTGATCACTGAGAAGCCAGAGATGACTCTCTCTTCCTTCAAGGGAGCCCGGGCCGTTGTTCAAGCCGGATCTACCCCAGGCTGGGGGCGAATTCTGGAGATACCTAACAAGCAAGACAAGTTTGGGTTAGGATATTCTCTCGCGGCTGAAGCCTCCTCCTCTTCTAGCAGTGCGTCGCGAGATAAAGGGCCGATCCAGTTTACCAGTGGCGGGGTGATATTTGAAAGCGTCAGCGCAATGTCTGAAGACAGCGAAGACAGTGATTGCGACCTAGACTCTTGGATCCAGCCAAGCAAGCCAGGCGAGAGCCTCAACAACTGGTTCGTCAGGGATATCGTCCAAGTGACAGGCAAAGAGTAATGATTTACTTTTCCCAATCGTTGTACAACCCTATGTCTTACCCGGGGCATAGTGGTTTTATCGTCAGGGCCTTGTTTGATTATGTACATGCATTTTATCAATAAATCAAAAGGCGTTTTCTTCGTATTCAAATGTTGTGATCTCTGTTATTCCTGTTTTATATTTGTTTTGAAAAACAATAAAATGGAAATGGGGTTTGTGCTAACCTGCATATCCTTGTTTTAAGCTTAACCCTTGTTATTGCAGGATCCACATAGCAGATGACATCGACTCTGGACCTTCTACGACTCACTTCGACTTCGATTGCCTGTTCTATCAAGCCGAAGAAGAGATTGATGAAGACGAAGACCTTCTCGAAGAGTTGGCCCGCTTGTTGAAACAAGAAGAGAAAGTTATTCTGCCTCACGAAGAAGAGATCGAGATCGTGAATTTGGGTTCTGAAGAACTAGTCAGGAACGTCAGGATAGGGGCTGCATTGTAGAGTGATGTCAAGCAGAGATTGGTCGAGATGTTGAGAGAGTACAGTGACATCTTTGCTTGGTCATACGAGGATATGCCCGGACTTGATACTGACATCGTGGTCCACCACTTGCCGCTGCGAGAAGATTGTCCTCCCGTTAAGCAGAAGCTTAGGAGGACACGACCAGATATGGCCGTTAAGATCAAAGAAGAAGTGCAGAAGCAGCTTGATGCTGGCTTCTTAGCGGTCACTACTTACCCTCCGTGGGTCGCCAACATAGTGGATGTACCGAAGAAGGACGGTAAGGTACGAATGTGCGTCGATTATCGGGATTTGAATAGGGCGAGCCCTAAAGATGATTTCCCGCTGCTTCATATTGATGTGTTGGTCGACAATACAGCTCAGTTCTCTGTATTTTCGTTCACGGATGACTTCTCTGGCTACAATCAGATCAAGATGGCACCGGAGGACATGGAGAAAATTATGTTTATTACGCCCTGGGGAACATTCTGCTACAAGGTAATTCCTTTCGGTCTGAAGAACGCAGGGGCCACTTACCAACGAGCAATGGTCACGTTGTTTCATGATATGATTCATCATGAGATTGAAGTCTATGTTGATGACATGATTGTGAAGTCCCAAACGGAGAAGGGGCATCTGGTCAATTTGCTGAAGCTTTTTGAGAGGCTTAGGAAGTTCAGGTTGAGGCTGAATCCTAACAAGTGTACTTTCGGAGTACGGTCTGGAAAACTACTGGGGTTTATCGTGAGTGAAAGAGGCATTGAGGTTGATCCTGCGAAGATAAAAGCAATACAAGAAATGCCAGCGCCAAAAACCGAAAAAGAAGTTTGTGGTTTCCTGGGCTGAATAAACTACATTGCAAGGTTTATTTCTCAGCTCACGGCCACGTGTGAACCGATGTTCAAACTACTAAAGAAAGATCAGGCGATTATCTGGAACGAGGATTGCCAGAAGGCATTTGATAAGATAAAACAGTATCTTCAGGAACCTCCAATCTTGATACCCCCAGTGGCCGGAAGACCCCTAATCATGTACTTGACAGTTCTTGAGAATAGTATGGGGTGTGTTCTCGGTCAGCACGACGAGACGGGCAGAAAGGAGCATGTCATTTACTACTTGAGTAAAAAGTTCACAGATTGTGAATCTCGTTACTCGATGCTGGAGAAAACGGGTTGTGCACTAGCCTGGGCTGCCAAACGTTTACGACAGTACATGCTCAATCACACAACCATGCTAATTTCGAAGATGGATCCGATCAAGTACGTCTTCGAGAAGCAAGCGCTTTTGGGCAGGATTGCCAGATGGCAAATGGTGTTGACGGAATATGACATTCAGTACGTTTCCCAGAAGGCCATCAAGGGAAGCGTATTGTCTGAGTACCTTGCCGAACAGCCGATCGAAGATTACCAGCCGATGAAATTTGAATTCCCTGATGAGGATATCATGTTTCTCAAAGCGAATGATTGTGATGAACTGTTGCCCGACGAGGGGCCAGACAGGATATCCCAATGGAAAGTGATATTTGACGGGGCGGTTAATTCTTACGGAAGTGGTATTGGGGCGATCATCATGACTCCCCACGGGTCCCATATCCCGTTCACTGCGAGACTGACGTTTCTAGTCACCAATAATGAAGCGGAGTACGAGGCATGCATCATGGGTCTAGAAGAAGCAATTGATTTGAGAATCAAGAACCTAGATGTATATGGTGACTCGGCACTTGTGATCAACCAGATTAAAGGGGAGTGGGAGACTCGTCAATCGAATTTGGTGCCGTACATGAACTATGCCAGAAGGCTGCTTCCGTTCTTCGATCGAGTGGAACTCCATCATGTGCCCAGAGCCGAAAACCAGATGGTTGATGCCTTAGCCACGTTGGCTTCGATGTATAAAGTCAATTTTTGGAATGAAGCTCCAAGGATTATCCTTTCCCGTCTTGATGTACCTGCATTCGTCTTTGCAATCGAGGAAGCCTCCGACGACAAGCCATGGTTCCATGACATTTGTTGCACCCCAAAATTTGACCAACATTTCTTTACCTAGCTTGTGATTCATCTCATTCACATTAGCATTATCACTTGCATTTCATTGACATGTGTGCAGGAGATCAAGAGGTATGATTACCAATCAAGAGAACCACAAGACTATGAAGCTAGCCAAGAAGGTTATTCAAGTGTTCAAGGGTTGATATCTTTGTCAGAGAAGTTAAGAGATCCTCAGAGAGATTGGTTGAAACCAAGGTTGTGTGCCTCCTAACTTGAGAGTTGTGGGAGCTCCTCAGATGATTCTGAAGCTATGAGGATGGACTTGAAGCCTTGAGGGAGCTCATGAGATGTCTTGAAATCCATCATGAAGCCTAGAGAGGTCATTGTGCAAGATTAAGAGACCTAGCCATGAGTGGTGCAGCTAGGGTTTGACTGGGTCAACCCTAAGTTAACTGAGGATTTGAAGAAGGTTGAGACTTGATTCAAGAGCCATGTGATCATGGATTGATACATTGAGATGTTATAAGGATGATTCCAAGGTCAACTCATCATCATTGAAGAGTTTGAGAAGTTTCAAGCTAGGGTTTCTAAGGCTTGACAGTGTAAAATCCCCTAGTTTGACCCCTATCTTCAAGGTAGTTTAGCTCAAGATGTGATTCTCATCTCATCTTACCCCCAACATGAATGTTGTAGATCTTGTTCTTAGCTTTAATTTGAGTACTATAAGTCCTTCATAGGATTTGTAGAGCTCAAGTTATGACTTTGACAAGTTACAGGTCATCTGAGGTATGTGAACTTGGGGCCTTGAAAGTCACCCAACTTGTATCCAACTTTTGCCCAAGAAGGATGACTCCTATGAACTTTTGGTAAACATGAATGTTGTTCCTCATCTTATTAGCTTTCTATAGAGTACTAGAAGTCCTTGATAGGATTTGTAGAACTCAAGTTATGGCTTTGACAAGTCAAGGGCATTTTGGTCATTTGGAGATT
The DNA here is from genome assembly GCA_963859935.3 of Lathyrus sativus. Taxonomy (NCBI): domain Eukaryota; kingdom Viridiplantae; phylum Streptophyta; class Magnoliopsida; order Fabales; family Fabaceae; genus Lathyrus; species Lathyrus sativus. The sequence continues at coordinate 213,045,930 of OZ012736.1, read as the reverse complement.
ACAGGTCATTTCAAGCATAAGGCCATAACTCCTATTTCCAAGCTTCAAATGGAAAAATATTCAACATCAAACTTGCTTAAAATGATGTTTTAAGGCTAGTAAGGAAGTCATGAGATGTTGAAAAGGCTTTTAGCTCAAAATGGTAAAAATGACCTAAAATGAAGGCATAAGTTAAATAAGTCAAAGTTGGAAATTGAAATTTCCAAGCTACATATCCAAACCATGGCATGTAATAGGTCATTTTGACTCTAGAAATCATTTTAGAAACAATGGTTCAGCCACATTTTTGATTTGAGGCCTAAATCATGGACTTGCTTTGGAAAATGGTTGCTTGCATATTAAGGTACATATGCCAAACACAAGGAAGAGCAATGTACAAGCTAGCTAAGTATCCTAACACATCATGCATCTCATCTAAGGAGATTTTCAAAGGAGATACAAGTGCTGCAAGAGGTATAGCACAAGATGGCATGTGGGATGGATTGAAATAAAAAACTCATGACATGAGAATCTCAAATTCTCATTGGATGATTCCAGAAAGTTCTGGATGGTTTACAACCATCCTATATAGTGATTAGAACTTGCTCAGATGCAAGGTTGGTGAGAGAGTAGAGAGGAGAGTGAGATAGCCATTTCAATTTCTCCCATTGCAAGTTGAAATCAATTTCTACTTTCCACACCATTTCCATTGATTCTTTCAATCCTAACACCTTCCATTGATCATACTGAATGTGTGCATACCAAATTGAGGGCAAGATCGTGTGAGATTGAAGAGATAGCATTTGGATTTTGGGAGCTGCAAGTCACAATCGGATTTGGAGATTCAAGCTTCTTGGATCAAATCTTTTGCAAACAGAAGCACTAACATCAATCAAGGAGTGATTCTGAAGAGTTTGAGAGGTTGAACTGAAGATTTGACCTATCTAATATTCAAGATTTGACAGGTTTGCAACTTTTCTTCTACACCCTAATTTAAGCATAATTAGTTAGATTTGTTAGGTTAGAATGGTTAGAGACAATTAGGAGATGGATTCTGGAAAGTTTGAAGGCATTTGGTGAGGTTTGAGTTAGTGACACCAATTTTGTTTTGATCAAGAACACGATGTATAGTGAGATATAACATGAGTTTAATAGCAAGATTTAACCAGTGTGAGGTGGTGATCATTCTGAGCCAATCAATTTCAAGAATCGTTAAAGTTGAAGTTTGAGCATAGTTTTGATCGTGGATCGGGTTTAGAGATTAAGGGCATTTCAATTGATTATAATACCATGGTTGTGATCAGGGTTGAATTTAGAACAGATTAGGGTATCGAACCATGGATTTTGGTTGAGTTTGGATGGAGTCCGAGTTAGGTATTTGAGCTCTGCAACTATGGAGCTTTCCCTCCATTTTAATGGCTGGAGGAAGAAGATAAGGTCATGACCGTTGGATGAGGCAAGGACCCGTTGACTGGGATCAGATTGTGTGGATGGGATTTAATTTCACGTTTTGAAAGATGAGTCTGAGAAGCACTAAACGCAGCCGTTTCATTTAATTCTTTGTTTGGGCTTTAGTGGATTAATTGATAGCCACACCCCCATCTGTGGCCCATTGATGATTTGAACTGATTTTCTTTACTAAATGCACCGCGTATTTTTCTTTTTCTTTATATTTTGTCATTTGTTTTCTGATTAAAATTGGGCCTAGCGCGCATTGCTGATCACACCCCCGTTTTGAGCCCATTCTCATAATGAACTGCATATTATTGCTAACTGCACCAATGTTTTCCCATTTTATTTTCTTTTTCTCCATTTTATTTTAAACTTTGAAAAATCATATTAAATAGAAAAATAATGATTTTTGCATGGGAATTTTTTCTCCTATTTCACATTGATATCTAAAAAATTATGAAATCAAAACATTTGCATTTCATGCATTTTTAATATTTTTTGTATATTTTCTCTTTTAATAGCTTTTTAATTCATTTTATGTTGATGCATAGATTTGTAGAATTTTGTTTAGCTAGTTCCTTTCATATTTTTGAACCATTATTTTTAGGGTAGTTAGATTAGGACTTTAGCTCCCCGCTGGATTTATTCCATAATTTTGTGATTAATTTTTGATTAGTTTTGATTAGATGACTTTAGGTTGTGTAGATTTAGGTCAATCCTTAACATAGGTCCACAATAACACTAGAATTTTGGGTTTCTAGGTCAAATTAGATATTGGGACATATAGGGTATTAAGGGTAGGTATATAGGATCCCCTAGAAATTATGTTAGATTTTAATATAATAGTATACTATTTTTAATTGATTTTTGTAGTTGATTGTTGTTTGTGTTGCCCTTGTGGGCTTGCATTTTGTTTTGCTTTGCTTTGTGGGTTTTTGCTTGGCTTGGTGGGCTTGGACTTGCTTTGTGGAGCATGGAGGAGCATAGTGGAAGACTTGAAGATTGAAGAAGGAGCTTGAGAGCTTGAAGACTTGTTTGTTTTGTTGTTGTTTTAGGGTTAGGAATTAAGTAGAGCTTAGACTTAGTTGATTCCTTTCTTGAACATGGATGGTATCTTTCACCTCCATTCTTCCCCATGATTCAAGGTCCTTCCATGGTATCCACCTCCCTCCTTAGGAGGGATAAGTGATTGTACCTAGGAAGTAGAACCTTTGAGGGAACCATTCTGTTGATGTTAAACCCTTATAGGTCACCTTGGGTGGTCAATAAGCAGTTTAATATCCTAGCTTATCCAGTTAAGTGATTTCTTCTAGTTTGAGTATCTTGAAAGATGTTGGGTTTGAGTGTGAAGATGGGGACTTCACTGAAGAGTGTGGAAGAGGATGATTCCCTGAGCATTGCCATTGCAGCTGAAGCTTGGAGAGCAAGAAGAGCAAGTTGATACTTGAAGATCCAGTAAAGATTGAATGAAGAGCTGAGGCTTAAGGACTGAAGGATGAAGTTGACATTTCCAGATGATTGAAGATTACTTTGAGAAGCTGAAGCTTGTAGGAAGAGAAGACCAAGTTGAGGCTGGTAAAGCAAAGAGAGCTTGAGAGCTTAAAGACTAAGTTGATACTTATGAAGAGGATTCAATTGAGATTGAGAGTAGAGCTGAGGCTTGAAGAACAGAGGATGAGTTGATACTTACTTTGAGGTTTGGATATTCTGAAGGAATCAAATCGATAATTATGGTTAAGAGTGAAGCCTGAGGGTGGAACTGATTAAGGAGCTGAAGCTTGAAGAAGAAGATAAGTTGAAACTTATGTGGAAGGGTTGAAACCTGGAGAAGCAAATTGATATTTGTCAAGAGTAATTGAAGTCTGAAGACTGAGTTGCTGTTAGAAGAGCTGAAGCTTGAGAATTGAGAGAGGAGTTGATCTGCTTTCTTGTCTGTTTTCTTTTCTGTATTGATGTGCCTTGTTTGACTTGCTTGATGCATTAGAATAAGTTCATATCTAGACTTTAATCTAGGAGCATGATTGCACTAGAGGTTGAGTTGCTCCCTCTGCTTGTATTGTTACTGTGTGGCTTTGCTTGCGGGTATTCGGTAGAGCCCTGCTCCCTTGCCCATGTGGTTTGGTTTGCTTGATAGCATATTTTATTTCTTCTGTATGATTGCAGTTTACTGTATTTTGCTTGATAGCATGTTTTTATCTCCTCAGTATGATTACTGTTATTCATTCTGGCTTGAGGTTGAGATGAGCTTGTGGAGGCTGCTGCCCCACACACATTTCCTCCCTCACTTGCATTGCATGCATTTTACAGTCGATTACTGTTTACTGTTTAAGCTGATGCTTTATCTGTTTCTGTTTACCATTGACATGATCCCTTAGGTCTCTCATTTCATTTGATAAGGAAGTGATGATAGAACTTTAGGTTGAAACCTATGCATGATAACTTCTAGGAGTTCCCTGTTTCAAACATCAACCATAGGATGAATCCTTGGCATGACAACAGTAGGACTTGATAGTCTCCCCGTAGTTGAGCCTGTTCTCTCTTCTCATCTCAAAACAGCTTAAGATACAATAATCATGAATGATTTCTTTCGTATGTTACGAGCCTTAAGCTATCTGGGAAAGGATTGTTGGAGAGTTTCTTTTCAACAGTCTGGATGTTTAGTACGGCACCCTTTGGGTGACATGCGACGCATTCACTCTCAGGTCATAGTCTTTAGTGCGATTGAAATTGCAAACATCCATAAAAAACAGTTCTTCCGTAAAAGACAGAAAACAAACTTTAAACCTTTTTGCCCCGTGGGCCCATAATTCAAAGGAAGCTTTTCTGAAGAAAAGAGTGTCGTTAAACTTCAGCGCCACCGCAAACAGGCTTTGTCCCTAACTGCTGGAACTGCTGTTTAACCCTACTCGGTAAAACAGATGAATCTGAATTCCCGTAATCCGTATTATCCCGAACTATGTAAGCTCTGATCTCTCATGCATGTTGAGAGTACGTAGGCACAATACTGATGTATTGGCAAGCTACCTTCCCCGTAACCCGTAGTTAGGCGAACTACGTTGACTCTGATTTCTCATTCTCTGATGAGAATACGTAGGCATAAAGTGCGACGCTTTGCCGAGTCATTTTTCTTTTCTGTTTAAGCCAGCCTTGATAGGTAGATAGATAAACCAACTCGTCCAGTAAACACAACAAGTGTGGATCCCGTCGAGTACGACGGACGTGAGGGGTGCTAATACCTTCCCCTTGCGTAACCGACTCCCGAACCCAGACAACAGTTGCGACGACCTTGTCTTACCCTTTTCTCGTCAGGTTTTTTCCGATCGTTTCCTTTCCCGCTCCGAGGGATAAATAACGAAAGGTGGCGACTCTTCTGTTTTGCCGGCACCTTATTTTCGCGGAAGCGACAGCTGGCGACTCTGCTGGGGACTTAATAGTTTCCTGGGATCCAACATCTCGTATGCGAGTCAGTTGGGTTGTGTTTATTTATCGCATTTTATTTCCCGCACTTTATTTTTAGTATGATATGATTATCTGTGCTATTGTGGGAGGGGCATTCTGATGAGTGAGAAGGCAGACCCAGGCTTGAGTGAACATAGCATTAGTTGTGGAAATTAGTGGGCGCGTGCTTGCTTGGCAGACACTAGTGTCTCATGAAATCCACGCTCAGACGAGGTTCTCCCGGTTGGCTTCTCTTTCAACCCTTTGGGTTTAGACGGTTGTTAGTTTGGAGGATTGTCGACTCTGGGGACCGATCATTTGTGATTCAGCCGAGTGAGGCCGCTTCATGAGCTGGTGATGCCACACCTTCTGGGTATCGTATCACCCCTCTTGAATGTCTGTGACGCTGATGAACGCATAGGATGCCGAACTTGAGTCAGTTTAGGTCCATACCTGTGAGCAGGTTTGGGTTTATTGCAGGAAACTTTGACCTTCAGACCACCTGGTTTTCTTGATAGTGGATCAGTTTTGTTGGGATCTGAGGTTCTCATCTGCAGATATATGATTGTTCTTGACAGAGCAGGCTTTTGATTAGGATCAGAGGATCTTATCATCAGATGTGTATTTGTTCTTGACAGAGCAGGTTTATGACTGGGGTCTGAGGATCTCATTATCAGATGTTTGTTCTTGATAGAGCAGAGTTTTGGTCATCAGTTGTGTGTTCTTGACAGAGCAGAGTTTCTTGGTCCTGTATCAGAGGTCCTTATTATCAGACGTTTGTTCTTGATAGAGCAGAATTATGGTCCTATGTATATGGCCCTATCAGATGGTTGTTCTTGACAGAGCAGATTTGTGGTCCGATACCAGGGTTTTGTTCTTATCAGATACAGTGGTTGTTCTTGATAGAGCAGGATTATGGTTTTGTTGATACAGAATCTCCACAGCACAGTTGCCTTGATCTCTTGCTGCATGATTGCATTTTACATTGCTTTGCATACTCATTTGCATTTCATTAACGTGTGTCTGTGTTGCAGGTACCGTTTTCCCCGATTCAGGATTTCTTGCCTCCTATTGTATTGTTATGGGTTCTCTGAGGAAGACCGTGGCTTACAAGTTCCCTACCCCTGATGTGGTTCGGCTGACCGGTTTGATTGCTTTAGCGGATGATTCTGTGAGGGATGAGTTCAGAAAATCTTACGGCAAACTGCTCAGTTTGGTTCGTAAACCTTCTGCGTTCGAGTTGAATGGGTTGCACGCTCTGCTACAGTTCTACGACCCTCCGTTGAGATGTTTCACGTTCCAGGATTTTGTTCTCGCCCCCACGCTAGAGGAATATGCTGATTTGCTAGGTGTGCCTATCAAGAGGCAGATGCCTTTTGTTCATATGGATGCTGAGCCTGATCTGGCTGGTTTAGCTCCTTCACTTCATCTGGATCGAGTTGGTATTGTCTAGTTGGAACAAGGTTCCCGGGTTCTCCTTGCAGTTTTTAGTGGGAAAGGCTCAGCAGTGCGCCAAAGACGGATGTTGGGTCGCGTACAACGCCATCCTCGCTCTGTGCATATATGGCATCATTCTGTTTCCCAATATGCCCGATTTTGTAGACTTCGACGCATTTCATATCTTCGCATCAGGGAATCCAGTCCCTACCTTGATAGGAGATGTCTACCATTCTATCCACTACAAAAACGAGAACAGGAGGGGCAAGAATGTCTCGTGTTGTGTGCCCTTGCTTTATAAATGGCTTGATAGTCATCTGCCCAAGAGGGGTCCCTTTGTTTCATCTGCAGCCACAACTGAGTGGTTCGAGCGTCTGATGAGTTTATCTGCAGAGGATATTAACTAGTTTGACTGAGATAGGCTGGGTACCGAGATTATCTTCAGCTGCAGCGGGTTTCCAAACGTGCCTTTGATAGGCAGGAAGGGCTGTATAAACTACAATCCGTCTTTGCTGGTCCGACAGTTCGCGTATGCTTTGAGAGCTCCGCCGAAGGATGAAGAGGTACAGGAATCTCTGTACCTCACTGGTCTTCTAGAGGGGGATCTGTTATCCAAGCTTCAGCGCGCTTGGAATGGCATCAGTAAGAGGGGAAAGCCACTGCTGGGGAGAAGCAATAACCAAGCCTACCCTCCGTATGCAACTTGGATCTGAGCCAGAGCAGATGCTATAGGGATGCCGTTTCCTCCGGCCAAGCCAGAAATCCCTCCAATGATCGAAGAGCCTACTACTGTGCCCATTCAGCAGCATAATCAGGTGTTAGCTGAGCAAGATGAATTGAAGAGGGCAAACGAGGAACTGGAGAAAGAATTGGCACAGCTCTGAAGCGAGAGGAACGAAGCCGTTCATTCCTTCAAAAGGCAGACAGAGCTGGTGAAACGGCTGGGGACGGACCTGACTAAGCAGATAGTCGAGCGTGAACGCATGGGTCAAGACTTCAAAGCTGTCAACGATGTACTGGCTACAAAGAAGCAGCACTTGGACGAAGCGTATCGGAGGATATCCAAGTTCAACCAGCACTAGAAGGCTTCCCAGGCCACTAGGAATGAGAGGGAGGATAAGCTGATGCTACGGATCTCCAAGCTGGAAACCCAGGTGAAGGATAGTGAGAAGAGGTTTGATGAAGAAACCGCTCGCAGATACGCCGCCGAAGGCCAGCTCAACAGGGCTCTTGCTAACCTGAAGGAGCGTAAACTGACGTTTGAGTCCAAGAAATGGAAGTTAGAAGATTGCTTCGGCGAAGGAGCATGGGAAGGTTCGGTCGAAGGACTTTAGTACACCATTGTGCAGAGGGAATTACTCGTCGAAGGGTTACTCACTCTGCCTGATCATCCAGAAACGAAGGAGTTGTTAGAAGAGTATCGCGCCCGTGGCCGTACCTGACTATTTGTATTCCTTTTGTTTTGATCATTGTTGTATGCTGACCATCACCAGGCTTGTTGGTTGAGGTCACGCTGTTGATTCATCTTGTACTCGCTGATGTTGTGTACTGCCTTGATGGGCTTTCTTTATATATGAGATTGTTATTTCCATGATTGGACTCGGACTTCTTCTTGTTATCAGCACTGGCACTCAGGCACTAGGATCGGGGGAGATCTCCCTAACGCACAGACACACGTTTGCATTTGCATGAAGCATTTGCATAACGAGCACTTTGTCGTTTTTTCCTAATCCTTTTGTGTTTCCAGGTTGTTTCAGGTTGTTTCAGGTGGTTCCAGGATTGATCAGAGACCTATTCACCGCTATCTGACTAGAGCTAATCAAACCAGAATCATGGAGCAAGTGCAAACTGATGTTCAGGAACTCCGCGAAAGAATGGATCGCTTCATGGAGCTCATGCAAGCGGTCGCCAATGGCCAGGATCAGCTCAGAACCTTAGTTCAGCCTCTGATTTCAAGGGTTGATAGAAATGGCGTACTCCATGGTGGGGCTATTCCTACTCCTCCACCAGTTGAAACTCCACAGAATGGTGTTCCCGTGACTGGGGGAAACGGCAGTGCCAACGGCAATGTGATGGCCAACATGGGACTCAATACGACGAGCGTCGGTAATGGGAGTCTGGGAGCTAATGTCAATGTCGGGCTGGGCAACGGCAATGCAGGTATCGGGAATCTATTTGGGCCTCAGCCATGGCTAGAGGATCGCCAGGACGATGTGTTCTCTCAGAGAGGTGCTGAAGGGGAGCTGAATGCTGAAGCACGGCTTAGATTCAAGGCACTTGAAGATAAGATGAGAGATATCGAGAATCAGAATACTTTGGGCGTTGATATGTCCAAGTTGGGACTAATTGCTGATTTCAAGGTGCCTCCCAAGTTCAAGGTACCTGACTTTGAAAAATATAAGGGCACTACTTGCCCTCGCGTCCACCTGAGATCGTACTACAGAAAAATGTCTGCTCATTCTGAGGACGAGAAGTTGCTGATGCACTTCTTTCAAGACAACCTTTCCGGGCCATCCCTTGAGTGGTACATGAGTCTGGAGCCTACTAGTGTGCGCACGTGGAAGGATCTTGCTGAAGCATTTGTGCACCACTACCAATACAATAATGACTTGGCCCCGAACCGAGTCCAACTGCAGAATCTGTCGCAGAGGAACAATGAAGGGTTTAAGGAATACGCCCAGCGGTGGCGTGAATTGGCAGCCAGGGTTCAGCCGCCGATGGTTGAACGTGAGCTCGTGCAGATGTTTGTAGCCACCCTCCCAGGGGTTTACTATGAGAAGTTGGTCAGCGGTATGTCCGGAACCTTCTCAGATCTCATTATCACGGGTGAGCACATCGAAAATGGGATCAAACTCGGGAAAATTCAAGGTGAGTCATCCTCAGCTGGAGGAGGCAGAAAGAAACCTTATAGTGGCAAAAGACGAGAAGGAGAAGCGAGCGCTGTGACCAACGCTCGAAGGAAGGGTAAAGGTCCTCACCAACAGGTGGCCAGTATAACTATCCCGGCAGTTCAACAGCAGCAGCAGCAGCAGCGGCAACCGAATCAACAGGGATACAGAAAGTACCAGAATCGGGCACCTTTGTCGAACCGTCACCTCGAGACACCGCCCATGTCGTACGCGCAACTCTTGCAGACTTTGCTTCAGCTACAGTTGATCCAGAAGAGAACGCTGGCTCCCTTGACAGGGGCACCTCCGCCAGGTTATGACGCAAATGCAACTTGTGAGTTTCATTCTGGGGCACCCGGCCACACAATAGAGAACTGCAAAGCCTTCAAGCACAAGGTGCAGGACATGGTGGATGCCAAGATCCTCAACTTCTCGGATAATGTGCCAAATGTCACGAAGAATCCTATGCCGAATCATAGGGGAGGCAGAGTGAACGCCATTATCGAAGACGAGAGTTCGGACTTGTTGACTGACGTCAGAGATCTGAAGACGCCGCTTAGCTTCGTTAAAGCTAAGTTGATGAAAAGAGGGTTCTTTCCAGGTTACGGAGAACTATGTATGGACTGTGCCACACGTTCTGATGGATGTGAACAGTTGATAGAGGGAATTCAAAGTTTGATGACTGAAGGGATTCTGCAGTTTAGCCAGAGAGCCGAATGTGGATCAGGAGAGGTAGTGCTGAAGCAAGCTGATGAGGTCGCCACCATCACCATCCCTCACCGGACGATAACTATTTCTGCGCCTAGACCGCCCACAATTACCATCACCTGAGCTGGGCCGATACCCTTCGAGAGCACTAATGCTGTCCCGTGGCATTATGGGGCTGAAGTCTACTGCAACAGACAGAAGTTGGAGCTGGAACCGTTTGGGTCGACTGTGGAGAACCTTGCGGGAATCAGTGGTATTACTCGCAGCGGAAGAGTGTTTGCACCACCAGAGGTCGTGGCGGATAAAGCGGTCAGAGTTGATGCGGCCGATAAGGGTAAAAGTAAAGTCGTTGAAGAGATCCCACGTGGGGCAGAAAAAGACTTGCTTGTTAAAGATGCCGAGGAGTTTATGCGGTTGATTAAATATAGTGACTACAAGATTGTAGATCATCTCCATCAGACGCCCTCGAAGATTTCCATCCTGAACTTATTGCTGTGTTCCGAAGCGCACCGCAACGCACTACTAAAGGTGTTAAACGCCGCATATGTACCACAGGAAATATCGGTAAATCAGCTAGAAGAGGTCGTAGCCCACGTAAATGCTGGAAATGGGTTAGGTTTCACAGACCTGGAGCTGACGCCGAAAGGGAGGAATCACAATAACGCTCTGCACATCTCGATAGAGTATAGAGGGACGATTATGTCGCACGTGTTGGTAGACACGGGTTCGTTGCTTAATGTTCTTCTGAAGAAGGAATTAATGAAGTTGGACACTCGTGGAGTGATTTGCACACCCAGTGATCTGGTTGTGAAGGCGTTCGACAGAACTAAACGACATGTTTTTGGGGAGGTGACCCTGCCAATCCAAGTCGGGCCGGAAACGTTCGACGCGGTCTTTTACATTATGGACATCATGCCTGCCTACAGTTGTCTCTTGGGCCGGCCATGGATCCATGCTGCTGGTGCCGTGACCTCCACGTTGCACCAAAAGCTCAAATATGCTGTCGGAGGTAGCATCGTGACCGTTTGTGGCGAGGAAGACATAATGGTGAGCCATTTGTCGTCCTTCAAGTATGTGGAGATGGATGGCGAAATCCATGAGACTCTATGCCAAGCGTTCGAAGCTGTCAAAGTGAAGGACGTAGCTCCTGTAGTCACGGAAAAGCCAGAGATGACTCTCTCCTCGTTCAAGGAAGCTCGGGCCGTTGTCCAAGCCGGATCTACCCCAGGCTGGGGGCGAATTCTGGAGATACCTAACAAGCAAGATAAGTTTGGGTTGGGATATTCTTCTGGAGCTGAAGCTTCTTCTTCTTCTAGCAGTGCGTCACGAGGTAAGGGGCCGATCCAGTTTACCAGTGGCGGAGTGATTTTCGAAAGCATCAACGCGGTGTCTGAAGATAGCGGAGATAGCGACTGTGACCTCGACTCTTGGATCCAGCCAAGCAAGCCAGGCGAGGGCCTCAACAATTGGTCCGTCAAGGATATCATCCAGATGACAAGTGAAGAGTAATGATTTACTTTTTCCAATCATTGTACAACCCTATGTCTTACCCGAGGCATAGTGGTTTTATTGTCAGGGCCCTGTTGGATTATGTACATGCATTTTGTTAATAAATCAAAGGCGTTTTATTCGTATTCAAATATTGTGATCTCTGTTATTCCTGTTTTATATTTGTTTTGAAAAACAATGAAATGGCAATGGGGTTTGTGCTAACCTGCACATCCTTGTTTTAAACTTAACCCTTGTTATTGCAGGATCCACATAACAGATGACATCGACTCTGGACCTTCTACAGCTCACTTCGACTTCGATTGCCCGATATATCAAGCCGAAGAAGAGATTAATGAAGACGAAGACCTTCCTGAAGAGTTGGCCCGCTTGTTGAAACAAGAGGAGAAAGTTATTCTGCCTCATGAAGAGGAGATCGAGATCGTGAATCTGGGTTCTGAAGAACTCGTCAGAAACATCAGGATAGGGGCTGCACTGCAGAGTGATGTCAAGCAGAGATTAGTCGAGATGCTGAGAGAGTATAGTGATGTCTTTGCTTGGTCATACGAAGATATGCCCGGACTTGACACGTACATCGTGGTCCACCACTTGCCGCTGCGAGAAGATTGTCCTCCCGTTAAGCAGAAGCTTAGGAGGACGAGACCAGACATGGCCGTTAAGATCAAAGAAGAAGTGCAGAAACAGCTTGATGCTGGGTTCTTAGCAGTCACTACTTACCCTCCGGGGTCGCCAACATAGTGCCTGTACCGAAGAAGGACGGTAAGGTACGCATGTGCGTCGATTATCGGGATTTGGTAGGGCGAGCCCGAAAGATGATTTCCCGCTGCCTCATATCGATGTGTTGGTTGACAATACAGCCCAATTCTCCGTGTTTTCGTTCATGGATGGCTTCTCCGGCTACAATCAGATTAAGATGGCGCCGGAGGACATGGAGAAAACGACATTTATCACCCCCTGGGGAACATTTTGCTACAAGGTAATGCCTTTCGGTCTGAAGAACGCAGGGGCCACTTACCAGCGAGCGATGGTAACTTTGTTTCATGACATGATTCATCAGGAGATTGAAGTCTATGTTGATGACATGATTACGAAGTCCCAAACGGAGGAAGGACATCTGGTCAATTTGCTGAAGCTTTTTGAGAGGCTTAGGAAGTTCAGGTTGAGGCTGAATCCTAACAAGTGTACTTTCGGAGTACGGTCCGGAAAGCTACTGGGTTTATCGTGAGCGAAAGAGGCATCGAGGTTGATCCTGCGAAGATTAAGGCGATACAAGAAATGCCAGTGCCAAGAACAGAAAAAGAAGTTCGTGGTTTCTTGGGCAGGATAAACTACATTGCAAGGTTTATCTCTCAGCTCACGGCCAGGTGTGAACCGATGTTCAAGCTTTTAAAGAAAGATCAGGCGATTATCTGGAACGAGGATTGCTAGAAGGCATTCGACAAGATAAAGCAGTATCTTCAAGAACCTCCAATCTTGATACCCCCAGTGGCTGGACGACCATTAATCATGTACTTGACAGTTCTTGAGAATTGTATGGGGTGTGTTCTCGGTCAGCACGACGAGACGGGCAGAAAGGAGCATGACATTTACTACTTGAGTAAAAAATTCACAGACTGTGAATCTCGCTACTCGATGCTGGAGAAGACGTGTTGTGCACTAGCCTGGGCTGCCAAACGTTTACGACAGTACATGCTCAACCACACCACCATGCTAATTTCGAAGATGGATCCGATCAAGTACGTCTTCGAGAAGCAAGCGCTTTCGGGCAGGATTGCCAGATGGCAAATGGTGTTGACGGAATATGACATTCAGTATGTTTCCCAGAAGGCCATCAAGGGAAGTGTATTGTCTGATTACCTTGCCGAACAGTCGATCGAAGATTACCAGCCTATGAAATTTGAATTCCCTGATGAGGATATCATGTTTCTCAAAGCGAAAGATTGCGATGAGTCGTTGCCCGACGAGGGGCCAGATAGGAAATCCCAGTGGAAATTGATATTCGACGGGGCGGTTAATTCTTATGGAAGTGGTATCGGGGCGATCATCACGACTCCCCACGGATCCCATATCCCGTTCACTGCGAGACTGGCGTTTCTAGTCACCAATAACGAGGCAGAGTACGAAGCATGCATCATGGGTCTAGAAGAGGCAATTGATTTAAGAATCAAGAACCTAGACGTATATGGTGACTCGCTTGTGATCAACCAAATTAAAGAGGAGTGGGAGACTCGTCAATCGAATTTGGTGCCGTACATGAACTATGCCAGAAGGCTACTTCCGTTCTTTGATCGAGTGGAACTCCATCATGTGCCCAGGGCCGAAAATCAGATGGCTGATGCCTTAGCCACGTTGGCTTCAATGTATAAATTCAATTTTTGGAATGAAGCTCCAAGAATTGTCCTTTCTCGTCTTGATAGACCTGCATTCGTCTTTGCAATCGAGGAAGCCGCCGACGGCAAGCCATGGTTCCATGACATCCAGACTTTCCTTATGACTAAGGAGTATCCTGTGGGTACGTCAACCCAGGATAAGAAGACTCTGAGGAGGCTATCTGGAATTTTTTATCTCAATCCTGATGGAGTTTTGTATAAAAGAAACCACGATCTCGTGCTACTCAGATGTGTAGATGAGAAAGAGGCGAGTATGCTCATGGAAGAAGTCCATGAAGGCACATTTGGTACGCACGCCGGCGGGCATGCTATGACGAGAAAGATCCTGAGAGCAGGATATTACTGGCTGAAGATGGAATCAGATTGCTTTAAATTCGCGAAGAGATGTCATAAATGCCAGATTTATGCTGATAAAGTTCATGTGCCGCCGTGCCAGTTAAATGTCATGTCCTCCCCGTGGCCATTCTCCATGTGGGGCATCGACATGATAGGCAAGATCGAGCCCACTGCATCTAACGGTCATCGCTTCATTCTGGTAGCTATCGACTACTTCACCAAGTGGGTGGAGGCAGCCTCATATGCTAATGTGACCAAGCAGGTGGTGGCTAAATTCATAAAGAGGGACATCATCTGTCGTTACGGAATTCCCGAGCGGATCATTACCGATAATGGTTCGAACCTGAATAACAAGATGATGAAGGAGTTGTGCCAGAGTTTCAAGATTGAACACCACAACTCATCTCCTTACCGGCCGAAGATGAATGGCGCCATTGAAGCGGCCAATAAGAACATAAAGAAGATTGTTCAGAAGATGGTTGTGACCTACAAAGATTGGCACGAGATGCTGCCATTTGCACTGCACGGTTATCGTACAACGGTATGTACGTCGACCGAAGCAACTCCTTTCTCCTTGGTGTACGGTATGGAAGCAGTCCTACCGTTAGAAGTGGAGATCCCTTCTTTGCGAGTTTTGGTTGATGTGAAACTCGACGAGGCAGAATGGATTACGAACCGACTGAACCAACTCAGCCTGATGGACGAGAAGAGGTTGGCATCGATTGCGCATGGTCGTTTATACCAAAGCCGAATGAAGAAAGCTTATGATAAGAAGGTGCGTCCTAGAAGCTTTCAGACGGGTGATCTCGTCCTGAAGAAGATTCTTCCTCCACACTCCGATCACCGGGGCAAGTGGACTCCCAATTACGAAGGTCTGTATGTCGTTAGCAAAGTCTTCTTGGGAGGAGCTTTGTTGTTATCCACGATGGATGGTGAAGATTTTGTATCCCCGGTGAATGCGGACGCGGTTAAAAAATACTTTGCTTGAAAGCGACCCGCTGGACAGTAAAAAGAGAGTCCAGGCAAAAATGGGGCATCCCGGCGAACCATAAAAAAGGAAAAAGGTTCGGGAAAAAATTAGGGATATAAATTGAAAAAATGTACACCCGCAAAGTCGAAAACCCGGACGGGCGACTTTGGCAAAAAAGGGTATCCCGGTGAACTGAAAACCCGCAAAGGGCGGTTCACGCAAAAGTTAGGGATTTGAAAAAGCAAATGACTGCTTTCCGCGTATGGACTTTCTTTGTTTAGTGGTTTGGAAGACCTGAGGGCCCTTTATCTAAATCAATCTCTTCTGAAGCTGAAGCGTCGGAGAAGTATCGAAGTCGAGTGGGTCATAGAGGGATCAACTCATGGTGTTCGTCTACGCCTCGTTGCCGACATGTGTATATACTGATGTATATTTATGTTGTTATATTTGCGCGGCTTCCTCATTCCAGGAGCTTGCATCCGTTGTAAAACATTTTTACCCATTCAGGAGTTCGTTATCAATAAAATATATACTATTCATCAATTCTGTTTGCCTGTTTAGCATCTACCTGTTTTGTTTGCGAAAAAGAACGCCGATGTTTTGATAAAATGCGCATACATAAACTTACTGGCCTAGGCCGCTGATTGTTGAAACAATGAATTACTTAAACATTGTCACAAGATGATAACCTTGATAGGTCCCTTTGAGAAGGGTATCTTGTCTGTTTGTTTGTGTTGTTACAGGAGTAGCATGTACCAGGCAGTGCGTCGCGCGCATCCCCAAGCAGGATGATTCCTCCCTCGCCAGCAAAGTTCAGCAGCCTCTCCCCGCAGAGTCTGAACACGAGATCATGAGCATTGATATGTCTCCCCAGGCAGAGAAGATTCTCTCCCTGATCAGATGCATCCTGAAGGAACGTCATCTCCCCAGCTGAGTCATACACTGAAGTGTGCAGCAATTGATGGTTCAAGGCTGAAGTCTCCAGCGAAATCGAGATTCCCCATAGAGTCGTACTCTCCCCAGCAAGCAGAATGATTTCTTCTTCCTCAGCCGAGTTGGCAGATCCCCAAGAGAGTCGAGTCCTTGGAAGCTGCTCAAACCATGATTGGTTTCCCCTAGTGGAGTGTTGAATAGCTGATGCTGTGTTTCCCCGCCAGAGCCGTTACCTCCAGGGAAGTAGCCGTGAAGGCCGTGCAGTTTATTCCCGCGATTGACATCGCTTCCCCTCAGCAGGTCCAGGTTCTCGTAGAGCTTCGTCCCCCTGCAGCAGTCAACTGAAGTTCACTTCCCCACAGCGCCCGATTGAGATTGGCGTGACTTTTTTCTCCTCAGCAGGATGATCCCTCCCCCTATCTGAGTAGTTCTTTCTCCTTGACAGGAGGATTCTCCCTTCAGCATTTATTTTGCTGACGGGATCGCATCATTTTGCATGACTGCCTAGCATTTATCATAAACGCGTAGCATTTCCACCGTGTGGAGCATTGCGCCATTGACGAAGCATATGCATAATAAGCATGATCTAGGTTGTTACCGTTCTTGTTTTGCAGGTGTTCCGCCGCAGAATTGATTGCTCAAGATGATTCTTGAATTCTCCCCAACGAGTCGCTTGCTCAAGATGATTCTTGAATTCCCCAGCAAGGTCGTTTGCTTAAGATGATTCTTAAAATCCCTAGTGCAGTCGCCAGAGTTGGTTGCTCAAGTTGATGCTTAGAGTCCCCGGCAGAGTGTTTGCTCAGGATGGTTCCTGAAATCTCCAGCATAGTTATCGGTTCAGGATGATTCTTGAAGTCCCCGGTGGAGTTATTTGCCCAAGATGATTCTTGGATTCCTCAGTAGAGTTGATTCATCCAAAATGATTCCTGGATCCCCGAAGCAGAGTTACTTGATAGTTCTCCAGAATCCCCAGCGGAGGTGCGTCATCCCCAGCAAGTTTCTGAAGAGCAAAGTTGAAACTTCCCCCGAAGACTTGATGATTGAAGTTCGACCGTGTTAACGAGCAGTTCTCTCAGCTGATGCGGAGTGCCTGATGGCAGAAGTTTGGATGTCCCCAATTGGTTCATGATTGACCGAGAATTCTATCCCCGACTTACTGATGGAGTCCGGCTGATGCCCGAAAGTTTTCTTTGAATGCCCGACGGCATGACTAACCTGATTGTTGACCTGATGAGTCCCGAGGAATCTTGATGCCTGACGGCATGATCGATCATGTATTACCGTTACCGTGTGACCAATTCCCTAGCTAGTTGCCGTGCAGCTAATATTTCAGTGTTCGAAGATTTGTTCCCATCAGAGTACTGTGTACTTGCGTAGTTGGCAAATTTTCGGGTTTGTCGGTATTCAACCGTCTCGCACCCTGATTGGTTGAGAGCCGTTCGCTTCTCACCCAGTCAGGTTCAAGCCGTTTGAATAGGGGCAGCTGTTGCACCCCAAAATTTGACCAACATTTCTTTACCTAGCTTGTGATTCATCTCATTCACATTAGCATTATCACTTGCATTTCATTGACATGTGTGCAGGAGATCAAGAGGTATGATTACCAATCAAGAGCACCACAAGACTATGAAGCTAGCCAAGAAGGTTATTCAAGTGTTCAAGGGTTGATATCTTTGTCAGAGAAGTTAAGAGATCCTCAGAGAGATTGGTTGAAACCAAGGTTGTGTGCCTCCTAACTTGAGAGTTTTGGTAGCTCCTCAGATGATTCTGAAGCTATGAGGATGGACTTGAAGACTTGAGGGAGCTCATGAGATGTATTGAAAGCCATCATGAAGCCTAGAGAGGTCATTGTGCAAGATTAAGAGACCTAGCCATGAGTGGTGCAGCTAGGGTTTGACTGGGTCAACCCTAAGTCAACTGAGGATTTGAAGAAGGTTGAGACTTAATTCAAGAGCTATGTGATCATGGATTGATACATTGAGATGTTATAAGGATGATTCCAAGGTCAACTCATCATGATTGAAGAGTTTGAGAAGTTTCAAGCTAGGGTTTCTAAGGCTTGACAGTATAAAATCCCCTAGTTTGACCCCTATCTTCAAGGCAGTTTAGCTCAAGATGTGATTGTCATCTCATCTTACCCCCAAAATGAATGTTGTAGAGATTTTTCTTAGCTTTAATTTGAGTACAAGAAGTCCTTGATAGAATTTGTAGAGCTCAAGTTATGACTTTGACAAGTTACAGGTCATCTGAGGTATGTGAACTTGGGGCCTTGAAAGTCACCCAACTTGTATCCAACTTTTGCCCAAGAAGGATGACTCCTATGAACTTTTGGTCAACATGAATGTTGTTCCTCATCTTCTTAGCTTTCTAGAGAGTACTTGAAGTCCTTGATAGGATTTGTAGAACTCAAGTTATGGCTTTGACAAGTCAAGGGCATTTTGGTCATTTGGAGATTACAGGTCATTTCAAGCATAAGGCCATAACTCCTATTTCCAAGCTTAAAATGGAAAAATCTTCAACATCAAACTTGCTTTAAATGATGTTTTAAGGCTATTAAGGAATTCATGAGATGTTGAAAAGGCTTGTAGCTCAAAATGGTAAAATGACCTAAAATGAAGGCATAAGTTAAATAAGTCAAAGTTGGAAATTGAAATTTCCAAGCTACACATCCAAACCATGGCATGTAATAGGTCATTTTGACTCTAGAAAGCATTTTAGAAACAATGGTTCAGCCACATTTTTGATTTGAGGCCTAAATCATGGACTTTCTTTGGAAAATGGTTGCTTGCATATTAAGGTACATATGCCAAACACAAGGAAGAGCAATGTACAAGCTAGCTAAGTATCCTAGCACATCATGCATCTCATCTAAGGAGATTTTCAAAGGAGATACAAGTGCTGCAAGAGGTATAGCACAAGATGGCATGTGGGATGGATTGAAATCAAAAACTCATGACATGAGAATCTCAAATTCTCATTGGATGATTCCAGAAAGTTCTGGATGGTTTAGAACCATCCTATATAGTGATTAGAACTTGCTCAGATGCAAGGTTGGTGAGAGAGTAGAGAGGAGAGTGAGATAGCCATTTCAATTTCTCCCATTGCAAGTTGAAATCAATCTCTACTTTCCACACCATTTCCATTGATTCTTTCAATCCTAACACCTTCCATTGATCATACTGAATATGTGCATACCAAATTGAGGGCAAGATCGTGTGAGATTGAAGAGATAGCATTTGGATTTTGGGAGCTGCAAGTCACAATCGGATTTGGAGATTCAAGCTTCTTGGATCAAATCTGTTGCAAACAGAAGCACTAACATCAATCAAGGAGTGATTCTGAAGAGTTTGAGAGGTTGAACTGAAGATTTGACCTATCTAATATTCAAGATTTGACAGGTTTGCAACTTTTCTTCTACACCCTAATTTAAGCATAATTAGTTAGATTTGTTAGGTTAGAATGGTTAGAGACAAGTAGGAGATGGATTCTGGAAAGTTTGAAGGCATTTGGTGAGGTTTGAGTTAGTGACACCAATTTTGTTTTGATCAAGAACACGATGTATAGTGAGATATAACATGATTTTAATAGCAAGATTTAACCAGTGTGAGGTGGTGATCATTCTGAGCCAATCAATTTCAAGAATCGTTAAAGTTGAAGTTTGAGCATAGTTTTGATCGTGGATCGGGTTTAAAGATTAAGGGCATTTCAATTGATTCTAATACCATGGTTGTGATCAGGGTTGAATTTAGAACAGATTAGGGTTTCGAACCATGGATTTTGGTTTAGTTTGGATGGAGTCCGAGTTAGGTATTTGAGCTCTGCAACTATGGAGCTTTCCCTCCATTTTAATGGCTGGAGGAAGAAGATAAGGGCATGGCCGTTGGATGAGGCAAGGACCCGTTGACTGGGATCAGATCGTGTGGATGGGATTTAATTTCACGTTTTGAAAGATGAGTCTGAGAAGCACTAAACGCAGCCGTTTCATTTAATTCTTCGTTTGGGCTTTAGTGGATTAATTGATAGCCACACCCCCATATGTGGCCCATTGATGATTTGAACTGATTTTCTTTACTAAATGCACCGCGTATTTTTCTTTTTCTTTATATTTTGTCATTTGTTTTCTGATTAAAATTGGGCCTAGCGCGCATTGCTGATCACACCCCCGTTTTGAGCCCATTCTCATAATGAATTGCATATTATTGCTAACTGCACCAATGTTTTCCCATTTTATTTTCTTTTTCTCCATTTTATTTTAAACTTTGAAAAATCATATTAAATATAAAATTAATGATTTTTACATGGGGATTTTTTCTCCTATTTCACATTGATGTCTAGAAAATTATGAAATCAAAACATTTACATTTCATGCATTTTTAATATTTTTTGTATATTTTCTATTTTAATAGCTTTTTAATTCATTTTATTTTGATGCATAGATTTGTAGAATTTTGTTTAGCTAGTTCCTTTCATATTTTGGAACCATTCTTTTTAGGGTAGTTAGATTAGGACTTTAGCTCCACTCTGGATTTATTCCATAATTTTTTGATTAATTTTTGATTAGTTTTGATTAGATGACTTTAGGTTGTGTAGATTTAGGCCAATCCTTAACATAGGTCCACAATAACACTAGAATTTTGGGTTTCTAGGTCAAATTAGATATTGGGACATATAGGGTATTAAGGGTATGTATATAGGATCCCCTAGAAATTATGTTAGATTTTAATATAATAGTATACTATTTTTAATTGATTTTTGTAGTTGATTGTTGTTTGTGTTGCCCTTGTGGGCTTTCATTTTGTTTTGCTTTGCTTTGTGGGTTTTTGCTTGGCTTGGTGGGCTTGGCCTTGCTTTGTGGAGCATGGAGGAGCATAGTGGAAGACTTGAAGATTGAAGAAGTAGCTTGAGAGCTTGAAGACTTGTTTGTTTTGTTGTTGTTTTAGGGTTAGGAATTAAGTAGAGGTTAGACTTAGTTGATTCCTTTCTTGAACATGGATGGTATCTTTCACCTCCATTCTTCCCCATGATTCAAGGTCCTTCCATGGTATCCACCTCCCTCCTTAGGAGGGATAAGTGATTGTACCTAGGAAGTAGAACCTTTGAGGGAACCATTATGTTGATGTTAAACCCTTATAGGTCACCTTGGGTGGTCAATAAGCAGTTTAATATCCTAGCTTATCCAGTTAAGTGATTTCTTCTGGTTTGAGTATCTTGAAAGATGTTGGGTTTGAGTGTGAAGATGAGGACTTCACTGAAGAGTGTGGAAGAGGATGATTCCCTGAGCATTGCCATTGCAGCTGAAGCTTGGAGAGCTAGAAGAGCAAGTTGATACTTGAAGATCCAGTAAAGATTGAATGAATAGCTGAGGCTTAAGGACTGAAGGATGAAGTTGACATTTCCAGATGATTGAAGATTACTTTGAGAAGCTGAAGCTTGTAGGAAGAGAAGACCAAGTTGAGGCTGGTAAAGCAAAGAGAGATTGAGAGCTTAAAGACTAAGTTGATACTTATGAAGAGGATTCAATTGAGATTGAGAGTAGAGCTGAGGCTTGAAGAACAGAGGATGAGTTGATACTTACTTTGAGGCTTGGAGATCCTGAAGGAATCAAGTCGATACTTGTGGTTAAGAGTGAAGCCTGAGGGTGGAACTGATTAAGGAGCTGAAGCTTGAAGAAGAAGATAAGTTGAAACTTATGTGGAAGGGTTGAAAGCTGGAGAAGAAAATTGATATTTGTCAAGAGTAATTGAAGTCTGAAGACTGAGTTGCTGTTAGAAGAGCTGAAGCTTGAGAATTGAGAGAGGAGTTGATCTGCTTTCTTGTCTGTTTTCTTTTCTGTATTGATTTGCCTTGTTTGACTTGCTCGATGCATTAGAATAAGTTCATATCTAGACTTTAATCTAGGAGCATGATTGAACTATAGGTTGAGTTGCTCCCTCTGCTTGTATTGTTACTGTGTGGCTTTGCTTGCGGGTATTCGGTAGAGCCCTGCTCCCTTGCCCATGTGGTTTGGTCTGCTTGATAGCATATTTTATTTCTTCTGTATGATTGCAGTTTACTGTATTTTACTTGATAGCATGTTTTTATCTCCTCAGTATGATTACTGTTATTCATTCTGGCTTGAGGTTGAGATGAGCTTGTGGAGGCTGCTTCCCCACACACATTTCCTCCCTCACTTGCATTGCATGCATTTTACAGTCGATTACTGTTTACTGTTTAAGCTGATGCTTTATCTGTTTCTGTTTACCATTGACATGATCCCTTAGGTCTCTCATTTCCTTTGATAAGGAAGTGATGATAGAACTTTAGGTTGAAACCTATGCATGATAACTTCTAGGAGTTCCCTGTTTCAAACATCAACCATAGGATGAATCTTTGGCATGACAACAGTAGGACTTGATAGTCTCCCCGTAGTTGAGCCTGTTCTCTCTTCTCATCTCAAAACAGCTTAAGATACAATAATCATGAATGATTTCTTTCGTACGTTACGAGCCTTAAGCTATCTGGGAAAGGATTGTTGGAGAGTTTCTTTTCAACAGTCTGGATGTTTAGTACGACACCCTTTGGGTGACATGCGACGCATTCACTCTCAGGTCATAGTCTTTAGTGCGATTGAAATTGCAAACATCCATAAAAAACAGTTCTTCCGTAAAAGACAGAAAACAAACTTTAAACCTTTTTGCCCCGTGGGCCCATAAATCAAAGGAAGCTTTTCTGAAGAAAAGAGTGTCGTTAAACTTAAGCGCCACCGCAAACAGGCTTTGTCCCTAACTGCTGGAACTGCTGTTTAACCCTACTCGGTAAAACAGATGAATCTGAATTCTTGTAATCCGTATTATCCCGAACTACATAAGCTCTGATCTCTCATGCCTGTTGAGAGTACGTAGGCACAATACTGATGTATTGGCGAGCTACCTTCCCCGTAACCCGTAGTTAGGCGAACTACGTTGACTCTGATTTCTCATTCTCTGATGAGAATACGTAGGCATAAAGCGCGACGCTTTGCCGAGTCATTTTTCTTTTCTGTTTAAGCCAGCCTTGATAGATAGATAGATAAACCAACTCGTCCAGTAAACACAACAAGCGTGGATCCCGTCGAGTACGACGGACGTGAGGGGTGCTAATACCTTCCCCTTGCGTAATCGACTCCCGAACCCAGACAACGGTTGCGACGATGTTGTCTTACCCTTTTCTCGTCAGGTTTTTTCCGATCGTTTCCTTTCCCGCTCTGAGGGATAAATAACGAAAGGTGGCGACTCTTCTGTTTTGCCGGCACCTTATTTTCGCGGAAGCGACAACATCCAGACCTTCCTTATGACTAAGGAGTATCTTGCGGGAGCGTCAACCCAGGATAAGAAGACTCTGAGGAGGATGTCTGGAAATTTTTATCTCAATCCTGATGGAGTTTTGTATAAAAGAAATCACGATCTCGTGCTACTCAGATGTGTAGATGAGAAGGAAGCGAGTATGCTCATGGAAGAAGTCCATGAAGGCACATTTGGTACGCACGCCGGCGGGCATGCTATGACAAGAAAGATCCTGAGAGCAGGATACTACTGGCTGACGATGGAATCGGATTGCTTTAAATTCGCGAAGAGATGTCATAAATGCCAGATTTATGCTGATAAGATTCATGTGCCGCCATGTCCGTTGAATTCCATGTCCTCCCCGTGGCCGTTCTCCATGTGGGGCATCGACATGATAGGCAAGATCGAGCCCACTGCGTCCAACGGTCATCGCTTCATTCTAGTAGCCATCGACTACTTCACCATGTGGGTGGAGGCAACCTCATATGCTAATGTGACCAAGCAGGTGGTGGCTAAATTCATAAAGAGGGACATCATCTGTCGTTACGGAATTCTCGAGCGGATCATTACTGATAATGGTTCGAATCTGAATAACAAGATGATGAAGGAGTTGTGCCAGAGTTTCAAGATTGAACACCACAACTCATCTCCTTACCAGCCGAAGATGAATGGCGTCGTTGAAGCAGCCAATAAGAACATCAAGAAGATTGTACAAAAGATGGTTGTGACCTACAAGGATTGGCACGAGATGTTTCCATTTGCATTGCACGGTTATCGTACCACGGTGCGTACATCAACCGGGGCAACTCCTTTCTCATTGGTGTACGATATGGAAGCTATCCTACCGTTAGAAGTTGAGATTCCTTCTTTGCGAGTTTTGGTTGATGTGAAACTCGATGAGGCAGAATGGATTAAGAACCGACTAAGCCAGCTCAGCCTGATGGACGAGAAGAGGTTAGCATCGATTGCATATGGTCGTCTGTACCAAAGCCGAATGAAAAAAGCTTATGATAAGAAGGTGCGTCCTAGAAGCTTTCAGATGGGTGATCTCGTCCTGAAGAAGATTCTTCCTCCACACTCCGATTACCGGGGCAAGTGGACTCCCAATTACGAAGGTCCGTACATCGTTAGCAAGGTCTTTTCAAGAGGAGCCTTGTTGTTATCCACGATGGATGGTGAAGATTTTGCATCCCCAGTGAACGCGGACGCAGTTAAAAAATATTTTGCTTAAAAAATGACCCGCTGGAAAGAAAAAGAATATCCAGGCAAAAAGGGGGCATCCCGGCGAACCATAAAAAAGGAAAGAGGTTCGGGAAAAAATTAGGGATATAAATTGAAGAGATGTACACCCGCAAATTCGAAAACCCGGAAGGGCGACTTTGGCAAAAAAGGGTATCCTGGTGAATCGAAAACCCGAAAGGGCAATTCAGGCAAAAGTTAGGGATTTGAAAAAGCAAATGACTGCGTTCCGCGTGTGGACTTTCATTGTTTAGTGGTTTGGAAGACCTGAGGGCTGTTTATCTGAATCAATCTCTTCTGAAGCTGAAGCGTCGGAGAAGTATCGAAATCGAGTGGGTCATAGAGGGATCAACTCATGGTGTTCGTCTACGCCTCATTGTCGACATTTGTGTATATACTGATGTATATTTATGTTTTATTTTTGTGTAGCTTCCTTATTCCAGGAGCTTGCATCTGTTGTAAAACATTTTTGCCCATTCAGGGGTTCGTTATCAATAAAATGTATACTATTCAGCAATTATGTTTGTCTGTTTGGCAGTTATCTGTTTTGTTTGCGAAAAAGAACGCCGATGTTTTTGATAAAATGCGCATACATAAACTTACTGGCCTAGGCCACTGATTGTTGAAACAATGAATTACTTGAACAGTGTCACAAGATGATAACCTTGATGGGTCCCTTTTGAGAAGGGTATCTTGTCTGTTTGTTTGTGTTGTTGCAGGTGTAGCACATACCAGGCAGTACGCCGTATGCGTCCCCAAGTAGGATGACTCCTTCCTCTCCCGCAAGTTCAGCAGCACCTCCCTGTGGAGTTTGAACATAAGACCAAGAGCATTGATATGTCTCCCCAAGCAGAGAAGATTCTCTCCCCAAGCAGATGCATCCTGAAGGAACGCCGTCTCCCCAGCTGAGTCATATGCTGAAGTGTACCGCACTCGATAGTCAAGACTGAAGTCTCCAGCGGAATTGAGATCCCCCACAGAGTCGTACTCTCCCCAGCAAGTAGGATGATTCCTTCGTCCCCAGCCGAGCTAGCAGTCCCCCAAGAGAACCGAGTCCTTGGAAAGCAGTTGGGGCCATGATTGGTTTTCCCCTAGTAGAGTGTTGAATAGCTGATGCTGTATTTCCCCACCGGAGTCGTTATCTCCAGGAAGGTTTAGCCGCAAAGGCCGTGCAGTTTATTTCTGCGATTGACATCATTTTCCTCAGCAGTTGTGGTTTGAATACCCAGATGAGCAGGTTCAGGTTCTCGTAGAGCTTTATTCCCCTGCAACAGTCAACTAAAGATCATTCCCCAGGCGGAGTCCAATTGAGATTGGCGTGACTTCTTCTCCTTGGCAGGATGAGTCCTTCCTCCACCAGAGTGGTTCTTTCTCCTTGACAGGAGGATTCTTCCTTCAGCATTTATCTTGTTGATGGCGCCGTAGCATCTTGCATGATTGCATAGCATTTACCCTAAACGCGTAGCATTTCCACCGTGTGGAGCATTGCGCCATGGTCGAACATATGCATATGAAATATGAGCTAGGTCGTTACCATTATTGTTTTGCAGGTGTTCCCCGACAGGGTGTCTGCTCAGGATGACTCCTGAAATCTCAGAAGAGTGGCGTGGTTCAAGATGATTCTTGAATTCCCCCAGCAAAGGCGTTTTCCCAAGAGGATTCTTGAATTCTCCAGCGAAGGTGTTTGTTTAAGATGATTCTTAAAATCCCTTGTGAATTCGCCAGAGAGGGTTTCTCAAGTTGATGCTTAGAGTCCCCGGCAGAGTGTTTTCTCAGGATGATTCCTGAAATCTCCAGCAGAGTTATTGGTTCAGGACGATTCTTGAAGTCTCTGGCGGAGTTACTTGTCCAAGATGATTCTTGAAGTCCTTAGCAGAGTTGATTTACCCAGAATGATTTCTGGATCCCCGAAGCAGAGTTACTTGATAGTTCTCCAGAATCCCCAGCAGAGATGCGTCATCCCCAACAGGTTTCTGAACAGCGAAGTTGAAACTTCCCTTGAAGACTTGATGATTGAAGTCCAACCGTATTAACGAAGCAGTTCTCTCAGCTGATGCGGAGTGCCTGATGGCAGAAGTTTGGATATCCCCAATTGGTTCATGATTGACTGGGAATTCTATTCCCGACTTACTGATGAAGTCCGGCTGACGCCCAAAAATTTCTTTGAATGCCCGACGGCATGACTAACTCGATTGTTAAGAAAGGGTTCCTAATGACCTGATAAGTCCCGAAGAATTCTGATGCCTGATGGCATAATCGACCATTTACCACCGGTTACCGAGTGACCAGTGACCCCTTGATGACTTGAGGATGAATATCTACAGCAAAATCAGATGATCATCCTGACGAAGATTAGACCTTTCACCGGTTACCGTGTAACCAATTCCCCAGCAGAGTTGTCGTGCAACTGGCATGCTCAGTTTTGAAGATGTTCCTAACAATCAGAGTATCGTTTACCTGTGCGTGGTTGGAAAATCACCCGTTACCGTGTAACCAGTGATCCCTCGATGATTTGAGAACGCAATGATATCAGATAAATCAGAGAATTATCCTGACGAAGATTCAGATCAGTATTTCCCCAGCTAGTTGTCGTGCAGCTAATATTTCAGTTTCCGATGATTTGTCCCCATCAGAGTACCGTGTACTTGTGCAGTTGGCAAATTTCCGGGTTTGTTGGTATTCAACCGTCTTTTACCTTTATTGTTTGAGAGTCGTTCGCTTCTCACCCAGTCATGTCCAAGCCGTTTGAATAGGGGCAGCTGTTGCACCCCAAAATTTGCCCAGCATTTCTTTACCTAGCTTATGTTTCATTTCATTCACATTAGCATTATCATTTGCATTTCATTGACATGTATGCAGGAGATCAAGAGGTATGATTACCAATCAGGGGCTACACAAGACTATGAAGCTAGCTAAGAAGGTTATTCAAGTGTTCAAGGGTTGATATCCTTGTCAGAGAAGTTGAAAGATCCTCAGAGAGAGTGATTGAAGCCAAGAGGGTGTGTCTCCTAACTTGAGAGTTGTGGAAAGCCATCAGATGATTCTGAGGCCATGAAGTTAGACTTGAGGTCTTGAGAGAGCTCATGAGAAGTGTTGAAGATCACTTTGAGGCCTATACAGGTCATTGTGCAAGATTAAAAAGCCTCAGCCATGAGTGGTGCAACTAGGGTTTGACTGGGTCAACCCTAGGTCAACTAATGATTTGAAGAAGGTTGAGACCTAATACAAGAGCCATAGGATCATGGATTGATGCATTGAGATGTTATAAGGATGATTCCAAGGTCAACTCATCATGATTGAAGAGTTTGAGAAGTTTCAAGCTAGGGTTTCTAAGGCTTGACAGTGTAAAATCCCCTAGCTTGACCCCTATCTTCAAGGCAGTTTAGCTTAAGATGGGATTGTCATCTCATCTTTCCCCCAACATGAATGTTGTAGAGCATGCTCTTAGCTTTAATTTTAGTGCTAGAAGTCCTTGATAGGATTTGTAGAACTCAAGTTATGACTTTGGCAAGTTACAGGTCATATGAGGTATGTGAATTTGGAGCTTGAATGTTGTCCAACTTGCATGAAACCTTTGCCCTATAAGGATGATTTCTATGAACTTTTGGTTAACATGAATGTTGTTCCTTATCCTCTTAGCTTTCTAGAGAGTACTAGAAGTCCTTGATAGGATTTGTAGAACTCAAGTTATGGCTTTGACAAGTCAAGGGTATTTTGGTCATTTGGATATTATAGGTCATTTCAACCACAAGGCCATAACTCCTATTTCCAAGCTTCAAATGGGAAAATGTTCAACATAAAACTTGTTCAAAATGATGTTTTAAGGCTAACCAAGAGGTCATGAGAGGTTGGAATTGCTTGTATCTCAAAATCACAAAAATGGCTTAAAATAAGGATGATTTTCAAATGAACCAAAGATGGAAATTGGTATTTTTGATCTACATGTCCAAACCAAGGCATGTAATATGTCATTTTGATTCTAAAACACATTTTAAGAACATTGGTTTTGCCACAATTTTGAATTGAAGTTTAATTTGTGGACTTGCTTTGAAAAGTAGTTACTTACATCTTAAGTAACATTTGCCAAACCAAAATTCAAGGCATGACCAAGGCTTCTTTCAATCCAAACACATCCAAAATACCATTATGAGGGAAATTGGAAGAGAATGGGGGTGAATACAAGCTGCTAGCAGAATTGGTATGACCATGGCATGTGATTGAACTTTTCATGACATGAGAAATTGAATTTCTCATTAGAAGGATCTAGAGCTTTCTAGATCATCCATACATGGCCTATATATTGAATAGAGGTGATCTAAGGCCAAGGTTGGTGATAATTGAAGGAGAGAATAGAGATTGAGTGTGAAATTTTCTTGCTTGCAACTAAATTCGGTTACACCATTTTCTTCACTTTCCATCCATTTTCTTGATTGCAATCTCTTCCATGGATGCTAGTGAATGATTCCAGATCATAATCAAGGAAAATTCGTGGCTGTATAGTGTTCTTGATCTCAGATTTTGTCACCTGCAACTCAGAATTGGTTCCAAGAATCCAGAGCATTTCCATCCATTTTATTGCATACAGAAGCTTGGAATTGATTCATTATAGGAGTCTGGAGCATTGGAGAGCTTGATTTGAAGGTTTACTACCTCTGTGCACACGAAATTCTCAGGTTAGTAACTTTCAATCTCCAGCTTAAATTAGGTAGAATTAGGAGGAATTATTGCGTTAGATGCATAGTAGAATGGTGTAGGGAGGTTTTCAGATCATTAACTTGAGAGTTAGTGACCAATTAGGGTTGTTACCATTTTCGGGTGAGATGTTGTTCTTGCGAATCTTGAGGATTTAGATTGAATTAAGGGCATGAGTGGATTCCTTGTGAAAATTGGGGTAAGATTCATGTAGAGACCTCTTGGAATGGAGGCATGTGGAGAGAGTTAGGGTTGAGGGTGATGACCGGAGCACCACCGGCGACGACCATGGCTGCGCGCGAGTTTCAGAGGTTCAAAATGAGGAAGATGACTTGATAGCCATCAGATTGTGGTTTGACTTACACTAAAGACCTCATCCAACGGCCACGCGTGCATGAAATTTGTGAGGGATTTCTGAACTAAATGGAACGCTGCGTTTCATTTAAGTTGTGGTTTTGGGCTTAAGTCAGAATTGATAACCACACCCCCTTTGTGGCCCAGTCTGGGAAATGAACTGGATTGTCTTGCTATCTACACCGCGCGCTTATCCTTTTTATTTTGATTTTCATATTATTTTTAATTTTATTCATGGTTAGTGATTAATTCATAAAAAATGGAAACATAACTCAATTGATCCCATTCTTTTTGCATTGGATTCATGATTGAATCTAGTATTTTTTAGATAAAAAATATTATTGTTTCATGCATTTTCTTATTTTATGGGATTTTTTACATCTTAATTGATATTAAAATAATCATGTTTGATGCTTGATATTGGTGAATTTGGTTTGATCATGTGATGATGGTTTTGGTCTTGATTTTTTGTGAGTAGTTAGCATAGATATGCATGCTCCCCATAGATTTTTCTCACATTTTTGTGATGAATATAAGTGGTAGTTTTAGGTTGAAACTTTAAGAGCTCCATTTTTAGGGTTTATGGTTGATACCTTGTGATTTGGATTTTATTTTTAGGACTTGGTGGATGATTCAACCTCTGATTTTTGTAGGGTAGATTCATGATTGAATTAGAGTCCCTTAGGATTTTTTGTAGGAATTTTCAAGGTAGTTTTCTATTTTTGCTTGATTTTAGTTTAAGTGCTAGCTTTAGATGATTCTAATGCACCAATTCAACTAGATTGACTTCTTTAGTTCCCTTAGATTAGGGTTTTGCTTTGCTTGCTCTTGGTTGATGTTGAAGACAAGTTGAAGATGCATTGGATTGCTTGAAGAGGCTTGGATGTGAGGATCTTCCCTTCTTTTGGTGTAGTTTTGTTTAGGTGTTAAGATTAGGGTTTTGTAGGCAGAGCTTCTAGATAGATTCTCTTCCTTCATAAACATGGATGATGTTGATCACTTCCATTCTTCCCTATGATGTAGGGTCCCCTTGTAAAGGACTCATCCCTCCTTTGGTAGGATGTGTGGCTCTTTGCAAGTTGGTAGAACCTTTGAGGGTCCCTTTCTCTGATGATAGGATGCTTAGTGGTGACCTTTGGTCTTCACTCTACTGTCAGTCATCCCAACTTTGCTCTTGATAGATGAATCTTTCTCCCTTGTTAGAGGATGGAGTTCCTTGCTTGAAGAAGATTGAAGGATGAAGTTGATACTTCTTTGTGTTTGAAGATCATTCTGAGAAGCTGAAGTTTGTAGATGAAGAGGAACTAGTTGATACTGGTAAAGAAGAGAAAGATGAAGCTTGAAGACCAAGTTGACACTTGTGAAGAAGATCAAATTGAGATTGAGTGAAGAGCTGAGGCTTGAAGAAGAAAGAATAAGTTGGCACTTATGTTGATACACTGATTCCCTGAAAGAACAAGTTGATACTTGATATTAGGGTTGAAGCCTGAAAGTGGAATTTACTGGAGAGCTGAAGCTTGGAGAAGAGGGAATAAGTTGATACTTATGTTTGATGTGTTAGGAGCTTGTAGAAGCAAGTTGATACTTGCTATTGAAGATGATAGCCCTGAAGGGTGGTTGAAGACTAGACAGCTGTCAGAGATTGCTTTGCTGTGAAGCTGTGGAAGTTGTTGATTTGCTTTCTTGTCTGTCTGTCTGCTTTCTTTTCTGTATTGATGTGACTTGTTTGATTTGCTTGATGCATTAGAATAAGCTCATGTTTAGATTGTGATAAGCTAGGAGCATGATTGCACTAGAGGCTGAGTTGCTCCCTCTGCTTGTATTTTTACTGTATGGCTTTGCTTGCGGGTATTTGGTAGAGCCCAGCTCCCTTGCCTATGTGGTTTGTGTTTTGCTTGATGGCATTTTATTTTATTTCCTCTGTATGATTACAGTTATTCTATTTTACTTGATAGCATGTTATTTATTCTGTATGATTGCAGTTATTCATATCTGGCTTGAGGTTGAGATGAGCTTGTGGAGGCTGATGTCCCACACACATTTCCTCTCTCACTTGCATTGCATGCATTTTACAGTTGTTTACTGTTTACTGTTTCAGCTGATGCTTTACCTGTTTCTGTTTATCATTGACATGATCCCCTAGGAATCTCACTTCCTTTGATAAGGAAGTGATGATTAGAACTTTAGGTTGAAACCTATGCATGATAACTTCTAGGAGTTCCCTGTTTCAAACTTCCACCATAGGATGAATCCTTGGCATGACAACATTAGGACTTGATAGTCTCCCCTTAGTTGAACTTGTTTGTTCTCTCTTCTCATCTCAAAACAAATTAAAATACAGTAATAAAGGTTAACTGATGCCGTACGTTACGAGCCTTAAGCTATCTGAGAAAGGGTTGTCGGAGAGTTTATTTTCGACAGCTTGGATGTTTAGTATGGCACCCTTTGGGTGAGATGCGACGCATTCACTATCAGGTCATAGTCTCTAGTGCGATACTGGTTGCAAACATCCATAAAAAACAGTTCTTCCGTAAAAGACAGAAAACAAACTTCAAACCTTTTTGCCCCGTGGGCCCGTAATTCAAAGGAAGCTTTTCTGAAGAAAAGAGTGTCGTTAACTCCCAGTTCTACCGCAAACGGTAACGCTTAAGTCTCCAAGGGTCGAGCTGCGTACACCAGACTGCTGGAACTGTTTGTTAACCCTACTCGATAAAACAGATGAATCTGAATCCCCGTAATCCGTATTATCCCGAACTACGTAAGCTCTGATCTCTCATACCTGTTGAGAGTACGTAGGCACAATACTGACGTATTGGCGAGCCACCTCCCCCATCACCCGTAGTTAGCCGAACTACGTTGACTGTGATTTCTCATTCTCTGATGAGAATACGTAGGCATAAAGTGCGACGCTTTGCCGAGTCATTTTCTTTTCTTTTCAGACTGGCCTTGATAGGTAGATAATAAACCAATCTGTCATATAAACACAACAAGCATGGATCCCATCGAGTACGATGGATGTGAGGGGTGCTAATACCTTCCCCTTGCGTAACCGACTCCCGAACCCAGACAATGGTTGCGATGACCTTGTCTTAGACCTTTTCGTCAGGTTTTTCCGATCGTTTCCTTTCCCGTTCTGAGGGATAAATAACGAAAGGTGGCGACTCTTCTGTTTTGCCGGCACCTTATTTTCGCGGTAGCGACAGAGGTAAGGTTGTTTTGAAAGCATATTACAGGAAGGTTGGATAACCTGACTCCTAATGATCTTTGATGTTTGCGTGTGTTAATCACTTCATCCATCATTTGTAAAATGTTTGGATCACTTTCACTTTGATCACTTGATCACTCTGCCGTGTGTGTTTCATCAAAACATTTATTTCAAAAGTTTGCATGAATTTTACATTGAAAATTGCCAATTTTTAAAGAACAACATTGTTTGCTAGACAATCCAATATCAAAGGAATCCCAACAAAAGCTGCTAGCTAGGGAATTTGATAAAGGAAGCCCAGCCTGGGGCAACTAATCTGAAGGATTTGTTAATCATTTGTCATAATGTTCAGCTAATCAGAACCGACCAGGTCAAGATCAGTTGAATCTCTCAAAGAACAGTTTAGTCTGGGGCAACTCTGTTGCAGTTAACAGCTAGCAGGGGCAAGTTTGTTCCCCCAGTCGTTACTTCCACAATCCGAGACTTTGTTGTGCAAGCATCGTTAAACTGAGGCAATCACGTTGAGATTTGTAAATCTCTCTCTACAAGAGTTTGAAGACATTGAAGCATCTTTATGCTGATTCTTTTATAAAATTCTCTTGATGGTTTCTTCCCACTGACCACGTAATCTTGGGCAGAAAGAGTTGAAGACTGTTTGTCACAAGAGTCGTTGCTCACTTAAAGAGGATTGGTACGCTATCATGGGGCAGAAGTGTTTTGTTCTCATGATGGCGATCCGAGTGAAGTGATGATGTTGTGTCCTAAGTAGATTACTCTCTCCCAGAGAAGGTTGTAACTTTGAAGTGGAACTGTTAATCTTTATGATCATCCCCGTTGATGTCCAATTTGGGTGAAGTTTGTTGGGTATCCGTGTCGAGATGTTTATTTCATCTCCTGTTTTGTTTTGTCTGTTTTGTCAGTATAAACATAAGCGTGGCATAAAGCATATGCATAACATCCGTACATTTTTGCTATCTCTGGTTATTACCTGTTCCTGTTTTAC
Organism: Lathyrus sativus; assembly: GCA_963859935.3. Taxonomy (NCBI): domain Eukaryota; kingdom Viridiplantae; phylum Streptophyta; class Magnoliopsida; order Fabales; family Fabaceae; genus Lathyrus; species Lathyrus sativus. The sequence goes on along the minus strand of OZ012736.1, from coordinate 213,012,096 downwards.
TATGGTGTTTTTCACCAAGTGACAGGGTGTGTTGTCTCTCTCCAATAGAGTTATCAGCCCTTAAGCATAAAATGTTCATCCTTTCTGAAATTCTGGTATGCAGATCACATGTGTTCCAAGAACATTGATCTCTACTCAACAAGGATGAGGACCGACCATGGCCAATTTAAATTTCTTTAAATTGTCCCAATGTCATGATCAATGTCATAACCTCTGTTGGGACATCTGCAGTCTGTCATGCTATTTATCTAACCATTTAAAGTACAAAATTGTAAATGCAGAAAGATGAATAACACAGTAACTGTTCACCCAGTTCGGTATCAACAACACCTACATCTGGGGGCTACCAAGCCAGGGTGGAAATTCACTATTAGTAGAATTAATTTAAAGTCAAACCTCCAGTTTGTACTTCTCACTTAATCTCTAGCCAATGACACTTCAGCCTAGAGGCACTCTAGTACCTGAGTATACCCACTCACTCCCAATCAATCACACAACAGTGATATCAAACAATTACAAAAAAAGTATGAAGAGACACTTCATACACACCTAGATCTTGCTTCACAACTTTGATCAAGGAACTCACACACTCTTGCTTCACAGCTTCGAGTGAGACACAACCTAGAATCTACCTAACTAAAACAATCATCCACCAGACAATTGCTTGGATTACAAGCATTCCTAAACAGACTTTACAAGTGAAGACTAGCCTTCTTCACTTACAAATTTGTCTACCTCAATGTATCCAAAGATACAAAGGGTGACTTACACACAAGGGACTCTCAATCCTAGACCTCTATTTTACACTCTGGTTTTTCCTGGTGTGAGTGCTTGCTTTTCTTCTACTTCTACTCCTCCTTTTATAGTCGTGCAGACTGGGCTTGGGATGTTGAGAAGTAACAAATATTAGTTTTAATAAAGTAAAACTAATTTCCAATATTCAAGGTGATGTACAATTAGGCCATGGCATGGTCAGCATTGCCTTAAATCTCTTTTGAGATAACTCAGGGGTCAAAACAAGTTTCTTGATATTTAGCCTGATATATATCAGGTCTCATAACAGAGAAACAAACCCAGCCCATCTGATGTCATACGATCAATATCATGACATTCAGTATGACATTCAGCTTTTACTCACTCTTAGCTAACCAACTTGCTCTACTGCTTACTTCTGCAGAATCTTCTTCATGACAGTAGAAACAAATGTTTTATAGTTCCCTTAAAAAGTATCAAAGATCCTTTTTGTGAACACCCATTAAATCTGCACTTTGTTTCTAACAAATCTATTTGGCCTGTACATACTGATGTGGAATATCCAGCAAGACCAAAACACTTCTGTCAAGAGATATAACATAGCAGCCCCTACTGTACCAGACATGATGTCATACGATCAATGTCATGACATTCAGTATGACATTCATGATAGCAGTTCTGTCATCAACTCCTTCTGCATCCATGACAACAGTTCTATCATCTGCTCTTGTTAGCACCTGCTGCACATATCCCCTGCTGCACTAGATGTCAGCAGTCCTGTCATCTGCTCTTGTTAGCTTCTGCTCACATATCCCCTGTTGTGTAGAAGCACACTTCAATCTCAAGGTTTTGATGATGTCAACAAAGACTAAACTCATTCCATGATTGCAAAAAGTAAAGCTTTCTAAAACTGATCAAGATCAAGACTACGGAATGTTGTCAAGCAAATTCAGCATCATGTGCAAATGTTTCTACAACTTTCAAGATTTGGACTCAAAGCTTTGTTATATCAATGTTCACTCCTTTAATTGGTATACAAGTGTTCAAATAATTTATCATATCAACATTTTGCATATGCATGGTTTTAAAATCATTTGAATTGGTATAACACTTTTTAACTCAAGTATTTTTCTGAGTTTTAACAGTGTTAACTGATTAACCATATGGGTTAATCGGTTAACGGCCTCAAATTTTAAATTCTCAGGGCTAACGTTCAAGTGTTAAACGATTAACCTATATGGTTAACCGATTAACACTGAACGAATTTTGAAAAATTGTTTCTTTTTAAATTCAAATCTTTTTTGAATGTTATACCTTTTCATTATTTGATTCATACTCAATTATACCTTTTTGAAATGGTGTTTTGACTCATATAAATTTTGAAATTTTGAAATTGAAAAACACCTCCAATAATTTTCAAAATAATCATTAAATCAAATTCACTACTTTTCAAATATTTTCAAATATTTTCAAAAAGTGTTCATATTGTTCATACCATTTCATATCCAGAATTTTTAAACACTTGTATTGATATTGAAGAGTGAATTTTGATCAAAAGGAGAAGATCAATCTTTATATTGATATTATTATTGTATCACTCTCAAATTACAAAAGTACAAGAATTATTTCTTTGTGACTTGTGATCCAGGATTGTTGGACACAAGGGTTAGTGCTTGCAAGAGGATTGTTCTTGCTCACTAAGTTTTTGAAATAGTTGTTAGATAGTAGGTCTCACCGGTTGATGGTGTGATAGGTTGTACATTCTAAAACTATAGTGAAAACTCTCTTTCATGTGGAAAGGGGAGTGGAGTACCTTCGGATTGTGAAGGGAACCACTATAAATCTCTGTGTCCATTTTCATTCTGCTTTTACTGCTTTCTTCATCAAGATCATAACCAAGTAAAATTCAAGAATATCGAAAAACCGGAAAAAGTTTCTAAAGCCTAATTCACCCCCCTCTTAGGCATACTATGAACTTACAATTGACATCAGAGTAGGTTAAGGTAACCTGTTCCTAAAGATTCAGTATGGATTCCGCTAGCACCAACCCGGTTTTCAAAGACGGTGGAAGTAGTAATAAACCACCACTGTTCTTTGGAGAATATTTCTATTTCTGGAAACTCAGAATGAAGGCACATCTTGAAGCCCAAGGAGAAGGTATATGGGAAGCAATTGAAGAAGGACCACACAATCCAGTAAATGTGGTCAATGGCGTTGGAACCGCAATGTTGAAAAGCACGTATGATGAAGATGATAAGAAAAAGATTCTTAATGAAAAGAAAGCAATCAACATACTCCAAAGCGCTCTTAGTATGGACGAGTTCTTCCGTGTATCACAGTGTAGATCGACAAAAGAGATTTAGGAAACCTTGGTGGAAACGCATGAAGGAACCGCAGAAGTAAAAATATCAAGACTCAACACGTTAAGTCAAGAATATGAGATGTTCCATATGCAGCCCGGTGAATCTATTGTTGCCTTACAAAAAAGATTCATTCATCTAACAAATCACTTGATTGCTCTCGGGAAGACCTTCACCAATGATGATCTGAACCTGAAAGTCCTACGATCCTTAACAAGAGAATGGCAACCAAAAGTGACCGCTATTTCAGAAAAGAAGAGTCTCTCAACGGTGACATCCGCATCCTTATTTGGCAACCTTCAAGAGCATGAATTGGAACTTGGAAGGCTCGAGAAGCACGAAAGCCAAGAAAAGAAGTCCAAAGGAATTGCCTTGAAGGTTGACACAAAGGATGACAAAGACGACGAGACTTCCGAAGATGAAAATTTCATGCTTCTTGTAAAGAAGCTTGGTAAGTTTTTTAATAATAATAAAAATTCCTCTTTTCCTAAAAAGAATAGACATTTCAGGAAAAAGGATGCATCCACATCGAATCAAGAAGTCACATGTTACGAATGTAGGAAGCAAGGTCACATAAAGCCGGATTGCCCGAAACTTGCAAAGAAAGGAGGATTCAAAGGCAATAAGGATTTCAAAAATAAAAAGGCTTATGTTGCTTCGGACGATAACAAGATAAGTTCATCATTGGAATCGGAAAGTGATGAATGTGCAAATATGGCTCTTATGGCGTCACATCATTCCGATGAAGAAATTGATGAGGTTAGTAACGATTTTTCAATTTATGATAATGATGCACAAGAAGTCATAGATGAACTTCTAAAGGAATGCAAGACTTTGTATAAAAGCATCTCATCCCAAAAGAAAAGAATTTTATTTTTAGAAGAATAAAATACTGCTTTTATAAAAAATATTGAAAATGAAAAACAAAAATTGGTGGATGAAAAACAAAGTCTTGTATGCAAAAATTGTGAATCCTTATCTTTTCAAATTGTTCAACTTAAAAGAGTTTTAGAAAGATACGAAAAAGGTCAAATTGGCTTGGAGGAAATTCTTAGGCACCAAAGATATCCTATGATAAAAGTGGGTTAGGATATTCTAAGTTTTCCAAACCAAGCACAAATGAAACCATTTTTGTGAAATCAAGTGAACAAGTTGTTAAAGAAAAGGCAAACAATTCTAAAACTATGCATCAAAGTCATAAAAAGAAAAGAATTGTGAAGAAAAAGAATTATGTTCCTAGATATAAAAGTCATTTTCAACCTACTTGTTTTAATTGTGAAATCAAAGACCATACACCTAATGCTTGCTATGTGCGCAACATTGGTGTTGCTAAAGGGCATTATGTGTGGGTTGAAAAGGGTACTAACTATCAAGGACCCAAAGCAATTTGGGTACCTAACAATACTTGATTTTGTGTTGTAGGTATGCTTGAAGACAACTTCTAATCAATGGTATCTTGATAGCGGTTGTTCTAAGCATATGACGGGAGATATAAACAAATTTTCAAGTCTATCATTAAAGGCCAAAGGATACGTTACTTACAGTGATGATAATAAAGGAAAAATTCTTGGAGTTGGAACCGTTGGTGCACCTCCATGTACAATCATCGAAGATGTTCTTTATGTGGAAGGCCTTAAACACAACCTACTTAGCATAAGTCAATTGTGTGACAAAGGGTTCCGAATCAACTTCACAAAGGATGAATGTTTGATAGAACATGAAGTCACCCATGACATCTTGCTAAAAGGTAAAAGATTTAATAATATTTTATGATCTCTTTTGATGACTCTTCCTTGAAGGTAAAATGTCTAATGGCGAATAACAACGAGGTGTGGCTTTGGCATAAAAGATTTGCTCACATTCACATGGAGCATTTAAACAAGTTGATAAAGCATGATCTAGTTGTTGGTCTTCCGAAGATAAAATTCATCAAGGATAAGTTATGCGATGCATGTCAAAAAGGGAAACAGACCAAGACAACTTTCAAATCCAAGCAAGTGGTTTCTACATCAAGACCACTTCAATTGTTGCATATGGATCTTTTAGGTCCATCGAGAACGAAAAGCTTCAGAGGTAGCCTTTATGCTTTTTTATTGTTGATGATTTCTCTCGATACACATGGACATTGTTTTTAGTGCAGAAAAATGATGCTTTTAAAGCATTCAAGAAGTATGCGAAGTGTTGCGTTGAAAATTGGATATCAAGCTATTAAATTAACTTGAATCTTAATTCTTTTTACAACCGGACTTTATTTTATCCAAAGGAAAGGTCTAAAGAAAGAAAAACCTTTTTCCCGATGTAACGACACGCTTAAGAGATTCGGGGATCAGGGGTTGGTTATACCTAGGGAGGGTGTTAGCACCCTAAGCATCTGTAGTACTCTACAGGAACCTTTTGTTTGATTGCTTGCTAAGTTTGTGAAAATGTATTATGGATTGGGAAAATACATGAGTTGAAACCTAAAGTTATATACTAAGTTTGCTCGCAAAGACGTCGCGTCTTCTGCCTACGTATCCTAACTAGGATAGAATCAGAGCAATCGCAGTTCACCTCACAAGGGATGAGGAACACTTGATTATGATCAAGGTTCAAGGGGGAACAAACATGACAATGTTTGTGTGGAGTCTGACAAAACTCCCTAATCTAAATTGTAACACTCAAAAGGGGAAGTAAGAAATCATGACGATGATTCTCACATAGAGTTGACACTCTATCCTAGGGTTCTAGTTGAAGAACTCTCCTAGTACAGGTGGGTCTCTTAGACTTAAAGAAAAGTCTAATGGCTTCTAAACTAAGGTTAAAGTAACTTAACAAAGTCAAGAGTGGGATAAGGGATGTATCCATGACATGGGGGTCAAATGGACAGACTTTTCCTTTGGAAGTAGACAAGAGAGGCAACTGGATGAGAGCTAACACGCTTCATCACTTGCGGGAAGAAAACAACAAGAAAATTAACAACATAATAAAGATGCATCCATGGTGACAACCATTAAATGAGCATGAGAAATTTATAAGATTAAAAATACATTTGATGACAATCAAAGCAGGTAAACAAAACAGGAACTGTGCTGACAGATCTAGTTCAGGTGAAATTTACAGATGAAGTAATATGAACGTGGTATCAATCAAATATGAAGTTTTAACATGTTGGCTAACATTTAAGGGTATGAATGCAAACAAGTATCACAAAAAATTACAAGTACATCAAGAGAAAATTCCATCTGCATCTGTCAAAACGATCACAGAAAGTACACAACTTGCACATAGTTAAAAGAGATGAAAAATTATGCAAACATGAAAATAAAAAATATGACATGAAAGTAGACATCAAGATGAACACAATGCAAAAAGAATGGTTGAAAAATTATTAAAATTGAGAGAGATATGATTTTTCAAAGATTGGTAAAAAAAATGACAAAATTTAATAAGAGGGTTGCCCTCCTCAGGGGTCGAACCCATGCTCGCTTGGTACAAGGCGTGTTTTGGCTTAATGGTATTACCACAGGGGTGGCTATACATCCGTTTGTAAATGCCACCCATTAAATTATAAGGGTGAAAATCAAAGCAAGCTGGGCAAATTGGCCAAGGCAAAAATGTTAAATTTTCAAAATACGTTTTGTCGCGTAACTTTTTCAATACTTAACCAAATGGGATGAAATTTTTATCAATCCTGCCTAGAATTCCATGAGGATCATGATAGTGCAATTGGTTTTCTCATAATATGCTCACCTTTCAAAACTCGACTGAAGATGCATATGGTGTTTTTGAAATGCAATTCTAGATCAACAAGCCATAACAGTTACAACTGGTGGTAGGAATTGGTTTGATCAAACCTTAAACATGCTAATGAAGGTGTCTCAGTAACCATTTTGTCTAAAAACCAACAGGACAAAAATTTGGTATGAAATGCAAATGGTAATGGATGCCTCCAAACATACTGTCAACAGAATTTGATGTTTTCCAATGATGAATTGCCAACAGTCTAAGTTTAATAATAAGTTAAAATGAGGCAAAAAGCAAATCACACAAGAGCAATGTAAATAGATGCAATAATCACTAAGTCAAAACCTGCCCCAAACCTCAACTAAGACAACATCATGATCAACAAAAACCTCTAAGCTTGTCAAGCTGTCAACACTAGGCCCTAAAGACAGTTGTGGTCATCATAAAAGAATCCTATCATGATAGTGCCTACTACTAAACAAAAGTTCAAAAATGAGTCAACTGCAACTCACAAGTTTAGGACACAACCATTATGCACAAGAATCTCCAAAATAGTTAACAAGCTGATCAAGAATGTCCTCACAGCAGAACAATGCTTCAAAAACAGCAATCTCATGATTCAAAATCCAAATGCAATAGGCTGAGAGTTCTTACATTCAAATCAACAACCTTTTTCAAAACAGGAAAGGTAGTAGGGCCACTATCCTACATATGCAACAACAGACTGTGGATTAATCTCATGGGCTTGTCAACTGGTTTTGATGAGTTTTGGAATGTAACACAGTCTACACTAATTGTAATGATCAGGGTTTAATGGTTATCTAAACTCACAACACAAACAAGCTTTAAAACTCCACCTGTGCAGTCCAGCTGCTACCACCTATGAAAAAAAGAAAACTCCAAAACAACTGTACCAACATACTCCAAACAGCCTGATATTGGCAACTCCTCTAAATAAATCCCCTCATGCACTTGCTTAATGAAAGAATGTACCATAGTGGGAAAAGACACTAGGAGCTTCACACAGCCTTCCCTCACCATCCAAAATCAAGATTCCAAAGACATCCTAATAGTAAAAGGTTCTTGGCACCAACAGCTTCAAATGACATACATGACATACTCAAAATGATTAAGGAACAAACTACAGCATGCAAGACTGATTTGCCTGGCTCAGGCCTTGAGGACAGCCTTGGGTTTTAGCCAATCCACAACAAACCTTCCCTGGAGAGCATCAACCATATGCTCAAAGGCAAAACATCCTTCCAACCTTTTTTGAAATGATAAAAAACTGGACAGCCCTTAAAACTAGCTGCCTAACATCCACCATTGGTACCTAACAGTCATACTAACTAGCATAAAGCCCCAAAACCAAAGTAAGCACACACAGGTTGAAAACAAACACACACACAAGTCACATGTGTATCAATGAATGGTTTTTGAACATCTAAACTGGTCTGGAACAGCTGTTGTGGAAAATGATAAATGAGCTACTTTGCTATATAGAGGCACATATGAAAATGCCCAAAACTGTTTTTTAGGTCTGTTCAAATCAAGCTGAATGCACATACATACTTACAGATATAACAGCAAATGAGATCATGCATATTACATTTATAAACAGAATTTGATGAAACCATTATGCAGAAGGAATTGTCTTGGAGCCACAACTTGATGATGCAGCAGAGCATTTAATGAATAACAAAATAGGTGAAATTAGCTTATGCCAAGCACATACACATGTCATGAATGTATTAATGAATGATTGCGGACTCAATTTTAGACCACCTATGTCTTGAAATTCAAACTGGCAGGTTCATGGCATAAAAGTGCAAGAATATGGTATTTTGAAAATGAGATCATGAACCAAGTGCAAATAGCTTTGAACAAACATACATACACAACACAATCATGATTTTAAAGTGTCTCAAATCAATCAAACAACTACTTCTTGTCATAACAGAATTTAGGCACAAATCATACACATAACATGTTTTTCACATAATAAGCTCAAAATGCCAAAACATGGAATTATGGTGCAAAGAAAGAAAGGATTGTTCATATACCTCTAGTTGCCTGTATTGAGCAAGTTTAAACACCAAGAAACCCAGAGGAAATTCCAAATAACACTAACTTTGAAACTTTCTTCTTTTTGAAGCAAGAATCAATCCTTGTGACAGTTGGAGAAATAAACTCCACCAATGATATTTAACACTTTAGACAGTTGAGGAATGGTATATGAGAGGTGTTAGGATGATTAGAACACCAAGGAAATGTATGGAACAAGATGTGGCAGATTTTATGGCTTTTGGTCAAAGTAACTTGGTGTGGAAGTTGACTTTTTGAATGATGAGGTTTTTGAGTGGTATAAGATCTTGGACACCTTCTATATCATATTTAGAGATTGTGTGGATGATTGTTGAGGTGTTTGAATGGGGAGAAATGAATTTGGCAGCAAAACTACCAAGACAGATTTTTGGTGATTTTTTGTGAAAATGAGATTTTGAGCTTTTGAGGAAAAGTGCACAAGGATGGAAGCTTGAGCTTTTTTATGGTTTTTAGAATGGATGTTGTGTAGGAAATGAAGTGGTGAGGGTTCTATTTATAGGCGAGGATGTGGCTTGGGGCAGATTTGAAGATTTCTTCACTTTGAAGAAAGGTTTTTTCACTTTTTAGATCAAACCTACACAAGAGGGTTTCCTTGGCTGCAAGGCAAGCTCAAAGTCAAGCTTCATGATGGTTTTGAAAGGGATAAATGCAGGCTAGAGGGTGTAGCTTGATGGCTGTGGCATAATTGCTTTACACCTCATGCTTACTTTATCACTTTTGAATGCAAGTTGCAAACCAACTTGCAAGGCAACTTGCAAAGCTTGGCCTTTTGAGTTCTTCTGCATAATTGCTTTGTTTTTCATGCTACAAACTCCTCACATATCAGATACAACATGGTTCACCAGATGAGTTTGGTCAATTTTGATGAAAGAATGAATTCTTGAATTTTGACAATGTGGGACTAAAGTGAAAAACCACCAACTTGCCATGACCATAACTTTCAGCTCACAAATCCTTTTGAGATGTGCTAGTACTTTTTAGAAATCCCTCAAATAGCTCTAAAACATTCATGTTTTCATGAGTTTCAATTTCCCAAAGGAACTTGGCCAAAAAGTCTCCCAAAGTTGCTAAAAAATGAACTTAAAAGTGAAATTTCTCGAAGTCTTTTTCCCTTATAGAAATGAATTTGATCATAACTACAAATCTATGCATTTTCTGATCATGGACGACTTAGGGAATTTTGTAGGATTTGTCAAGAGCTTCCAAATGAGCTTTGAACCAACTCAATTGGATGTGTGGTTAAGGAGTTATGGTTTAGCCCCTTTCAAAACCCTAATTTCCCGATTTTCTGATTACTCCTTCATCCTTGATCCAATGGTCATGAAAATTGATATGCAAGTCCAATATGACATAAGGAACAATTTTGTTTCACAACTTGAAGTCCAATTCCTAAAATTTGGAGAGTTGACTTTTCGGTCAACCGTACGACCGATCGGTGACTACCGAGTCGCCTGTTGACATTCTGGACCTCTTGAGACTTTGAAACTTCTTGAATGAACTTTATTAAGCTATATGAACTTCATGGATCATAATCTCACCATTAAAACACATTCCAACATCAAAGTCAAACTACAGTTGACTTTTACTAATCAAAAACCCTAATCGGGTGCCCTGAAATACACTGCTCCGGATTCTGGGGTAACAACCTCAAATTGGATTCTCAATTGACATTATATGATACCCTTGACCTTGTTTCATAATTTAATGAGCCCAAAACATTGACTAATCACACCCTTGAAGTTTTGATTTTGACTGCACGAAACCCTGATTCATCTGTAATTTGACAAAGACAAACTTGCACTGGGTTAAGGTTAGATAATTCGTGAGTATGCTCCTAAAATGATAATGGGAATCTAAGGGGTCAAAATTTGGGGTGCAACCATTGCCCCTATTTAAATATCTTCACTAGATGGAACTGAGAGATGACGATCCTCGTAGAATCGCAGTGAAAGGTATTTAAATATAGAAAACCGAAAATTTTGTCCCTTAGATCTGATGATATGTGTTGCACCCTAAAATTTGACCAACCGGTTCTCCTATCTGGTCCATGGTTCAATTCGTATTCGCATATCAGATGCATGACATTTGTGCACAGACAGAGGATGTCAGGGTTACAACTTGGTTTTCATCTACCGGATATTTCAGATTCAGTCTAGATAATCAGGGTTTTATTTTCGGGAAATTGTGCGCTTCTCGGTGTTTTCAGCTTACATGGTGGTTTTGGGATATTCTGATGCCAGGGGTTTACTGTTTGCTTCGATCTGGTCTCGCACTCTCCTTTGTGTTTGCCATTGGCCTTTGTTTGCATTTTTTAGAATTTAATAGCTTTTTTTTATAGATTTAAATAGTTTTTTTTTTATATTTTAAATAGGTTTTATAGATTTTTCAGAATTTAAATAGTTTTTTTTTTTATGTTTTTAATAGTTTTAAATCCTTTTTAGAATTTTATAAATTGTTTTAATAGATTTAATCTTTTGTTAGATATTAATTTCTTTTAGGTTTAATATAGGTTAATAGTTTTTTATAGATATTAATAGATATTAGTGTTTTGTTTTAATATAGTTTTTTTTTTAGAAATTTAATAGAATTTTAAGTAGAGAATTATTAGAGTTTTTTTTGTCATTAGTCTAGTGATTAGTATGGAGTTAATAGTTAATTCTTCTTTTTAGGTTTAACTAGGATTTTAATCTTTTAATTAGAGTTTGTTAGAATTAATTAGGATAGTTTAAGTTTCATTTAAGATTTAATTGCAGTTTTAATTTTAGTTAGAGTTAATTAGGTTTAATCATTAGTTAATTAGCTTTAAGGCCTTAATCAGTTTTTTTAATCCATTTTCATATTAATCATTTTAATTCAGATTTTTCAGGGTTTAGTGGCCATTTTTCGTGGGCCCAGGATAGCTTTTTGGAGGCCCAATATCAGTCTTTTTTTTGTTCTCTTTTTCAGTCCAGAAAAACGCCACATGTCAGCTATAAATCAGGCCACGCGTGTACTGTTGGAGGACCCCACCTCATAACTCACTCTGTCCCAGAACCACCCACGCGTCCTCTTCTCTGGCTCCCTCTCCTCCTGCCACGTTCCCCACCATCTCTCTCTCTCTGCCAACGCACAACACACATGGCATCACCTCCTTCTCGCCGGGACCCCCTACCGTCGGGCATGCAAACGCCCTAACCTCCCACCGCCGGCAGCCCTAACCGTCACCGGACCACCGCCAGACGCCGGAAACTGCAAATTTGCAGGTTTCATCAGAGATTCATCCAGATCAAGAACCTTCATCTTCTACCTCCATCAACTTCCTCACCGGAGTCATCGTCAACTCGCCGGAAACTGCATCGTCTCGCCGGAAAACTCATAGAACCCTCATCCGGCCATTTTTTCCAGATTTATCAGCATTATTCATCAGGACCTTCAATCTTGTTCTTTCGTTTCCTCAGCAATACTCCTAGATCGCCGCCGTGTTCGTCAGAACCTTCATCGTTCTTCCTATCGTTTCCAGAAAACTTTCAGAACCTTCATAGACCTTCATCAATTTTCCAGATCTCCTTTCAAGATTCTAGCAAGGTCTTCTTCATCGTGGATCCTCCAAGCCCCAAAGTTGCTTCCAAACATCATCAAGTCCCTTACATCTTGTTCATCGTCTTCAACGATCTTTCAGCGAGCAAATCTATGCGCAGGATCTTGAATTCGTCAGGTTCTTCAGTAAACATCAAGAACTCCACGAGCTGTTCGTAGTCCACATCCTGGTGCGTTATCCTTCAATCCTTGTTCGCGTCTTGTTTTTGATTGTTGAAATGTGTGGATTTATCTTAGTTTGAGCTGGAATCTAGGTTGAGTATAGGGTTGAATTGAAGTTTGGTTAGATTTAGGTTAGATTGAGTTGCAGATTTGGGTGAGAGATTGAGAGTTTCAGAGGGGAATTTGGGAGATGAGCGGCGTGTTAGGGTTTAGGGTAATGAACAGTGAATGGAATTTTGGGGGAGAAGAGTAGTTTTGCTGATTGGTAAGCTGGGTTAGGGTTTGGGCTGGGTTAAGCCCAAGTTTGAGTTTGCTGAAGCGCACCCCTCCATTTACTCGCTATACCCCCCCTTGTGTGAGAATGCTGAATGGTTTGGTTTGGGCCTTGGCCCCAATTGCTAGGCGCACCCCCCTGTATTTGGGCCCCTTTCTGAACAACTAGAATTAGTGCTATTCGCCCCCCCTCTTGTTTTATTTGTTTTAATTTTCTTCATTTTGTATCATGTTAGGAAATATTCCATAAAATAGTAGGAGTACCCAATTAATTCCCTTCTTTTTTCCATAGGTTCCTAATTCAATTTAGAATTTTATAGTGCAAAAGTATTGAATTGATCATGCATTTTCATTTTTATTTGCATTTTTGTATTTTAATTGGTATTGAATAATTAGTTTGTGATGTGTCTGCCTTGTTGATTTTAGTTCTCTCATTTGGTATTGATTTTTGCTTTAGTTTTTAGTATGTTATACTAGACTAATGCATGCTCCCCATAGATTTTTCATAGATTCTTCAGAGTTTGATTGATGTTGTTTTAGGGTTAGAGAATAGAGACCTCCTAACTTGCCGGTTAACCCTTGACCATTCATGTTAGGGATTGTTTAGTAGCCTTAGAAGTTGACTTAGGCTTTGAGATTTGATCTTGGGATCATAGAGCCATATAGGTTTCCCCTAGATTTTTGGTAGATTTTTATAGAGTGTTCTGCTATTTTTGGCTTGAGCTTGAGAATAGGAGAAGTCTTGAGGGCTTCTGACTTTGAAGTTCAACTGTGGTTGAACTTTAGAGATAGTTTCTTTTGGGTTGAGGGCCTGTGGTTTCTTCTTGGAGGTGGAGGCTGGATGAAGTCTTGATGGAGCTTGCAAGGATGCATAGATTGAAGACCTAGTCTAGGAGCTTGCTCTCTGTTTGTGAGGTTTGAGATCCTGAAGTTTGAGGGAAAATTTATGGTACTTTCCTGAGGAAGGCACTATGGATGTCTTTCATTCTTTCTTCTCACCTCTTTCTCAAGTATCCAATGATGTTGGATCCTTCATGTTAGTTTAGTTTCTCCTGAGGAGGAACGTAAACCGATCACAGTTGTTGAGCCACATGGGATATGATTCCTAAGTGGAAGCCCCCTAGTATTTTCCTGAGGAAGGCACTATGGGTCTGTTCACTTAGTTCCCTTAGTTCATGTAGGATTTCTCAAGTATCCAATGATGTTGGATCCTTCATGTGAGTTTAGTTTCTCCTGAGGAGGAACGTAAACCGATCACAGTTGTTGAGCCACATGGAATATGATTCCTAAGTGGAAGCCCCCTAGTATTTTCCTGAGGAAGGCACTATGGGTCTGTTCACTTAGTTCCCTTAGTTCATGTAGGATTTCTCAAGTATCCAATGATGTCGGAGCCTTCATGTAAGTTTAGTTTCTCCTGAGGAGGAACGTAAACCGTTCACAGTTGTTGAGCCGCATGGGATATGATTCCTAAGTAGGAGCCTCCTAGTACTTTCCTGAGGAAGGCACTATGAGCCTACCTACTTAGCTCCATTTCTTTGGTAAGCTTGTCTTGAAGCTTGAAGACTGGGATTGATTTGTCTTGTGTAGAGTTTTGTTTAGGGCTTTGCTTAGAGATTTGATTAGAGTTTTGCTTTAGGGCTTTGCTTAGAGATTTGATTAGGGTTTTGCATAGGGGCTTTATTCAGGGGTTTGTTTTAGGGTTGTTCAGGGTCCTGCTCAGGGTTTGGGCTTTTGCTTTTGGATAGGAGTTTGCCAGGATGGTTAGCCTTCTCTTTGTGCTGTTTGACTTGTGTGGTGTTGTGCTGCATTAGTCTTAGGGGTTCATCTAGATATTTCTGAGATAGGTGCATCTTAGAAGTAGGCTTTGGGTGCATGAGAAGTTGAGGTGGTCCTCCTTCTGCTTGATTGTTATTGAGTGGCTTTGCTTGCTGGTATTTGGTAGAGCTGAGCTCCCTTGCCTCTATGGTGTGTGGCCTTCGTGCCTTGCTTGTTTGATTGTTGCATTCATGCATATTTCCAGTATTTCTTTACTTTGCAGTGATTCCTGTTTGCTGTTTAGTGTTGTTGCCATGATCCCTTAGGAGCTCTAACTCCTCTGCTGTGGAGGAGTTATGATAGACATTAGGTTGGTTAACCAGGCATGATAACATTAGGTAGATTCCCCTTTTTAACCATAGTTTTAGGGTGTGTCTTTCCTTTCTCGAAACAACAGAAGAACACTTAATAAAGGATAAAACAAAAGTGAATTCATTTCTTCCATTAAAAGATCTGAACAAACATCAAAACATTTTGTCCTCTTGGACTGTGAAAACCCTTGGTTAAGGCGCATTTTTCCCAAAAAAAAAACACTTGAACAGCTTGTGTCGCGCGTAGTCGAACTACGTTTGCTCTGATCTTCCATGCCGTGTGGAACTACGTAGGCACAGGACGCGATGTCTTGGAGAGCAACCTTTCCCCCCCGTCTAGACGTAGGTAGTCGAACTACGTTGACTCTGACTTTCCCATTGCACGAGGGAGTACGTAGGCCCAGAACAGCGTATGTTCTGTCGAGTCCTGTCCTTTTTCTTTTCTTTTCAGACTGACCACTAGCGTAGATAGATAAACACACCCTTTTCCTTATAAACACCAAGCGTGGATCCCGTCGAGTACGACGGACGTGAGGGGTGCTAATACCTTCCCCTTGCGTAACCGACTCCCGAACCCAGGTTTTGGTTGCGATGACCATACCTTTCCCGTTTTTTGCGAGGTTTACTTCGAGCGTTTCCTTTCCCTCCGTTGAGATAAATAACGCACGGTGGCGACTCTTCTGTCAGCCGGCGCCGATTTTCGCAGTAGCGACAATATGCAAAAAAACAGGTCGCGATATTCCATGAATTCTAAATGATGCTTCATGATGCTTGGATGCAAGACATATGCAGAAAACAGAAAAACAAAACAACGAGTGACTACTCGTGGGGACCTAGCATTATGGATCCGACACTGGGGAAAACCGGGGTATAACAATCAATAGTTCAAACATGACTAGTGATAACAGAGAGAAAAATTTACATGAGGATGCACAAAATCCAATGAAGATGACAATCTTACTGGGGAAGAGCAAACACTCCACTGGGGAAAGAGGTAGATTTCCATCGGGGACACGAGCGACTTTCTACTAGGGAAATTAAAACACGAACCTAACTGGGGATGATCAGATGAGGAGCTTCCTATAGTGAAGAGTTCAAACGGGATCTTCAGGAATGGACTAGAAACCAAGACAAAACATATTGGGGATACTAGTGACGACTAGATCTCCGAGACTTGTCTGGAAAAAGGTCTCGCTGGGGATAATGATGTCACCCAGTTTTTACAAGCAGTTCAAACAGTTCTAGTAACCACTAGACTTCTTGGAGGTAATGGTAACGACCAACCTGAGATAACAACAAATGAAATTTCAAATCCAATCGGTAATACAGGACTTCGACTAGGGAAATTGGTGATGACCAAATTTCAAGCAATGCCAGTAACCACTGGACTTAAAGGAGATTGGTAATGAACAAGTCAGGGTACCAATGACGATTGGATTTCACGCAATGCCAGTTACGACTGGACTTTGGAAGAAAACATGATGACGACCAAATCAGGGTATACCAACACATGTGGTTACGAGAATATTAGCAAGCTACTAGGCTTTAGCTGGGGAGGTTGGTAACGACCAAACCAAAAGATACCAATAACGATTGGATTTCAAATGACGCCAATTATGACTGGACTTCCATGGGAACAGTTGGTAACGACCAATACAATATCAATGCCGATAAGTTTTCACAAGGGATTTGCTAGTGACGACTAGACTTCAGAAGGACAAAAGTTGGTGACTACCAAACCAGAACATAATAACGAGTAAAGTTAAGACAATGCTAGTTACGACTAGGCCTCAAAGGAAAATATGGTGACAACCAAAAGAATACCAATGACGATTGGATTTCGAACACTACCAGTTACGACTGGACTTTAAAGGAAAAAGGTGGTGATGACCGAATCAGGGATACCGACGAGTGGAATTAAGACAATGCCAGTTACGACTGGTCTTAATAAGAAATATGGTGACTACCAAAGAACTACCAATAACGATTGGCTTCTAAAACAATTCCGGTTACGACTGGACTTTTAGGCGGAAGTTCACTAGTAGTGATCGGTCACTCACGGGGAATCGACAGATAACACACCGAACTCAAGAGACAGAATGAATCACACTGAACCCTGGCTAAAAAGGTGTATGTAGTTTTGACAAATAGATCCATTCTCAATAGGGGAACGGAGCTTTGAACAAGCTATTCAGAGATGACAAAGTAAATTCAAGTGCCCAGACATCTTCTACTGGGATGAGTCTTTAGATCATCATAAGAAGTTCCCTGAGAAACAGTCTTCAAAGTCTGATACCCTACACATGATCAAAGGAAAATCAGCAGCTCGACTTGCTTACACTTCATTTGGGAATGTAATTGGATTGCATATCAAAGTTTCCGCTACCCTGAGGTTTCGGGGAAGTATGATTTTCCTCGACCTTTTCCCTGAGTTGAAGTTTTTACGTTTGTTAATCTCCCCAAGTTTTATTCAAATAACTTGACCCTAATGCTTTCAAAACTATCGTTGATCAACGAACAATATTTTGCATAACAAAGAAAATAAAGGAGATGATAAAGTTGCAAAGGAAAGAATGGCTCAAAACTGATTTTATTCAAGGATGAAATCTTGCAAATGACAAAATTCCATAGAAATGTTTCAAGTGAAAAATGGCAAAGTGGACAAAGTTACATTGAATCCCATGACCAAACTATCCCTAAAGACTAAAACTCCCCAAAATCCTTGCTTCTAACTAGAGCGGTTGGAGTGAATTCTTGTAGGATCTTCTACGTTAGTGACAACTCATCTGATGCAGTGAAACGCCTTTGTCCCTAACTTTTGCCTGGACCGCCCTTTCGGGTTTTCAATCCACCGGGACGCTCCTTTTTGCCTAAGCCGCCCTTTCGGGTTTTCAACTTAGCGAGCTCTTATTTTTCTTTTTCTCCTTTCTTCCTTTCAACCCTAACTTTTGCATAAGCTGCTCCTTTGAGTTTTCGGCTTATCGGGTTCTTTTTAGGCGTAATACTTTCGTACTGCATCAGAATTTACTAGATGAGTAAGCTGCTCCCCATCCATGGTAGTGAGAATCAATGAGCCTCCTGAGAAGATTGTCTTCACAATAAACGGGCCGTCATAGTTAGGCATCCACTTTCCTCGTGCGTCTTTATGAACTGGCAAAATCTTCTTGAGTACAAGCTCCCCTTCTCGGAACTCTCGGACACAAACTTTCTTGTCAAAAGCTCTATTAATCCTCTTCTTATATAACTGACCATGACACATTGCAGACACGCGCTTTTCGTCGATAAGATTCAACTGATCAAACCTTTCCTTCACCCATTCTGCTTCTTCAAGCTTGGTTTCCATTATGACTCTCAAAGAAGGTATTTCGACCTCAATAGGAAGTACCGCATCCATTCCATATACCAAAGGAAAAGGAGTTGCCCCTGTTGAAGTGCGAACGGACGTTCTGTACCCATGCAAGGCAAATGGTAGCATCTCATGCCAGTCTTTGTATGTTTTTACCATCTTTTGCAAAATCTTTTTGATGTTTTTATTCGCGGCTTCTACAACTCCATTCATCTTGGGACGATAAGGACAAGAATTGTGATGTTCAATTTTGAAGTCATCTCACAACTCTTTCATGATTTTGTTGTTCAAGTTGGTACCATTGTTCGTTATGATTCGGCTCGGAATTCCGTAATGACAGATAATTTCCTTTTTGATAAAACGAGCCACCACTTGTCGGGTAACGTTGGTGTAGGATGCGGCTTCAACCCACTTTGTGAAATAGTCAATAGCAACCAGAATAAATCGGTGTCCGTTAGAAGCTTTTGGTTCAATTGCCCCAATCATATCGATGCCCCATATAGAGAAAGGCCACGGTGATGACAACACATTTAGCAATATCGGTGGTACGTGCATCTTGTCCGCATAAATCTGACACTTGTGACATTTCCTGGCATATTGAATACAGTCAGTTTCTAAGGTCAACCAGTAATAACCAGCCCTCAAAATCTTTTTAGACATAGCATATCCATTGGCATGAGTACCAAACATTCCTTCGTGAACATCTTGCATTAACAACTCTGCTTCTCGTCGGTCAACACATCTAAGCAGGACCATATCATGATTCCTTTTGTAGAGCACATCATTACTGAGGAGGAACTTGGATGTTAATCGTCTCAGAGTTTTATTGTCAAGTGACGTAACATCTGCTGGATACTCTTGTTTTAACAGATAATTCTTTATGTCATAGAACCATGGCTTGTCATCAGTTTCTTCTTCAACCATCTGACAGTAGGCGGGCTCAGTCTTGCGTTCGATTCGAATGAGAGTGGCATCACTGACATTCCTGACTTTCCACATTGAGGCTAACATGGCTAGGGCATCGGCGATGTGATTCTCAAATCTCGGAACATGCTTGAAAGTGATTTCATCGAAACACTCCATCATCTTGACAATATAGGCTCTATAAGGGATCAAATTCTCATGTCTAGTTTCCCATTCTCCAGTAACCTGATATATAACCAAAGCTGAATCCCCACTGACTTCAAGAAGTTTGATTTTGAGGTCAATAGCTGCCTCGAGGCCGAGAATGCAGGCTTCATATTCGGCGATATTGTTTGTGCAGTCAAAATCCAACCTGGCTGTGAATGGAGTGTAACCGCCTTCTGGATTCATTAAAGCGGCGCCTACGCCATGCCCACTGTAGTTGGAGGAACCATCGAACATCATTTTCCACCAAAGACCTTCTTGCGGACCCTTATCAAGACTTGGTTATTCACAATCTTTTACTAACATAATGTCTTCATTTGGGAAATCAAATTTGAGAGGCTCATAATCTTCCACTGGTTGATCTGCAAGATATTCTGACAAAACACTACCCTTGATAGACTTCTGAGCTACGTACTAGATGTCGTATTCCGATAATAACATATGCCATCGGGCGAGCCTTCCAGTCTGAGCAAGCTTCTCAAAAATATACTTTATTGGATCCACTTTTGAAATCAACAAAGTGGTATGACAAATCATGTACTGCCTCAAACGTTTGGCCACCCACGCCAAAGCACAACAAGTTTTCTCCAGGAGTGAATATCGGCCTTCACAATCAGTAAACTTCTTACTCAAATAATAGATCGCATGTTCTTTTCGTCCGGACCCGTCTTGCTGACCTAACACACAACCCATTGAATTCTCAAGCACTGTCAAATACATGAAGAGAGGTCTTCCCGGAATCGGTGGTATTAAGATTGGAGGCTCTTGAAGATATCCCTTGATCTTATCAAATGCCTGCTGACAGTCTGCATTCCAAACAACCGTCTGGTCTTTGCGTAATAATTTAAAGATGGGCTCGCAAGTAGGAGTCATATTGGAAATAAATCTGGATATGTAGTTCAGTCTTCCAAGAAAACCTCTGACTTGCTTTTCTATTTGTGGAGCTGGCATGTCTTGAATTGCTCGAACTTTGTCTGGATCTACTTCAATCCCTCGGTGGCTGACAATGAAACCGAGTAATTTCCCTGATCTTACCCCAAAGGTACACTTGGTTGGATTCAGTCTCAACTGATATTTTCTGAGTCTCTTAAACAATTTCAAAAGATGTTCCAAATGGTCCTCCTCGCTTTGAGATTTGGCTATCATGTCATCAACATATACCTCTATCTCCTTGTGCATCATATCATGAAATAAAGTTACCATGGCCCTTTGATAAGTAGCACCTGTGTTCTTCAGACCGAAAGGCATAACTTTGTAACAGTAAGTCCCCCACGGAGTAATGAAAGTAGTTTTTTCCATGTCATCGGGATCCGTCTTAATCTAATTGTAACCGGAGAACCCATCCATAAATGAGAAAATTGCAAAACGAGCCGTATTATCCACCAACGTGTCGATATGCGGCAAAGGGAAATCATCCTTCGGACTGGCCTTGTTTAGGTCCCTATAATCCACACACATTCTGACTTTTCCATCCTTTTTCGCCACAGGTACAATATTGGCTACCCATTCAGGGTATTTGGACACTGCTAAGAACCCGACGTCAATCTGTTTCATCACCTCATCTAGAATCTTGAGAGCCAAGTCAAGTCTTGTTCTTCGGAGCTTTTGCTTAATCGGTGGGCATTATGGTCGAAGTGGTAACTTGTGAACCACTATGTCAGTGTCTAGACCCGGCATATCCTGGTATGACCAAGCAAATACATCCACATATTCTTTCAAAAGTTCTTCTAGTTGCTATTTGACTTCTGCCCCTAGAGCTGCCCCAATCTGGACTTCTTTCTTGTTTTCTTCGGTGCCAAGATTAATGACTTCTACCTGTTCTTTGTAGGGTTGAAGCTCTACATACTCATGGTGTGCCAATTTTACCAGTTCATCAGGGATTTCAAAATCTTCATCCTCATCTTCAGCTTGGTACATTGGTGAATCAAAGTCTGGAGGGAATGCAAAGTCATAGGATTCAATGGGTTTTAGGACATCACTGCACGTTAGAATGGCTTATTTTATTAAAACACACAAAGACAAATGCAGCACACAACAGAGAAAAATTGTTTTGGTTTTTTAAGATTGCCATTTTTCTTCTCTTTTTTTAAAAAATGAAAGCAAAAGCAGTAAAGGAAATAACACAAGGAAATTAACAAAATAGTTCATTTTTCATTGATTTTCTTGAAAGCTCGGGGCCCTTACAAAACATTCCTATAGCCTTGGGCATGGCTATGGAGATTCAAAACAAAACAAGAAAAGAAAGACAAACAAATTACTTTGACTCAGGAAAAACCAAAGGAATCTCAATAGCTTCCCAGTTGCTCAAGGCAGTGTTGCAATGATACACTAGCTGTTCAAGGTCTTCATCATCGGAATCTTCTTCCACAACACTAATTTGGAAACCTCCACTGATGAATACTTCTTTTATAGTCTTTGGACGTCCTTTGTCATGTGTCGGTGCTTCATCATGAGTTGGTTTGTAACCCAACCCTTGGCGATCCATCTTTGGCTTCACCTCAATAACCTCTCCCCAACCTGCAGGAGTGCCTTCTTCCAGTGTAGACTTGATGCTCTGAGCAGATGCAAAAGACGGACCACTTCTAGCCATTGTTTCTTCCAACATCACTGCATTAGCTATCTCGAGTGCCCGAAAGGAAGTTTCTAATGCACCCTCATCTGCTTCAATATACTTGAATGATGATAGATTGCTCACCATTAGGTCCTCTTCAACGTGTACAATCACTAATTTATCATTCACAACAAATTTCATTCTCTGATGTAAGGTGGAAGTCACTGCCCCAGCGGCGTGAATCCATGGTCGTCCTAACAAACAACTATAAGCTGGGTTAATGTCCATGACTTGGAATGTAATATCGAACACCTGAGGTCCGATCATGATTGGTAATTCTACTTCTCCAACAACCGTTCTTCTTGAACCATCAAAAGCTTTTACAATCAAAGACGTTGGTTTCATTTCTGCCCCTGCATATGCTAGCCTTGCGAGCGACCTGGCGGGCAATACATTCAATGAAGATCCAGTATCGACCAAGACTCGTGCCATGGTGTCTTCTTGGCACCTGACAGATATGTGTAACGCACGGTTGTGATTGCGTCTTTCGTTCGGTAATTCTGCATCACTAAAGCTCAGGGTGTTACAGGCTGTAATGTTGGCTATTACTGAATCAAATTGTCTGAGAGTTATGTCTTTTGTCACATGTGCCTATTTTAATACTTTTTGCAGAGCTTCTCTGTGAGCTGGAGAATTCATTAAGAGAGATAAGATCGATATCTTTGATGGGGTTTGGTGGAGCTGATAAATGATCTTGTAATCACTTTTCCGAATAATCCTTAAGAATTCTTCGTCGTCTCCTTCAGTTCCTGGTACCTCTTTTTCTTTTGTCGCAGCAGGGGTAACCTCTTTTGGAGCAGCCACTGTCATTTTTGGTTGATAGATGTGACCACTACGGGTCATTTTGCTTGTACCTGCAATGTTTGTCACGTCCATTTGGTCGTCTCTTACTGTCTCTTTCTGACTAACCTTCCCTGATCCTCGGTCTATCACAGTCATGTCATACTTCCATGGAACGACCTTTGTGCTTTCAAAAGGAAACGGTCTCGGTTTCTGAATGATAACCGGTCGGGGTTGATTGATAGCTGACTTGTTGAAAACAGGCTTCATACCTTTGTTGGTCATTTTGAATACCAGAACTTTCTATATCATAAAACCATGGAACTAACAAACTCCCCCTTTGGCAAATTTTGGCTAAAATAACTTACCAGGACATTCAGCAGTAGTTTACACAAACTATCATGCTCCCCCTTGATAGTTGCATCCAGCATGGCAACAACAATGCTTTTCCTCATCAGCAGCAGTAGTTTTTCTTCTCTCCCCTTGGTTTAGTCAAAAATTTGACAACAAATGGAGTACTTGTACACAAATTGTACATACAATCATCTCACCATCTCCCAAGAAATACCCAAGCTGCTTGACCTCTAATAAGGATTGCACCACTTCAGCAGCTACACACCAGACAGGTACACATCTTCCCAAGTCAGCATAAACATTGCTCCCCCTGAAAGAAAGAAGCCAAGCTCATGAAGAATTACTTCATCATCTTCACACAGGCAACTTTACACCCCTTGATTCACAACCCATACTGGAGCAAATAGCATAGGCAGTTGCAGGATTCCTATTTGGAAGATTTCTCAGATTTCAGCTTTGACAGAAAATCTCCAAGATGTCTGAGTGAGAATCCTTCCATATGCACAAGATCAAGGCTGATGGTGTCTTGATCTTCATCTTCACCAGTAATATACTACTTGGATAGAGGCCCAAATACCTGACTTGATCCCTTGTCACGTAATGACAGACCCAACAGGAATACACAACCATGTTCACCATAAGCTTGGAGCAGTAACCCAATGTCACAACATCTTGTCTGACATTCTATCTTCATTCAAACCCAAACTGTTTGAAACCACAAACACTCTTGGTACCAACACTCTTGCAACAACAGATTCTGGACAGAAGTATAACTCCCATATCAAGGGTAACCAGTGCACATGAATGGAAAACATAAGACGCATCTTCATGTCTTCAAGAACGCATTCTCTATTCAACACACATGTTGAACGCATTCACTTACTGCTTGAGCCACAAGCAAGTGGTGCACCCCTCAAACAACAGCTTTCCCCCTATCTTTGACAACAGATGCTCCAAGATCACCACAATATATCTCAAGACCAACTCCCTCCTCATACAGTGAGAGGGTATCAAACTGCTCCACTTCTTTTTAGAGCTTAGGATGGATCTCCCATACTCCAAAACATTCTTTACCTCATCATTCTCCCGTATGATAGGTTAGAACACTTCTGAGTCGCCTAGTGACCTGATCACTTCCATATGCCACATTTGGATGCAATTAGCCAAAGATCCATTCCAGTCTTGTATAATGCCTTCACATCATCCTCCAAGATAGTCCTTTTACCTTATCATTCTCCCATATGACAAGTTAGAGTACTTCTTAGTTAAGATGTGAATCACAGGTTCTGCACCAGATCTTTCAGTCCTTTGCCAAGGAAAACCAAACTATATCCACTGGTTCACAACTGGACTTACTTCTTCCAAGTAATCCAACTGAAGATCTTCAGAGAGCACAACTCCACCAGCTTGATCAAATACTTCTCCAAACGAAGGTAAACTTCCATACACAACTTAGGGCTTCTACCACAAGCTCTAATATATGAACAGAACCAGATCTTTCTTTGGTCTTCAACCAACTACCCTTCTGCACAAGGGTAATTTGTTCCAAGCATGAACAGTCCCAGAACCTTCTGTGGTCTTCAAATAACTACCCTTCTGCGCAAGAATAGTTCTCTAAGGGCTCACTACTTGAATAACCAAATGCCACTATTTGGTTATTCAGCATCCTTCAGAGCTCTAGAAAGTATGCTAATCCACCAGGCCACTTTGATCTTCAAATTCTTCTTGCTCCAAAGCAAGGCATCTACACCTTCACACAACTCCCGCAAACTGCATGAGATGAAGCATTAAATCCATTCATACCTGAGAAGATCAACTTATCTTCAAATGATGTGCCACAACATCACTTTAGGCCTTGAAGTTTCTGCTTGATGTCACAACTTCGGTTAAGACATTCAGCTGGAGAGTTCAGGCTTTCATTCTGCCACTTAGAAGATTCTCTTTGCTCAATTAGACCATAGGCTTGATATCCAGTTGGAGTAGACAACCTCAATCCTGCTTTGTTGTGACACAACAATTACCTTGAAGTGCATTTTCTTCATGAACCCCTCTTAAGAGAAACCAAACTTGCCAAGGCTTGATTCTTCAAAGAGGAAGTGCCACAAAAGAATTCTTTACACAAGGATTCCCGCTTTCCTTAAGTAGAGACTTCTTTAGAAAGTCAGAGATAACTGCCACTTATCCTTGACATCCAATATGACCAGGGTCATATGCTCCTATGCACTTAGATCAAAAATAAACTGACCTAAGCAGTGCTATCACCAACACCATCTTCTAGACAAGTTTCTTGCCAGGAAACTTTCTAGCTAATAGATCAGGTGCTTCTAGTAGAAACTAGAACACAATTGCTGCACTCCAATACTCTTATAGAGCAGATTGTCTTCATCTTCATTCCCATCAGCACTCCATTCCAGCCTTAGTTTCTTTCCAAGAACCTTACTAGAATGAGTACAGATCCAACTATATCTTTTTTGATCTATGGATCAATAGAATTCTCTTCTGATTGAATGTCTCAACATCTGGTTGAAGTAGACCAAACACATCAGGGGCCTTCTGCTAGTGCTGCTACTGATGAGACATCTTGATCATCAACTAAGGATAATCCATTAGATATTTGAGAATATCTCAAATGGAAATGAATCTTAAATCTATGTAACAGATCCTTCTCTGAACTTCATGGAAAACCAAGGCTGACATCCTTGACTTAACCTGCCTATGACTTCTTCTGCTGATAGAATCCTTGCAAGTCATGATTGGTGAAGATAAATCACCTCCTACTATCTTTTCTACATAGCTTCCAGCAACCAACAGAACACAACAGAACTGTCCAGGCACACAACCAAACACAGCTGCAGGCACCATCTTCCAATCATCTACACAACTGCCACAGTCATGCATCAAACTGAATATAGGCCAATCTTCTTCCAGGGCTACCAGAGTTCTTTCATCAGAGACTTATGCAGCGGAACCACCAAAAAAACTTCTTCAACATGCCCTTATAGGACATCATACAGAAGTAGCCACTCCTTCTTTGGTAACACAATCACCAGGTCATAGAAGCTCCTATATCAGAAGGCACAGCAGCAGATGCATGGACTCCTTCACTCCATAAGCTGTAGCTCAGTAAGATCATCAAATCAGCTGCAGCTTCTCCTTGTTTAACCACCAGAAAGTTTCTCCTAAGATCTCATCCAGAACAGACATAATGCCTGCTCTGATACCAATTGAAATTCTGGTATGCAGATCACATGTGTTCCAAGAACATTGATCTCTGCTCAACAAGGATGAGGATAGACCATGGCCAATTTAAATTTCTTTAAATTGTCCCAATGTCATAATCAACGCCACGATCTTTGTTGGGACATCTGCAGTCTGTCATGCTATTTATCTAACCATTTAAAGTACAGAATTGTAAATGCAGAAAGATAAATAACACAGTAATTGTTGACCCAGTTCGGTATCAACAACACCTACATCTAGGGGCTACCAAGCCAGGGAGGAAATTCACTATTAGTAGAATCAATTCAAAGTCAAATCTCCAGTTTGCACTTTCTCACTTAATCTCTACCCAATGACACTTCAGCCCAGAGACACTCTAGTACCTGAGTATACCCACTCATTCCCCATCAATCACACAACAGTGATATCAAACAATTACAAAAACAGTATGAAGAGACACTTCATACACACCTATATCTTGCTTCACAGCTTTGATCAAGGAACTCACACACTCTTGCTTCACAGCTTCGAGTGAGACACAACCTAGAATCTATCTAACCAAAACAATCATCCACCAGACAATTGCTTGGATTACAAGTATTCCTAAACAGACTTTACAAGTGAATACTAGCCTTCTTCACTTACAAATTTGTCTACCTCAATGTATCAAAAGATACAAAGGGTGACTTACACACAAGGGACTCTCAATCCTAGACCTCTATTTTACACTCTGGTTTTTCCTGGTGTGAGTGCTTGCTTTTCTTCTGCTTTTGCTCCTCCTTTTATAGTCGTGCAGACTGGGCTTGGGCTGTGCAGAAGTAACAAATATTAGTTTTAATAAAGTAAAACTAATTTCCAATATTCAAGGTGTTATCCAATTAGGTCATGGCATGGTCAGCATTGCCTTAAATCTCTCTTGAGATAACTCAGGGGTCATAACAAGTTTCTTGATATTTAGCCTGATATATATCAGGTCTCATAACAGAGAAACAAACCCAGCCCGTCTGATGTCATACGATCAATATCATGACATTCAGTATGACATTCAGCTTTTACTCACTCTTAGCTGACCAACTTGCTCTGCTGCACACTTCTGCAGAATCTTCTTCATTACAGTAGAAACAAATGTTTTATAGTTCCCTTAAAAAGTATCAAAGATCCTTTTTGTGAACACCATTAAATCTGCACTTTGTTTCTAACAAATCTCTTTGGCCTATACATACTGATGTGGAATATCCAACAAGACCAAAACACTTCTGTCAAGAGATATAACATAGCAGCCCCTACTGTACCAGACATGATGTCATACCATCAATGTCATGACATTCAGTTTGACATTCATGACAGCAGTTCTGTCATCAACTCCTTCTGCATCCATGACAGCAGTTTTGTCATCTGCTCTTGTTAGCTCCTGCTGCACATATCCCCTGTTGCACTAGATGTCAGCAGTTCTGTCATCTGCTCTTGTTAGCTCCTGCTGCACATATCCCCTACTGCACCAGATGTCAACATATGACATCAGTTCTGTTGTCAGCTCCTGCTTGCTCTTGCTGCACTCGTCCTTGATGTCTGCCTCTGCTAGCTCCTGTTGCACATGGCTCGTGCTGCACCAGATGTAATGACATGACAACAGTTTTGTTATTCATATGTCATTACTTTGGTAATGCCATCCTGTTGAAAACACATGCCAGCAGTAATGTCATTAACCCCTGCTAGCTCTTGCTGCACTACTACTCCTGCTGTTTCTCACACATGACAGTAGTTCTGTCATGATAGCAGATGGATGTAGTGGTGGATGTCACGACATTCAGCATGACATTCACATTAAACCACTCCACAACAGTTCTTTCACCAGCTCCTGCTTGTTCCTTTAGCGATGTCATAACTATGGTAATGACATCCTGCTTAACATTTGTGCAGAGTCTTGTTTTACCATAATTTAGCCAATCATAGAACCATGGACAATTCTATATCATAGAACCATGGAACTAACACTTTCTCAATTCCCCATAGAGTTTAATCCTTGTGGATGATGGTTGCTTCAGTTATCTTGTTCCATGATTGGATAAGATGTGTCCCCATTCGAGTTCATTTCTCAATGGTTGGAGTCTTGTTTGACAGTTTCTTTCTAGCTTGGTTCTAGATTGAACTTCGGTCCCTGTCGGTCGCCGAACCTATCTGGACGTGCATTTATTTTGCATTATCTATCAGGAAGAACATTTTGCGTTGCCTTACAACGATAAGTGGAAATATCTGTAGAGAAGCTTATCCACAAGTGGCAATCTCCGTAGAGAAGCTTATTCCCCTTACAACGATAAGTGGCAATCTCTGTAGAGAAGCTTATCCACAAGTGGCAATCTCCGTAGAGAAGCATATTCACCTTACAACGATAAGTGGCAGTCTCTGTAGAGAAGCTTATCCATAAGTGGCAATCTCTGGCGAGAAGCTTATTCATCTTCCACGATAAGTGGCAGTCTCTGTAGAGAAGCTTATCCATAAGTGGAAATCTCTGTGGAGAAGCTTATTCACCAGCAACGAATGGTCGTCTCCCTCGAGAAGCTTGTTTCCAGTACGTTTTCCAAATAAGTGGCAGTCTCTCCAGAGAAGCTTATCAGCTTATTCGTACCCCCCAGATAAGTGGCGGTCTCCCACGAGAAGCTTATCTTAGGGACATTGAGGCACGGTTGTGACCAGCATTGTTTGAAAAATCCAGTGGATACTGGTATAGTTAATTTGGTGGTGACCATTCATATTTCGAGAAGGGCCAGTTGGTAATTGGCATTGGGAAAATCCATGGATAACAGGTACTGACGATTTGGTTGTGTATCATTCCAAGTGAAGTCATCATATGTTTGCCTCCAAGATCAGGTTGTGTATCATTGGAAGTGTTTGTTTCCATCCCAAGCTCTGGTTTTGTACCTTTGGAGATGTATACTTTGGATTCCGAGTTCAGGAATTTTCAGAGACTCGAATGTTGCATTTACATGAAATCTTTGATGTATCCTAATGCTTTGAGGATATTTGACTTTTGTTTCTAAGGTTTTGAGGGATATATTTGTACTTCCTGTTTGAAGAGCTGGTCGTTACCAAATCATTTAAAGAGCCCAGTGTTTACTGGTATTGCCTAAAACCAATTGTTATTTGGTACCTCGATTTGGTAGTCACCAACAATCTTTCAAACTCAGTAGTCACTGGCTCTGTTATAAAGAAACCAATCGTCATTGGAGTCCCTTTGATTCGGTTATTACCAGTCTTTGCTAAAATCTAGTGGTTACTAGTACTGCTTTCTAAAACCAATGGTCATTGGTACTTGAGATGGTTGCCACCAAGTTTCCTAAAAGTCCAATAATTATTGGCATCACGTAGACCCAATCGTTATTGGTGCCAGTTGGCTCAGTTGTTACTGTTCATTCTAAGTCTAGTGGTTACTAGCAAGGTTGAAAGATCCAATAGTTATGGGTGTTTGATTTAGTTGTTACTAATCTCATCAAGATCTAGTGGTTACTAGTATTGGTAAAACCAGTTATTTTTGACATACTTTTGATTTGGTTGTCACCAATCTGTCTAAGTCCAATAATTACTGGCATTGCTTGAAGACACTCTGAGTTGGTTATTACCAATTCTTCCCCCTTTGAAGCCCAGTGGTTACAGGCACTTCTTAACCCAATTGTTATTGGTATACCTATGATTTGGTCATCACCAGTCCCATCTAAGTCCAGTGGTTACTGGCATTGCTTTAATGCTAATTGTTATTAATACCGTGAGTAGGTTGTTCCCAATTTCCCCAGCCGAAGTCCTGTATTTCACCAATGCTGTTCGGAATTCCCAATTAACTTTGTTTTGGTCGTCACCATCACCCCTTGTAAGTCTAGTGGAAACTAGCGAGCTTGAAACTGATTGTTGTTCTGGTCGTCACCAATGTTCCCAACAAAGTCGTTGCTTTCCCCATTTGAGTCTCGGAGATCTAGTGGATACTAGCACCCCCAGTTCGTCTGGTCTTTTTTCTAGTCTTTTCCTGAAGATCCCGTTCGAACTCTTTTTTATAGGAAATTCCTCATTTGGTTATCATCAGTGAAGTTTGCGTCTCTGATCTTTCGTTTCCCCGGTGGAGAATTGCCTTCTTCCCTAGCGGAGTCTGTGTCCCCTTTTTCCTAGTGAAGATTTGTCTTCCCCGGTGGAATTTGCGTCTCCTGCGTGAAAGATTTCCCTTGAGCAGCATCTTTAGTCATGATTGAACTATTTTTCTTATTTAGCCTTGGATCTTTCCCCAGTGTGTTGGGTCCCCCGTGAGTAGTTACTCGTTGTCTTGCCGTTCTTTTATTCCTTGCTCGGGTGTCTGCGTCTGTCTTGCATTCAAGCATCATAAAGCATCATTTAGATTCATGGCATATTCACATTTGTCCTTTTGCATACCATCGGATCTAAGGGACAAAATTTCTGGTTTGCTATATTTAAATACCTTTCACTACGATTCTATGAGGATTATCATCTGTCATCGCCATCTAGTGAAAATATTTAAATATGGGCAACTGTTGCACCCCAAATTTCGACCCCTTAGATCTTCATCATTTTAGTATCATACGCATTTGATTATCTAACCATAACCTATTTCCAGTTTGTCTTTGTTAAGATACAGGTGAATTAGGGTTCCATACAGCCGAGAATCGAGGTTTCGATGGTTAATCAATCAAGGTATTGGATTGATTCTCCATGAAATAAGTCTCCACATCATCAAATATACTCCATTGGTTCAATTATGAATCCAATTTGAGTTTGGCACCCAAGGATCAAGAACAGTGCAGTTCAGGATCCCCGATTAGGGTTTTCGATCAGGAAAAGTCAACCGTAGTATGACATTTGATTTAAATAGTGCTCCAATGGTGGGATCATGGTCTATTAAGTTCATATGGCTTATTGAAGTCTATTCAAGAAGTTTCAAGGCCTCAAAAGACCCAGAACATCAACAGTCGACTCGGTAGTCATCGATCGATCGTTCGGTTGACCGAAAAGTCAACTCTTCAATCATAAGGAATTTGACCTCAAAGAATGAAGCAAAAATGTTCCTAGTAACATATTACACCTTTCCATGAAGTTTCATGACCATTGGATAAAGGATTGAGGAGTAATCGAAAAATCGGGAAATTAGGGTTTTGAAAGCGGCAAGACCATAACTCCCTAACCACACATCCAATTGAGTTGGTTCAAAGCTCATTGGAGAGGTCTTGACAAGTCCTACAAAAGTATCACACTGGTACATGAGCAGAAAATGCATAGATTTGGAGTTATGGCCAAAGTCATTACAAGAGGGAAAAATAACTTAGAAAAATTCCAAGTTATTGGCCTTTTTAGGCATTTTTTTAGCAACTTTGAGAGGGTTTTTGACCTAGTTCCATTTGGAATCTGAAGATCATGAAAGCATGAAAGTTGTAGAGCTTCATGAGGGCTTTCGAAAATGTACTAGAACTCCTCCATAGCCTTTATGAGTTGAGAGTTATGAATCCAACAAGTTGAGGTTTCAACACTAGAGTCCAACATTCTCACTTTTTCACAAACTCACCTTTTGATCACTTGAGCTATTCTCAGCCATTGGATCATGTTTCTATCTGTTATTTAGAGAGTATGATGAATAAAAATGCAGAAAATTAAGAGGATTGATGAGCCTTGCAAGTTGGAGGCAAGTTGCATTATTTTAATCAAAGAAAATGAAGAAAGAGAAACTTTATGGAAGAAATCTTGCAGCTGTAGTTCTCCTACTCCCTAGCCACACCTCAATCACTTCCTTGTCATTCATGCCACTTGATTTGTGCATCAGCTTGATCCAAGAGCTTGGACTTGTAGCTGCAACAAATCTTGAAGAAGATTGCATTTTCAAAACTCCCTCCAAAAGTGCCAAAGTACCAATCTGCCCCAAGCCTTTCCTTGCCTATAAATAGAGGTTTCCTCTATGTTGAGAGAGACACCAGAGCATTCTAAAACCCAAGAGAAACCCATAGTTGTCATATTGCCTTGCATTTTCTAACAAGTAAAGAAAATCATTCCAAAACTACCTTAATAATATGCCTTGAGCATTTAGCCTTCCAAAACCATTTTCACCCACTCAAAATCATCACAAACCCTCCATATAATCCACAAATGATGTGTGGGAGGTGTTAAAACTCTTAAACCAATTAAAACCCTCATTTTCCCAAAAGTCAACTTTCAACCGAACAAAGTTTGACTTCACATACAAAATCTGCCAAATCATTGCTCAGGCCTATTTTGATCATTGTAAACCTCCAAACACCTTAGGTATATGATGTACCAACTGTCCATAACCTAAAATACCATCATCATCACTTGTTTCAAGTTCTGATCCAAAGTTCACTTGTTTACTTCAAGTGCAAGAAAAGCTGCCATCATCATCAAAGCATTGGTTGGATTTCACTTGGGAGGCTTCAAGGTTTTCCCTTCTATATTAGCTTGCTTGGAGGTCTACAAGAGGTTAGTAGTCACTATCCTATATTTTAACTGTCATGAACATGATTAGTTTACTTTGCTTGGAATGTGTTTTAAGAATGAGCAGTTCATGTTTGGATCTGCCATACTTTGTTTGTTTTGCTCACCAATGTGTGTATTTGCTCTTATAATCATCATCCAATAAGGTGTGTATGTTGTTACTTTTATGAAAGTATGTTGTTAAAATACATGGTCAGTTTAGGCTTGACATTGTTATGTGGATTTTATATTCATTAACACCAAAACTGTTTTGGAATTTAAAAACTGTCAACATGAAGAGATCTAGGTTAGATGCTCTGATTTCTCTTTGAACATTGTTATGTTAGTAGTTGGCATTTTGAAGGTATAACTGTTATAAGGCTTTGGTGTTTGGCATTGTAATGATCAAGTTGTCACTTTCATTTGTGAATTTTAAACCTTGTGCTTGAAGATCTATGTGATTTGTTACTGTCATTAGAGCATTAGAGGGGCTGTTGTTTAGACTGTTTGGTATTGCTATGCCAAGAATATTACATTTATGATGTAAAATGCCTACTGCCACGAGGCTTGCAAGTTTGTCTATGTGGATAGAGTTGTGGATTGATGGTTAATTAATCTGAACATTATCATGGTAAGATTCATAATTGTTTTATCAAGGTTTGTTTTTAAGTCTAAAACTGTCAAACTCATAACTCTGTTTAGGCCTAGATTTGGTTGGTTCAATTCCTAGTTATGCTTGTGGTTTATGTTACTTAGTGCATACTTGAATTAATATAGCATTTTAATAGGTGTGCATAGGACCGTCATTAGGATCTTGCACTAGGGTGGCTGTTTGGTTTGTTGGTTGCATCAATTTTGATTGCATTTAGGATGCTACAGTCATAGAGTGTGTGAACTTGCATTGGTGAACAATTTGGACTAATGGTTATTGGTTATAGGCATTGTCATGTTTGAACTGATTTTGTGCTGAAAGTTGGTTTTTGGTTGCTTGTTGAGTTGTAACTCATGTTGATTTGAACTTTGTTTGGTGTTGGCATTTGTTATGTCAAAAGTTGCATTTGTGCATACTTGAACTTGCTCTTATGCTAAGGCTTGTTTAGGCTACTGTTTAGATCAAAGTGTTTGAGATATGAATACTCTGTATGTGAGTGTTTTGCTTTTGTGAAAGCATTGCTAATGTAGGAATTCATTGTGCATGCTGTTGGGACAAATGATACATTACTTTCTGTCAAATATGTTTGAGGTGTATCAGCCCTTTTTTCTATCATAACTTCCAATCATTGTGAACTGAAGTGAGGTTTTAAAAGTCATTGTGTGTTTAAGTTCATTTTGTGCTAAGTTTGAAACTAAGGTTCATGTTGTAATGGTGCGAATCATGCTTGATCATTTGAATTAAATCTCATCACAAACCGTTTGAAGCCACTTTATCCCAACTGCATAAGGCACATTACACTCAGAGTCTTATATCTATCCTTAAGGTTGGATATATGAGGTCAATTGCAGGTCTGTTATTTGGTTGGATCATCATGCTTTGGTGATTGATCCTACTGATATCCAGTTTTGAACCTTGTCATAGCAACTTGTACAACAACTGCAGTTCATGTGCCATTTTATGATTTGAGTTGGTTTTAAGTCCTCTTTAAGTTTGAGTTTCATAAACCATATATTTGAAGTATGTACAAGCTTTTGATTGGCCTGAACATGTCTTGATTTGAGTTGTAACTTTGAAAAATCATTTTAAACCCTTAGCCTGCATTTGTAATCGAATTTCATTTTGAGTTCATTATTTTGAAAAACTGTGAGCACAATTGTGATCCTTGTTAAAATTCAAGTGAGTTAGAATCAAATTTTGTTAAAATTGGTTGTGATTTGATCAAGTTTGAGATCAATCCATTTGGATATCTCTTGCTTGTTTTCCTCTTTATTTTTGCCCAGAATATTATGACTTTGAGGTTTATGTATTATTAGGGGTGGCATAATACACGGATGTATCGCCACCCCAGTGGTTATGCCTTGTTCTCATATTGCCTTGCCTTGCTACATGTCATGGGTTCGATCCGTGTGGAGATCAACCCTTTTGGTTTTTTTTTCATTATTTCCATGTTTTCACATTTTCTATATCTTTTTCCTTGATATAACACGTGCGTGCCTCTAGTTGAGTTGGCTAGATTTTGAACTGGTAGCCCAAAGGTGGTGGGTTCAACACCCACCAAGCGCACATCCTTATTTTTTATCACTAAAATGGTTGTTTTTTCTTTGAAATTTCAAAATAGTATAACTTTGTCATTTCTTATCATTTTCAAGTGATTATTTTTGCAAGTGTGTCTTGATTTTGCCTATTTTTATGTGGTAATAAAAGAACTCAAGAACTTGCATTTTAAAAATACTTTATGCCATGAAAAAGCCTTGCATTGTTTAGGGTTTTAACCTTCTTACTTGCCATCTCTCTTTGCCAACTTTAATTTCATTCTCTTTTTGAGTTTTATTTTAAGGTTATGAACTTTGGCTTGTTAGAATCTTTGTGTACTTGAGTTTGACTTAAGCTCTGTACTTGTAAGCATTTATGATTGATTCATTTCTTAGAAACTTGAAAGTTTTCCCTTATGGAGTATTGAACTTCTCTCTCCTTGTTTTGACTTTATTTGCGTAGGCATGATGCCTGTAAGTATACAAGTCATCTTGTAAGCCCTATTGAAACCTCATCTTTGTTAAGATGCATCTTTGTTAAATCCCCTTCCATCTTTATTAAGATGTACCCCATTCTTCGTTAAGATATGCTTTGGTTTTCACCTTTTATTAAGTCTTGTAAGAACTTCCCCATTTCTTGATATTGTAATATCTTGATGTTTGTTTTGGTTGTGACCATCTATCTTGATTGAAATCATTGATATTATAATATCTTGATGTTTGCTTTGGTTGTGACCATCTATCTTGATTGAAATCATTGATATTATAATATATTAATGCTTTCTTTGGTTGTGACCATCTATCTTGATTGAAATCATTAATATTGTAATATATTAAATGCTTTCTTTGGTTGTAACCATTCACCTTGATTGTAATCCTTGCTTATTGTGATATGCTTGTTTATTCTTGGTTGTAACCATATCCCTTATATTCATCATGTATGAATGATTATGCTTTGTTAAGTTTATTTCCCCAAAGTGATGGAACTCTTTAATTCTCATCCCAGTTGCCTCTTATTTTCCCTTCAAAAGGAAAGTCTCTCTATTGACCCTTGGGTCATAGATAGCTCAATACCTCATAGGTCTGGATAGAACCTTTCCCCCCTTTTTGGTCTGGATAGAACCAATAGGATATAAACTCATAGATCTGGATAGAACCTTCTCCCCTTTTGGTCTGGATAGAACCAATAGGATTTAAACTCATAGGTCTGGATAGAACCTTCTCCCCCTTTTGGTCTTGATAGAACCAATAGGATTTTACCTCATAGGTCTGGATAGAACCTTATTACCCCTTTTGGTCTGGATAGAACCAATAGGACTTAACCTCATAGGTCTGGATAGAACCTTATTACCCCTTTTGATCTGGATAGAACCAATAGGACTTAACCTCACAGGTCTGGATAAAACCTTATTACCCCTTTTGATCTGGATAGAACCAATAGGATTTAACTCATAGGTCTGGATAGAACCTTCTCCTCTTTTGGTCTGGATAGAACCAATAGGATTTAACTCATAGGTCTGGATAGAACCTTCTCCCCTTTTGGTCTGGATAGAACCAATAGGATTTAAACTCATAGGTCTGGATAGAACCTTCCCCCCTTTTGGTTTGGATAGAACAAATAGGATTTAAACTCATAGGTCTGGATAGAACCTTCTCCCCCTTTTGGTCTGGATAGAACCAATAGGATTTTACCTCATAGGTCTGTATAGAACCCTATTACCCCTTTTGGTCTGGATAGAACCAATAGGACTTAACCTCATAGGTCTAGATAGAACCTTATTACCCGTTTTGGTCTGGATAGAACCAATAGGACTTAACCTCATAGGTCTGGATAGAACCTTATTACCCCTTTTGGTCTGGATAGAACCAATAGGATTTAACTCATTGGTCTGGATAGAACCTTCTCCCCTTTTGGTCTGGATAGAACCAATAGGATTTAAACTCATAGGTCTGTATAGAACCTTCCCCCCTTTTGGTCTGGATAGAACCAATAGGATTTAAACTCATATGTCTGGATAGAACCTTCTCCCCCTTTTGGTCTGGATAGAACCAATTGGATTTTACCTCATAAGCATGGATGGAACCTTTTCCCACTTTTGGTATGGATAGAACTAATTGATCCTTATTCTGTAGTTCGTGCCTGAACTACGACCGCTCTAATTTCTCATTGGACAATAAGAATACTTAGGCACAAGATGCGATATCTTGACGAGCAACCTTTCCCCTTCTTCCTCCTTTTAGTCTGGATAGAACCAATCGGTCTTACAACATAGAGATAAGTAGAGTTTGGTTAACTCTATGTAAGAATCATGGAGATGATTACTTACTCCCCTTTCTTGAGTGTACAATGTTGATCTAGAGAGTTTTCTTAAACTCTACACAAGCATTGTAATGTTTGCTCCCCCCTTGAACCTTGATCATAATCAAGTGTTCTTTAACCCTAGTGAGGTGAACTACGATTGCTCTGATTCTATCCTAGTAAGGATACGTAGGCAGAGGACGCGATGTCTTTGTGAGAAAACTTAGAAACTATCTTTAGGTCTCGACCTACACTTTTTACCCAATCCCAACCATAGCAAACATTTAGCAAACTTAGCATGCAAACAAACAAAAGGTTCCTGTAGAGTACTACAAATGTTTAGGATGTGAAATACCTACCCTAGGCATAACCAACCCCCGATCCCTGAATCTCTTAGCGTTGTTGTTACATCGCGTAAAAGGTTCTTTCTTTCTTTAGACCTTTCCTTTGGATAAATTAAAGTTTGGTTGTGAATTTAAGAATTAAAGATTCAAGTTAATCAATAGCTTGGTATCAAGGAATTCCATAAATGCAGGATTTATGCTGATGAGATGCATGTTCCACCAGGTCCTCAGAATATCATGGTGTCTCCCTGGACCTTTTCCATGTGGGGCATTGCTATGATCGGTAAGATTGAATCGACCGCATCCAACGGAAATTGGTTCATCTTAGTGGCAATTGATTATTTAACTAAGTGGGTTGAAGCAGCTTCTTTCGCCAATGTCACCAGACAGGTCGTGGCTCGATTCATCAAGAAGGATATCGTCTGTCATTACGGAGTTCCCGAACAAATCATTACTGATAATGGTTCGAATTTGAATAACAAGATGATGAAGGAACTGTGCCAGAGTCTCAAGATTGAACATTACAATTCTTCTCCTTATCGCCTAAAGATGAATGGCGTTGTTGAAGCGACCAACAAGAACATCAAGAAGATTGTGCAGAAGATGGTTGTGACCTATAAAGATTGGTACGAGATGTTTCCCTCTGCATTACATGGATACCGTACTTCGGTGCGTACTTCAACTAGGGCAACTCCTTTCTCCCTATTGGAAGTCGAGATTCCTCCCCTGAGAGTTTTGGTTGACGTCAAACTTGATGAGGCAGAATTGGTGAAGACCAGATTGAGTCAACCCAACTTGATAGACGAGAAGAGTTTGGCATCCATTTCATATGGCCGTTTGTATCAAAGCAGGATGAAGAAAGCTTTTGATCAGAAGGTGCGCCCGCACAGCATTCGGGCAGGTGACTCGGTGTTGAAGCGGATTCTCCCTCCATAGACGGATCATAGGGGCAAATGGAGTCCCAACTACAAAGGTCCATACGTGGTAAGGAAAATTTTCTCCGGAGGAGCCTTGCTACTCTCAACCATGGATGGTGAAGATTTCACGTCCCTTGTGAATGCAGACGCAGTTAAAAAATACTTTGCTTAAAAGAGACCCGCTGGAATAAAAAAAGAAAGAAAATCCAGGCAAATATGGGGCATCCCAGCGAACCATAAAAAGAATTGGTTCGGGAAAAAAAATTAGGGTTAAAAAGAAAAAGAATCTAAACCCGCAAAGTTGAAAACCTGAAAAGGCAACTCTGGATAAAATTGGTATCCCGGTGAATCGAAAACTCATAAGGCCGATTCAGGAAAAAGTTAGGGATTTGAAAAGCAAATGATTGCGGTCTGTGTATTGATCTTTTGAGTACAGTAGATTCTGGAAGAATTCGAGGGTCAGTCAATCAAGTCAGTCTCTTTGGAAGATGAATCATCAGGAGAAGCATCAAAGTCATGCGAGTCATGGATGAATCGACACATGGTAGTTGTTTGTACCATATTGCCGACATTTTGTATAGTTTCTTACATTTCTGTATTATTCGTGCAACTTTCTCTTTTCAGGAGTTGCATCTGTTGTAAATCTGCCTATTTACAGGCTATTTATCAATGAAGTACATGTTATTCGGAAAGCTTGTATGCTTATTTTAGCTTTTACTGTTTTGTTTGCAAAAGACGCCTGATGTTTTTGATAAAACTTTGCATACGTGAACTTGGGGGCTTTGATAATAATCATTAAAACTTGGATTTGCTTGAACGATGTGATAGACAATAACCGAGATAGCTCTTGTTGTGTACATGATACTTTGTTTGTATTTGTTACAGGGCTCTCATTCCCGAGACTATTCCAGAGGTGCATCCCCAGTAAGGTCACCTTGTCCTTGTCCCCACAAGAGGAAGATGTGCGGTCTGAGACTAGTGCCTCCCCAGCAGGTTGGTTTTATACATGTGATCAAAGGTTACCCTCAGCAGGTGGGGCTTGTACACCTATTCTCAGTAGCTCAAATGCATATATCTTATCCCTTAGCAGGTGAATTTGGGATTATTCCCCCAGCAGTGGGACGAGTGTAGTGTTGTTACCCCTGTAGAGTCTAAATCTTTGACTCCTTTCCCCTCAGAGTCTAGGTCATTGATTCATTCCCAAGAAGAAGTGCATATTATTGAGTTTATTACTCATTCCCCAAGCAGAGGTAGATGTTGATTCCCTCATTGGTTGATCCCCAACAGAATTATTACCGTAGAAGAATCCAGTCGGTCATTGGAATTCGTCAGAGTGAGTTTCCTTCGGGATATTTCCCCAAGTAACTTTCATCCCCTGCAAATTCCCAACGAAGTCACTGGAGTAGTTTTCTTCCCCGCAGAGTGGGATTGACTCAGATATTGTTATTCTCCATCCTCGGCATAAAGAGTTTGGGATATCTTCCTAATAAATCTTATTCATTATCCCTAGCAGAGTGGGTTCAAATCTCCAGCAGAGTGGAATCCCCGACAGAGTGGAGTAATTCCCCACCATTTGCTTTACTCCCCGGTAGAGTCGTATTCTTAAAGGCCATCCAGGGCTGATTTCCCCAGCAGAGTGGATTTGTTTTCCCCATCCAGGTTGTTTTCCCCCAGAAGAGTTGTATTCTAGTAGGCCATCCAGGGTTGTTTTCTTCAGCAGAGTTTGATTTGATCCCCAGCGGAGTGGATTTTGTTCTCAGCGGAGCCGTTGCATCCAGGAAATTCATTTTCCAAGAAGCCATCCAGGGCTTGTTCTTCCCAGCAAAAGTCCAATTGTACTTGGCACGTCTCGTCTTTCCCCAACGGAGTTAGTTTCCTCTCTTCAGCATTTATTTTGCTGGAGTGTTTCCTTTGCATTTGCACCGTGCATAGCATCCTCAAACATGTAGCATTT
Organism: Lathyrus sativus; assembly: GCA_963859935.3. Classification (NCBI taxonomy): domain Eukaryota; kingdom Viridiplantae; phylum Streptophyta; class Magnoliopsida; order Fabales; family Fabaceae; genus Lathyrus; species Lathyrus sativus. The sequence continues at coordinate 212,971,404 of OZ012736.1, read as the reverse complement.
CCATTTTGTATGGAGCATTATGCCATTTTCAAACATATGCATTTGAAACATAAGCCAGGTTGTTACCTCTTGTTTCCAGTTGTACCTCCAGCGAACAACAGTGTTTTCTTTAGCTCGTGTTGTATCCAGACCCTAGCTTCCACCGGTTTCATTAGCTCAACTCCATGTGGTATCCAGACCCTGGCTTCCACCGGTTTATCTTTTTGCCTATGCGGTATCTAGACCTCGGCAGATTGTGATGTTTTTGTTAGCCCGTGCGGTATCCAGACCCTGGCTTCCACCGGTTTATTTCCTTAGCCTGTGCGGTATCTAGACCGCGGCTTCCACCAGTTTATTTCCTTAGCCCTTGCGGTATCCAGACCCCTGATTTCACTGGTTTTGTTGGCTAAAGCCTGTGCAGTATCCAGACCTCGGCTTCCTAGGTTTTATTTTCTCAAGCCCGTGCGGTATCAAGACCCCAGCTTCCATCGACTTATTTCCTTAGCCCGTGCGGTATTCAGACCCCGGCTTTCACCGGTTTTTTTGGCTCAAGCCTGTGTGGTATCCAGACCTCGGCTTCCACCGGTTTTATTTGCTCAAGCCCGTGCAGTATCTAGACCCCGGCTTCCATCGGTTTATTTCCTTAGCCTGTGTGGTATCTAGACCCCGACTTTCAATGATTTATCTTTTTTGCCTGTGCGGTATCCAGACCCCGGCAGATTATGATGTTTTCTTTAGCCCGTGCGATATCCAGATCCCGGATTTTACCGGATCTATTGGCTCAAGCACATGTGGTATCCAGACCCCGACTTCCACCGGTTTATCTTTTTTCTTGTGCGGTATCCAGACCCCGGCAGCTCATGATGTTTTATTTAGCCTGTGTGGTATCCAAACCCCTACTTTCAATGATTTATCTTTTTTGCCCGTGCAGTATCCAGAGCCCTGGCAGATTATGATGTTTTCTTTAGCCCGTGCGGTATCCAAACCTCGGCCGATGAATTATTTTTTGCCTGTGCAGTATCCAGACCCTGGCAGATTGACATGTCCTTGACAGATGCATTCGTCCTATCAAATTTTCCCCACTAGAGTTTATCAATTACAGTTATCAGTTATAATTTCTTTTTGCGGTTGGCAAATTTTCGGGTTCTTTGGTATTCAACCGTCTTTACCTTGAAAGTTTGAAATTCGTTCGCGTTTCATCCCTTCAGGTTTAAGTCGATTGAATAGGGGCAATTGTTGTACCCTAAAATTTGACCAACTTTTTATTGTATTTGGCTTATGTTTCATTTCATTTTCTGGCATTTACATTTGCATATCATTGCTCTTAGCAGGGGATCAAGAGTTGTTATTCCATTCAAGAGGAGGGTCTTATTGGCTTCAAGCTCTATCAAAGGTATTTGTGCAAGTCATCAAGTGTTTATCATCACCATGGAAGGTTCAAATCTCTTTGAAAGGACAAATTAGTGTGTGGATGTTATTTCCAACCTTGGGGATCATCAGAAGATCATCAAGGATTCATGAGGTCTTTATCTTGGAGAAGACATGGTCTACAAGCTCATTGAGTACCCTAGGGGTCATTGTGGAGCTTGTGTAGTCATTCAATTCATTTGCAAAGGGCTCAGCCAAAAGATATGGAACTAGGGTTTCATCTGGCCAACTCAAGGTCAACTGTGGACTTGAGAAGGTTCAAGACTTGATTCTAAGTCACTTGAGTCATGGGGAGTCATCTCAAAGCATTTAAGATGTCATTTTAAGATCAAATTAAGAAGAATCATGGGTTCAAGAAGTTACTAAATTAGGGTTTCATAAGTTTTCAGTGTAAAATCCCCTTCTTTAGTGCCTAACTTCAAGGACAATTTACCCTATGATGCAAGCTCAATCTCTTTATCATGAAAACATGAGACTTGTAGGGCATATTCTTAGATATATTTTGAGTACAAGAACTCATCCATTGAATTTGTATATCTCAAGTTATGATACCAACAAGTTAAGGTCCTCAGATGAAGATATTTTTGGTCAACTTAAAGTCAACTCACTTCCAAGGCATTTTTGGCCTAGAATCAAGTTTCTCCTCAACTTCAAGTAAACATGGAAGTTGTTCCTAATGGTATTAGATTTCCAAAAAGTCCTAGAAGTACTTTTTATCATTTGTACATCCAAAGTTATGGACCTCACAAGGCAAGGGTATTTTTGAAAAGTTCATTTTAGGTCATTTGTTTCAATGGTCTTTTTCATGAACTTATAGACCTCAAATGCATTTCCAACCAACATGAAACTTGTGCCTAAGAGTCTCGTTTCCATCATTGAACTCAAAATTCATGAGAATTGTTGAATTATGTGGCCATATGGACCATTTTAAGGTGGAAAATTGAATTTTTGGTCATGGTTTGCATACCTTACATTACAAGTCATCTCTTGCTCCATTTTGAGTTGTTTTATACCTTTATATGACACAAAGAGATTTACCACAAGTGGAAAATCATGAGTAGAAGTTGTGTGCCATATTTTCAAATTTATACCCTAAAAAGTCAGGGTTTAAAACTTGGTGTAAAGAGTTGCTACATAATTAAAATCAATGTCATTCATTTCCACACCACTTAATGGGCCATTTGATGACCAAAAGGATGGAGAATGATGATAAACCCGTGGGTGTGGTAAAATGGAAGTTTTTGAAGCAAAATTTGAAAACACACAATGCAGCCAACATGGGCCTGCATGATCATCACTAAGCCCTCATATAAGAGCTAAAGGTTCACCCTAGAAGCTCAGAATTGGTGGTAGCTATTAGAGAGAAGAGAAAGAGCTCAAATTTTCACAAATCTTCACTCATTCGAATCTGCCATAACTTTGAAAATCAACTCAAATTGCTGCTCAATTCTTCTTCAAAAGACCTTAAGGAGCAAATTGGAAGCAAGAGATCAAAGCTTGCGTGCATTAGAAGAGTCAAAGGAACTGCTCCATTTGGTAAGCTTCTTCCAAAATTTTCTCTCATTCTAGGCATCAAATAGGGTCATGTTGGGTTGCATCTGATGCCTTACCCATGGTAGGTAATGTTTGACTCATTGGTTTGCATGTATGTTGAGATTTCAAAGTGTGCTATCAAATTTTCATGTCTTCGATTCTCTCTATTGTTGGACCATTTTGAGATTTAAGGGTTAGATTCGTGTTCCTTGTGAGCTCAGCTTTCGTCTGTTACCAGAATTCTCCATTTTATGGAGGTTTTTCCTTTGAACTCCGGCAGACTCGTCAGAGAAGACGACTGAAGCCCTAGCTCCGACGTCTGGTTATTTTTCTGGTGAAGCTGACTCACCCACCCCTTGACTTGTTCAACTGCTTGTTTGTCATGTTTTCACTGGCTTGACCGTGCACAGTTGGACGTTTGACTCCACATCACTTAAGTGAAATAGTGCGTTTCATTTAAGTTTGAGTCCGTGTGTTGAGTTAGGCTCAGATTGCTCTTCACACCCCCATGTTATTTGGCCCAACGTGCATTTTACTTGTTTCGTTCATCTGGGTTTTTCCAATTGCACCCCCTTGCTTATTTCATTTATTTTACTTTATGTTGTTTTCTGTTTTTATTTTAACATTTTAAAAATAGATTCAATTACCCAAAAAATCCCCAAAATTATTTTCTTATACTTTGGAATGTTATTTAATTTTCCATAATTTTTATTAAAGTTTTTATTTTATTTTTCTATTTAATTTAAAATTTGCAATTAAAAGGGTTTTATGGTGTTTACTTTGTATGATCATGATTGTTTGGACTTCAAATCCTTATCCCCTATCATCATGGCTTCTCCCTCACTTAGGTTATGGATTGAGGCATCTTTGAGGGTGATTTTAAATGGCCATTGATCATTTTTCAGTTGACTTTGAGTTGACTTTTATTGTCCCTCGATAAACCCTCGGTAAGGTGCAACACCCTTTATAAGTGATTTATTTGGTGATACCTTGAGATGAGTTTGAACTTGAAACTTTGGTTTCTGTTTTTCACTTGACCTGGCTAACTTGTGCTTTTTATTTGGAATTTATTGAACAATTTTCCCATTTTTGATGAAGCTTGCAAGTCAAGTCATCTTAGGAGAGGTTCATACAAACTAGTTTGACCTAGTTCCTTTGGGAAATGACTTCTATGCATCCCATATGCACCCTATAAGTCTTGATACTTGTTTATAACATGATTAAGGTGATGGTTCTTTGGTTTTTAGGTCATATATTTGTGTAATTTGTTTCACAAGTTACTTAGAAGTTAGGCATTTCCACTTGTCTTTAAGTGTTGAATGTGAGATAGAACTTTGGTTCTTTCAATTGCCTTGACTTGGTTCTTGTTTGTGCTTTGTTCTTAATCTTGATTTGAGCTTTCCACTTTTGGTTTTATTTATGCCCCATTTTTTTTTTATCATTATTCAAGATAATTTGGTATTCATGTTCATGCTTTGAGTTTGTTTTGAATAGTGGATCACTTCTAGCACTTGTTTGTTCTTTTCTTCTTCATGATCAATTTGAAATGTTTGGTTGAGATAATTTACATGTGCTTGTTCCCCAAGCCTCTTTCTGCCCTCTTATCTTTGATGATGGCCATAGAATTAGCTTTGTGTTTGGCATTTTGTTTAAGTGATTGATGTTTGAATGGTTGTAGGAGTTGTTACTTCTCCCATTTCATATCACTCTTTTTGACTTGTTTAAGTCAACTTGCTTTGATCATTTGTTTTGCTTGCATCATTTGATTCACACATCTCATCTTTGCATCTTTGCATACCATATTTGCATTGTTCTGACTTGTTCAAGTCAACTTCTTCTCATTTTTCATTTCATCCGTGATTGGATTATCTGTTGTTTACTCGGTCTTTTGCCATGATCCCTTAGGATTCCTAGTCCCTCTGTTTAAGATGGGAGTAGGAGAGACATTAGGTGTTCAATCCTTTGCATGATAACATTAGGATAGATTCTTCCCTCTTTTAATCCCAACTTTAGGAGCATTTTGCATGACAACATTAGGGTTCAGTTCCCTTTAGAGTTTGTCTCTTCTCTTCTCATCTCTTAACATCTTAAGACACCTAATAAAGGATAATAAATGTTGTACGCTACGAGCCTTAAGTACTCGAGGAATGATAGTTGGGGGCCTCCTTTCAATCTGTCTAGAGTGTTTAGCGTATGCCCTTTGGGCGATATGCGACGCATTCGCTCTCAAGTCATAGCCTTTAGTGCAACATGAGTTACAAACTTAACTCAATTCACTTCTTCATAAAAAACACAAAACAAAACACCAAACCTTTTTATCCCTTAGGATTGTTTAAAAATCATTTTCAGAAAGAGTGTGTTAAGTCTTGGTTCTACCGCAAATAGGTAACGCCTAAGTCTCTAATGGTCGAGCAGCAATACACATAACTTCTAGAACGAAGGATTAACCCTACTCAGTTAAAACACTTGAACCAATTTGTGGTCGTGTCAGTCCGAACTATGTTTGATCTGATTTTTCATACTAGATGAGGATACGTAGGCACAAGACGGCGATGTCTTGGCAAGCAACCTTCCCCCCTTTCACCCGTAGTTTTCCGAACTACGTTGACTCTGACTTTCCCATTGCACGAGGGAATACGTAGGCATAGAGTAGAAATGCTCTATCGAGTCTCTTTTCTTTTCTTTTGTCCTTGTGAGCCAGCCTTTTGATAGATTAACACTCTTTTAGATAGACAACAAGCATGGATCCCGTTGAGTTCAACAGACGTGAGGGGTGCTCATACCTTCCCCTTGCGTAACCGACTCCCAAACCCAATATTTGGTTGCGATGACCTGTCTTTTCATTTTTTCGTAGGTTTTGTCTTATCGTTTCCTTTCCCTCTCTTTGGGATAAATAACGAATGGTGACGACTCTTTTGTCTTTGCTGGCCCCCTTTTTGCAGCGATGCGACATACCTATGTCGTATTCTCAACTACTTCAACATTTGCTTCAAATACAACTTATCCAAAAAATATCATTGGCAACTCTTACAGGCGCGCCACCTTTGGGCTATGATGCCAATGCCAGGTGGGAGTTTCATTTAGGCGCTCTGGGCCACAACATAGACAATTGCAAGGCTTTTAAGCACAAGGTGCAAGACCTTCTTGACATCAAGGCAATTAACTTTACCAACGAGACTCCGAATGTGGTTCAGAACCCAATGCCAAACCATGGGGCAGCTGGGGTTAATGCCATTGTTGAGGATGAGAAGTTGAATCTGATAACTGACGTCGCAGAGCTGAAGACGCCGTTAAGTTTTGTAAAAAGCTGACTGTTGAAAAGAGGAGTTTTCCCCGGTTGTATGGAAGGTTGTGAAGGTTGTGTTGCTCACCCTGAGGGTTGTGAGGATCTGAGGAATCATATTCATTGTCTGATGAATGAAGGTGTATTGTAGTTTGACAGGATGATAGAGGGAAAAGATGTGAAAAAGATTAACAGTGATCAGGATGAGATTGCCACGATCTCAATCCATTTTAGAATAATTAATATATCAGCGCCGCCGAGGCAAGAGCCTGTTATAATCACTAAAGTCGGACCAGTGCCATACGAAAGTATCAAGGCCATCCCATGGAATTATGGGGCGGAGGTATTTTGTAACGACCAGAAGCAAGAATTGGTGGGAATGTCATCCGGAGGTTCGTCCGTGGATAATATTGTTGGAGCCGGAGGTTTAACTAGAAGCGGTAGAGTGTTCCCCCCTCCAGAGGTTAATGTTGAAAGAACTGATAAAGGAAAGGGTAAGGCTGTAGCGGAGGAGAGTTCGCAACAAAGAGAGCAGGACTCTTGAATCAAAGATGCATAGGAATTTATGCGACTTATCCACAAGAGTGACTACAAAATTGTGGATCATTTTCAACAAACTCCTTCCAAGATCTCCATCTTATCTCTGTTGTTGTGCTCTGAGGCACATCAGAACGCCTTGTTGAGAATTCTGAATACTGCCTAAGTACCGCAGGAGATTTCCGTCAATCAGCTTGAGGGGGTAGTAGCCCATGTTAATGCTGGAAATGGCTTGGGGTTCACAGATCTAGGCTTGACTCCCGCGGGAATAAATCATAACCATGCCCTGCACACCTCCATTGAGTGTAGGGGGGCTGTTTAGTCGCACGAATTTGTTGATATTGGGTCATCACTTAACGTGTTGCCCAAGAAAGCTTTGATGAAATTAGACACCCAATATGTGATATGTACTCCTAGCGATCTTGTTGTGAGAGCGTTTGATGGGACAAGAAGATCAGTGTTTGGTGAAGTTACCCTACCAATTCAAGTGGGCCCAAAAATTTTCAATGTTGTATTCTACATTATGGACATTCAACCAGCGTATAGATGTTTACTTGGTCGACCATGGATTCATTCTGCAGGAGCAGTTACTTCGACCTTGCATCAGAAGCTGAAATACATGGTTGAAGGAAGGATTGTAACGTTGTGTGGTGAAGAGGACATTATGGTGATCTACCTGTCATCCTTTAAATATATTGAGGTGGATGGAGAGATCTGCGAAACCCTGTGTCAAGTATTCGAAGTTGTTCAGATTAAGGGAAAGCCTCCAATTGAGGACAGAACTCCTGAGATTTCAATGTCTTCTTTCAATGAAGCTCGTGCTATTGTGAAGTCTGGTTCTTCACAAGGATTGGGTCAAGTTCTCAGCATTCCCAATAAGCAAGACAAATTTGGTTTGGGATACAACCCATCTTCCTCCTCGTAGAGCGTGCCAAGGTATAGAGGACCTGTGCAATTCACCAGCGGTGGAGTGATCTTTGACAGAATCAATGATGTGGGTGAAAACGAAGGAGACAGTGACAATGACATGGACGCATGGATTCAGCCATGTGTTCCTGGCCAAAGCATGTACAATTTGACCATCGAGGAAGTCGTCCAAGTGTCCTTTAAAGAGTAATTTATTCGTTTTGATTATGTGTAGCCTTGCATTCTGCCCAGGACGTAGTTGGCTTTCATTTGTAGGGCCCTTATTTGTTTATGTTTGAACTGTTTTTATCATTAATCAAAAGGCGTCTTTATGCATTCAAATGTTTTGATCCCTGTTTTTCTGCTTTTATTTTTGACAATAAAGTGGCAATGTGTTTGTGCTTGTTTGCATATCATTTTAAGCATAAACATCAATCATGCAGGTTTCACATGACAGATGCCACCGCTTCAGATTTGTCTATAACTTGGTTTGACTTTGACAATCCTATCTTTCAAGCTGAAGAAGAGATTGATGAAGACGAAGACCTGCCCAAAGAGCTTGCCAGACTGCTGAGCATGAGGAGAAGGTCATTCTGCCTCATCAAGAGGAGATCAAAGTTGTCAATCTGGGCACAGATGAAGACAAGAAGGAGGTCAGAAGTTGAGAAGAACCAGGTCGGACATGGCAGTCAAGATAAAGGAAGAGGTCTAGAAGCAATTGGACGCCGATTTTCTTGCTGTTACAAACTATCCTCCGTGGGTCGCTAACATTGTGCCTGTACCTAAGAAGGATGGAAAGGTCAGGATGTGTGTTGATTACAGAGATCTAAATAGAGCGAGACCGAAAGACGATCCCGCTCCCCTACATTGATGTGTTAGTCGATAACAGTGCTCAACATTCTATGTTTTCCTTCATGGATGGCTTCTCTGGGTACAACCAAATCAAGATGGCCCTAGAAGACATGGAGAAAACAACCTTTATCACACCGTGGGGGACTTTTTGCTATAAAGTTATGCCTCTTGGATTGAAAAATGCATGGGCAACTTATCAGCGGGCGATGGTGACTTTATTTCGTGATATGATTCATCATGAGATCGAGGTATATGTCGATGACATGATCGCAAAGTCACAAACAAAGGAAGAGCATCTGGTTAGTCTTTTGAAGTTGTTTGAAAGGTTGAGCAAATTCAGATTGAGGTTAAATCTGAATAAGTGCACTTTCGGAGTGAGGTCAGGGAAGCTATTGGGGTTCATTGTTAGTGAAAGGGGTACTGAGGTAGACACTGCAATGATAAAAGCAATACAAGAAATGCCAGCGCTGAAAACAGAAAAAGAGGTTTGTGGTTTTCTGGGGAGATTGAACTACTTTGCAAGGTTCATTACTCACCTTACAACCACCTGTGAACCAATGTTCAAGCTGTTAAAGAAAGATCAAGCGGTTGTCTAGAATGAAAATTGTCAGAGAGCATTTGAAAAGATAAAAGAATACTTGCAGGAGCCTCTGATACTAATGCCTCCATGGGTTGTATACTCGGTCAACACGACGAGACGGGCAGAAAAGAGCATGCCATATATTACCTGAGTAAGAAGTTCATAGAATGTGAGTCCATGTACTCAATGCAAGAGAAAACATGTTATGCACTTGCTTGGGCAGCCAAGCGCCTAAGGCAGTATATGTTGAATCACACAACCATGGATCCAATCAAGTACGTGTTCGAAAAGCAGGCACTTTCTGGAAGAATTGCAAGGTGGCAGATGGTTCTGACAAAATACGATATTCAGTATGTTTCCCAAAAGGCCATTAAGGGAAGTGCTTTGTCAGAATATCTCAAAGAGCAGCCGATTGAAGATTACTAACCGATGAAATTTGATTTTCCTAATGAGGACATAATGTTTCTGAAGATGAAAGATTGTGATGAGCCACTACCTAACGAAGGTCCCAAAATAGGCTCTCAATGGAAAATGGTTTTTGACGGTGCTGTTAACTCGTACGGCAATGGAATATGGGCAATCATTACAACTCCTCACAGTTCCCACATACCGTTTACCGCCCGAATAATGTTTGCCTGCACCAATAACGAAGCTGGGTATGAAGCATGCATCATGGGTATTGAAGAAGCTATTGATTTGAGGATCAAGAACCCTGATGTATATGGTGATTCAGCTTTAGTCGTCAACCAGATCAAAGGAGAGTGGGAAACTCGTCAGCCTGATCGCTTACACGAATTATGCTAGGAGATTGATGCTATTATTTGACAAAGTGGAGTTTTATCATGTGACGAGGACCGAAAACCAGATGGCAGTGCTTTGGCAATCTTATCATCGATGTATAAAGTGAATTATTGGAATGAAGCTCCGATGATCACTATCATGCGCCTCGATAGGCCGACGTTCATATTTGCGGTAGAGGAAGCATCATATAAGAAGCCTTGGTATTTTGATATTAAAATTTTTCTCAAGAATCAAGAGTATCCATCTGGGGCATCGAGCCAGGATAAGAAGACTCTGAGAAGGTTGGTAGGAAACTTCTACCTGAACAAGGACGGTGTGTTCTACAAAAGAAACTTCGACTTAGTGTTGTTATGGTGTGCGGACGAAAATGAAGCAAGCTTGCTAATGGAAGAAGTCCACAGAGGTTCTTTCGGAACACATGCTGGCGGACATACAATGTCCAGGAAATTATTGAGAGCAGGTTACTACTGGATGACTATTGAATCATATTGTTTCAAGTACGCCAGGAAGTGCCATAAATTCCAGATTTATGCTGACAAGATGCATGTGCCACCGAGTCCTCTGAATGTATTGGCATCTCCTTGGCCCTTTTCTATGTGGGGCATTGATATGATTGGTAAGATTGAGTCGGCCGCTTCCAATGTACATCGCTTTATCTTGGCGGCAATCGATTATTTCACCACATGGGTAGAAGAGGCTTTTTTCGCCAATGTGACCAGACAGGTAGTGGCTTAATTTATCAAGAAGGACATCATCTACCATTATGGAGTGCCAGAACAAACCATTACTGAAAATGGTTTGAATTTGAAAAACAAGATGATGAAGGAGTTGTTCCAGAGTTTCAAGATCTAACACCACAACTCTTCTCCGTACCGCCCAAAGATGAATGGTGCTGTTGAGGCAGCCAACAAGAACATCAAGAAGATTGTACAGAAGATAGTGGTAACCTACAAGGATTGGCACGAGATGTTTCCCTTTGATTTACATGGATTCGTACTTAGGTACGTACTTCAACTGGGGAAAATCCTTTCTCGCTAGTGTATGGTATGAAAGTTGTCATACCATTAGAGGTCGAGATTCCTTCCCTGAGGGTGTTGGTTGATGTGAAGCTTGATGAGGCAGAATGGGTGAAGGCTAGGTTGAACAAACTTAGTCTGATTGACAAAAAGAGATTGGCAGCTATTGCCCATGGCCGATTGTATCAAAGCAGAATGAAGAAGGCATTCGATCAGAAGGTGTGCCCTCGAAGCTTTCAGGCAGGTGATTTAGTGTTGAAGAGGGTCCTCCCTCCACAAACAGATCACAGGGGCAAATGGACTGCCAACTACGAAGGTCCATACGTGGTAAGGAAAGTCTTCTCTGGAGGAGCCTTACTACTATCTGAAGGTGAGAAAAACACTTAGAAGGGGGGGGGGGGGGGGGTTGAATAAGAGTTTTGAGAAATATGGTAATAAAAGCAATTCAAGATTTTTATCCTGGTTCGTTGAACTCAACTACTCCAGTCTACCTTATTAAAGATGATTTGCCTTTCTCTGTAAGGACTTAATCCACTATTGATCAACTGATTACAATAGAAAGCACTAAGAACAACTGTCTTAGTCTTCTCAAGAACTACTGACCACACCTTGGTCTTCTTAAGGAACTTCTTACAATTTAATGTGAACTAACAAGTGTTTGAATGCTTCTAATAAGCTGTATCACAGCTGTAATGTTTACACTTAAGATTAAGTACAACAAAAACTATATGGTTTTATGAAAGATCAAATGAGTAAGATCTTGTGAGATTTTCTCTTTTATGAATCAAGCGTGTATTTCTTTCTGAGTGATCTAGCAATGAGCCAACGGTGAGTAGTGAGTTAGCAACCTCAAAATGTTGAAGTAGTTCTCCTTTTATAGCTTTTTCAAATGCCTTGAGTGATGTGCAGCTGAATATAATATTTGATTGTATGACTTTTCATCACCAAAAGTATGGGCAGAGATATGCTTTCTGCAGAAAGGTATGGTTGTAGAAGCCTTGGGATTTGCACCACGTCACTTCTTTGGACAAATTAGCCGTTGGTTACTTTGGAAGTAGCACCATGTCTAATCAAGTTTACTGCTTCTTCAACAAGCTTCCTTCAAGATGAAGTCTTCATAATCTGCACTTCAGAACTTGTAGTAAGCTTTAAAAGGTATGGATTGCTTTAAGATGATCAGAGCTTAAGATGAATGATAAGTTCAGAGTCTTGATAGATGATCAGATCTTTAATGTATCAGAGTTTCAATCTTGATTAGAGTCTTCATCAGAGTATGCAGCAGTAATGTGCTTTGAGAGTGAATATTAATGATAAGAGTTTGGTTATCAAAGCCTCTAAGTTTGTAGTGAAAAGAACTTCAGAGTTTGATAAGATCAGAGCTTTTAGCTTTTGTATACTTCTTTCATTAACACTTCAGATCATTCTATAGCTTTTGCTTCAGATCCTTCTGGCAGCGCTTCAGAATCTTCTGATAGTCTTGCATCTGATGCTTCAGAGCTTTGCATAGTTTCTTTGTACTTATGTATTTTGCTTCTTTAAGAGTATTTAATTTTATACCTGAAACAATAATACTTTGAACAAATTTTAGAGTGTATGTTTTCTTACTACAAAATTCCATAACAGTTATCATCTAAACATGGAGATATAAGAAACACCAATATGTGTTCTAACAATCTCCCCCTTTTTGATGATGACAAAACATAGGGAATTTTGTTCAATAAAAAATAAAGTAACTAACTCCCCCTGAGATTAAGAATCTCCCCTTGAAATGATTACTCTAATAGAAGAGAACACTTCCCTTTTTGCTTGAGTATATTTCAGAACCTGGTAGAAATCCCTATTGAGAGAAAAAATCAGAGCTTGGATGCTTTCCAGAATTAGAGTTTGATGATTTCTTTCAAAATGAAGAGTCTGGTGTATCTTCCAGAATCAGAGTCAAAATTTGCTTTCAAGGATCAGAGCCTGGTTGGATAATTCACAGGGTAACTTCAGATCATTTTGTTAGACGAAATAATAAGATCTGAAAGTCTTAAGATTCAATGTTAGATTAAAGCAATGTATGAATTTCATTTTAGTATTTGCTTATGGATTGAACAGTCAAATTCTCTTTCTCCCCCTTTTTGCAATAATCAAAAAGAATTTTAAAGACAGAAAAGATAACAGAAGAAGAGAAAAACATAACACATAAATGAAAGACAAAACAATCAGATTTAATCAGATCAAAATAGCACAACAGCAAAAGAAGTTCATGCAGCAGATGATAGAAACTAGAGCAAACAGAAAACAAGTGCAAAACAGGAATGCAAAGATAGGAAAAAGAAAACTAGGGCTGGCGAGAAGCAATCAAGGTCAGAAGATCCATAATCTTAGCAGTGGACTCTTCTTGCTTGGCCATCCAAGTTTTGATTTCTTCAGTAGTCTGTTCCTGTTTTATCATCCATGTTCTGATTTCCTTGACTTCTTGGACAACATCTGGAATCTCAGTCTTCATCTCAGATGCAGAAGGTTCAGAAGCATATGCAGTTGCCATTGGATGATCAATCTCCATGTCATATGCAGGAGTATCTTCTATCATTGCAGAATCTTCAGTAGGAGCATCTTCTAGAAGAAGCACTGGAGTTGTGATAATGTGCAGCAGAGTCTGTCTGATCATTTTAGCAAACTTAGCCTTTGCATCATCAGCACAGAGTGTTCTGAGGTCAGATGCAGCAGAGTTGAATTTTGATATGAATCTATTCCAAGAAGCTTCAGATTCAGCAGGATTCAAACTAGCCATGCACTCTTTCTCCACAGAGGCAATTCCCATACGTAGTTCCTTCTTGAAATTCTTGAATAGAGTAGAAACATCTGATCTGGGTTTTGGGTTGAGAAAGTCCTCTATGGTGACAGGTGTCGCTACTGCGAAAATCGGTGCCGGCTAAACAGAAGAGTCGCCACCGTGCGTTATTTATCCCAAAGGAGGGAAAGGAAACGCTCAGAGTAAACCTCACGCAAAGACGGGAAAGGAATGGTCATCGCAACCAAATCCTGGATTCGGGAGTCGGTTACGCAAGGGGAAGGTATTAGCACCCCTCACGTCCGTTGTACTCGACGGGATCCACGCTTGTTTTCTAGTGCGGATTGTTATTCTATCTACACTAAGGGTCAAGGGTTAAAAAGGAAAAGAAAATGACTCGGCAAAGTATCGCACTTTATGCCTACGTATTCCCATCTGAAACGAGAAATCAGAGTCAACGTAGTTCGCCTACCTACGGGAAAGGAGGGGAAGGTTGCTCGCTAGGAAATCGCATCCTATGCCTACGTACTTTCATACAGCATGAAGGATCAGAGCAAACGTAGTTCGGGCTACGGAAGACACAAGATTGTCTGACTGTTTTTAATCTCCTTATGAAAGGGTTTTTCCTGATTAAGAGTCCAAGCGGACCAAATTGACATTTTGATGTTTGTTTTCAGTCTTTTACGCAAGAACTGTTTTTTATGATGTTTGCAATCTCTGACGCACTAGAGACTATGATTTGAGAGTGACTACGTTGTATGTCACCCTAAGGGTAACACACTAAGCAATCAGATTACTGAAGAGTGACCCTCCAGCAACCCTTCTCAAATAGCTTAAGGCTCGTAGCGTACGACATCGACTATCCGTATTACTGTGTTTTGAATTGTTCTGAGATAGAAGAGAAAGAAACTCTAAAAAGCCTAAGGTTTGAAAGGGGAATCAAAACTACCCTAATGTTGTCATGCATGGGTTAACACCTAATGTCTGTCATAATTCCCTCCTGCGCAGAGGAAATCAGAGGTCCTAGGGGATAAATGGAAAAGAAACAGCAGATATACAGTAAGCAGTAAATATGCATGAATGCAGCAAAACAAGCGAGGCAAGGGAGTCCCACTCGACCTCGAACCTGAGAAAACAATAGGAAAAGTGAAACAGCTTCACTTCAAACCTAAGGGCAAACTGAACAAACAACAACCAAAATAGAAAAAGAAAAACCCAACACCAGCTCTGACAGCAACACCAGCTCTTACAGCAAACAGTCCAAACAACTCCAGCTCTGGCAGCTACAGTTGATTAACAGCAAAAGGTTGACAGTAACAACTTTAGGCAAGATCCCATCTTCACTTTCCAATGATACCCAAGCTTCAGATAAGCTCTTATCTCCATTAATCTTCAGCTTTAGCAATCACTGAATCCAAACAACAAACAACTTCAAACAGCAGTAAAACCCTAACAGATACCCAGCTTTGACATGCACAAGCTTCCTCTTATCCAGTCTTCAATGAAATTCTTGTCTTCAATGGCTTACAATCTTCAATGCAGACACTCACAGGAGATAACCAATTATCAGATGGAGTTGGAATGTTGAGAGGTTTAATGATAACCCAGGGAAATCACTAAGATCTTAGCACAACAAGTGACAGGTATCCTCAAGGTTCTACCCAGTTAAAGCATGATCTACATCCCTCCTAAGGAGAGATGGAACTTCTTTGGGGGACCCTATGTCATAGGATGGAATAGAGGCAAAAGAAGCTCTCTATGTTTGACAGAAGTAATCAGTCTACTCTAGAGCTCTCCCTATATCTCCTATCTCCTAAGTCTTCAAAAGCAATCTTCAAGCACAAGCAACTTCAAGCTCCAAGCATCATTATTAGTCTTCAATCATCCTCAAAGTCTTCATGAGCTCCAACAAGCCAAATACAAGCCCCAACACCCAAAGAAAAGGCCCAAAACCCATCAAACCAAAAAATATCCCAAGAGGGAAACATACCAATATCAACCAAATTGCAAAAATCAGATAAAATGGCAATACTCATCATAAAATCCTAGATTAATTTATAAGGGATCCTAACTAGGTACCATATACCCCACATAAGCCCCAAGGCCTAAATCAAGCTAAAAACCCAAAAACTATGTGTTGAAGTGCACCTATGTTAAGTTGAAACCCTAATTCTAGCACCCTAAAGTTCCTTATTTAAAACTAACTAAAATTAAATCACAAAAATGTGATAAAATTCCAAGGGGAACCTAATACTATACTCTAATCATAGCAAAAAGAATTACATCAAAATGTGAAATAAAATGACCATACTAAATTCAGCAAGTAACATGTATCAAATGAAACTGAAATAAAAGCTATTAAAAGTAAAAATGCACCAAAAATAGAAAAATGAATGAATTGATCTTTTTGTTATTTTATAATTTTCTTGATGTTTTCATGAACATAGGGAAAAATTCCCAATCAAAAATATTAATTTTTCAATTAGTTATGAATTTTCAAAGATCCTAAAATAAATGTGAAATGAAAAATAAAAAGAAAATGAAAAGGGCGCG
The DNA here is from genome assembly GCA_963859935.3 of Lathyrus sativus. Classification (NCBI taxonomy): domain Eukaryota; kingdom Viridiplantae; phylum Streptophyta; class Magnoliopsida; order Fabales; family Fabaceae; genus Lathyrus; species Lathyrus sativus. The sequence continues at coordinate 212,955,160 of OZ012736.1, read as the reverse complement.
TGCCCAATAGCAATTAAAAACAGTTCAGATCCAGATATGGGCCCATAAGGGGGTGTGCGTAGCAGCGCGCGCTAGGCCGAATATCGTTCAGAAATTAAATGGAAAATAGAAAGAAAAATGGAAAATTCGTGTGTTGAATAGCAAGCATTTTAAACGTGTTTTCTATTGGGCTTTCTAGTAGGGGTGTGGATATCAGTTAAGTCACTTAAGCCCAAGCTGGAAATTTAAGTAAGACGGTGCGTTTTAGATCACTCAGCATTCCTTCACAAATTTTGAATCACGCGTGGCCGTTGGATCTTGATTTGAGTCAAAGTCTTCATCTAATCTAAGGGCTTCCAAGTCATCTTCAACCTTTAAACCTTCTTGTAGGGAAACGCCATGGATGAACAGAGTGATCAACTTCATCTTCCTCAATTCGTATCCCTCTGATTCTCCATAAAAACTCAAAATTAAAAACCCTAACTTTCTCCATTTTTCACCAGCAATTCAACCATGGTAGTTAAACACATTGAAACATCTTCCTCCTCAAAACACGATTGAATCCTCAGAAATTACTCAAGAATGGAATCTCACCAAACCTAAAATTGAGTGGCCTAAACTCCTCACCACTTCACCCTGATCAATTCTAGCAATTAAACTAAGATTCTAACACAAGATTCATCAAGATAATTGCATGAACAGAAATTGCATCACTCAACCAATTGCCTCCAAATCAACCCTAATGCTACTACCAGAAAGCTTCATACACTAAACTACATTGAATCTAGCTATTCAAAACCAATTGAAACTACCTAAATCAAGCCATGGTGTGAAGTTTTCATACCTGCAAATTTGAGATGAACAGAGTGATCAAAGCTTCAAGATAAGCTTCAATACTTTCCAGACACCTTCACCAACACCTAATCAAGCTTCTGTAAGAAAAGAGATGAATTGAAATGGCTTAGATTCTTGAATTCGATCTTGAGTTGCAGGCTGAAAATTTCAAAGGCTATCACACGATTCACCACCAATCTTGCTATGGATTCTATCTGAAATCATTCACCAATGCTAGAGCAAGCTAATGCAATCAAGAATTTGGATTGAAAGTGGTTGAAATGCTGGAACCGGTTTTGGTTTGCAATGGAAAAGTTAAAAATGCAATCTCACAAATCTCTCTCAATTCTCTCCAACTCTCTGAATCACTTCATAGGTATATATAGAATGTATTTGAAGACCTTAGAAAGTTCTAGATTGATCCAATTAGAAAATCAACTTCTCATGTCATGAGATCTCATGTCATGCTATGCACTCATACCAGCCCATGTAGCAGCTTGCAATTCTGCTCAATTTTGATCCAAATTGTCTTCTAATGAGATATTGGATGTGTTAAGATGGAAGGAAGCCTTGCATTTGCCTTGACAAGTGATTTTGCATATGTGCCTTATGATGCAAGTAGCCCATTTACAAAGCAAGTCATAAAAATAACCCTCAATTCAAAATTAAGGTAATGTCAATGTTCTCAAAATGCATTTTACAATCAAATTGGTATGTCATATGGCTTGGTTTGGACTTGTAGATCAAAAACCCCAATTTTCAACTTTGGTTCATTTAAAATTCACCTTCATTTTAGGCCATTTTTGTGATTTTGTGAAGCAAGCCATTCCAAGCTCTCATGACCTCTTATCTAGCCTAAAAACATCATTTTGAACACATCTCATGTTGAACATTTTTTCCATTTGAGGAGTGGAGGATGGAGATTTGGATCTATGTTGAAAAATGACCTGTAATTCATCTTTCTCAAAATACCCCTGGGTTGCCAAGACCATAACTTGAGTTCCACAAATCCTCTTGATGACTTCTAGTACTCAAATTAAAGCTAAGATCAAGATCTACAACTTTTATGTTGGCCAAGAATCCCTTTGAAAATTCCTTGATGGGCAAAAGTTGCTTAGAAGCCAAGTGACTTTCACAGATAAATTTCAATGTCCTCTGATGACCCATAACTTGCAAGAACCATAACTTGAGTTCTACAAATCCTCTTGAATACTTCTAGTACTCAAATTAAATCTATTGAGAAGCTCTACAAGTTTCATGTTGACCAAGAATTCATTTGAAGCTTGAATTTTGACTTGTCTGGCTTGGAAGTTAAGCCTAAATTAGGGTTTTTACACTAAGACCCTAATTTAGTAACTCCTCCTCCTCTTGATTCTCTTTGATTTATCCTTGGCACAACACCACACTTGTACACACATATCAATTCATGAATCCCACATCCTTCAACTAAGCCTTGATGCTCTTCAATCACTCAGTTGACCTAGGGTTGACCCAGATGAAACCCTAGTTGACTGCACTTCCACTGTGGCTCTTGTACTTGTATAAATGGCTTGTCTCATCTTCAAAATGACCCTCTAGGTCTTCCATGATCCTGGTGCACACTCCATACCCTCAATTTGTAGTTCATACTCCCTTGATGATACTCAATATACCTCCAATTAGGAGGGAAATCCACTGGTTGACCTTCAAACTTCTCAAAGCCTCACACCTTTCTTGATGACTGGGATGGTCTTGAGCTTGAAAAAAACCCCTTGATGGGCCTCTTTCTGATAAAAATAGCACTTGGTCCCTTGTCAGATGACTTGTTATGCTATGCTATGCAAATGATTAGACTATGTACATGACTTATTATTCAAATGACAATGCAATTGAAACATAAACCAAGTGAAATAGGTTGAGAAAATTTTAGGGTGCAACAGTTGCCCCTATTCAAACGGCTTGGACCTGAATGGTGAAGAGCGAATGGCCTTCAAACATTCGAGGTATGAGATGGTTGAATACCAAGAACCCAGAAATTTGCCAACCGCAGAGGTAAACGGCACCACTGCTTGGGGAACCTTATCCATCAATTGAACCTGATTGTTACGGTAACAACTGATCAACCACCTGATACGGATCTGATTTCAACACTAACCGCCTGTGCAGCATCAAACTTGTCAATATATGAATAACCTGGACGACTTCACTGGGGAAGTACTTCTGTCAACAAAACATGACCCTGCCAACGATACAGGAAAATAACTCCGCCATCACTACGGGAAATCACTCAGCCACCACTACGGGAAATAATCTGGGAAAATAACACCGCCATCACTACGGGTAAACAACACCGCTATTGCTACGGGTAATACTCTGTCACCACTACAGGAAAATAACACCGCCATCGCTACGGGTAATACTCTGCCATCGCTACAGGAAAATAACACCGCCATCGCTACGGGTAATAACTCCGTCACCACCACGGGAAGATAACACCGCCATCGCTACGGGTAAATAACACCGCCATCGCTACGGGAAAATAACACCGCCATCGCTACGGGAAATACTCCGCCATCACTACGGGAAAATAACACCGCCATCGCTACGGGAAATACTCCGCCATCACTACGGGAAAATAACACCACCATCGCTACGGGTAATAACTCCGTCATCACTACGGGAACTAACTATGATACAACTTCTCTGCCTATCTTTGCAGCAGCTAGCTCCATCAATCACATGGGTAACACAATATGAGTCTAGTCTTCCAATTTTCAGTGCTGACATGGCAGCAAATCTGAGAAGGATTCTACTAGGGATTTTCTGACCCCAAACTGCCAGACACCTACTTTCACATAGGCAGCAACTTCCAAAAATTGATTCACAAAATCTTTTTGATACTGGCATAACAACAACCTTGAAGAAATACTCCGCTGGAGGGGTAAGAGAAACTTAAACAAGCAACTCTATGGGGAATAAGCCGAACATTATCATCTCACGCTGAGATATTTGGCAATTGATCTAAGCAAGAGCTCTCTCCACCTGTAAGGGAAACAACACTTGAAAACCAAAGGTTAACCAACTGGCTTTATGTTTCAAAATGCGCATGTTTGACAATGGCGTAATGCTCCGTACAGCACGGATATGCTACGCGTTTTTGGGTAGATGCAAATATGACACTATATGCAAATGCGAATGCAGGCTCAAGCTGCTGGGGAAACCCTGACAAGCTTGCTTAGTCAATACGGAATGCTGAAGACGACTACCACCATTTTGGGGATGAACGGGTATCATAAAGTCCTCTGGCAAAATAAATGCTGGACATATAACCAACTCCATCGGGGAGAGATTAAACTTCGATTTCCACTGGGAGGAAAGAACAACATCTGCTGGGGAGAGTAAACCAGCTGGGGAAGAAACGACTCTCTTGGGGATAGTAAACTGACTGAGCAAGAAACGACTCAGCTGGGGAACATCCTTCTGGAGGAAACGATGCTGCTCGGGCATAGCTTACAAACTCGGAACTACCACTCCGCTGAGGATAATCCTTCTGAACCAACTATGACTTGGTTAAACACTGCGGGCATTCTCCCAGCTGGGGATTGATCATTCACATACTCGACTCTCTGAGGAGTGCAACCTCTGCAGGGTATACTAATTTTGACTGGCTGGGGATATCCTCTGAGGATAAGCTGCGACTAGCTGGGAAATTGATCTCTTCGGTAAGGGACAAAAATCATCTCAACTTCTGAAGATGAGGTGCGACCTGCATGGGGATTGGCGTCGCACAAAGTTAATTCTTTCACCACGAACCTCCGGCCGGGGGTCACAATTTCTGATGGTCCGCTTTAAAGGCGAGAACCCTGCAAAACACAAACGAGACAAGACAAAACCTATACAACCAAATCTATTCGGGTTAGTGTCCGTGACTTTACTTCAGTCAATTCGAAGTTTTAGCAATTATTGGCAAGGGCCAACAAAGTTATGTATATGCAAGTTCATTGGAACATGGGCGTTTTCCACATACAAAACAGTAAAGCACAATCATCAAATACTGAATAACATGTTCTATTAATAACAGGCCTCTGAATAGGCAAAGTTTTGTACATCGGATGCAACTCCTGAAAAGAGGAAGTTACGTACACACACATACATATATGCACAAGGAGCATAAGAATACAAATACAACTCGAATTTGTACACATGTCGGCAACGTGGTGCGGACAAACATCGTGAGTTGATCCTCCTATGACTCGCCTGACTCTGGCGCTTTCCCGGTATTCAATTTTCGGAAGAGATTATGTTGGATAAACAAACCCTCAGGTGCTCCCAACACCACTAAGCAGGGCAGTATCAGACCCGGACCGCAGTCATTTGCTTTTTCAATCCCTAACTTTTGCGTGAATCGCCCTTTGCGGGTTTTCAATTCACCGGGATACCCTTTTTTGCCGAAGTCGCCCAATGCAGGTTTTCGACTTTGCGGGTGTACATCTTTTCAATTTTATCCCTAACTTTTGCCCGAACCTTTTATTCTGTTTTTTTGGTTCGCCAGGATGCCCCATTTTTGCCTGGACTCTCTTTTTACTGTCCAGCGGGTCACTTTCAAGCCAAGTATTTTTTAACTGCGTCCGAATTCACAGGCGACGAAAAGTCTTCACCATCCATGGTAGATAGTAGCAGAGCTCCTCAAGAGAAGACTTTTCTGACAACGTAGGGCCCTTCATAATTAGGGGTCCACTTGCCCCTGTGATCTGTTTGTGGCGGGAGAATCCTCTTCAGCACAAGGTCGCCCGTCTGAAAGCTTCGCAGATATATCTTCTTATCCTATGCTTTCTTCATCCGGCTTTGATACAACCGACTGTATGCGAGAGAAGCTAGCCTCTTCTCATCCATTAAGCTCAGCTGATTCAACCTATCTTTAACCCATTCTACCTCGTCAAGTTGGACATCTCGTAAAACCCTCAAGGAAGGAATCTCAACCTCTAACGGTAACACTGCCTCCATTCCGTATACCAATGAAAAAGGGGTTGCCCCGGTTGATGTGCATACCATCGTACGATAACCGTGCAAAGCGAAAGGTAGCATCTCATGCCAATCCTTATACGTCACAACCATCTTCTGAACAATCTTCTTTATGTTCTTATTGGCCGCTTCGACAGCGCCATTCATCTTGGGTCGGTAAGGGGAAGAGTTGTGATGTTCGATCTTGAAATTCTGGCACAGCTCTTTCATCATCTTGTTATTCAAATTTGAACCGTTGTTGGTAATAATCCGCTCGGGGATTCCATATCTGCAGATAATATCCCGCTTGATAAATCTGGCGACCACTTGCTTGGTGACATTGGCATATGATGCTGCTTCCACCCATTTGGTGAAGTAATCAATAGCCACCAAGATGAATCGGTGTCCGTTTGATGCCGTAGGCTCGATCTTGCCAATCATATCAATTCCCCACGTCGAGAATGGCCATGGTGATGACATCACATTTAGAGGACTCGGGGGTACATGGACCTTGTCCGCATAAATTTGGCATTTATAACACCTCTTTGCAAACTTGAAAGAGTCTGTTTCCATAGTTAGCCAGTAATAACCTGCCCGCAGCAATTTTCTCGTCATAGCATGCCCACCAGCATGTGTACCAAATGTACCCTCATGTATCTCTTCCATGAGCAACTTCGCCTCTTTCTCGTCTACGCAACGTAGCAACACTAGGTCGTGGTTTCTTTTGTATAGGACACCGTCAGGATTCAAATAGAAATTGCCAGCCAATCTCCTAAGAGTCTTCTGATCTCGACTGGATGCCCCAGCCGGATACTCCCTGTTCTTCAGGAAATTCTGGATATCATAGTACCAGGGTTTATCATCAGATGCTTCGCCAATAGCAAATATGAAAGCGGGTCTGTCAAGCCGAGATATAACAATCCAGGGAGCCTCGTTCCAGAAGTTAACCTTATACATGGAAGATAATGTAGCCAGGGTGTCAGCCATTTGATTTTCTGCTCGCGGCACATGATGCAATTCTACCTTGTCGAAGAAAGGCAACAACCTCCTTGCATAGTTCATATACGGTATCAAATTGGGTTGACGTGTCTCCCATTCTCCTTTTATCTGGTTCACCACTAGAGCTGAGTCTCCGTATACATCCAGATTTTTGATTCGCAAATCAATGGCTTCTTCAAGACCCATGATGCAAGCCTCGTATTCAGCCTCGTTATTGGTAACCGGAAAGGTCAATCGAGCAGTAAATGGGATATGCGACCCCTGAGGAGTAGTAATAATTGCCCCTATTCCGCTACCATAGGAATTTACAGCTCCGTCAAATATTAACTGCCATTTGGAACCCAATTCTGGTCCTTCATCTGGCAACGGTTCTTCACAATCTTTCATCTTTAGGTACATGATATCCTCGTCAGGAAAATCAAACCTCATCGATTGGTAGTCCTCCACAGGCTGCTCCGCAAGGTACTCTGACAAGACGCTACCTTTAATAGCCTTTTGCGATACATACTGAATATCATATTCGGTTAACACCATCTGCCATCGGGAAATTCTTCCGAAGAGTGCTTGCTTCTCAAACACATATTTGATTGGATCCATCTTTGAAATTAGCAGGGTTGTATGACTTAGCATGTATTGCCTCAAACGTTTGGCGGCCCAGGCTAGCGCACAACACGTTTTCTCGAGCATTGAGTATCTGGACTCACAATCTGTGAACTTCTTACTCAAATAGTAAATCGCATGCTCTTTACGCCCAGTCTCGTCATGTTGACCGAGAACACAACCCATACTTTCCTCAAGAACTGTCAAATACATAATCAACGGTCTCCCGGCCACTGGGGGTATCAAAACAGGAGGTTCCTGCAAGTATTCTTTTATCTTGTCGAACGCCTTTTGACAATTTTCATTCCAGGTCCCAACCTGGTCCTTTTTCAACAACTTGAATATCGGTTCGCACGTTACGGTTAGGTGAGATATGAACCTAGCAATATAGTTCAACCTCCCTAAAAACCCACACACTTCCTTTTCTGTTTTGGGCGTCGGCATTTCTTGTATTGCTTTTATTTTCGCAGGATCAACCTCTATTCCTTTTTCGCTCACGAAAAACCCCAGTAGTTTACCCGATCTCACCCCGAAGGTGCACTTGTTAGTGTTCAGTCTCAGCCTGAACTTCCTAAGCCTCTTGAATAATTTCAGCAGATTAACCAAATGCTCCTCCTCTGTCTGGGATCTGGCAATCATATCATCAACATAAACCTCGATCTCTTTATGCATCATGTCATGAAAGAGAGTCGTCATAGCACATTGATATGTTGCCCCAGCATTCTTCAATCCGAAGGGCATCACTTTGTAACAAAATTTTCCCCAAGGAGTAATGAAAGTAGTCTTCTCCATGTCTTCTGGCGCCATTTTGATCTGATTATAGCCCGAGAAGCCATCCATGAAGGAGAATACGGAGAATTGAGCAGTGTTATCAAGCAGCACATCGATGTGAGGAAGTGGAAAGTCATCTTTCGTCCTCGCTTTGTTCAGATCACGGTAGTCTACGCACATTCTCACCTTACCGTCTTTCTTTGGCACTGACACAATATTTGCGACCCATGAGGGATATCTCGTAATAGCTAGGAAACCAGCATCCCACTATTTTTGAACTTCCTCCTTGATCTTCACAGCCATGTCCGGTATAGTTCTTCGGAGTTTCTGCTTAACTGGCGGGCATTCTTCTTTCAGCGGCAGCCGGTGAACAACCATATCTGTATCCAGCCCAGGCATGTCCTCGTACGACCAAGAAAAAATATCACTGTACTCTTTGAGCATCTCAACCAACCTTTGCTTGATGTCGTTCTGCAGCGCAGCCCCTATACGGATGTTTTTCTCGACCCCTTCCGACCCCAAATTGATAATCTCAATGACTTCCTCATGAGGCAGAATGATTCTTTCTTCTTGTTTCAATAACCAGGTCAACTCCTCTGGTACGTCGCCATCTTCAACAATCTCTTCCTCAGCCTGAAATACCGGGTGCTCGAAGTAGAAATGAGTCATAGGCGGTTCATAGATGTCATCTGAAATAGTAATCCTGCAAAGGAAATGGTTAAATGCTTAAAAATGCGTACAAAGCAAATAACCGCGTTACCATTTTATTGTAAAAGATAAAAACGGGAAAAACAGGGATCACAACATTTGTATACGAAAAACGCCTTTATTCATGATTAAACAATGTACTGTACATAACCAAAATGGCCCTAAGCAAAATCATTGTGCCCCCAAGTAGGACACAGGATTATTTAACAATTAAAAAAACAAATCATTACTGTTTAGTTGTCACAGGAACAGTTTCCCGGATAGACCAATTATAGAGACTTTGTCCTGGCACGCTTGGCTTGATCCATGCGTCCATATCACAGTCGCTATCTCCTTCCTCAGAATCAGAAACAACATTGATAGTCTCGAAGCTCACTCCACTTGGCGTGATGGTTATAGGCCCTCTGAACTTGGGCACTCCTGAAGAGGATGCTGATGACGAAGGACGATATCCAAGCCCGAACCTGTCGTTCTTCACGGGAATCTCCAACACCTGACCCCAACCCTTGGTCTCGCCTGCCTGCACTAGAGCCTGAGCCTCTTTATAAGATGACACTGCAACATCTGATATCTTGGGTACTAGAGCTTTTTCTTTAATCTTTAGCCCTTCGAATGTTTGACAGGGTGTCTCATGTATTTCGCCATCGACTTCCACATATCTGAATGAAGACAGATGGCTGACCAGAATATCTTCTTCTCCACAAACAGTGACGACACTATCCCCCACCATATACTTCAACTTTTGGTGCAACGTGGATGTGACTGCCCCAGCAGCATGGATCCATGGTCGTCCAAGAAGGCAACTATACGCTGGCTGGATGTCCATTATATAGAATTCAGTTTCAAAGATTTCCGGCCCCACCTGCAATGGTAATGTTATTGATCCGAAAACTGACCTCCTCGTTCCATCGAACGCCCTCACCACTAAGTCACTGGGCGTGCAGAGAATCCCCCTGATATCCAACTTCATCATGGCTTTCTTCGGAAGCACATTCAAGGAAGACCCTGTATCCACTAAAACATGGGACATGACTGTGCCCCTGCATTCAACTGAGACGTGTAGCGCCATATTATGCTCTCTCCCCCTCGGGGTCAAATCAAAATCCGTAAATCCCAAACTGTGCCCTACATTAACATGCGCCATCACCCCCTCTAACTGATTCACAGAAACATCTTGGGGTACGAACGACGTGTCTGGAATCTTCAGTAACGCGTTCCGATGGGCCTCGGAACATAATAGCAGTGATAAGATCGAGATCTTTGATGGTGTTTGCTGGAGGTGCTCAACGATTTTGTAATCACTTTTACGGATGAGCCTCATAAACTCCTCCACATCCTTAAGCGATGTTTCCTTTTCTTTTATCTGCGAGGGGCCACTCTCGTCTACCTTGGCTTTCCCCTTTGCCAATCTTTCTGCCTCTACCTCAGGCGATGTGAAGATTCTCCCACTTCTGGTCATACCTCTTGTTCCAACAACATTGTCTACGACCTCAGCTGGTTGTTTATTTACTTCAATTTTCTCACCATCACAATACACCTCCAACCCGTAAGTCCACGACACTGCTTCGGTATTCTCGAAAGGAATCGGTCCTGCTTTAGTAATAGTGATTGTCGGCCGCCTGGCAGGCGCCGTTATTGTTATTGTTTTCCTTGGAATCGTTATCGTCGCAACATCGTTCAGCTCATCACACAATGCCTCTACAGGCTCTTCAACTGCTGTTCTATAAAACTGCAATGTTCCTTCATTCATCAAAGCCTGAATACCCTGTTTCAAATCATTACAACCCTCTGGTTGTACCCAAAAATCCAAGCAAAATTCGTCGCACCCCGGGAATACACCCCCTTTTAACAACCTGCTTTTGATCTCACCCAGCGGTGTCTTCAGCTCATTGACATCTGTCACTAGATTCAAATTTTCCTCGGTCAGGATGGTGTTTGCCCCATGATTGGGCATAGGCTGTTGTACTATATTTGGACCCGCCTGTCCAAAGTTAATAGCTTTGTTGTCCAACAAGTCTTGGACTTTATGTTTAAACGTATGACAACCTTCAATATCATGTCCGGGAGCCCCGGAGTGGAACTCACAGTGTTTACCAGCATCATAGCCAAACGGAAGAGTGCCCGTTAACGGTGCCATGGTCCTTTTCTTCACCAACTTTAATCCTAGCAGTGTTTGAAGCAGTTCGACGTATGTTGAAGGAGGCGTTTCAAATACTCGCCTTGGCTTGCCCTCTAGGATTCTGCGTTGGGCGGGGTGTTGCCTTTATTGTTGCTGCTGTGGCGGCTACTGTTGTTGTTGCTGTTGTTGTTGTGGAAAAGGGATGGTAACACTAGCGACTTGTTGATGCTGAGCATACTGACTTCGTCCTCTGCCCCAGCCTCTGCCGCCAAACACAGCACTAGAATCACCTTGTCGTCTACCACCGAATGCTTTTCTTGTACCTCCGGCGGGGGCAGACTCACCTGCGTGGAATCTTCCAATGTTAGTACCGTCTTCGACCATCTCACCCATAAGAATCAAATCTGAAAAACTGCTCAACGAAACGTTAAACAATTTTTCGTAATATATCCCCGTAAATGTCCCAATGAACATGCTATTCATTTCTCTCTCAGCTAACGGAGGATGTACTCTTGCTGCCATATCGCGCCATCTCTGCGCATACTCTTTAAAGCTTTCCCCGTTCTTCTGCGACAAACCTTGCAATTGAACTCGGTTCGGTGCTAGATCACTATTATACTTATAATGCAGGACGAAAGCATCCGCCAATTGCTTCCAGGTTTTGATTTGAGCGGGCTCTAACCCCATGTACCACTCGAGAGACGGTCCTGATAGGCTGTCTTAAAAGAAATGCATAAGCATCCTTTCGTCATCCGAATACGCGGACATCCTTTTGTAATAAGCGCGGACATGCACCTTAGGGCAAGTGTCCCCCTTATATTTGTCGAAAGTGGGAGCTTTGAATTTCAGCGGCACCCTTAGCCCAGGCACCAAGACCATAGTAGTCATGTCTAGTCCGGTAGAATTCTGATTAGCCATACCCTTCACCTGTTCTTCAAGCATCTTAATCCTCTGAGTATTGTCGACGGGTCCCTCAAATCCCATGCCTCTTCCAGAAAAGGCGTCCTCCTGGCAGTCTTCGCCCCAATTCATATTTCCATTTCCATATCCGTCGTAACCAGTGTTGCGACCGAACCCTTGCTGATTGATCATGGGACCTCGTCCCCCGTTACCATAACCTTGATTGACCCCAACATGCCCAAAACCAGTGTTGACAGGAATCAATCCAGCACCATTTCCACCATAACCCTGGTTAGCGTTACCACAACCGTCATAGCCGAAACCTTGAGTGTTGAAGCCGAACTTTCCGCCCTGATTGCCGTACTCAAACCCCTGGTCATTATAGCTGAATCCGTTGTTACCAAAACCATTACCGCCATTGTAGTTACCACCGCCCAGATTGGTATCTCCAAATCCAACATTGTTAACAACAGTCTCATTTCCATTCCCTGCGTTACCATTGCCAGCGCCAGCGTCATTGCTCACAACCATAACAGGTGGGGTCACCACAGGAGGGACCACAGGCGTAGGGGGACCATCCTCATGAAGAGTTTCGACATGCACAGAGTTGTGGTCATTGTTGCCATTCCCATTAGCCCGCGTCAGCAGCGGCTGCACCAAAGTCTGGAGATTCTCCTGGCCTTTAGCAATGCTTTCCATGGCCTGCATGAACAGGTTCAACTTATCGCGAATTTCCTGCATCTCCACTTGGACTTGATCCATGATTCTCTTGCAGTTGTTTCGGGTTGAGTAACAGTGAACTCTTTGTTCGTCAATCCTGGAAACCTGCAAATGTAGGAAATAAGATACAGATTCGAGAATACCGATCATGCAATATGAATGCAGATGCAAACGTGTAAATATGCTACAGGTTATATTCCCCCCGATTCTAGTTTCAGAGAGAAGGCCATTACGATAATGGAGTCCCTATCCAGCAAGCAAGGAATCAGAAAACCCTCATATATAACAAATGCCAAGAGGCTGAGTATAAGAGTACAACTGAATACAACTGAAGAGACCTCGGTCAACAAGCCTGGCGATGGCCACAATACAAGTACAAATAACAAAGGCAAGGCAAAGATAAATCAGGCTAAATAGCGTGCTCTGACGTCCTCCAATATCCTCATCGTCTCCGAGTGCCCTAGTCGGGAGATCAGCTCCTGTATCAGCAAGGCATGCCGCTCGGTAGTGGATCTCAGCTTTTTGGCATCATCCTGGTAGGCTCCTTTGCTAGAACTCTCGTCAAATCTGTACCTCTTGGAACCGACCTTCTCTTCATCACCTCTCGGCTTCTCGTCAATGTCACTTACTCTGAGCTCAGCAGCGCTCCTAAGTGATGTCTCTTCAGTAATCTTTGTGTCTTGGGCTATAACTTGTGCCTCTAGCGTGGCAATCTGCAGCTTCAGTTCGTCTTCGCGCTCCTTCCGTTTGGTAAGCGTAGTATTCCACAAGGCTTCCCACTTGCTAATGCGGGCATAAGCTTTGCTTAGAAGTTCCTTCTTGGAAGTAAGCACCTTGCTAACACCGTTCAAGGCTATCCCCACTTTTTCTTTCTTGTTGGTCTCTTCTGTCAGCTCCGATCCCAACCTGTTAATCAATTCAGTCTGTTCCTTCATAGTGAAGGTGGCGTCCTTCTTCTCACGACGTAACTGGAAGATCTCTTTTTCTAACTCCTCATTGGCTTTCTTCAGTTCTTCGTTTTCAACCAATAATTTGTTATACTTCTCACTCTCTTCCGAAGGAGGTACCTCGATCAATGGAAGATACAGGGGTTCCACAGCAGGATAAGGCATCAAAGAAGTACTAACCCTCTCGCGGATCCAAGCCGAATAAGGATCATAAGCTCTGTTATTGCTCTTACCGAGCAAAGATTTTCCTCTCCTATGGAGGTTAGCCCATGCCTGTCCCAATCTGATCAAAGCAGCTGCGTCTAATAAGCCCGTGAGATACAGAGATTCCTGTATCTCCTTCTCAATAGGAGCGTCCCTCAAAGCATAATCGAACTGTCGTACCAGCAATGAAGGGTTATAGTTAATACAACCTTTCCGTCCAATCAGGGGAACATTCGGAAAGCCACTACAACTATATATAATGTCAGTACCAAGCATGTTCCGATCAAACCAAATGATATTCTCAGCAGACAGTCCCATCAACCGGGAAGACCAATCCAAAGTATCAACAACATCCACAAAAGGTCCTTTCTTCGGAAGGTGCCCCTGGAACCACCTGTACAGGAGAGGAAGACAGCAGGAAACATTCTTGCCACGCCGTTTCTCATTATTGTAGTGAATAGAATGATAAACATCTCCCAAGAGAGTAGGAACTGGATTCTTCGAGGCAAGAATCAAGAAGGCGTCAGAGTCGACAAAATCTGGTACATTAGGAAACAGGACAATCCCATAGATGCAGACAGCTAGAATAGCACTGAAGGCAACCTAACATCCACTCTTCGCGCACTGTGTAGCGTTCTCAACCAGGACAGACAGGTGAAAACCATAAGCTCCGTTTAGCTTGACCAAGCCTCCCGGAAACTCAGAAGCGTCTAAGCTGACAATCTCAACCAGCGTAACCAAATCAGGCTCAGCATCCGTATGTATAAAGGGCATCTGGTCTAACATCGGAACTCCCAACATCGCAGAATACTCCTCCAAAGTGGGTGCCAGAATATAGTCAGGAAATAAGAAACATCTCAGCTGCGGCTCATAAAACTGCATCAAAGTATACACCCCAGTCGTCTCAAATGTAGAAGGTTTGTATAACAAACTAAGCAATCTCCCGTAGGATACTCTGAACTCAGCCCTCACTTTCTCATCTGCTAGAGCAACTAGACCCAGCAAGGAACTGATATCTGGCGAATGCAACCGGTAAGCCACTGTCTTCTTCAGGGACTCCATGTCTGGCTAGAAGGTATACTAGAATCAGAGGAGAATGATCACCTGCAACATAAATTCATGTTAATAAAATGCAATCATGAAAATGCACATGCATATGCAAACAAGGGATCAAGTGCAATGCTGATAGACTGGTTTGCTCTGTACTGAAGCCTGAGAACCATCCAATCTTTATCTCAAACCAACCACCTCAAATGAACCTTGTAACCACATCTCACTATCAGAGATAAACCAGGTATTCTGAGGTCAAAGGTGTTGCACCCCAAAATTTGACCAACATTTATTTACCCATCAAGAGTTGTATAAGACTTTAAAGCTAGCCAAGAAGGCTATTCAAATGATCAAAGATAGATATCTTTGTCAGAGAACTCAAGAGATCCTCAGAGAGATTGGTTGAAACCCAGGTTGTGTGTCTCATAACTTGAGAGTTGTGGGAGCTCCTCAGATGATTCTGAGACTATGAGGGTAGACTTGAAGCTTTGAGAAAGCTTGTGAGATGTCTTGAAAGCCATCATGAAGCCTAGAGAGGTCATTGTACAAGAATTCAGAAGATTCAGCCATGAGTGGTGGAATTAGGGTTTGACTGTGTCAACCCTAGGTCAACTGATGATTTGGAGAGGGTTGAGACCTAATCCAAGAGCCATGTGATCATGTAATGATGCATTGAAGTGTTATAAGGATGATTCCTAGACCAAATCATCATGATTGAGGAGTTTGAGAAGTTTTAAGCTAGGGTTTCTAAAGCTTGACAGTGTAAAATCCCCTAGTTTGATCCCTATCTTCAAGGCAGGTTAGCTCAAGATGTGATTGTCATCTCATCTTCCCCACAACATGAATCTTTTAGAGCTTGTTATTAGCTTTAATTTGAGTACTATAAGTCCTTGATAGGATTTGTAGAGCTCAAGTTATGGTTTTGACAAATTACAGGTCATCTGAGGTTTGTGAATCTGGGTCCTTGAAAGTCACCCAACTTGCATCCAACTTTTGCCCTAGTAGGATGATTCCTATGAACTCTTGGTCAACATGAATGTTGTAGAGAATCTTCTTAGCTTTCTAGAGAGTACTAGAAGTCTTTGATAGGATTTGTAGAACTCAACGTATGGCTTTGACAAGTCAAGGGCATTTTGGTCATTTGGAGGTTATAGGTCATTTCAAGCATAAGGCCATATCTCCTATTTCCAAGCTTCAAATGGAAAAATCTTCAACATAAAACTTTCTTAGAATGATGTTTTAAGGCTAGTAAGGAGGTCATGAGATGTTTAAAAGGCTTGTATCAAAAAGTGATAAAAATGGCCTAAAATGGAGGCATAAGTTAATTAAGGTGAAATTGAAAATTGGAAATCACAAGCTACACATCCAAACCATGTCATGTAATAGGTCATTTTGACTCCAAAGGACATTCTAAGAACAATGGTTCAGCCACAATTTTGATTTGAGGCTTAGATCATAGGGCTGCTTTGGAAATGGCTTACTTGCATCTTAAGGTACCAAAGCAAAACTCAAGAAAACTCAATAAGAAAGTTGGTTATGCATTGTAACACATCATAAATCTCATGTCGGGAGAATTTCAAGTAAGAATTGAAGGGTACAAGGACCATGGCATGAGATAGCACATAAAGAGAATTGAAATCAAAATGTCATGACATGAGAAGTTCAAATACTCATTGGATGGTCCTAGATGGTTCTAGATGATTCTAAACCACTCTATATAACATGTATAAGTTGCTCAGATGCAAGGTTGGTGAGAATTGGTGCAGAGAAGAGAGAGTGAGATCAAGAATCTTCCATTGCAAGTCAAGTTTCAATTTCACATTCTTCTTCATTTCCATTCATTCTTTCCATTCAAACACATTCTATAGATCATAGTGAAGCTGTGCAGATTGATTTGAGATCAAATCCATGGTGAATTGAAGAGTTGGTGATTGAAATTTCAAGGTAGCAAGTCAGAATCGAATTCTGAGATTGAGGCTTCCTCCATCAAATTTGTTACAAACAGTAGCAAGATTGGCATCTAGGGAAACTTTCTGAAGAGTTTCAAGGCTTGAATTGGAGGATTTCATCATCTGTTCATCAAGATTTACCAGGTTTGCAAGTTCTTCCCTACACCATGTTTTAGGCATAATTAGGTTAATTTGTTAGAGTAGAAATGTTAGAGACCAATAAGACATGGATTTTGGAGAGTTAGGGATCAATTGGTGAAGATTGAACTATGGACCCCATTTCTTTGATGACCAAGAACTCGTGTTATATTGAGATATAGAATGAGCTAGACATCAAGAATAAATCAGGGTGAGTTGGTGAGTGATCTGAGATAGTTAATTGCAAGAATTGTTGAGATGGATGATTGAGCACATTTTTGATCTTGGATCGGGTTCAATGATTTAGGATGATTCAGTTGATTTTAAGATTATGATTGTGTTCAGCATGAAAAATGGAGTATGTTAGTGCTTTGTATCGTTAATTTTGAGCAAGAAATGGAGGAGCACGAATGGATGGAAGTTTGCAGGTGGAGCTCTGTTTCCATGGAGGAGTCTCAGCAAACCCTAGCTGAAGGTTGAAGACAACCTCCCCACCATTAGATCTAGCTTGACCCATTGACTATTTCTTGATCTGAGGGCCACGATTCAATTTCATTTTTAGAGGGAATTCAGAAACGCATGAAATGCACCGTTTCATTAAACGGTGGTTTCTTGGGCTTAGGTGACCTTTTGATACCCACACCCCCAATCCTGGCCCATCAGTAAAATGAACTATATTGGGTTACTTCCTGCACCGTTCCTTTTCTATTTTTCTTTTCATTTTCTAATAAATTTCTGATTAATAAATGGGCCTAGCGCACTTGATTTTTGTACCCCCATTCTGGGCCCATGCGCGTATTGAACTGTATCTGTTTGCTCCCTGCACCCCAGTCTCATATTTCCATTTTATTTTCCTCCATTTTATTTCAATCTTGGAAAAATCATAACAATTGGAAAATTAATGATTTTTTAATGGGAATTTTTGCTCCCATTTCATATTGATGTCTAGAAAATTATCAAATAAAAATATTTTCCTTTCATGCATTTTTGATATTTTTTGTGTATTTTCTACTTTTATTGCATTTTATTTCTTTTATGTTGATCCATGAATTTGTAGAATTTTGTTTAGGTAGTTCCCTTAATATTTTTAAGCCATTATTTTTAGGATAGTTAGATATAAGCTTTTGCTTCCCCCTGGATTTATTCCATAATTTTGTGATGAATTTTAGGATAGTTTTGATTAGATGACATTATGTTGTGTAGAATTAGGTCAAACTTCCACATAGGTGCACAATAACCTTAAAATTTTGGGTTTATAGGACAAATTAGACTATGGGACATATAGGGCATTAAGGGTAGGTATGTAGGATCCCTTAAAAATTATATTAGGATTTAATGTAGTAGTATACTATTTTTAGATGATTTTTGTAGTTGATGATTGTTTGTGTTGCCCTTGTGGGCTTGTATTTTTGTTTGCTTTGCTTTGTGGGCTTGGAGAGCTTGGTATTGTTCTAAGGAGCATTGAGGAGCATAGTAGAAGACTTGAATATGGATTGAGGAGCTTGAGAGCTTGATCTTTTTTGTTGTTTTAGGGTTAGGGATTAGGAAGAGTTTAGACTTAGATAACTTTTTTCCTAAACATGGATGGTATCTTTCACCTCCATTCCTCCCTGTGATTCAAAGTCCTTCCATGGTATACACCTCTCTCCTTTGGAGGGATAAGTGATTGTACCTAGGAAGTAGAACTTTTGAGGGAATCATTCCTTTGATGTTGAACCCTTATAGGTCACCTTTGGTGGTCAATAAGCAGTTCAATATCCCTAGCTTATCCAGTAAGTGATTTCCTCTGGTTTGATTATCTTGAGAGATGCTAAGCTTGGGTTTGAAGATGAAGACTTCAATGAAGAGTATTGAAGAGGATGAATCCTTGAGTATTGCCATTCCAGCTGAAGCTTGAAGAGCAACAAGAGCAAGTTGATACTTGAAGATCCCTGAAGATTAGGTGAAGCCTGAAGGTGGAGCTGAACAAGAAGCTGAAGCTTAAAGGAGAAGATAAGTTGAAACTTATGTGAAAGGGTTGAAACCTGGAAAAGCAAATTGATATTTGTCAAGAGTGATGGAAGTCTGAAGACTGAATAGCTGTTGGAGAAGCTGAAGCTTGAAGTTGAGAGAGGAGTTGATCTGCTTTCTTTTTCTTTGCTGTATTGATGTGTTTTGTTTGACTTGTTTGATGCATTAGAATAAGTTCATATCTAGAATAAGTAGAATCTAGGAGCATGATTGCACTAGAGGTTGGGTTGCTCCCTCTGCTTGTATTGTTACTGTGTGGCTTTGCTTGCGGGTATTCGGTAGAGCCCAGCTCCCTTGCCCATGTGGTTTCTTTGCCTGATGGCATTTTATTTCATTTTATCTGTATGATTGCAGTTTCCTGCTATTGCTTGATAGCATGTTGTTTATATTTCAGTATGATTACTGTTATCCATTCTGGCTTGAGGTTGAGATGAGCTTGTGGAGGCTGAAGCCCCACACACATTTCCTCCCTCACTTGCATTGCATGCATTTTACTGTTAAGCTGATGATTTGTCTGTTTTGGTGTATCATTGACATGATCCCTTAGGACTCTCATTTCCTTTGATAAGGATTTGATGATAGAACTTTAGGTTGAAACCTATGCATGACAACTTCTAGGAGTTCCCTGTTCAAACCTCAACCATAGGATGAATCCATGGCATGACAACAGTAGGACTTGATAGAGCAGATTTTTGAGTGGGGTCTGAAGATCTCATCAGCAGATGTTGTTTGTTCTTGATAGAGCAGATTTTTGAGTATGGTCTGAAGATCTTATCAGCAGCTGTATGTTTGTTCTTGATAAGGCAAATTTTTGATTTGGGGGCTGAGAACCTCATCAGTAGATATTTCTTGACCATACATCAGAGGTCCTTATTATCAGACATTTGTTCTTGACAAAGCAGAATTATGATTTTATGTATATGGTCCTATGGTTGTTCTTGGCAGATCAGATCTATGGTCCTACACCGGGGTTTTCTTCTTATCAGTGGTTGTTGATACAGAATCTCCACAGCAGCAGTTACCCGGATATATTATTGCATGACTTCATTTTGCATTAGTTTGCATACTCATTTGCATTTCATTAACGTGTGTCTATGTTGCAGGTACCGTTTTCCCCGATCCAGGATTTCTTGCCTCCTATTGTATTGTTATGGGCTCTCTGAGGAAGACCGTGGCTTACAAGTTCCATGTCCCCGATGTGGTTAAGATGACCGGTTTGATAGCTCTAGCAGATGATTCTGTGAGGGATGAGTTCAGGAAATCTTACGGCAGGTTGCTCAGTTTGGTTCATAAGCCTTCTGTGTTCGAGTTGAATGGGTTGCACGCTCTGCTGCAGTTCTACGACCCTCCGCTGAGATGTTTCACTTTTCAGGACTTCGTTCTCGCACCTATGCTGGAAGAGTATGCTGATTTGCTAGGTGTGCCTATCAAGAGGCAGATGCCTTTTGTTCACATGGATGCTGAGCCTGATCTGGCTGGTTTAGCTCCTTCACTTCATCTGGACGCCTCAGAGTTAGTATTGACTAGTTGGAACAAGGTTCCTGGGTTCTCCTTGCAGTTTCTGGTAGGTAAAGCTCAGCAGTGTGCCAAGGACGGATGTTGGGTCGTGTTCAATGCCATCCTCGCTCTGTGCATATATGGCATCATTCTGTTCCCCAACATGCCCGATTTTGTAGACTTCGATGCATTTCACATCTTCGAATCAGGGAATCCAGTCCCTACCTTGATAGGAGATGTCTATCATTCAGTCCACTACAAAAACGAGAACAGGAGGGGGAAGAATGTCTCGTGCTGCGTACCCTTGCTGTACAAATGGCTTGATAGTCATCTGCCCAAGAGGGGTCCTTTTGTCTCGTCTGCAGCCACAGCTGAATGGTCCGAGCGTCTGATGAGTTTATCTGCAGAGGATATTGACTGGTTCGACAGAGATAGGTTGGGTACTGAGGTGATCTTTAGTTGCAGCGGGTTTCCAAATGTGCCTTTGATAGGTAGGAAGGGCTGTATAAACTACAATCCGTCGTTGCTGGTTCGACAGTTCGCGTATGCTTTGAGAACTCCGCCGAAGGATGAAGAGGTACAGGAATCTCTGTACCTCACTGGTATTCTAGAGGGGGATCTGTTGTCCAAACTTCAGCGCGCGTGGAATGGTATCAGTAAGCGAGGAAAGCCTTTGCTGGGAAAAAGCAACAGTCAAGCCTACCCTCCGTATTTGACTTGGATCAGAGCCAGGGCCAATGCTATAGGGATGTCGTTTCCTCATGCCAAGCCAGAAAGCCCTCCAATGATCGAAGAGCCTACTACTGTGCCCATTCAGCAGCATAATCAGGTGTTAGCTGGGCGGGATGAATTGAAGCGGGCGAACGAAGAACTGGAGAAGGAGTTAGCTCAGCTCCGAAGCGAGAGGAACGAAGCCGTTCATTCTTTCAAAAGGCAGACAGAGCTGGTGAACCAGCTAGGTACAGACTTGACTAAGCAGATAGCCGAGCGTGAACGCATGGGTCGGGACTTCAAAGCTGTCAACGACGTACTGGCTACGAAGAAGCAGCATTTGGACGAGGCATATCGAAGGATATCTAAGTTCAACCAGCACTGGAAGGCTTCCCTGGCCACCAGGAAAGAGCGAGAGGATAAGCTGATGCTACAGATCACCAAGCTGGAAGCCCGGGTGAAGGACAGTGAGAAGAGGTTTGATGAAGAAACCGCCCGCAGATACGCCGCCGAAGGCCAGCTCAACAAAGCTCTCGCTAACCTGAAGGAGCGCAAGCTGACGTTTGAGTCCAAAAAGCGGAAGTTAGAATATTGCTTCGGTGAAGGAGCATGGGAAAGTTCGGTTGAAGGACTTCAGTACACCATTGTGCAGAGGGAATTACTCGTCGAGGGGTTGCTCACTCTGCCAGATCATCCAGAGACGAAGAAGTTGTTAGAAGAGTATCGCGTCTGTGGCCGTACTTGAATATTTGTATTCCTTTTGTTTTGATCATTGTTGTATGCTGACCATCACCAGGCTTGTTGGATGAGGTTACGCTGTTGATTCATCTTGTACTCGCTGATGCTATGTACTGCCTTGATAGGGTTTCTTTATATATGAGATTGTTGTTTCCCTGATTGGACTCTGAATTCTTCTTATTATTATTATCAGCACTGGCACTCAGGCACTAGGATCGGGGGAGATCTCCCCAAACACACAGACACACGCATGCATTTGCATGAAGCATTTGCATGACGAGCATTATGTTGTTTTTCCTAACCCTTTAGTGTTTATAGGTTTTTCAGGTTTACAGGTCCCAGGCTGTTTCCGGTGGTTCCAGGATTGATCAGAGACTAATTCACCGTTATTCGACTAGAGCTAATCAGACCAGGATCATGGATCAAGTGCAAACAGATGTCCAGGAGCTCCGCGAGAGGATGGACCGCTTCATGGAGCTCATGCAAGTGGTCGCCAATGGCCAGGACCAGCTCAGGACTTTGGTTCAGCCTTTGATCTCCAGGGTTGATAGCAACGGCATACTCCATGGCGGGGCTGTGCCTACTCCTCCACCAGTTGATACTCCGCAGAATGGTGTCCCCGTGGCCGGGGGCAACGGCAGTGCTAATGGCAATGTGATGGCCAACATCGGACTCAATACGACGGGCGTCGGTAATGGGAGTCTGGGAGCTAATGTCAACATCGGACCGGGCAACGGCAATGCAGGCATCGGGAATCTGTTGGTGCCTCAACCATGGCTTGAGGATCATCAGGATGATGTGTTCTCTCAAAGAGGTGCTGAAGGGGAGCTGAACGCTGAAGCGCGGCTCAGATTCAAAGCACTTGAGGATAAAATGAGAGATATTGAGAATCATAATACTTTGGGCGTTGATATGTCCAAGCTGGGATTAATTGCTGATTTCAAGGTACCTCCTAAGTTCAGGGTACCTGAATTTGAAAAATATAAGGGCACTACTTGCCCTCGTGTCCACCTGAGATCGTACTACAAGAAGATGTCTGCTCATTCCGAAGACGAGAAGCTGCTGATGCACTTCTTCCAAGACTGTCTTTCCGGGCCGTCCCTCGAGTGGTACATGGGTCTAGAGCCCACCAGTGTGCGCACATGGAAGGATATCGCTGAAGAGTTTGTGCACCATTACCAGTACAATAGCGACTTGGCCCCGAACCGAGTCCAGCTCCAGAACCTGTCGCAGAGGAATAATGAAGGATTTAAGGAGTACGCCCAGCGGTGGCGTGAGTTGGCAGCCCGGGTTCAGCCGCCGATGCTTGAACGTGAGCTCGTGCAGATGTTTGTAGCTACCCTCCTAGGGGTTTACTATGAAAAGTTAGTCAGCGGTATGTCTGGGACGTTCTCAGCCCTCATTATCATGGGCGAGCACGTCGAGAATGGAATCAAGATCGGGAAAATCCAAGGTGAGTCATCCTCAGCTTGAGGAGGTGGAAAGAAGCCTTATGCTGGTAAACGACGAGAAGGAGAGACGAGCGCCGTGGCCAACGCTCGAAGGAAGGGCAAAGGCCCTCAACAACAGATAGCCAGTATAAACATCCCAGCAGCTCCGCAGCAGCAGCAGCAGCAGCAACCGAATCAACAGGGATATAGAAAGTACCAGAATCGAGCATCTTTGGCAAACCGTCACTTCGAAGCACCACCCATGTCGTACGCGCAACTCTTGCAGACTCTGCTTCAGCTTCAGTTGGTCCAGAAGAGGATGATGGCTCCCTTGACAGGGGCACCTCCACCAGGGTACGATGCAAATGCCACTTGCGATTTTCACTCAGGGGCACCAGGCCACACAGTCGAGAACTGCAAAGCCTTCAAGCATAAGGTGCAGGATCTGGTAGATGCCAAGATCATCAACTTCTCCGATAATGTGCCCAATGTCACGAAGAATCCTATGCCGAATCATAGGGGAGGCGGAGTGAACGCCATTATTGAAGAAGAGAGCGCAGATCTGTTGAGCGATGTCAGAGACCTAAGGACGCCGCTTAGTTTCGTTAAAGATAAGTTGCTGAAAAGAGGGTTCTTTCCAGGGTGCGGAGAGTTATGTATGGACTGTGCTACACATTCGGATGGATGTGAGCAATTGGTAGAAGGAATTCAAAGTTTGATGACTGAGGGGATTCTGCAGTTTAGCCGGAAGGCTGAAAGTGTACCAGGGGAAGTAGTGTTGAAGCAGGCCGATGAAGTCGCCACCATCACCATCCCTCGCCGGCCGATAACCATTTCTGCGCCCAGACCGCCTATAATCACTATTACCAAAGCTGGGCTAATACCCTTCGAGAGCACTAACGCTGTTCCGTGGCATTACGGGGCTGAAGTCTATTGCAACGGACAGAGGTTGGAGCTAGAGCCGTATGGGTCGACTGTGGAGAATCTCGCAGGAATCAGTGGTATTACTCGCAGTGGAAGAGTATTTGCACCGCCAGAAGTCGTGGCAGATAAAGTGGTCAGAGTTGATGCAGCCGATAAGGGTAAACGCAAAGCCATCGAAGAGGCCCCGTGTGGGGTAGAGAAAGATTTG
Source organism: Lathyrus sativus (assembly GCA_963859935.3). Taxonomy (NCBI): domain Eukaryota; kingdom Viridiplantae; phylum Streptophyta; class Magnoliopsida; order Fabales; family Fabaceae; genus Lathyrus; species Lathyrus sativus. The sequence goes on along the minus strand of OZ012736.1, from coordinate 212,930,744 downwards.
CTTGTTAAGGATGCCGAGGAGTTTATGCGGTTGATCAAAAAGAGAGACTACAAGATTGTAGACCATCTCCATCAGACGCCTTCGAAGATTTCTATTCTCAACTTGTTGCTGTGTTCTGAAGCACACCGCAATGCGCTGCTGAAGGTATTGAACGCTGCCTACGTACCGCAAGAGATATCGGTGAATCAGCTAGAAGAAGTGGTAGCCCACGTTAATGCTGGCAATGGGATAGGTTTCACAGACTTGGAGCTGACACCAAAAGGGAAGAATCACAATAGCGCCCTACACATGTCGATCGAGTGTAGGGGCACGATCATGTCGCACGTGCTGGTGGACACAGGTTCGTCGCTTAATTTGCTTCCGAAGAAGGCCTTAATGAAGTTGGATACTCGTGGAGTGATCTGCACACCCAGTGATCTGGCGGTGAAAGCATTCGACGAGACTAAACGCCACGTTTTCGGGGAGGTGACCCTGCCGATCCAAGTCAGTCCGGAAATGTTCAACGCGGTCTTTTATATTATGGACATCATGCCTGCCTACAGTTGTCTCTTGGGCCGGCCATGGATCAATGCTGCTGGTGCCGTGACCTCCACGTTACACCAAAAGCTCAAATATGCTGTCGGGGGAAGCATCGTAACCGTGTGCGGCGAGGAGGACATAATGGTGAGCCATTTGTCATCCTTTAAGTATGTTGAAATGGATGGAGAAATCCATGAAACTCTTTGTCAAGCGTTCGAGGCTGTCAAAGTAAAAGAAGTGGCTCCTGTGGTTACAGAAAAGCCAGAGATGAATCTCTCCTCGTTCAAAGAAGCTCGGGCCATTGTCCAAGCTGGATCTACCCCAGGCTGAGGGCAAATTTTGGAGATACAACAAGCAGGATAAGTTTGGGTTGGGGTATTCTCCTGTTGCTGAAGCTTCTTCTTCTTCGTCTAGTAGTGCGTCTCGAGGTAAAGGGCCGATCCAATTTACCAGGGGCGGAGTGATTTTCGAAAGCATCAACGCGGTGTCCGAAGATAGCGGGGATAGCGATTGTGACCTCGACTCTTGGATTCAGCCAAGCAAGCCAGGCGAGGGCCTCAACAATTGGACCATCAAGGATATCATCCCGATGACAAGTGAAGAGTAATGATTTACTTTTTTCAATCATTGTACAACCCTATGTCCTACCCGGGGCATAGCGGTTTTATTGTCAGGGCCTTGTTGGATTATGTACATGCAGTTTGTTAATAAATCAAAGGCGTTTTTTTCGTATTCAAATATTGTGATCTCTGTTATTCCTGTTTTATATTTGTTTTGAAAAACAGTAAAATGGAAATGGGGTTTGTGCTAACCTGCGCATCCTTGTTTTAAACTTAACCCTTGTTATTGCAGGATCCACATAACAGATGACATCGACTCTGGACCTTCTACGGCTTACTTCGACTTCGATTGCCCGATCTATCAAGTCGAAGAAGAGATTGATGAAGACGAAGACCTTCCTGAAGAGTTGGCCCGCTTGTTGAAACAAGAGGAAAAGGTTATTCTGCCTCATGAGGAGGAGATCGAGATCGTAAATCTGGGTTCTGAAGAGCTCGTCAGAAATGTCAGGATAGGGGTTGCGTTGCAGAGTGATGTCAAGCAGAGATTGGTCGAGATGCTTCGAGAGTATAGTGACTTCTTTGCTTGGTCATACGAAGATATGCCCGGACTTGACACGGACATCGTGGTCCACCACTTGCCGCTACGAGAAGATTGCCCTCCCGTTAAGCAGAAGCTTAGGAGGATGAGACTAGATATGACCGTTAAGATCAAGGAAGAAGTGCAGAAACAGCTTGATGCTGGCTTCTTAGCGGTCACCACTTACCCTCCATGGGTCGCCAACATAGTGCCTGTACCGAAGAAGGACGGTAAGGTACGCATGTGCGTCGATTATCGGGATTTGAATAGGGCGAGCCCTAAAGATGATTTCCTGTTGCCTCATATCGATGTGTTGGTCGACAACACAGCCCAGTTCTCCGTGTTTTCGTTCATGGATGGCTTCTCCGGTTACAATCAGATCAAGATGGCGCCGGAGGACATGGAGAAAACGACGTTTATCACCCCTTGGGGAAAATTTTGCTATAAGGTAATGCCCTTCGGTCTGAAGAACGCAGGGGCCACTTACCAACGAGCAATGGTAACTTTGTTTCATGACATGATTCATCATGAGATTGAGGTCTATGTTGATGACATGATTGCGAAGTCCCAAACGGAGGAAGAGCATCTGGTCAACTTATTGAAGCTTTTTGAGAGGCTTAGGAAGTTCAGGTTGAGGCTGAATCCTAACAAATGCACTTTCGGAGTGCGGTCTGGAAAGTTACTGGGGTTTATCGTGAGTGAACGAGGCATCGAGGTTGATCCTGCGAAGATAAAAGCCATTCAAGAAATGTCAGCACCGAAAAACAGAAAAAGAAGTTCGTGGTTTCTTGGGCCGAATAAACTACATTGCTAGGTTTATCTCTCAGCTCACGGCCACTTGTGAACCGATGTTCAAGCTTTTAAAGAAAGATTAGGCAATTACTTGGAATGAGGATTGCCAGAAGGCATTCGATAAGATAAAGCAGTATCTTCAAGAGCCTCCAATCTTGATACCCCCAGTGGCTGGACAACCATTAACCATGTACTTGACAGTTCTTGAGAATAGTATGGGGTGTGTACTTGGTCAGCACGACGAGACAGGCAGAAAGGAGCGTGCCATTTACTACCTGAGTAAAAAGTTCACTGACTGTGAATCTCGATACTCGATGCTGGAGAAGACGTGTTCTGCACTAGCCTGGGCTGCCAAACGTCTACGACAGTACATGCTCAATCACACCACCATGCTAATTTCGAAGATGGATCCGATCAAGTACGTCTTCGAGAAGCAGGCTCTTTCGGGAAGGATTGCCAGATGGCAAATGGTGTTAACGGAATATGATATTCAGTACGTGTCCCAGAAGGCCATCAAGGGAAGTGTATTGTCTGAATACCTTGCCGAACAGCCGATCGAGGATTACCAGCCGATGAAGTTTGAATTCCCTGACGAGGACATTATGTTTCTCAAAGCGGAGGATTGCGATGAGCCGTTGCCCGACGAGGGGCCAGATAGGAAATCCCAGTGGAAATTGATATTCGATGGGGCGGTTAATTCCTATGGAAGTGGCATCGAGGCTATCATCACGACTCCCCACGGATCCCATATCCCGTTCACTGCGAGACTGACGTTTCCGGTCACCAATAATGAAGTGGAGTATGAAGCATGCATTATGGGTCTAGAAGAGGCAATTGATTTGAGAGTCAAGAACCTAGACGTATATGGTGACTTGGCGCTTGTGATCAACCAGATTAAAGGGGAGTGGGAGACTTGTCAATCGAATTTGGTGCCGTACATGAACTATGCCAGAAGGCTACTTCCATTCTTTGATCGAGTGGAACTCCATCATGTGCCCAGAGCAAAAAATCAGATGGCTGATGCCCTAGCCACGTTGGCTTCAATGTATAAAGTAAATTTTTGGAATGAGGCTCCAAGAATTGTCCTTTCGCGTCTTGATAGACCTGCATTTGTCTTTGCAATCGAGGAAGCCGCCGACGGCAAGCATGGTTCCATGACATCCAGACTTTCCTTATGACTAAGGAGTATCCTGCAGGTGCGTCAACCTAGGATAAGAAGACTCTGAGGAGGCTGGCTGGAAATTTTTATCTCAATCCTGATGGAGTTCTGTACAAGAGAAACCACGATCTCGTGCTACTCAGATGTGTAGATGAGAAAGAGGCGAGTATGCTCATGGAGGAAGTCCATGAGGGCACATTTGGTACGCACGCCATCGGGCACGCTATGACGAGGAAGATCCTGAGAGCAGGATACTACTGGCTGACGATGGAATCAGACTGCTTTAAGTTCGCAAAGAGATGTCATAAATGCCAGATTTATGCTGATAAAGTTCATGTGCCGCCGTGCCCGTTGAATGTCATGTCCTCCCCGTGGCCGTTCTCCATGTGGGGCATCGACATGATAGGCAAGATCAAGCCCACTGCATCTAACGGTCATCGCTTCATTCTAGTAGCTATCGACTACTTCACCAAGTGGGTGGAGGCAGCCTCGTATGCTAATGTGACCAAGCAGGTGGTGGCTAAATTCATAAAGAGGGACATCATCTGTCGTTATGGAATTCCTGAGCGGATCATTACCGATAATGGTTCGAATCTGAATAACAAGATGATGAAGGAGCTGTGCCAGAGTTTCAAGATTGAACACCACAACTCATCTCCTTACCGGCCGAAGATGAATGGCGCCGTTGAAGCAGCCAACAAGAACATAAAGAAGATTGTTCAGAAGATGGTTGTGACCTACAAAGACTGGCACGAGATGCTGCCATTTGCGTTGCATGGTTATCATACGACGGTACGTACGTCAACCGGGGCAACTCCTTTCTCCTTGGTGTATGGTATGGAAGTTGTCCTACCGTTAGAAGTGGAGATCCCTTCTTTGCGAGTTTTGGTTGATGTGAAACTCGACGAGGCAGAATGGATTACGAATCGTCTGAACCAACTCAGCCTGATGGACGAGAAGAGGTTGGCATCGATTGCGTTTGGTCGTCTGTACCAAAGCCGAATGAAGAAGGCTTATGATAAGAAGGTGCGTCCTAGAAGCTTTCAGACGGGTGATCTCGTCCTGAAGAAGATTCTTCCTCCACACTCCGATCACCGGGGCAAGTGGACTCCGAATTACGAAGGCCCGTACGTCGTCAGCAAGGTCTTCTCGGGAGGAGCTTTGTTGTTATCCACGATGGATGGTGAAGATTTTGCATCCCCGGTGAACGCGGACGCATTTAAAAAATACTTTGCTTGAAAGTGACCCGCTGGACAAAAAAAAGAGAGTCCAGGCAAAAAAGGGGCATCCCGGCGAACCAAAGACAGAATAAAAAGGTTCAGGCAAAAATTAGGGATATAAATTGAACAAGGTACACCCGCGAAGTCGAAAACCTACACTGGGCAGCTTCGGCAAAAAAGGGTATCCCGGTGAACTGAAAACCCGTAAAGGGCGGTTCACGCAAAAGTTAGGGATTTGAAAAAGCAAATGACTGCGTTCCGCGTGTGGACTTTCATTGTTTAGTGGTTTGGAGGACCTGAGGGCCGTTTATCTGAATCAATCTCTTCCAAAGCTGAAGCGTCGGAGAAGTATCGAAGTCGAGTGGGTCATAGAAGGATCAACTCATGGTGTACGTCTACGCCTTGTTGCCGACATTTGTATATACTGATGTATATTTATGTTTTATTTTTGCGCGGCTTCCTCATTCCAGGAGCTTGCATCTGTTGTAAAATATTTTTGCCCATTCAGGGGTTCGTTATCAATAAAATGCATACTATTCAGCAATTCTGTTTGTCTGTTTAGCATTTATCTGTTTTGTTTGCGAAAAAGAACGCCGATGTTTTTGATAAAATGCGCATACATAAACTCACGGGCCTAGGCCACTGATTGTTGAAACAATTAAATACTTGAATGTTGTCACGAGATAATAACCTTGATAGGCCCCTTTGAGAAGGGTATCTCGTCTGTTTGTTTGTGTTGTTACAGGTGTAGCATATCCCAGACAGTGCGCCACGCGCACCCCGAAGCAGGATGATTCCTCCTTCTCCAGCAGAGTTCAGTAGCCTCTCCCCGCAGAGTCTGAACGCGAGAGCATGAGCATTGATATGTCTCCCTAGGCAGAGATGATTCTCTCCCCTAGCCGATGCATCCTGAAGGAACGTCATCTCCTCAGCTGAGTCGGGCGCCGAAGCTCGTGTTCATCCCCCAGTACCGGGTCACAAGTGCAGGTTTCATAGAAATGTTCATTCTCCGAAGTATGCAGCAACTGATAGTGCCAGACTGAAGTCTCCAGCGGAATTGAAATTCCCCACCAGAGTCGTACTCTCTCCAGCGAAGCAGAATGATTTCTTCTTCCCCAACCGAGTTTGCAGGTCCCCAAGAGAGCCGAATCCTTGGAAGTTGCTCAGACCATGATTTTTTTCTTTCCCAGTGGAGTGTTGAGCAGCTGAAGTTGTTTCCCCACAAAGTCGTCATCTCCAGAGAAGTAGCTGAGACGGCCACACAGTTTATTCCCGCGATTGACATCGCTTTCCCTCAGCAGGTCCTGGTTCTCGTAGAGCTTTGTTCCCCTGCAGCAATCAACTGAAGTTGTTTCCCCCGCAGCAGTCAACTGAAGTTGTGTCCCCTGCGGAGTCCAATTGAGATTGGCGTGACCCTGTTCTCCTCAGCAGGATGATTCCCCTACCTGAGTAGTTCTTTCTCCTTGACAGGAGGATTTCCCCTTCGGCATTTATTTTTCTGACGGGATCGCATCATTGTGCATGATTGCATAACATTTATCATAAACGCATAGCATTTCCACCGTGTGGAGCATTGCACCATTGCCGAAGCATATGCATAATAAACATGATCTAGGTTGTTACCGTTCTTGTTTTGCAGGTGTTCCGCCGCAGAATTGATTGCTCAGGATGATTCCTGACATCCTCCCCAACGAAGTCGCTTGCTCAAGATGATTCTTGAAGTCCCTAGCGAAGTCTCCGGTTCAAGATAATTCTTGAATTCCTCAGCAGCACGTTTGCTTAAGATGATTCTTAAGTACCCAGTGCAGTCCCCAGAGTTGGTTGCTCAAGCTGATGCTTCGAGTCCCCAGTCCTCAGTTCAGGATGATTCCTGAAATACCCTACAAAGTGTTTGCTCAGGATGATTCCTGAAAGCTCCAGCATGGTTATTGGTTCAAGATGATTCTTGAAGGTCTCCCGGAGGAGGTTATTTGTCCAAGATGAGTCTTGAAGTCCTCAACAGAGTTGATTCCCCCAGAATGATCTTTGGACCCCCGGAGCGGAGTTACTTGATAGTTCTCCAGAATCCCCAGCGGTGAAGCGTCATCCCCAGCAGGTTTCTAAACGACGAAGTTGAAATCTCCATTGAAGACTCCACGATTGAAGTCTGACCGTGTTAATGAAGCAGTTCTCTCAGCTGATGCGGAGTTCCTGATGGAAGAGGTTTAAATATTCCCAGTTGGCTCATGATCAACCAAGAATGCTATTCCCGACTTGCTAATGAAGTCCGGCTGATGCCCGACAGTTCCTTTGAATGCCTGATGGCATGATCAACCCGATGGTTGAAGTCCGGCTGATGCCCGACAATTTCGTTGAATGCCTGATGGCATGATCAACCTGATGGTTGAGGTCCGGCTGATGCCCGACAGTGTTCTTTGAATGCCTGATGGCATGATCGACTATGTATTACCAGTTACCGTGTGACCAATTCCCCAATGGAGTTTCTTCACCCTGACGACGAGGTCAGACAATGTTGAGAGTTGTCGGCGAAGTCAAATTATGTTGAGTACTTGACGGCGATGTCTGGTGATTCTCAGATTTATGTTTGGGTGACGGCGATGTCAGATCCTTTGTAGCTCCAGCGGCGATGTTGGATGTTTGTTTCTGACGGCGATGTCGGATTCCCTATTTCTCCAGCGGCGATGTTAGATGTTTGTTTCTGACGGTAATGTCAGGTGATGTAGTTCTCCAGCGGCGATGTTGGATGTTTGTTTCTGGCGGCGATGTCAGGTGATTTAGTTTTCCAGCGGCGATGTTGGGTGTTTTGGCTGTCCGACGGCGATGTCAGACGCTTTATTTTCATGAATGCCTGACGGCGAAGTCCGGTGTCCGATGACAATGATAGAGGAATTTAATGTGGATAACTGACGACAAGGTTCAGATCAGTATGTCTCTAGCTATTTGCCGTGCAGCTATTATTTCAGTGTTCGAAGATGTGTTCCCGCCGGAGTACCGTGTACTCGTGCAGTTGGCAAATTTCCGGGTTTATCGATATTCAACCGTCTCGCACCTTGATTGGCTGAGAGCCGTTCGCTCTTCACCCAGTCAGGTACAAGCCGTTTGAATAGGGGCAGCTGTTGCACCCCAAAATTTGACCAACATTTATTTACCCATCAAGAGTTGTATGAGACTCTGAAGCTAGCCAAGAAGGCTATTCAAATGTTCAAAGATAGATATCTTTCTCAGAGAACTCAAGAGATCCTCAGAGAGATTGGTTGAAACCCAGGTTGTGTGTCTCATAACTTGGGAGTTGTGGGAGCTCCTCAGATGATTCTGAGACTTTGAGGGTAGACTTGAAGCTTTGAGAAAGCTTGTGAGATTTCTTGAAAGCCATCATGAAGCCTAGAGAGGTCATTGTACAAGAATTCAGAAGATTCAACCATGAGTGGTGGAATTAGGGTTTGACTGGGTCAACCCTAGGTCAACTGATGATTTGGAGAGGGTTGAGACCTAATCCAAGAGCCATGTGATCATGGAATGATGAATTGAAGTGTTATAAGGATGATTCCTAGACCAACTCATCATGATTGAGGAGTTTGAGAAGTTTTAAGCTAGGGTTTCTAAAGCTTGACAGTGTAAAATCCCCTAGTTTGATTTCTATCTTCAAGGCACGTTAGCTCAAGATGTGATTGTCATCTCATCTTCCCCACAACATGAATCTTGTAGAGATTTTTCTTAGATTTAATTTGAGTACTAGAAGTCCTTGATAGGATTTGTAGAGCTCAAGTTATGGTTTTGACAAATTACAGGTCATCTGAGGTATGTGAATCTGGGTCCTTGAAAGTCACCCAACTTGCATCCAACTTTTTCCCTAGTAGGATGATTCCTATGAACTCTTGGTCAACATGAATGTTGTAGATTATCTTCTTATCTTTCTAGAGAGTACTAGAAGTCCTTGATAGGATTTGTAGAACTCAACTTATGGCTTTGACAAGTCAAGGGCATTTTGGTCATTTGGAGGTTATAGGTCATTTCAAGCATAAGGCCATATCTCCTATTTCCAAGCTTCAAATGGAAAAATCTTCAACATCAAACTTTCTTAGAATGATTTTTTAAGTCTATTAAGGAGGTCATGAGATGTTGAAAAGGCTTGTATCAAAAAGTGATAAAAATGGCCTAAAATGGAGGCATAAGTTAATTAAGGTGAAATTGAAAATTGGAAATCACAAGCTACACATCCAAACCATGTCATGTAATAGGTCATTTTGACTCCAAAGGACATTCTAAGAACAATGGTTCAGCCACAATTTTGATTTGAGGCTTAGATCATAGGGCTGCTTTGGAAATGGCTTACTTGCATCTTAAGGTACCAAAGCAAAACTCAAGAAAACTCAATAAGCAAGTTGGTTATGCATTGCAACACATCATAAATCTCATGTGGGGAGAATTTCAAGTCAGAATTGAAGGGTACAAGGACCATGGCATGAGATAGCACATAAGGAGAATTGAAATCAAAATGTCATGACATGAGAAGTTCAAATACTCATTGGATGGTCCTAGATGGTTCTAGATGATTCTAAACCACTCTATATAACATGTATAACTTGCTCAGATGCAAGGTTGGTGAGAATTGGTGCAGAGAAGAGAGAGTGAGATCAAGAATCTTCCATTGCAAGTCAAGTTTCAATTTCACATTCTTCTTCATTTCCATTCATTCTTTCCATTCAAACACATTCTATAGATCATAGTGAAGCTGTGCAGATTGATTTGAGATCAAATCCATGGTGAATTGAAGAGTTGGTGATTGAACTTTCAAGGTAGCAAGTCAGAATCGAATTCTGAGATTGAGGCTTCCTCCATCAAATTTGTTGCAAGCAGTAGCAAGATTGGCATCTAGGGAAACTTTCTGAAGAGTTTCAAGGCTTGAATTGGAGGATTTCATCATCTGTTCATCAAGATTTACCAGGTTTGCAAGTTCTTCCCTACACCACGTTTTAGGCATAATTAGGTTAATTTGTTAGTGTAGAAATGTTAGAGACCAATAAGAGATGGATTGTGGAGAGTTAGGGATCAATTGGTGAAGATTGAACTATGGACCCCATTTCTTTGATGACCAAGAACTCGTGTTATATTGAGATATAGAATGAGCTAGACATCAAGAATCAATCAGGGTGAGTTGGTGAGTGATCTGAGATAGTTAATTGCAAGAATTGTTGAGATGGATGATTGAGCACATTTTTGATCTTGGATCGGGTTCAATGATTTAGGATGATTCAGTTGATTTTAAGATTATGATTGTGTTCAACATGAAAAATGGAGTATGTTAGTGCTTTGTATCGTTAATTTTGAGCAAGAAATGGAGGAGCACGAATGGATGGAAGTTTGCAGGTGGAGCTCTGTTTCCATGGAGGAGTCTCAGCAAACCCTAGCTGAAGGTTGAAGACAACCTCCCCACCATTAGATCTAGCTTGACCCATTGACTATTTCTTGATCTGAGGGCCACGATTCAATTTCATTTTTAGAGGGAATTCAGAAACGCATGAAACGCACCGTTTCATTAAACGGGTTTCTTGGGCTTAGGTGACCTTTTGATACCCACACCCCCAATCCTGGCCCATCAGTAAAATGAACTATATTGGGTTACTTTCTGCACCGTTCCTTTTCTATTTTTCTTTTCATTTTCTAATTAATTTCTGATTAATAAATGGGCCTAGCGCACTTGCTTTTTGTACCCCCATTCTGGGCCCATGCGCGTATTGAACTGCATCTGTTTGCTCCCTGCACCCCAGTCTCATATTTCCATTTTATTTTCCTCCATTTTATTTCAATCTTGGAAAAATCATAACAATTGGAAAATTAATGATTTTTTAATGGGAATTTTTGCTCCCATTTCATATTGATGTCTAAAAAATTATCAAATAAAAATATTTTCCTTTCATGCATTTTTGATATTTTTTGTGTATTTTCTACTTTTATTGCATTTTATTTCTTTTATGTTGATCCATGAATTTGTAGAATTTTGTTTAGGTAGTTCCCTTAATAGTTTTAAGCCATTCTTTTTAGGATAGTTATATATAAGCTTTAGCTTCCACCTGTATTTATTCCATAATTTTGTGATGAATTTTAGGATAGTTTTGATTAGATGACATTATGTTGTGTAGAATTAGGTTAAACTTCCACATAGGTGCACAATAACCTTAAAATTTTGGGTTTATAGGACAAATTAGACTATGGGACATATAGGGCATTAAGGGTAGGTATGTAGGATCCCTTAGAAATTATATTAGGATTTAATGTAGTAGTATACTATTTTTAGATGATTTTTGTAGTTGATGATTGTTTGTGTTGCCCTTGTGGGCTTGTATTTTTGTTTGCTTTGCTTTGTGGGCTTGGAGAGCTTGGTATTGTTCTAAGGAGCATTGAGGAGCATAGTAGAAGACTTGAAGATGGATTGAGGAGCTTGAGAGCTTGATCTTTTTTGTTGTTTTAGGGTTAGGGATTAGGAAGAGTTTAGACTTAGATAACTTCTTTCCTAAACATGGATGGTATCTTTCACCTCCATTCCTCCCTGTGATTCAAAGTCCTTCCGTGGTATACACCTCTCTCCTTTGGAGGGATAAGTGATTGTACCTAGGAAGTAGAACTTTTGAGGGAATCATTCCTTTGATGTTGAACCCTTATAGGTCACCTTTGGTGGTCAATAAGCAGTTTAATATCCCCAGCTTATCTAGTAAGTGATTTCCTCTGGTTTGATTATCTTGAGAGATGCTGAGCTTGGGTTTGAAGATGAAGACTTTAATGAAGAGTATTGAAGAGGATGAATCCTTGAGTATTTCCATTCCAGCTGAAGCTTGAAGAGCAACAAGAGCAAGTTGATACTTGAAGATCCCTGAAGATTAGGTGAAGCCTGAAGGTGGAGCTGAACAAGAAGCTGAAGCTTAAAGGAGAAGATAAGTTGAAACTTATGTGAAAGGGTTGAAACCTGGAAAAGAAAATTGATATTTGTCAAGAGTGATGGAAGTCTGAAGACTGAATAGCTGTTGGAGAAGCTGAAGCTTGAAGTTGAGAGAGGAGTTGATCTGCTTTCTTTTTCTTTGCTGTATTGATGTGTTTTGTTTGACTTGTTTGATGCATTAGAATAAGTTCATATATAGAATAAGTAGAATCTAGGAGCATGATTGCGCTAGAGGTTGGGTTGCTCCCTCTGCTTGTATTGTTACTGTGTGGCTTTGCTTGCGGGTATTCGGTAGAGCCCAGCTCCCTTGCCCATGTGGTTTGTTTGCCTGATGGCATTTTATTTCATTTTATCTGTATGATTGCAGTTTACTGTTATTGCTTGATAGCATGTTGTTTATATTTCAGTATGATTAATGTTATCCATTCTGGCTTGAGGTTGAGATGAGCTTGTGGAGGCTGAAGCCCCACACACATTTCCTCCCTCACTTGCATTGCATGCATTTTACTGTTAAGCTGATCATTTATCTGTTTTGGTGTATCATTGACATAATCCCTTAGGACTCTCATTTCCTTTGATAAGGATTTGATGATAGAACTTTAGGTTGAAACCTATGCATGACAATTTCTAGGAGTTCCCTGTTCAAACCTCAACCATAGGATGAATCCATGGCATGACAACAGTAGGACTTGATAGTCTCCCTCCTAGTTGGGCCTGTTCTCTTCTCATCTCAAAACAGTTTAAGATACAGTAATCATGAATGATTTCTTTCGTACGCTACGAGCCTTAAGCTATCTGAGAAAGGATTGTGGGAGAGTTTCTTTTCCACAGTCTGGATGTTTAGTATGGTACCCTTTGGGTGACATGCGACGCATTCACTCTCAGGTCATAGTCTCTAGTGCGATTGAAATTGCAAACACAATAAAAAACACTTCTTTCGTAAAAGACAGGAAATAAACCGTAGTTTCCCGAACTACGTGAGCTCTGATCTCTCATGCCTGTTGAGAGTACGTAGGCACAAGATGGCGATGTCTTGGCGAGCTACCTTCCCCATAACCCGTCGTAGGTCGAACTACGTTGACTCTGATTTCTCGTTCTCTGATGAGAATACGTAGGCATAAAGTGCGACGCTTTGCCGAGTCATTTTTCTTTTCCTGTTTAAGCCAACCTTGATAGGTAGATAGAATAAAACCAACCCGTCCAAGTAAACACAACAAGCGTGGATCCCGTCGAGTACGACGGACGTGAGGGGTGCTAATACCTTCCCCTTGCGTAACCGACTCCCGAATCCGGACAATGGTTGCGACGACCTTGTCTTACCCTTTTTCGTTAGGTTTCTCCGATCGTTTCCTTTCCCGTTCTGAGGGATAAATAACGAAAGGTGGAGACTCTTCTGTTATGCCGGCACCTTATTTTCGCGCAAGCGACAGCTGGCGACTCTGCTGGGGACCGAACCCAGAATCTCTGGTTCTCTGGTTCCCTATGCGAGTCAATCCTAACGCTTGTATGTTTACTTGTTGGGTTGCGTTTATTTATCGCATTTTACTTCTCGCACTTTATTTCCCGCATTTTATTTCTAGTATAATATGATTATCTGTGCTGTTGTGGGATGGGAGTTCTGATGAGTGAGAAGCCAGACCCAGGCTTGAGTGCACTATAGACTTAGAGTGGAGATTAGTGGGTGCGTGCTTGCTTTGCAGGCACTAGTGTCTCATGAAATCCACGCTCAGACGAGGTTCATCCGGTTGGCTTCTCTTTCAACCCTTTGGGTTAAGACGGTTGCTGGTTTGGTGGATTGTCGACTCTGGGGACCGATCATTTGTGATTCAGCCGAGTGAGGCCGCTTCATGAGCTGGTGATGCCACACCTTCTGGGTATCGTGTCACCCCTCTTGAATGTCTGTGACGCTGATGAACGCATAGGATGCCGAACTTGAGTCAGTTTAGGTCCATACCTGTGAGTAGGGTTAGGTTTGTTGCAGGAAACCATGACCTTCAGACTACCTGGTTTTCTTGACAGTGAATCAGTTTTGTTGGTACCGGGGTTTCTCAGTTGCAGATTTGTCTGTTCTTGATAGAGCAGGTTTTGATCAGAGGATCTTGTCATCAGATGTATATTTGTTCTTGATAGAGCAGATTTTTGAGTGGGGTCTGAAGATCTCATCAGCAGATGTTGTTTGTTCTTGATAGAGCAGATTTTTGAGTAGGGTCTGAAGATCTTATCAGCAGCTGTATGTTTGTTCTTGATAGGGCAGATTTTTGATTTGGGGGCTGAGAACCTCATCAGCAGATATTTCTTGACCATACATCAGAGGTCCTTATTATCAGACATTTGTTCTTGACAGAGCAGAATTATGATTTTATGTATATGGTCCTATGGTTGTTCTTGGCAGATCAGATCTATGGTCCTACACCGGGGTTTTCTTCTTATCAGTGGTTGTTGATACAGAATCTCCACAGCAGCAGTTACCCAGATATATTATTGCATGACTGCATTTTGCATTAGTTTGCATACTCATTTGCATTTCATTAACGTGTGTCTGTGTTGCAGGTACCGTTTTCCCCGATCCAAGATTTCTTGCCTCCTATTGTATTATTATGGGCTCTCTGAGGAAGACAGTGGCTTACAAGTTCCCTGTCCCCAATGTGGTTAAGATGACCGGTTTGATAGCTCTAGCAGATGATTCTGTGAGGGATGAGTTCAGGAAATCTTACGGCAGGTTGCTCAGTTTGGTTCATAAGCCTTCTGTGTTCGAGTTGAATGGGTTGCATGCTCTGCTGCAGTTCTACGACCCTCCGCTGAGATGTTTCACTTTTCAGGACTTCGTTCTCGCACCTACGCTGGAAGAGTATGCTGATTTGCTAGGTGTGCCTATCAAGAGGCAGATGCCTTTTGTTCACATGGATGCTGAGCCTGATCTGGCTGGTTTAGCTCATTCACTTCATCTGGACGCCTCCGAGTTAGTATTGACTAGTTGGAACAAGGTTCCTGGGTTCTCCTTGCAGTTTCTGGTAGGTAAAGCTCAGCAGTGTGCCAAGGACGGATGTTGGGTCGCGTTCAATGCCATCCTCGCTCTGTGCATATATGGCATCATTTTGTTCCCCAACATGCCCGATTTTATAGACTTCGATGCATTTCACATCTTCGCATCAGGGAATCCAGTCCCTACCTTGATAGGAGATGTCTATCATTCAGTCCACTACAAAAACGAGAACAGGAGGGGGAAGAATGTCTCGTGCTGCGTACCCTTGCTGTACAAATGGCTTGATAGTCATCTGCCCAAGAGGGGTCCTTTTGTCTCGTCTGCAACCACAACTGAATGGTCCGAGCGTCTGATGAGTTTATCTGCAGAGGATATTGACTGGTTCAACAGAGATAGGTTGGGTACTGAGGTGATCTTCAGTTGCAGCGGGTTTCCAAATGTGCCTTTGATAGGTAGGAAGGGCTGTATAAACTACAATCCGTCGTTGCTGGTTCGACAGTTCGCGTATGCTTTGAGAACTCCGCCGAAGGATGAAGAGGTACAGGAATCTCTGTACCTCACTGGTATTCTAGAGGGGGATTTGTTGTCCAAACTTCAGCGCGCGTGGAATGGTATCAGTAAGCGAGGAAAGCCTTTGCTGGGAAAAAGCAACAGTCAAGCCTACCCTCCGTATTTGACTTGGATCAGAGCCAGGGCCGATGCTATAGGGATGCCGTTTCCTCATGCCAAGCCAGAAAGCCCTCCAATGATTGAAGAGCCTACTACTGTGCCCATTTAGCAGCATAATCAGGTGTTAGCTGGGCGGGATGAATTGAAGCGGGCGAACGAAGAACTGGAGAAGGAGTTAGCTCAGCTCCGAAGCGAGAGGAATGAAGCCATTCATTCTTTCAAAAGGCAGACAGAGCTGGTGAACCAGCTAGGTACAGACTTGACTAAGCAGATAGTCGAGCGTGAACGCATGGGTCGGGACTTCAAAGCTGTCAACGACGTACTGGCTACGAAGAAGAAGCATTTGGACGAGGCATATCGAAGGATATCTAAGTTCAACCAGCACTGGAAGGCTTCCCTGGCCACCAGGAAAGAGCGAGAGGATAAGTTGATGCTATAGATCACCAAGCTGGAAGCCCAGGTGAAGGACAGTGAGAAGAGGTTTGATGACGAAACCGCCTGCAGATAAGTCGCCGAAGGCCAGCTCAACAAAGCTCTCGCTAACCTGAAGGAGCGCAAGCTGACGTTTGAGTCCAAAAAGCGGAAGTTAGAATATTGCTTCGGCGAAGGAGCATGGGAAAGTTCGGTTGAAGGACTTCAGTACACCATTGTGCAGAGGGAATTACTCGTCGAGGGGTTGCTCACTCTGCCAGATCATCCAGAGACGAAGAAGTTGTTAGAAGAGTATCGCGTCTGTGACCGTACTTGAATATTTGTATTCCTTTTGTTTTGATCATTGTTGTATGCTGACCATCACCAAGCTTGTTGGCTGAGGTCACGCTGTTGATTCATCTTGTACTCGCTGATGCTATGTACTGCCTTGATAGGCTTTCTTTATATATGAGATTGTTGTTTCCCTGATTGGACTCGGACTTCTTCTTCTTATTATTATCAGCACTGGCACTCAGGCACTAGGATCAGGGGAGATCTCCCCAAACAAACAGACACACGCATGCATTTGCATGAAGCATTTGCATGACGAGCATTTTGTTGTTTTTCCTAACCCTTTAGTGTTTACAGGTTTTTCAGGTTTACAGGTCCCAGGCTGTTTCCGGTGGTTCCAGGATTGATCAGAGACTAATTCACCGTTATCCGACTAGAGCTAATCAGACCAGGATCATGGATCAAGTGCAAACAGATGTCCAGGAGCTCCGCGAGAGGATGGACCGCTTCATGGAGCTCGTGCAAGTGGTCGCCAATGGCCAGGACCAGCTCAGGACTTTGGTTCAGCCTTTGATCTCCAGGGTTGATAGCAACGGCATACTCCATGGCAGGGCTGTGCCTACTCCTCCACCAGTTGATACTCCGCAGAATGGTGTCCCCGTGGCCGGGGGCAACGGCAGTGCTAATGGCAATGTGATGGCCAACATCAGACTTAATACGACGGGCGTCGGTAATGGGAGTCTGGGAGCTAATGTCAACATCGGGCCGGGCAACGGCAATGCAGGCATCGGAAATCTGTTGGTGCCTCAACTATGGCTTGAGGATCATCAGGATGATGTGTTCTCTCAAAGAGGTGCTGAAGGGGAGCTGAACGCTGAAGCGCGGCTCAGATTCAAAGCACTTGAGGATAAAATGAGAGATATTGAGAGTCAGAATACTTTGGGCGTTGATATGTCCAAGCTGGGATTAATTGCTGATTTCAAGGTACCTCCTAAGTTCAGGGTACCTGAATTTGAAAAATATAAGGGCACTACTTGCCCTCGTGTCCACCTGAGATCGTACTACAGGAAGATGTCTGCTCATTCCAAAGACGAGAAGCTGCTGATGCACTTCTTCCAAGACAGTCTTTCCGGGCCGTCCCTCGAGTGGTACATGGGTCTAGAGCCCACTAGTGTGCGCACATGGAAGGATCTCGCTGAAGCATTTGTGCACCATTACCAGTAAAATAGCGACTTGGCCCCGAACCGAGTCCAGCTCTAGAACCTGTCGCATAGGAATAATGAAGGATTTAAGGAGTACGCCCAGCGGTGGCGTGAGTTGGCAGCCCGGGTTCAGCCGCCGATGGTTGAACGCGAGCTCGTGCAGATGTTTGTAGCTACCCTCCCAGGGGTTTACTATGAAAAGTTAGTCAGCGGTATGTTTGGGACGTTCTCAGCCCTCATTATCATGGGCGAGCACGTCGAGAATGGAATCAAGATCGGGAAAATCCAAGGTGAGTCATCCTCAGCTGGAAGAGGTGGAAAGAAGCCTTATGCTGGTGAACGACGAGAAGGAGAGACGAGCGCCGTGACCAACGCTCGAAGGAAGGGCAAAGGCCCTCAACAGTAGATAGCCAGTATAAACATCCCAGCAGCTCCGCAGCAGCAGGAACCGAATCAACAGGGATATAGAAAGTACCAGAATCGAGCATCTTTGGCAAACCGTCACTTCGAAGCACCGCCCATGTCGTACGCGCAACTCTTGCAGACTCTGCTTCAGCTTCAATTGGTCCAGAAGAGGACGATGGCTCCCTTGACAGGGGCACCTCCACCAGGGTACGACGCAAATGCCACTTGCGATTTTCACTCAGGGGCACCAGGCCACACAGTCGAGAACTGCAAAGCCTTCAAGTATAAGGTGCAGGATCTGGTAGATGCCAAGATCATAAACTTCTCCGATAATGTGCCCAATGTCACGAAGAATCCTATGCCGAATCATAGGGGAGGCGGAGTGAACGCCATTATCGAAGAAGAGAGCGCAGATCTGTTGACCGATGTCAGAGACCTAAGGACGCCGCTTAGTTTCGTTAAAGCTAAGTTGCTGAAAAAAGGGTTCTTTCCAGGGTGCGGAGAGTTATGTATGGACTGTGCTACACATTCGGATGGATGTGAGCAGTTGGTAGAAGGAATTCAAAGTCTGATGACTGAGGGGATTCTGCAGTTTAGCCGGAAGGCTGAAAGTGTACCAGGGGAAGTAGTGTTGAAGCAGGCCGATGAAGTCGCCACAATCACCATTCCTCTCCGGCCGATAACCATTTCTGTGCCCAGACCGCCTACAATCACTATTACCAAAGCTGGGCCAATACCCTTCGAGAGCACTAACGCCGTTCCGTGGCATTACGGGGCTGAAGTCTATTGCAACGGACAGAGGTTGGAGCTAGAGCCGTACGGGTCGACTGTGGAGAATCTCGCAGGAATCAGTGGTATTACTCGCAGCGGAAGAGTATTTGCACCGCCAGAAGTCATGGCAGATAAAGCGGTCAGAGTTGATGCAGCCGATAAGGGTAAACGCAAAGCCGTCGAAGAGGCCCCGTGTGGGGTAGAGAAAGATTTGCTTGTTAAGGATGCCGAGGAGTTTATGCGGTTGATCAAAAAGAGCGACTACAAGATTGTAGACCATCTCCATCAGACGCCTTCGAAGATTTCTATTCTCAACTTGTTGCTGTGTTCTGAAGCACACCGCAATGCGCTGCTGAAGGTATTGAACGCTGCCTACGTACCGTAAGAGATATCGGTGAATCAGCTAGAAGAAGTGGTAGCCCACGTTAATGCTGGCAATGGGCTAGGTTTCACAGACTTTGAGCTGACACCAAAAGAGAAGAATCACAATAGCGCCCTGCACATCTCAATCGAGTGTAGGGGCACGATCATGTCGCACGTGCTGGTGGACACGGGTTCGTCGCTTAATGTGCTTCCGAAGAAGGCCTTAATGAAGTTGGATACTCGTGGAGTGATCTGCACACCCAGTGATCTGGCGGTGAAAGCATTCGACAGGACTAAACGCCACGTTTTCGGGGAGGTGACCCTGCCGATCCAAGTCGGTCCGGAAACGTTCAACGCGGTCTTTTATATTATGGACATCATGCCTGCCTACAGTTGTCTCTTGGGCCGACGATGGATCCATGCTGCTGGTGTCGTGACCTCCACGTTGCACCAAAAGCTCAAATATGCTGTCGGGGGAAGCATCGTAACCGTGTGCGGCGAGGAGGACATAATGGTGAGCCATTTGTCATCCTTTAAGTATGTTGAAATGGATGGCGAAATCCATGAAACTCTTTGTCAAGCGTTCGAGGCTGTCAAAGTAAAAGAAGTGGCTCCTGTGGTTACAAAAAAGCCAGAGATGAATCTCTCCTCGTTCAAAGAAGCTCGGGCCGTTGTCCAAGCTGGATCTACCCCAGGCTGGGGGCAAATTTTGGAGATACCCAACAAGCAGGATAAGTTTGGGTTGGGGTATTCTCCTGGAGCTGAAGCTTCTTCTTCTTCGTCTAGCAGTGCGTCTCGAGGTAAAGGGCCGATCCAATTTACCAGGGGCGGAGTGATTTTCAAAAGCATCAACGCGGCTTCCGAAGACAGCGGGGATAGCGATTGTGACCTCGACTCTTGGATTCAGCCAAGCAAGCCAGGCGAGGGCCTCAACAATTGGACCATCAAGGATATCATCCCGATGACAAGTGAAGAGTAATGATTTACTTTTTTCAATCATTGTACAACCCTATGTCCTACCCGGGGCATAGCGGTTTTATTGTCAGGGCCTTGTTGGATTTTGTACATGCATTTTGTTAATAAATCAAAGGCATTTTTTTCGTATTCAAATAATGTGATCTCTGTTATTCCTGTTTTATATTTGTTTTGAAAAACAGTAAAATGGCAATGGGGTTTGTGCTAACCTACGCATCCTTGTTTTAAACTTAACCCTTGTTATTGCAGGATCCACATAACAGATGACATCGACTCTGGACCTTCTACGACTCACTTCGACTTCGATTGCCCGATCTATCAAGCCGAAGAAGAGATTGATGAAGACAAAGACCTTCCTGAAGAGTTGGCCCGCTTGTTGAAACAAGAGGAAAAGGTTATTCTGCCTCATGAGGAGGAGATCGAGATCGTAAATCTGGGTTCTGAAGAGCTCGTCAGAAATGTCAGGATAGGGGCTGCGTTGCAGAGTGATGTCAAGCAGAGATTGGTCGAGATGCTTCGAGAGTATAGTGACGTCTTTGCTTGGTCATACGAAGATATGCCCGGACTTGACATGGGCATCGTGGTCCACCACTTGCCGCTACGAGAAGATTACCCTCCCGTTAAGCAGAAGCTTAGGAGGACGAGACCAGATATGGCCGTTAAGATCAAGGAAGAAGTGCAGAAACAGCTTGATGCTGGCTTCTTAGCGGTCACCACTTACCCTCCATGGGTCGCCAACATAGTGCCTGTACCGAAGAAGGACGGTAAGGTACGCATGTGCGTCGACTATTGGGATTTGAATAGGGCGAGCCCTAAAGATGATTTCCCGTTGCCTCATATCGATGTGTTGGTCGACAACACAACCCAGTTCTCCGTGTTTTCGTTCATGGATGGCTTCTCCGGTTACTATCAGATCAAGATGGCGCCGGAGGACATGGAGAAAACGACGTTTATCACCCCCTGGGGAACATTTTGCTATAAGGTAATGCCCTTCGGTCTGAAGAACGCAGGGGCCACTTACCAACGAGCAATGGTAACTTTGTTTCATGACATGATTCATCATGAGATTAAGGTCTATGTTGATGACATGATTGCGAAGTCCCAAACGGAGGAAGAGCATCTGCTCAACTTATTGAAGCTTTTTGAGAGGCTTAGGAAGTTCAGGTTGAGGCTGAATCCTAACAAATGCACTTTCGGATTGCGGTCCGGAAAGTTACTGGGGTTTATCGTGAGTGAACGAGGCATCGAGGTTGATCCTGCGAAGATAAAAGCCATTCAAGAAATGCCAGCGCCGAAAACAGAAAAAGAAGTTCGTGGTTTCTTGGGCCGAATAAACTACATTGCTAGGTTTATCTCTCAGCTCACGGCCACTTGTGAACCGATGTTCAAGCTTTTAAAGAAAGATCAGGCAATTACTTGGAATGAGGATTGCCAGAAGGCATTCGATAAGATAAAGCAGTATCTTCAAGAACCTCCAATCTTGATACCCCCAGTGGCTGGACGGCCATTAATCATGTACTTGACAGTTCTTGAGAATAGTATGGGGTGTGTTCTCGGTCAGCACGACGAGACGGGCAGAAAGGAGCATGCCATTTACTACCTGAGTAAAAAGTTCACTGACTGTGAATCTCGATACTCGATGCTGGAGAAGACGTGTTGTGCACTAGCCTGGGCTACCAAACGTCTACGACAGTACATGCTCAATCACACCACCATGCTAATTTCGAAGATGGATCTGATCAAGTACGTCTTCGAGAAGCAGGCTCTTTTGGGCAGGATTGCCAGATGGAAAATGGTGTTAACGGAATATGATATTCAGTACATGTCCCAGAAGGCCATCAAGGGAAGCGTATTGTATGAATACCTTGCCGAATAGCCGATCGAGGATTACCAGCCGATGAAGTTTGAATTCCTTGACGAGGATATTATGTTTCTCAAAGCGAAGGATTGCGATGAGTCGTTGCCCGACGAGGGGCCAGATAGGAAATCCCAGTGGAAATTGATATTCGATGGGGCGGTTAATTCCTATGGAAGTGGCATCGGGGTTATCATCACGACTCCCCATGGATCCCATATCCCGTTCACTGCGAGACTGACGTTTCCGATCACCAATAATGAAGCGGAGTACGAAGCATGCATTATGGGTCTAGAAGAGGCAATTGATTTGAGAATCAAGAACCTAGACGTATATGGTGACTCAGCGCTTGTGATCAACCAGATTAAAGGGGAGTAGGAGACTCGTCAATCGAATTTGGTGCCGTACATGAACTATGCCAGAAGGCTACTTCCATTCTTTGATCGAGTGGAACTCCATCATGTGCCCAGAGCAGAAAATCAGATGGCTGATGCCCTAGCCACGTTGGCTTCAATGTATAAAGTCAATTTTTGGAATGAGGCTCCAAGAATTGTCCTTTCGCGTCTTGATAGGCCTGCATTTATATTTGCAATCGAGGAAGCCGCCGACGGCAAGCCATGGTTCCATGACATCCAGACTTTCCTTATGACTAAGGAGTATCCTGCGGGTGCGTCAACCCAGGATAAGAAGACTCTGAGGAGGCTGGCTGGAAATTTTTATCTCAATCCTGATGGAGTTCTGTACAAGAGAAACCACGATCTCGTGCTACTCAGATGTGTAGATGAGAAAGAGGCGAGTATGCTCATGGAGGAAGTCCATGAGGGCACATTTGGTACGCACGCCGTCGGGCACGCTATGACGAGGAAGATCCTGAGAGCAGGATACTACTGGCTGATGATGGAATCGGACTGCTTTAAGTTCGCAAAGAGATGTCATAAATGCCAGATTTATGCTGATAAAGTTCATGTGCCGCCGTGCCTGTTGAATGTCATGTCCTCCCCGTGGCCGTTCTCCATGTGGGGCATCGACATGATAGGCAAGATCGAGCCCACTGCATCTAACGGTCATCGCTTCATTCTAGTAGCTATCGACTACTTCACCAAGTGGGTGGAGGCAGCCTCGTATGCTAATGTGACCAAGCAGGTGGTGGCTAAATTCATAAAGAGGGACATCATCTGTCGTTATGGAATTCCTGAGCAGATCATTATCGATAATAGTTCGAATCTTAATAACAAGATGATGAAGGAGCTGTGCCAGAGTTTCAAGATTGAACACCACAACTCATCTCCTTACCGGCCGAAGATGAATGGCATCGTTGAAGCAGCCAACAAGAACATAAAGAAGATTGTTCAGAAGATGGTTGTGACCTACAAAGACTGGAACGAGATGCTGCCATTTACGCTGCATGGTTATCGTACGACGGTACGTACGTCAACCGGGGCAACTCCTTTCTCCTTGGTGTATGGTAT
This sequence comes from Lathyrus sativus, assembly GCA_963859935.3. Classification (NCBI taxonomy): domain Eukaryota; kingdom Viridiplantae; phylum Streptophyta; class Magnoliopsida; order Fabales; family Fabaceae; genus Lathyrus; species Lathyrus sativus. The sequence continues at coordinate 212,907,589 of OZ012736.1, read as the reverse complement.
GGAAGTTGTCCTACCGTTAGAAGTGGAGATCCCTTCTTTGCGAGTTTTGGTTGATGTGAAACTCGACGAGGCAGAATGGATTACGAATCGTCTGAACCAACTCAGCCTGATGGACGAGAAGAGGTTGGCATCGATTGCGTTTGGTCATCTGTACCAAAGCCGAATGAAGAAGGCTTATGATAAGAAGGTGCGTCCTAGAAGCTTTCAGACGGGTGATCTCGTCCTGAAGAAGATTCTTCCTCCACACTCCGATCACCGGGGCAAGTGGACTCCGAATTACGAAGGCCCGTACGTCGTCAGCAAAGTCTTCTCAGGAGGAGCTTTGTTGTTATCCACGATGGATGGTAAAGATTTTGCATCCCCGGTGAACGCGGACGCAGTTAAAAAATACTTTGCTTGAAAGTGACCCGCTGGACAAAAAAAAAGAGAGTCCAAGCAAAAAAGGGGCATCCCGGCGAACCAAAGACAGAATAAAAAGGTTCGGGAAAAAATTAGGGATATAAATTGAACAAGGTACACCCGCGAAGTCAAAAACCTACACTGGGCGGCTTCGGCAAAAAAGGGTATCCCGGTGAACTGAAAACCCGTAAAGGGCGGTTCACGCAAAAGTTAGGGATTTGAAAAAGCAAATGACTGCGTTCCGCGTGTGGACTTTCATTGTTTAGTGGTTTGGAGGACCTGAGGGCTGTTTATCTGAATCAATCTCTTCCGAAGCTGAAGCGTCAGAGAAGTATCGAAGTCGAGTGGGTCATAGAAGGATCAACTCATGGTGTTCGTCTACGCCTTGTTGCCGACATTTGTATATACTGATGTATATTTATGTTTTATTTTTGCGCGGCTTCCTCATTCCAGGAGCTTGCATCTGTTGTAAAACATTTTTACCCATTCAGGGGTTCGTTATAAATAAAATGCATACTATTCAGCAATTCTGTTTGTCTGTTTAGTATTTATCTGTTTTGTTTGCGATAAAGAACGCCGATGTTTTTGATAAAATGCGCATACATAAACTCACGGGCCTAGGCCACTGATTGTTGAAACAATTAAATACTTGAATGTTGTCATGAGATAATAACCTTGATAGGCCCCTTTGAGAAGGGTATCTCGTCTGTTTGTTTGTGTTGTTACAGGTGTAGCATATCCCAGACAGTGCGCCGCGCGCACCCCGAAGCAGGACGATTCCTCCTTCTCCGGCAGAGTTCAGTAGCCTCTCCCCGCAGAGTCTGAACGCGAGAGCATGAGCATTGATATGTCTCCCCAGGCAGAGATGATTCTCTCCCCAAGCCGATGCATCCTGAAGGAACGTCATCTCCTCAGCTGAGTCGGGCGCCGAAGCTCGTGTTCATCCCCTAGTACTGGGTCATAAGTGCAGGTTTCAAAGAAATGTTCATTCACCGAAGTATGCAGCAACTGATGGTGCCAGACTGAAGTCTCCAACGGATTGAAATTTCCCACCAGAGTCGTACTCTCTCCAGCGAAGCAGAATGATTTCTTCTTCCCCAACCGAGTTTGCAGGTCCCCAAGAGAGCCGAATCCTTGGAAGTTGCTCAGACCATGATTTTTTTCTTTCCCCAGTGGAGTGTTGAGCAGCTGAAGTTGTTTCCCCACAAAGCCGTCATCTCCAGAGAAGTAGCCGAGACGGCCACGCAGTTTATTCCCGCGATTGACATCGCTTTCCCTCAGCAGGTCCTGGTTCTCGTAGAGCTTCGTTCCCCTGCAGCAATCAACTGAAGTTGTTTCCCCCGTGTAATACCCCAAATTTTACCCTTATATTTAGTCGGTCATTTCGCATATCATCTGTGCATTTGCTAACCACTAACAAGTCATGGAGGTATTTGTTTTGCAGGATTGGATCCAGGGGTATTTTGGTCATTTTACGTGGAAGACGGGCTGTTACTAAGTTTTGAGGCATTTGATACACTATTTCCGAGGCATTTATTTATCACCGAGTTTGATTATATCAAGGCGCCAATTCGACGTGTTCGGTATTGAAATTTGTCGAGCACAATTGGATTTAAGACCTAGTTTATCGCTCGTGGTTTATTTCCAGAGAACTCCCGATGCTGTTAACAAGGCACAGTTTAACTGGGTGTTATTGGATTGTTTGCTCTTAGCATTTGATCAGTGGAATTCAATTACGGGCAATGTTATTGTTGATACTGAATCTGTTGTGATTACGGCGCACCCGCGGTTTGGTTATAAAATTGTTGGTTAGCATTTAAGTTGGAAGGCAATGGAATTTAATCAATTGATAAGATTATGACTACAAATGAGACACGTGCACGAACAAGAATATCATTCGCGAATAGTTATGATTTATGACTAGAATAATGAATTTAAATATTTGTGGATTTATTCACAAATGTTTGCAATTTATAACTAGAAGTAAACATAAACAATTTCAAAGTTGAATGATCATGGAAACTTTTGGGAATTTTATTTCATAAGAATGTCATTGTACAAAAAGGGTTGAATCATTTTACATTCTGAATTGCTGTAAAATTAAAATACAAATGGTACATCTATCCAAAAATCCTAAGTCCTAAAATTTCTAAGTGTCTTCATGATGCTCATCTACTGGGCATTACTCCACGAATCCCCGATTCACCTGCACATCAAAACAGAACAAACAGAATAGAAAAAATGTTAGAAATTGTTTTTGACACTCTCAGAACAGTGTCATCATCGAGTGCCGGGAGTGGCACAACCGAAGCTGCGTCCTACCCCCGTTACCGATCCGCGCCGTTGGCGTCAGATCAGGTAACACCTGTTCTTATCATTACGGGACATCCGAGAGATAGAAGTGATAAAAGAAGCGGGACTGATTCGTTTTTGCCGCGATTGGATTTCCAAACTGATACGAGAGTAAGGCAACATAGTCAATCTGGATTCAGACCCGGATGCCGGCAGGTCTGAGTCATTTTGTTTCCAAAATTTCCAACACCTGAAAATCCACAAACGCATCAGCACCAGGTTCAGAATTCAGAACTCAAAACCTAAAACAATTCATAAGTTGCCTAAACAAAACAGCCATAGGTAAGGAGAAATTCAAACTGAAACTGCATCAAACTGCATCAATTCTGAGTTCATGAAAACCAAGTCCAAACAGAACAGAAAAATACAAACCAAACTGCATTGAATGGCATCAAACAATGCATCAAAAGGCAAGTTCATGCGCAAGAGCAAGAAAAGAACATCCAACAAATCTGTCACACCAAGTTTAGTTCCTACTGACAGAAAGGTATTCAACAAGATCAAAAGAAAAGCAATCACATCAGTTCAGAATGCAAACAGCACAGAATCATATCACGAACCATACCAGAAAGAGCAGGATGAGCTCGCGTAGTCGCACCAGCTCAGGACAAGCCCCAGTTAATGGTGCAAGTCAATCATGAAAAGCCAACGAAACAGTTCGATCCTGCGACCGAATCTACCTCAAATTGCTACAAGCGTCCAGGGCTCAGATAAACATCATTGCCGTATACTTTCCTCGGCAGCGTTTGACGCAACCTAAGCCTTAGTACCAGCCCTCTTTGAAAGAAGAAGAGGAAAAGCTAACTGCATCAGGAAAAGAATTCATGTCAGCAAAACAAACCAATATCCAGATCGTATTAGGAAAAGAGATCAAAGAATCCATATCAGCTGGAAATCAAATCTTATCAGAAAATGAAAACAATCAGCATCTAGAAAGCAAACCAAATCCATGACATAATTAATATCAGATATCACAAATCATAATCAATCCAACCTGAAGGTGCAAGGCAAACCATATCAGAAAAATAACAGAATGAGATCTTGATATTGATATCAATTCCAAATCAGAGTAAAAACGTTTCGAAGCAAATCCATTTACGAATCCAATCAAATCCTAAAGAAGAAACAAGGTTCAATCAGTATCAGATGAATCCAATCAGTATCAGATAAGATCAAATCCATACCTGAAAATCCCAATCAAATCCTAAAAAGGAAACAAGATATATCAGTATCAGAAAAATCCAATCAGGGTATCAGAAATTCGATCAAGCAAGAGTGAATCCGAAAAGTGTTCAAATCATATCAAAAATCACAGCAAATCAGATCAAAGGCCCAAAAAAGAGAGAGTCAGAGAAGTTATAAAAGGGACGATCTCACCTCAGAGAAAACCCTAACGGAGGATAGCGAAAACCCTAGAGGAAAACGGACAAAAGTCACATGTAAAACCCTAAGCGCCGTCATCCGACAACAAAGCTGTAACACGAAGAACCCCAACAACGATCGAAGACGGCCACGAATCACCGAAAGGAGACGGTCGCGAACTCAGACGAAGAACGATCGTCATCATCGTTCAGAGCATCACCAACCATCAATATCATCTGCGAACGAAGGCGGTCGCGAATCACCGAAGGAGAAGATCGCCTTCGCCGTTCACTACAAACGGCGGGCAATCAACTCTAAGCCTCAGTTCTACACATCATCGGCTATAAATCACCGAGGAACAAATGTAAATCCTCACGCATTAACTCACTGTTTTTTCATTCTTTCATGTTTTGTAGAAGGAGGTACAGAGAAAACGAGAGATAGAGACGAGAGAGAAGAAGAATAAAGTGTAAACGGCGCCACGAACGACATTAGGGTTCTGAAGCCCTCAAAGACATTTTGCCTCTTATGACTCCCTAACCGGGTTGGGACCAGGGTGATGACCGGCCCAACCCCTTTATTTTTTTTGTTTTTTTAAAAATTTGTTTTTTCTTTACCCTTGTATTTTGTTTTAAGTTGTTTTTTTATCATTTTATTTTATAATCAAAAACTAATTTTTGAAAATAAATAAAACAAATGAATTTAAAAACTTTCTTTTTTTAAAATTAGAAAACCTCTTTTCACTTAATAATAATAAAAAAGCTTTTTAATAAATAACATAAAAAATCTTTTTTTAAAAAATATCTAAGTTAAAATCTTTTTCAAGATTAAATTTAATATTTTCTATTAACATTACTTTTTTTTTTATATATAGATTCATTTAACATTTCTTTCAAGATAACAAAAATCTTCAATATTACACTTTTTCTCCTGACTTGTCCAATTGCCGTTTAATCTTGCTTATTGACAGTGTTCATCATTTGCAGCTCTTACTGCCTGGTTGGTTTATTTAAATTTCATTACTATATTGTAACTGCTTCTCATATGTAACCCCGCGAATCTAATAATCGCGCTTTAAATTTCTGCCTTTAAATTTCTGTTTGTATGGCTTTAACTTCTGTCTTTATTCCCTGTTTGCAATTCAATCATCTCACGCATTTATCAATATTCCAGTCACACTACACACATCCGTAGGTTAGGTCTAGCTTTTGGTCGCCGCGCCAATAGTCCCCAACTTCAAACCCTTACAACCTCACAAACCCTAATTTTCACAAATGCCTCGCTGCAGGCAAGATTACAATTTTACCCCTAGCATTAGGTCAAAGAGCCGCCGCGCTCATTTTAGGGTTTCCCGTCGCGGAATCCCTAACCTAATTTAACCCTAATTACAACTTAACATTTCAACATAGAGATTTGGAGTTTCTACACTCCGCGTAAACGTGTCCTTAAGACATGTTTATTCCCCTTGAGACCTTGACCACAGTCAAGAAGTCTCTAACCTCCCTTTTGAGGGGAACTACGATTACTCTGATTCCACTCCCGTAAGGATACGTAGGCACAAGATGCGATGTCTTGCCGAGTAAACTTAGAATTAACCCCTTAGGTCTCTTTTCTCACTTTTAATCCTTTGTACATATACCTTAAGAAAATAAATAAAGCAAATAGTAAGCATTGAACAAAAGGTTCCCGTAGAGTACTACGGAAGTTTAGGGTGCTAATACCTTCCCTAAATTTAACCAACCCCCGAACCCTAGATCTTTCCCTGCATTGTGTTTACGATGCAAAATAGGTTTTCCCTCTTTTGACCTTTTCCTTCGGATAAATCAAAGAGCGGTTGTGAATTGAATTGTGATTCAAACTCATTAATAGTTTGTAATCCTATTTCCACCGCAACAGAAGATGGCGACTTCACTGGGGACTCTAAAACTTTTGAGGGTTACCCCTAATTTGTTCATATTTATTACTATTTGTTTTACTATTCATTTGCATGTATATATTGTACTTTGACTTGGGACTGTTCCTTGTGTTGTGAGATAAGTCCTACGCCCGGACTAGTGACATTATTATAGGATGGGGATATATTCGATGAGGCTTATAGGGAGTGAGTCCCGACCAAGCTGATTCGAGAATCACCGCTCAGTTGAGACCTTTTCGAAAATGGTTCGGTTGAACGAGTAATCGTGAAAACTTTTTCCATGGTCGATTAGAGTCTGTGATATTGAGGACCGTAGTACCTTTACACCACATTGGCCTTATTTAGGACGTAGTGCGGGAACTATGTGGGAGTAGTCCTACACTGGTTGCTACGCGATACTACACTCAAAAGAGGTTCTCTTGAGAATATTATTAACCCCCGAGTCAGTCGGAAGGTTGATAATATCCGAAAGATGGGCTGATGACTTTGGGCACTTTTTTAGAACCTTGTTCTGCAGGTACGACTAACCTATAGTACACTCCTTTTGGGGATGGGTAGACCTTAACTCCACTCACGTTCCTTTAACCTAGGACTTTGTGTGTTTTCATGCATTGCATTCATAAAACATCATATCGCATTAAGATTTCATGGAATTCAAACTCTATTTATGAACATTGCAGGATACCATGGATCACCATAGAAGGCATACTTTGAAATTTACTTTTAAGGGTTTTAATTTGGAAGTCCTAGAGAAGCTAAGGGATTTGGTTCAAGATCAAGAAGAGTTCCAAAACAGATATGGAAGGCTATTATCTTTGTTGAAGATTCAAGTAAACGAAGGACTTCTTGCGACTTTGCTACAGTTTTATGATCCAGATTATCACTGCTTCACCTTTCCAGATTATCAGCTTTTACCTACCTTAGAAGAGTACTCTCGGTTGGTGGGATTACCTATCTTGGATAAGTCTCCATTCCCTTTCTTGGAGGAAGACCCTAAAGAACGAGATATTGCTAAAGCCATTTGTCTAAGGATATCCGATGTCAAAAACAATATGATCACCAAAGGGGGGACCTCCGGTTTTCTCAGGGACTTCCTAATTAAGAAGGCCCAATTTTATGCCGATCATAAAGACATGTTTGCCTTTGAGACAATATTTGCCGTGCTTATTTATGGGTTGCTGCTTTTTCCTAGTTTTGAAGGGTTTGTGGGCCTTAATGCAATCAAGACCTTCATGAGAAGAATGGTGGAGGAATGATTACATGTTGTGTGCCATTACTATACAAATGGTTTATTTCTCACTTACCCAAGTCCGGTCCATTCTGGAGATCTAATCAAGAACGTTGGTCGCAAAAAGTTATGGCTTTAACTCACTCCGATATTGATTGGTATAATCGCATGTACGATGAGATATCGATCATTGATAGTTGTGGGAACTTCAACAATGTGCCTTTGCTCAGTTTCAATGGAGGAGTTAGCTACAGTCCAGTCTTAGCTCGCCGACAGTTGGGATACCCCTTGAAGGAACCGCCTAAAGGTATTCATGTGGAGAAAATCTTTTTCAAAGACGACAAAAAGCTTCAAGATCAGATTCTATCTTCTTGGAATCATCTACATAGGAAAGACAAAGAAAGTTTGGGCAGACCTAATTGTGTGTCCATGGAACCATACCTTCAATGGGTCCGAGGAAGAGCTATTGAGTTGAAGATGCCCTACTCTCGCCAGGATCCTTCACCTCAAAGAGAGGAACCTGTCCAGTATTTCATGACCGAAGCTGAGACTTTGAAGATCACTTTGAAGAGATCACAACGCGAAACAGAATCATGGAAGAACAAATACCATGTGATGGTCAGCGAGTACGAAGAACTTCAAAAGCAGATTCAGTCGAAGAATGATGAGATACAATCCTACAAGAAGAGAAGGCTCTACGAGTATTTATTTTCCTCCGGATCTCCGTCTGCTCACTGAAGTTGTGGGAGATGCTTTCTCTAGGACTTTCTAGGCTTTTATTTAGCTATTTTGGTTGCAAGAATATTATTTGTAATTTGTCTTCAATAAATTAAAAGTTTCTTTGGTATTCCGCAATATTCGTAAATATTTGAATTCCATGAAATCTTCATTTGCATTCACATTTTAGCATCATACTTTTGCATTGCATGTGTCTCCCGATTTCTCATACTCGGTTCTCTCACCTTCCAGTTTTGTCACCCTGAAGTTCTCTGCATCAATGCGACCCTTCAAAAGGATGGAAGATCAAAACCAAGAGATCAACCGTGTCAGCCATGAACTCGAAGGTCTTCGAGGAAGTGTAGGGCAGATTTTGGAGATGCTACGAGCTCTTAGTGTGAAGGTGGATGCTCAGTCTACTGTTGTTTCTGAGACTAATACCGTTATGGAACCTCAACCATCTGTTACTGTCGAGAATGTACCTCCTCACGGTCTTCAATCCGGTCTGGTGCCTCCTATTGCTCAACCAGTTCGACGATCTACCCCTCCAAAGTGCAAAACTCCTAACTCCGACCATGGTAAAGGACCTGCACGTTCGAGGAACCGCAAAACAGCTACCCCTCAACCTTGGCAACATCAGCAGAATTATGTTCAAGGTTATCCATATGTCCAACAACCCTATGTAGCTGCTGTTGCACCTCCTTTCAATCAGCAGTTTCCTACATACCAGCCTATGCAGTCAGCTCCGGTATATCAAGCACCGATCCGTCAACAACCTTCCGGTTATCCGCCCATGCGAGTTCCTGTCAACGATCAACGAGTGCCCGACGCTCCTGTTCATCAACAATCACAGGATCAGGTTCCTTATCTCCGCAAGAGTCAGTATAAGCCTTGTCCTCCAATTCCGATGGCCTTCACTGAATTATACTCCTATTTGGTACAACAAGGTCTGATTACCACCCGTGCTTTGGGTCCTCCACCTAATCCGTTACCTGCAGGTTACAACGCTGTCGCTCATTGTTTATTTCATGAGGGTGCGCCCGACCATGATCTAGAGAATTGCTATGCTCTTAAGAAAGTTGTCAGAAATTTGCTAGAAACGAAGAATTTGTCTTTTAGCAATGCTCAGCTGAAGATCGAGACTCCTCTCGGGGTCCCTCACTTGTCGAGTTCGAATTCTGCAAAGCATGCTACTCCTGTGGCAAATCAGTCGAATCCAGTAATTATTCAAAGGCCTAGCTCGCTTCATTTCAGTAACCCTCAAGATGATATGAATGGGATCAACAAAGAATCTGGGAAAGTTATTTTGAAGCAACGACTGAAAACTGTTGAAGATGTGACCGGCGTAACTGGGGCAAGCCATGACGACTCACAGTGGTCGTAAACCAGACGTCCTTTTCCATTGAGGCTCCGCCAAAGGAAACTGTTACTCTTGAATGCAAGATTTCATAAATATTTAGAAGGATTTTTCCGACAGTTCATTTGTTTATTTATATGTATTTCTCTTTGATTAAGCATATTTAGCATGCACGAACTTGTTTATCTTTGATTAATTAATGCAACGCATATGTTTGTCTTGAATAAATCCATTCGTTTCACTCATTCAAAATATATTTTTCATAAATTATAATGCCAACTTTACCCGATCTCTTGTTCTGATGGAGAATTGGGAGGAGGATGACGAACCCAAAACGTCAGATTTTCTTTGTCGTATGCTTTCGATTGAAACCTGCTGATGATGTAAGGCATTGTTTCAAATCCCAAACACTGGAGATATAAGGATGTTAATCCCTAGTCAACCCTTTGAGCCTTGAAGTAGGAGTTTTCTTCTTTTAAGAACCTTCATCCTAACCTGGGTCAGGGTAGGTTTCAGTTAAACCGATCGAGCGCTTAGATCCTCAAAAAGGAAGAGCAAACCTTCGAGAATTTATCCTTCGCATCTTAAGAAGTCCAAGACAATGACTATCCCTCGGTTACCTAAGGAGTGGGGCAGTCACGAGCCTTTCAAGAGATTTACACGACTTGTGCATAAAAGAATATTCAAAAAAAATAAGAGCCCGCTAAGTCAAAACCTATGAAGGAGACTTAGGCAAAACTGGGGCATCCCGCTGGACTCCAAAGTCAAATCAATAGACGCTGTCCAGGCAAAAGTTAGGGAATAAGAGCAATAAACCATTAGTTTTTGAATCCTTATAAAGAACAAAGTCGTGTGACCAATTGCCATTAGAAATAGGTGAGTAACTGCCATGTCCAAAGCCTTGATAAGTTCTCGACCATAGCAAATCCGCTTGAGATATGAGCGTTCGTATCCGATTAACTGAATTAGGATTGGAGAACATCACGAAGAATGGGTGGGTACAAATATAACTTTGAGCCTATATCCTTATTTCTTAAACCGTGAACCGAGCCACGATACAACCTTTAAAAGACCTAATTGGAGTAGGACTTCGGTTGAAAGCATACTCGACAAGATCACGTTTCCTGACTCCTACGAGCTATGCTCAGGAAAAAAATTCATGTTGGCATTATAATTAAAACTTATATCCTGACTAGTGATTTCAGTCACAAGTTATTGCGATATCTTTTTCAAAACAAAAATTCAAGACAAATATATATGTGTACATTGACAAGCTCAGGATAGGCATTTCAGGCGTGACAACTTTGCTTGATGTCTTAGAGATTTACATATGAACATAACCCGTGGAACTTGAAGATCCTGCTAAACAGGGGGCAGGCAGTTTCCCAGTTCGCTTACCAACGCGAGGCTGACGTTCTTAAGAGCTGTTTCTCAAAGATTTCGTCGTAACATTTGTGCCAGACCTGACGAATCTCTCAAAGAGTTTGAAAACAATGGGGCAACCAGACTCCGTGTTCTCTATAAAATCCTCTTGAGATGACCCTATCTCACAACACAAGTATCCTGGGGTACCATGTGTTCTAAAAAAGGGGAACCAAATGGCGACTACTATAAGGTCCTTCAAGATCAAAACCATGGGGTTTCACAACTTTTCTTCGTGCACCCGAGGGATTTTACTCACAGCGGCCTTCATTTCCCAGTAAATCTCAGTGTTGCAACAGGCTCCTAAACTATAGCCATCACAGTCCCCAGAGAGACTATAAGCTGACAACTTTTTCTGGGGTAACTCGAAAGTGTCCCTCAGGTTTTCTTCTCCCCATGAGAAGACGTGATATTGTGCATCCAAGCAGATTACCTTCTCCCCAGAGAATTCAGAACATTTAAAACCAGATTTGGTTCCACCATTGATCCTTCTCACCCATGATTGACGTATTGGTTGCAGAGAACGCAGGGTATCCCCGTCGAGATGTTTATTTCATCTCTCGTCCCGTCTCTAGTCTGTTTCGTCAGCCTACGCAGGGGCATAAGCATCACATGCCTATTTCATTACATACTCATTACATATTCATTACATACTCATTACATACTCATGGCATACTCATTTCATAACATCTTGCATATTTAACTACATAGACATTAACATACATTCATATTAACATATTCATTAACATACGTGTTAACATGCACAGGTTCATTGTGTCTCCATCATTGGTCGTTACCGCCGAGTAACTGGGGTTTGTCCATTCTCTCTAAATAGATTGTCAGCCCTAAGCATAAAATACATATGTGTTTCCAGTTTCCCCACGGAGCTCGATCCTCGTGGATGACGGTTACTTCAGCTATCTTTCCTCGCCAGGATAAGATATTTACCCTTCGAGATCATTCCCTCGATGGAGTCTTGATTACCAGTCTTCTTTCTAGCTCGATCCTAGATTGAATCTCAGTCTTGTCGGTCGTCGAGCCCAACCGGACGTGCATTTATTTTGCACCATCTAAAATTTTCACAATACCTTGGCAGATATGCGACTGTTCTCGCCTGAGAAGCTTATCACTGTACCCGGATGTGCATTTATTTTGCACAATTTTTCAAGAAAATCAACTACAATCATTTACAGATACACGCCAGTTCACGCCTGGAAAATCTATCAGTACAACACTTTACAATCCTACATCTTACAGCATCGGTATGCAACATTTCTCACCTAAGAAGCCGATCCTATCTTCGTTATGACTCGCAGCAAACGGCCATCTCCATGGAGCAGTTGGGCTTCCATTTTCCCTGTCGTCTTGAAGTATAGGGAGGTTTTGAACCAAATCGTATTCAGGAGAGCACGATCTTGAAATACGGGGAGGTTTGAGCGGAATCATATTCAGGAGAGCACGATCTTGAAGTATGAAGAAGTTCATTTACCCTTTAGTAAAAGAAGAAACCAAATCGTATTCAGGAGAGCACGATCTTGAAATACGGGGTGGTTTGAACGGAATCATATTCAGGAGAGCACGATCTTGAATTATGAGGATGTTCATTTACCCTTTAGTAAAAGAAGGAGCGGAATCATATTCAGGAGAGCACGATCTTGAATTATGAGGATGTTCATTTACCCTTTAGTAAAAGAAGGAGCGGAATCATATTCAGGAGAGCACGATCTTGAGGTATGAGGAAGTTCAGTTTATCCTTTTCATATTCAGGAGAGCACGATCTTGAAGTATGAAGAATTTCATTTACCCTTTAGTAAAAGAAGGAGCCGAATCATATTCAGGAGAGCACGATCTTGAAGTATGAGGAAGTTCAGTTTACCCTTTTCATATTCAGGAGAGCACGATCTTGAAGTATGAAGAATTTCATTTATCCTTAATAAAAGAAAAAATCAGAATCGTATTCCAGGCGCCGACCTTAAATATGAGAAGATTTATATATCAGATAAGCAGCAGCCTCTTTATTTGAGTGCTTATCCATTTTGGCATGTAAGTCCCTTCCAACGATAAGTGACAGTTCTCCCTCGAGAAGCTTATCAGGGCATTTCCCATCAAAGTCCATTTATTTTGGCATACAGCCGGTTTTTACCCTGTATATTTGCTACGGATTCCCGAACAGTCCGTTTGATCTTGTCACGAGGGATAGTTTACAGAAGCTTGGATGTTATTCTTTGCTCAATGCTCCAGCGTTCTGTAATCGATCTTGCAACCGTGTAGATCCAGTTTTATTAGTAGACATTCCCTAGTAGAGGTCACCGCATAGGTGCTATCTCCATCTAAGGATCTTATCCCATTAAAGTCCATTTATTTTGGCATACAGCTGGTTTTTACCTTGTATATTTGCTACGGATTCCCGAACAGTCCGTTTGATCTTGTCACGAGGGATAGTTTACAGAAGCTTGGATGTTATTCTTTGCTCAATGCTCCAACATTCTGTAATCGATCTTGCAATCGTACGTGATCCAGTTTTATTTTTAGATTCCCCAGTGGAGGCCGTCTCATAGGTGCCATCTCCATTTGAGAATCTTGTTCCCCGTCTAAAAATGACAATTGGTCGTGTTCGCACCAGTTGACCATCATTTTAGAATTCCCCAGTGTTGTACTGTGTCTCAGCGCGTCGCTTTCCCCAGTGTGTTCTTCTCGTAGCGTCTGTCCCGGTGTCGTCATATTCATCATTCCAGCATGTGCATCATAACATAGTCATGGCATCATCTACATTAGTCTGTTCTCGCTTTGTCCATAGCATTGCATATCGCCGCATATAAGGGCAAAATTTTCGGTTATCTATATTTAAATCTCTCCACCACGATTCCTCGAGTCTCTGTCACTCAAATCGTCCGGTGTAGTTATTTAAATAGGGGCAACTGTAATACCCCAAATTTTACCCTTATATTTAGTCGGTCATTTCGCATATCATCTGTGCATTTGCTAACCACTAACAAGTCATGGAGGTATTTGTTTTGCAGGATTGGATCCAGGGGTATTTTGGTCATTTTACGTGGAAGACGGGCTGTTACTAAGTTTTGAGGCATTTGATACACTATTTCCGAGGCATTTATTTATCACCGGGTTTTATTATATCAAGGCGCCAATTCGACGTGTTCGGTATTGAAATTTGTCGAGCACAACTGGATTTAAGACCTAGTTTATCGCTCGTGGTTTATTTCTAGAGAACTCCCGATGCTGTTAACAAGGCACAGTTTAACTGGGTGTTATTGGATTGTTTGCTCTTAGCATTTGATCAGTGGAATTCAATTACGGGCAATGTTATTGTTGATACTGAATCTGTTGTGATTACGGCGCACCCGCGGTTTGGTTATAAAATTGTTGGTTAGCATTTAAGTTGGAAGGCAATGGAATTTAATCAATTGATGAGATTATGACTACAAATGAGACACGTGCACGAACAAGAATATCATTCGCGAATAGTTATGATTTATGACTAGAATAATGAATTTAAATATTTGTGGATTTATTCACAAATGTTTGCAATTTATAACTAGAAGTAAACATAAACAATTTCAAAGTTGAATGATCATGGAAACTTTTGGGAATTTTATTTCATAAGAATGTCATTGTACAAAAAGGGTTGAATCATTTTACATTCTGAATTGCTGTAAAATTAAAATACAAATGGTACATCTATCCAAAAATCCTAAGTCCTAAAATTTCTAAGTGTCTTCATGATGCTCATCTACTGGGCATTACTCCACGAATCCCCGATTCACCTGCACATAAAAACAGAACAAACAGAATAGAAAAAATGTTAGAAATTGTTTTTGACACTCTCAGAACAGTGTCATCATCGAGTGCCGGGAGTGGCACAACCGAAGCTGCGTCCTACCCCCGTTACCGATCCGCGCCGTTGGCGTCAGATCAGGTAACACCTGTTCTTATCATTACGGGACATCCGAGAGATAGAAGTGATAAAAGAAGCGGGACTGATTCGTTTTTGCCGCGATTGGATTTCCAAACTGATACGAGAGTAAGGCAACATAGTCAATCTGGATTCAGACCCGGATGCCGGCAGGTCTGAGTCATTTTGTTTCCGAAATTTCCAACACCTGAAAATCCACAAACGCATCAGCACCAGGTTCAGAATTCAGAACTCAAAATCCAAAACAATTCATAAGTTGCCTAAACAAAACAGCCATAGGTAAGGAGAAATTCAAACTGAAACTGCATCAAACTGCATCAATTCTGAGTTCATGAAAACCAAGTCCAAATAGAACAGAAAAATACAAACCAAACTGCATTGAATGGCATCAAACAATGCATCAAAAGGCAAGTTCATGCGCAAGAGCAAGAAAAGAACATCCAACAAATCTGTCACACCAAGTTTAGTTCCTACTGACAGAAAGGTATTCAACAAGATCAAAAGAAAAGCAATCACATCAGTTCAGAATGCAAACAACACAGAATCATATCACGAACCATACCAGAAAGAGCAGGATGAGCTCGCGTAGTCGCACCAGCTCAGGACAAGCCCCAGTTAATGGTGCAAGTCAATCATGAAAAGCCAACGAAACAGTTCGATCCTGCGACCGAATCTACCTCAAATTGCTACAAGCGTCGAGGGCTCAGATAAACATCATTGCCGTATACTTTCCTCGGCAGCGTTTGACGCAACCTAAGCCTTAGTACCAGCCCTCTTTGAAAGAAGAAGAGGAAAAGCTAACTGCATCAGGAAAAGAATTCATGTCAGCAAAACAAACCAATATCCAGATCGTATTAGGAAAAGAGATCAAAGAATCCATATCAGCTGGAAATCAAATCTTATCAGAAAATGAAAACAATCAGCATCTGGAAAGCAAACCAAATCCATGACATAATCAATATCAGATATCACAAATCATAATCAATCCAACCTGAAGGTGCAAGGCAAACCATATCAGAAAAATAACAGAAAGAGATATTGATATTGATATCAATTCCAAATCAGAGTAAAAACGTTTCGAAGCAAATCCATTTACGAATCCAATCAAATCCTAAAGAAGAAACAAGGTTCAATCAGTATCAGATGAATCCAATCAGTATCAGATAAGATCAAATCCATACCTGAAAATCCCAATCAAATCCTAAAAAGGAAACAAGATATATCAGTATCAGAAAAATCCAATCAGGGTATCAGAAATTCGATCAAGCAAGAGTGAATCCGAAAAGTGTTCAAATCATATCAAAAATCACAGCAAATCAGATCAAAGGCCCAAAAAAGAGAGAGTCAGAGAAGTTATAAAAGGGACGATCTCACCTCAGAGAAAACCCTAACGGAGGATAGCGAAAACCCTAGAGGAAAACGGACAAAAGTCACATGTAAAACCCTAAGCGCCGTCATCCGACAACAAAGCTGTAACACGAAGATCCCCAACAACGATCGAAGACGGCCACGAATCACCGAACGGAGACGGCCGCGAACTCAGACGAAGAACGATCGTCATCATCGTTCAGAGCATCACCAACCATCAATATCATCTGCGAACGAAGGCGGCCGCGAATCACCGAAGGAGAAGATCGCCTTCGCCGTTCACTACAAACGGCGGGCAATCAACTCTAAGCCTCAGTTCTACACATCATCGGCTATAAATCACCGAGGAACAAATGTAAATCCTCACGCATTAACTCACTGTTTTTTCATTCTTTCATGTTTTGTAGAAGGAGGTACAGAGAAAACGAGAGATTGAGGCGAGAGAGAAGAAGAATGAAGTGTAAACGGCGCCGCGAACGACATTAGGGTTCTGAAGCCCTCAAAGACATTTTGCCTCTTATGACTCCCTAACCGGGTTGGGACCGGGGTGATGACCGGCCCAACCCCTTTATTTTTTTTGTTTTTTTAAAAATTTGTTTTTTCTTTACCCTTGTATTTTGTCTTAAGTTGTTTTTTTATCATTTTATTTTATAATCAAAAACTAATTTTTGAAAATAAATAAAACAAATGAATTTAAAAACTTTCTTTTTTTAAAATTAGAAAACCTCTTTTCACTTAATAATAATAAAAAAACTTTTTAATAAATAACATAAAAAATCTTTTTTTTTAAAAATATCTAAGTTAAAATCTTTTTCAAGATTAAATTTAATATTTTCTATTAACATTACTTTTTTTTTTATATATAGATTCATTTAACATTTCTTTCAAGATAACAAAAATCTTCAATATTACACTTTTTCTCCTGACTTGTCCAATTGCCGTTTAATCTTGCTTATTGACAGTGTTCATCATTTGCAGCTCTTACTGCCTGGTTGGTTTATTTAAATTTCATTACTATATTGTAACTGCTTCTCATATGTAACCCCGCGAATCTAATAATCGCGCTTTAAATTTCTGCCTTTAAATTTCTGTTTGTATGGCTTTAACTTCTGTCTTTATTCCCTGTTTGCAATTCAATCATCTCACGCATTTATCAATATTCCAGTCACACTACACACATCCGTAGGTTAGGTCTAGCTTTTGGTCGCCGCGCCAATAGTCTCCAACTTCAAACCCTTACAACCTCACAAACCCTAATTTTCACAAATGCCTCGCCGCAGGCAAGATTACAATTTTACCCCTAGCATTAGGTCAAAGAGCCGCCGCGCTCATTTTAGGGTTTCCCGCCGCGGAATCCCTAACCTAATTTAACCCTAATTACAACTTAACATTTCAACATAGAGATTTGGAGTTTCTACACTCCGCGTAAACGTGTCCTTAAGACATGTTTATTCCCCTTGAGACCTTGACCACAGTCAAGAAGTCTCTAACCTCCCTTTTGAGGGGAACTACGATTACTCTGATTCCACTCCCGTAAGGATACGTAGGCACAAGATGCGATGTCTTGCCGAGTAAACTTAGAATTAACTCCTTAGGTCTCTTTTCTCACTTTTAATCCTTTGTACATATACCTTAAGCAAATAAATAAAGCAAATAGTAAGCATTGAACAAAAGGTTCCCGTAGAGTACTACGGAAGTTTAGGGTGCTAATACCTTCCCTAAATTTAACCAACCCCCGAACCCTAGATCTTTCCCTGCATTGTGTTTACGATGCAAAATAGGTTTTCCCTCTTTTGACCTTTTCCTTCGGATAAATCAAAGAGCGGTTGTGAATTGAATTGTGATTCAAACTCATTAATAGTTTGTAATCCTATTTCCACCGCAACACCCCGCAGCAGTCAACTGAAGTTGTGTCCCCTGCGGAGTCCAATTGAGATTGGCGTGACCCTGTTCTCCTCAGCAGGATGATTCCCCTACCTGAGTAGTTCTTTCTCCTTGACAGGAGGATTTCCCCTTCGACATTTATTTTGCTGACGGGATCGCATCATTGTGCATGATTGCATAACATTTATCATAAACGCATAGCATTTCCACCGTGTGGAGCATTGCGCCATTGCCGAAGCATATGCATAATAAACATGATCTAGGTTGTTACCGTTCTTGTTTTGCAGGTGTTCCGCCGCAGAATTGATTGCTCAGGATGATTCCTGACATCCTCCCCAACGAAGTCGCTTGCTCAAGATGATTCTTGAAGTCCCCAGCGAAGTCTCCGGTTCAAGATAATTCTTGAATTCCTCAGCAGAACGTTTGCTTAAGATGATTCTTAAGTACCCAGTGCAGTCTCCAGAGTTGGTTGCTCAAGCTGATGCTTCGAGTCCCCAGTCCTCAGTTCAGGATGATTCCTGAAATACCCTACAGAGTGTTTGCTCAGGATGATTCCTGAAAGCTCCAGCATGGTTATCGGTTCAAGATGATTCTTGAAGGTCTCCCGGCGGAGGTTATTTGTCCAAGATGAGTCTTGAAGTCCTCAGCAGAGTTGATTCCCCCAGAATGATCTCTGGACCCCCGGAGCGGAGTTACTTGATAGTTCTCCAGAATCCCCAGCGGCGAAGCGTCATCCCCAGCAGGTTTCTAAACGACGAAGTTGAAATCTCCCTTGAAGACTCCACGATTGAAGTCTGACCGTGTTAATGAAGCAGTTCTCTCACCTGATGCAGAGTGCCTGATGGCAGAGGTTTAAATATTCCCAGTTGGCTCATGATCGACCAAGAATGCTATTCCCGACTTGCTAATGAAGTCCGGCTGATGCCCGACAGTTCCTTTGAATGCCTGATGGCATGATCAACCCGGTGGTTGAAGTCCGGATGATGCCCGACAATTTCGTTGAATGCCTGATGGCATGATCAACCTGATGGTTGAGGTCCGGCTGATGCCCGACAGTGTTCTTTGAATGCCTGATGGCATGATCGACTATGTATTACCAGTTACCGTGTGACCAATTCCCCAATGGAGTTTCTTCATCCTGACGGCGAGGTCAGACGATGTTGAGAGTTGACGGCGAAGTCAGATTATGTTGAGTACTTGACGGTGATGTCGGGTGATTCTCAGATTTATGTTTGGGTGACGGCGATGTCAGATCCTTTGTAGCTCCAGCGGCGATGTTGGATGTTTGTTTCTGACGGCGATGTCGGATTCTCTATTTCTCCAGCGGCGGTGTTGGATGTTTGTTTCTGACAGTGATGTCAGGTGATGTAGTTCTCCAGCGGCAATGTTGGATGTTTGTTTCTGGCGGCGATGTCAGGTGATTTAGTTTTCCAGCGGAGATGTTGGGTGTTTTGGCTGTCCGACGGCGATGTCAGACGCTTTATTTTCATGAATGCCTGACGGCGAGGTCCGGTGTCCGATGACAATGATAGAGGAATTTAATGTGGATAACTGACGACAAGGTTCAGATTAGTATGTCTCCAGCTAGTTGTCGTGCAGCTATTATTTCAGTGTTCGAAGATGTGTTCCCGCCGAAGTACCGTGTACTCGTGCAGTTGGCAAATTTCTGGGTTTATCGATATTCAACCGTCTCGCACCTTGATTGGCTGAGAGTCGTTCGCTCTTCACCCAGTCAGGTACAAGCCGTTTGAATAGGGGCAGCTGTTGCACCCCAAAATTTGACCAACATTTATTTACCCATCAAGAGTTGTATGAGACTTTGAAGCTAGCCAAGAAGGCTATTCAAATGTTCAAAGTTAGATATCTTTGTCAGAGAACTCAAGAGATCCTCAGAGAGATTGGTTGAAACCCAGGTTGTGTGTCTCATAACTTGAGAGTTGTGGGAGCTCCTCAGATGATTCTGAGACTATGAGGGTAGACTTGAAGCTTTGAGAAATCTTTTGAGATGTATTGAAAGCCATCATGAAGCCTAGAGAGGTCATTGTACAAGAATTCAGAAGATTCAGCCATGAGTGGTGGAATTAGGGTTTGACTGGGTCAACCCTAGGTCAACTGATGATTTGGAGAGGGTTGAGACCTAATCCAAGAGCCATGTGATCATGGAATGATGCATTGAAGTTTTATAAGGATGATTCCTAGACCAACTCATCATGGTTGAGGAGTTTGAGAAGTTTTAAGCTAGGGTTTCTAAAGCTTGACAGTGTAAAATCCACTAGTTTGATCTCTATCTTCAAGGCAGGTTAGCTCAAGATGTGATTGTCATCTCATCTTCCCCACAAAATGAATCTTGTAGAGCTTGTTCTTAGATTTAATTTGAGTACTAGAAGTCCTTGATAGGATTTGTAGAGCTCAAGTTATGGTTTTGACAAATTACAGGTCATCTGAGGTATGTGAATCTGGGTCCTTGAAAGTCACCCAACTTGCATCCAACTTTTTCCCTAGTAGGATGATTCCTATGAACTCTTGGTCAACATGAATGTTGTAGATCATATTCTTAGCTTTCTAGAGAGTACTAGAAGTCCTTGATAGGATTTGTAGAACTCAACTTATGGCTTTGACAAGTCAAGGGCATTTTGGTCATTTGGAGGTTATAGGTCATTTCAAGCATAAGGCCATATCTCCTATTTCCAAGCTTCAAATGGAAAAATCTTCAACATCAAACTTGCTTAGAATGATGTTTTAAGGCTATTAAGAAGGTCATGAGATGTTGAAAAGGCTTGTATCAAAAAGTGATAAAAATGGCCTAAAATGGAGGCATAAGTTAATTAAGGTGAAATTGAAAATTGGAAATCACAAGCTACACATCCAAACCATGTCATGTAATAGGTCATTTTGACTCCAAACGACATTCTAAGAACAATGGTTCAGCCACAATTTTGATTTGAGGCTTAGATCATAGGGCTGTTTTGGAAATGGCTTACTTGCATCTTAAGGTACCAAAGCAAAACTCAAGAAAACTCAATAAGCAAGTTGGTTATGCATTGTAACACATCATAAATCTCATGTGGGGAGAATTTCAAGTCAGAATTGAAGGGTACAAGGACCATGGCATGAGATAGCACATAAGGAGAATTGAAATCAAAATGTCATGACATGAGAAGTTCAAATACTCATTGGATGGTCCTAGATGGTTCTAGATGATTCTAAACCACTCTATATAACATGTATAACTTGCTCAGATGCAAGTTTGGTGAGAATTGGTGCAGAGAAGAGAGAGTGAGATCAAGAATATTCCATTTCAAGTCAAGTTTCAATTTCACATTCTTCTTCATTTCCATTCATTCTTTCCATTCAAACACATTCTATAGATCATAGTGAAGCTGTGCAGATTGATTTGAGATCAAATCCATGGTGAATTGAAGAGTTGGTGATTTAACTTTCAAGGTAGCAAGTCAGAATCGAATTCTGAGATTGAGGCTTCCTCCATCAAATTTGTTGCAAACAGTAGCAAGATTGGCATCTAGGGAAACTTTCTGAAGAGTTTCAAGGCTTGAATTGGAGGATTTCATCATCTGTTCATCAAGATTTACCAGGTTTACAAGTTCTTCCCTACACCATGTTTTAGGCATAATTAGGTTAATTTGTTAGTGTAGAAATGTTAGAGACCAATAAGAGATGGATTTTGGAGAGTTAGGGATCAATTGGTGAAGATTGAACTATGGACCCCATTTCTTTGATGACCAAGAACTCGTGTTATATTGAGATATAGAAGGAGCTAGACATAAAGAATCAATCAGGGTGAGTTGGTGAGTGATCTGAGATAGTTAATTGCAAGAATTGTTGAGATGGATGATTGAGCACATTTTTTATCTTGGATCGGGTTCAATGATTTAGGATGATTCAGTTGATTTTAAGATTATGATTGTGTTCAGCATGAAAAATGGAGTATGTTAGTGCTTTGTATCGTTAATTTTGAGCAAGAAATGGAGGAGCACGAATGGATGGAAGTTTGCAGGTGGAGCTCTGTTTCCATGGAGGAGTCTCAGCAAACCCTAGCTGAAGGTTGAAGACAACCTCCCCACCATTAGATCTAGCTTGAACCATTGACTATTTCTTGATATGAGGGCCACGATTCAATTTCTTTTTTAGAGGGAATTCAGAAACGCATGAAACGCACCGTTTCATTAAACGGTGGTTTCTTGGGCTTAGGTGACCTTTTGATACCCACACCCCCAATCCTGGCCCATCAGTAAAATGAACTATATTGGGTTACTTTCTGCACCGTTCCTTTTCTATTTTTCTTTTCATTTTCTAATTAATTTCTGATTAATAAATGGGCCTAGCGCACTTGCTTTTTGTACCCCCATTCTGGGCCCATGCGCGTATTGAACTGCATCTGTTTGCTCCCTGCACCCCAGTCTCATATTTCCATTTTATTTTCCTCCATTTTATTTCAATCTTGGAAAAATCATAACAATTGGAAAATTAATGATTTTTTAATGGGAATTTTTTCTCCCATTTCATATTGATGTCTAGAAAATTATCAAATAAAAATATTTTCCTTTCATGCATTTTTGATATTTTTTGTGTATTTTCTACTTTTATTGCATTTTATTTCTTTTATGTTGATCCACGAATTTGTAGAATTTTGTTTAGGTAGTTCCCTTAATATTTTTAAGCCATTCTTTTTAGTATAGTTAGATATAAGCTTTAGCTTCCCCCTGGATTTATTCCATAATTTTGTGATGAATTTTAGGATAGTTTTGATTAGATGACATTATGTTGTGTAGAATTAGGTCAAACTTCCACATAGGTGCACAATAACCTTAAAATTTTGGGTTTATAGGACAAATTAGACTATGGGACATATAGGGCATTAAGGGTAGGTATGTAGGATCCCTTAGAAATTATATTAGGATTTAATGTAGTAGTATACTATTTTTAGATGATTTTTGTAGTTGATGATTGTTTGTGTTGCCCTTGTGGGCTTGTATTTTTGTTTGCTTTGCTTTGTGGGCTTGGAGAGCTTGGTATTGTTCTAAGGAGCATTGAGGAGCATAGTAGAAGACTTGAATATGGATTGAGGAGCTTGAGAGCTTGATCTTTTTTGTTGTTTTAGGGTTAGGGATTAGGAAGAGTTTAAACTTAGATAACTTCTTTCCTAAACATGGATGGTATCTTTCACCTCCATTCCTCCCTGTGATTCAAAGTCCTTCCATGGTATACACCTCTCTCCTTTGGAGGGATAAGTGATTGTACCTAGGAAGTAGAACTTTTGAGGGAATCATTCCTTTGATGTTGAACCCTTATAGGTCACCTTTGGTGGTCAATAAGCAGTTCAATATCCCCAGCTTATCCAGTAAGTGATTTCCTCTGGTTTGATTATCTTGAGAGATGTTGAGCTTGGGTTTGAAGATGAAGACTTCAATGAAGAGTATTGAAGAGGATGAATCCTTGAGTATTGCCATTCCAGCTGAAGCTTGAAGAGCAAGAAGAGCAAGTTGATACTTGAAGATCCCTGAAGATTAGGTGAAGCCTGAAGGTGGAGCTGAACAAGAAGCTGAAGCTTAAAGGAGAAGATAAGTTGAAACTTATGTGAAAGGGTTGAAACCTGGAAAAGCAAATTGATATTTGTCAAGAGTGATGGAAGTCTGAAGACTGAATAGCTGTTGGAGAAGCTGAAGCTTGAAGTTGAGAGAGGAGTTGATCTGCTTTCTTTTTCTTTGCTGTATTGATATGTTTTGTTTGACTTGTTTGATGCATTAGAATAAGTTCATATCTAGAATAAGTAGAATCTAGGAGCATGATTGCACTAGAGGTTGGGTTGCTCCCTTTGCTTGTATTGTTAATGTGTGGCTTTGCTTGCGGGTATTCGGTAGAGCCCAGCTCCCTTGCCCATGTGGTTTGTTTGCCTGATGGCATTTTATTTCATTTTATCTGTATGATTGCAGTTTACTGTTATTGCTTGATAGCATGTTGTTTATATTTCAGTATGATTACTGTTATCCATTCTGGCTTGAGGTTGAGATGAGCTTGTGGAGGCTGAAGCCCCACACACATTTCCTCCCTCACTTGCATTGCATGCATTTTACTGTTAAGCTGATGCTTTGTCTGTTTTGGTGTATCATTGACATGATCCCTTAGGACTCTCATTTCCTTTGATAAGGATTTGATGAAAGAACTTTAGGTTGAAACCTATGCATGAAAACTTCTAAGAGTTCCCTGTTCAAACCTCAACCATAGGATGAATCCATGGCATGACAACAGTAGGACTTGATAGTCTCCCTCCTAGTTGGGCCTGTTCTCTTCTCATCTCAAAACAGTTTAAGATACAGTAATCATGAATGATTTCTTTCGTACGCTACGAGCCTTAAGCTATCTGAGAAAGGATTGTGGGAGAGTTTCTTTTCCACAGTCTGGATGTTTAGTATGGTACCCTTTGGGTGACATGCGACGCATTCACTCTCAGGTCATAGTCTCTAGTGCGATTGAAATCGCAAACACAATAAAAAACACTTCTTTCGTAAAAGACAGGAAATAAACCGTAGTTTCCCGAACTACGTGAGCTCTGATCTCTCATGCCTGTTGAGAGTACGTAGGCACAAGATGGTGATGTCTTGGCGAGCTACCTTCCCCATAACCCGTCGTAGGTCGAACTACGTTGACTCTGATTTCTCTTTCTCTGATGAGAATACGTAGGCATAAAGTGCGACGCTTTGCCGAGTCATTTTTCTTTTCTGTTTAAGCCAACCTTGATAGGTAGATAGAATAAAACCAACCCGTCCAAGTAAACACAACAAGCGTGGATCCCGTCGAGTACGACGAACGTGAGGGGTGCTAATACCTTCCCATTGCGTAACCGACTCCCGAATCCGGACAATGGTTGCGACGACCTTGTCTTACCCTTTTTCGTTAGGTTTCTACGATCGTTTCCTTTCCCGTTCTGAGGGATAAATAACGAAAGGTGGCGACTCTTCTGTTATGCCGGCACCTTATTTTCGCGCAAGCGACAGCTGGCGACAATCCTCGGGTCAGACAACTTGTCGAGCCCCAAGGGCCAGGCAAGAAGCATCAAAGAGAATCTCGTCCGAGCGTAAATTTCGCGGCTAGCTGGTGCGAGCTAAGCAAGCAGGCTAACCACTACTCTCTAATTCTAAGTCTATGTGTAACCTCAAGCCCAGGTCCGGCTTATCTCTCAACAAATTACCCCCCACCCACAGCAGTAATAACAGTATAGAGCTGATAATAAAATGTGGAAAGTAAAGACGGAAAAGTAAATCTATACAACACCCCGACGGGAAAACAAGCGCTAGGATTGACTCGCATAGGGGATATTCCTTTCCCTAGCAGAGTCGCCAGCTATCGCTACTGCGAAAATCGGCGCCGGCTAAACAGAAGAGTCGCCACCGTGTGTTATTTATCCCAAAGGAGGGAAAGGAAACGCTCAGAGTAAACCTCACGCAAAGACGGGAAACGAATGGTCATCGCAACCAAATCCTGGATTCGGGAGTCGGTTACGCAAGGGGAAGGTATTAGCACCCCTCACGTCCATCGTACTCGACGGGATCCACGCTTGTTTTCTAGTACGGATTGTTATTCTATCTACACTAAGGGTCAAGGGTTAAAAAGGAAAAGAAAATGACTCGGCAAAGTATCGCACTTTATGCCTACGTATTCCCATCTGAAACGAGAAATCAGAGTCAACGTAGTTCGCCTACCTACGGGAAAGGAGGGGAAGGTTGCTCGCTAGGATATCGCATCCTATGCCTACGAACTTTCATACAGCATGAAAGATCAGAGCAAACGTAGTTTGGGCTACGGAAGACACAAGCTTGTCTGACTGTTTTTAATCTCCTTATGAAAGGGTTTTTCCTGATTAAGAGTCCAAGCGGACAAAAATGACATTTTGATGTTTGTTTTCAGTCTTTTACGCAAGAACTGTTTTTTATGATGTTTGCAATCTCTGACGCACTAGAGACTATGATTTGAGAGTGACTACGTCGTATGTCACCCTAAGGGTAACACACTAAGCAATTAGATTACTGAAGAGTGACCCTCCAGCAACCCTTCTCAAATAGCTTAAGGCTCGTAGCGTACGACATCGACTATCCTTATTACTGTGTTTTGAATTGTTCTGAGATAGAAGAGAAATAAACTCTAAAAAGCCTAAGGTTTGAAAGGGGAATCAAAACTACCCTAATGTTGTCATGCATGGGTTAACACCTAATGTCTGTCATAATTCCCTCCTGCGCAGAGGAAATCAGAGGTCCTAGGGGATAAACGGAAAAGAAACAACAGATATACAGTAAGCAGTAAATATGCATGAATGCAGCAAAACAAGCGAGGCAAGGGAGTCCCACTCGACCTCGAACCTGAGAAAATAATAGGCAAAGTGAAACAGCTTCACTTCAAACCTAAGGGCAAACTGAACAAACAACAACCAAAACAGCAAAAGAAAAACCCAACACCAGCTCTGACAGCAACACCAGCTCTTACAGCAAATAGTCCAAACAACTCCAGCTCTGGCAGCTACAGTTGATTAACAGCAAAAGGTTGACAGTAACAACTTTAGGCAAGATCCCATCTTCACTTTACAATGATACCCAAGCTTCAGATAAGCTCTTATCTCCAATAATCTTCAGCTTTAGCAATCACTGAATCCAAACAACAAACAACTTCAAACAGCAGTAAAACCCTAACAGATACCCAGCTTTGACATGCACAAGTTTCCTCTTATCCAGTCTTCAATGAACTTCTTGTCTTCAATGGCTTACAATCTTCAATGCAGACACTCACAGGAGATAACCAATTATCAGATGGAGTTGGAATGTTAAGAGATTTAATGATAACCCAGGGAAATCACTAAGATCTTAGCACAGCAAGTGACAGGTATCCTCAAGGTTCTACCCAGTCAAAGCATGCTCTACATCCCTCCTAAGGAGAGATGGAACTTCTTTGGGGGACCCTATGTCATAGGATGGAATAGAGGCACAAGAAGCTCTCTATGTTTGACAGAAGAAATCAGTCTACTCTAGAGCTCTCCCTATATCTCCTATCTTCTAAGTCTTCAAAAGCAATCTTCAAGCACAAGCAACTTCAAGCTCCAAGCATCATTATTAGTCTTCAATCATCCTCAAAGTCTTCATGAGCTCCAACAAGCCAAATACAAGCCCCAACACCCAAAGAAAAGGCCCAAAACCCATCAAACCAAACAATATCCCAAGAGGGAAACATACCAATATCAACCAAATTGCAAAAATCAGATAAAATGGCAATACTCATCATAAAATCCTAGATTAATTTCTAAGGGATACTAACTAGGTACCCTATACCCCACATAAGCCCCAAGGCCTAAATCAAGCTAAAAACCCAAAAACTATGTGTTGAAGTGCACCTATGTTAAGTTGAAACCCTAATTCTAGCACCCTAAAGTTCCTTATTCAAAACTAACTAAAATTAAATCACAAAAATGTGATAAAATTCCAAGGGGAACCTAATACTATACTCTAATCATATCAAAAAGAATTACATCAAAATGTGAAATAAAATGACGATACTAAATTCAGCAAGTAACATGTATCAAATGAAAATGAAATAAAAGCTATTAAAAGTAAAAATGCACCAAAAATAGAAAAATGCATGAATTGATCTTTTTGTTATTTTATAATTTTCTTGATGTTTTCATGAACATAGGGAAAAATTCCCAATAAAAAATATTAATTTTTCAATTAGTTATGAATTTTCAAAGATCCTAAAATAAATGTGAAATGAAATGAAAAATAAAAAGAAAATGAAAAGGGCGCGTGCCCAATAGCAATTAAAAACAGTTCAGATCCAGATATGGGCCCATAAGGGGGTGTGCGTAGCAGCGTGCACTAGGCCCGATATCGTTCAGAAATTAAATGGAAAATAGAAAGAAAAATGGAAAATTCGTGTGTTGAATAGCAAGCATGTTAAACGTGTTTTCTATTGGGCTTTCTAGTAGGGTGTGGATATCAGTTAAGTCACTTAAGCCCAAGCTGGAAATTTAAGTAATACGGTGCGTTTTAGATCACTCAGCATTCCTTCACAAATTTTGAATCACGCGTGGCCGTTGGATCTTGATTTGAGTCAAAGTCTTCATCTAATCTAAGGGCTTCTAAGTCATCTTCAACCTTTAAACCTTCTTGGAGGGAAAAGCCATGGATGAACAGAGTGATCAACTTCATCTTCCTCAATTCGTATCCCTCTGATTCTCCATCAAAACTCAAAATTAAAAACCCTAACTTGCTCCATTTTCACCAGCAATTCAACCATGGTAATTAAACACATTGAAACATCTTCCTCCTCAAAACACGATTGAATCCTCAGAAATTACTCAAGAATGGAATCTCACCAAACCTAAAATTGAGTGGCCTAAACTCTTCACCACTTCACCCTGATCAATTCTAGCTATCAAACTAAGATTCTAACACAAGATTCATCAAGATAATTGCATGAACAGAAATTGCATCACTCAACCAATTGCCTCCAAATCAACCCTAATGCTACCAGAAAGCTTCATACACTAACCTACATTGAATCTAGCTATTCAAAACCAATTGAAACTATCTAAATCAAGCCATGGAGTGAAGTTTTCATACCTGCAAATTTGAGATGAACAGAGTGATCAAAGCTTCAAGATAAGCTTCAATACTTTCCAGACACCTTCACCAACACCAAATCAAGCTTCTGTATGCAAAGAGATGAATTGAAATGGCTTAGATTCTTGAATTCGATCTTGAGTTGCAGGCTGAAAATTTCAAAGGCTATCAGACGATTCTCCACCAATCTTGCTATGGATTCTATCTGAAATCATTCACCAATGCTAGAGCAAGCTAATGCAATCAAGAATTTGGATTGAAAGTGGTTGAAATGCTGGAACCGATTTTGGTTTGCAATGGAAAAGTTGAAAATGCAATCTCACAAATCTCTCTCAATTCTCTCCAACTCTAGCTCTGAATCACTTCATAGGTATATATAGAATGTATTTGAAGACCCTAGAAAGTTCTATATTGATCCAATGAGAAAATCAACTTCTCATGTCATGAGATCTCATGTCATGCTATGCACTCATACCAGCCCATGTAGCAGCTTGCAATTCTACTCAATTCTGATCCAAATTGTCTTCTAATGAGATATTGGATGTGTTAAGATGGAAGGAAGCCTTGCATTTGCCTTGACAAGTGATTTTTCATATGTGCCTTATGATGCAAGTAGCCCATTTATAAAGCAAGTCATAAAAATAACCCTCAATTCAAAATTATGGTAATGTCAATGTTCTCAAAATACATTTTACAATCAAATTAGTATTGTCGCTTCCGCGAAAATAAGGTGCCGGCAAAACAGAAGAGTCGCCACCTTTCGTTATTTATCCCTCAGAACGGGAAAGGAAACGATCAGAAAAACCTGACGAAAAGGTATAAGACAAGGTCATCACAACCATTGTCTGGGTTCGGGAGTCGGTTACGCAAGGGGAAGGTATTAGCACCCCTCACGTCCGTCGTACTCGACGGGATCCACGCTTGTTGTATTTACTGGACGAGTTGGTTTTATCTATATACCTATCAAGGCTGGCTTAAAAAGAAAAGAAAATGACTCGGCAAAGCGTCGCGCTTTATGCCTACATATTCCCATCAGAGAATAAGAAATCAGAGTCAACGTAGTTCGGCCTACTACGGGTTACGGGGAAGGTGGCTCGCCAATACATCAGTATTGTTCCTACGTACTCTCAACATATATGGGAGATCAGAGCTTACGTAGTTCGGGCTAATGCGGCTTACGGGGATTCAGATTCATCTGTTTTATCGAGTAGGGTTAAACAGCAGTTCCAGCAGTTAGGGACAAAGCCTGTTTGCGGTGGCGCTGAAGTTTAACGACACTCTTTTCTTCAGAAAAGCTTTCCTTTGAATTATGGGCCCACGGGGCAAAAAGGTTTGAAGTTTGTTTTCTGTCTTTTACGGAAGAACTGTTTTTTATTGTGTCTGCAATTTCAATCGCACTAAAGACTATGATCTGAGAGTGAATGCGTCGCATGTCACCCAAAGGGTTCCATACTAAACATCCGGACTGTTGAAAAGAGACTCTCCAACAATCCTTTCTAAGATAGCTTCAAGCTCGTAACGTACGAAAGAAACCATTTATGATTACTGTATCTTAAGCTGTTTTGAGATGAGAAGAGAACAGGCTCAACTAACGGGAGACTATCAAGTCCTAATGTTGTCATGCCAAGGATTCATCCTATAGTTGAAGTTTGAACAGGGAAATCCTAGAAGTTATCATGCATAGGTTTCAACCTAAAGTTCTATCATCGCTTCCTTATCAAAGGAGGTGAGATTCCTAGGGGATCATATCAATGATAAACAGAAACAGATAAAGCATCAGCTTAAACAGTAAACAGATAAACGATGGTAAAATGCATGCAATGCAGGTGAGGGAGGAAATGTGTGTGGGGTGTCAGCCTCCACAAGCTCATCTCAACCTCAAGCCAGATATGAATAACTGTAATCATACAGCAACAATAACAACATGCTATCAAGCAGAATACAAGAGACTGTAATCATATAGAAGAAATAACATGCCCTCAAGCAAAATAAACCACATGGGCAAGGGAGCTGAGCTCTACCGAATACCCGCAAGCAAAGCCATACAGTAACAATACAAGCAGAGGGAGCAACTCAACCTCTAGTGCAATCATGCTCCTAGCTTAAGGTCAGTCTAGATATGGACTTATTCTAATGCATCAAGCAAATCAAACAAGTCACATCAACATAGGAAAGAAGACAGACAGGAAAGAAAGCAGATCAACAACTCTCTCTCTCCATTCCAAGCTTCAGCTCTTCTAACAGCAATCCAGTCTTCAGAATTCAACCACCCTTCAAGGCTACCATCTTTCATGCCAAGTATCAACTTGCTTCTCCAAGGTTTTAATCCATCCAACATAAGTATCAACTTATTCTCTCTTCCTCAAGCTTCAGCTTTACAGTCAATTCCACCTTCAGGCTCCACCCCTAACTACAAGTATCAACTTGATTCCTTCAGGCTCTCCAAGCATCAATGCAAGTGTCAACTTATCCTTTATTCCTCAAGCCTCAGCTCTACACTCAATCTCAATTGGATCTTCTTCACAAGCATCAACTTGTTCTTCTTGCTCTTCAAGCTTCAGCTGCAATGGCAATGCTCAAGGAATCATCCTCTTCCACACTCTTCAATGAAGTCCTCATCTTCAAACTCAAGTCCAACATCTTTCAAGATACTCAAACCAGAAGACAATTGATTTAAGAGAATGAGTGGAGATGATAAACAGCTTATTGACAACCAAAGGAAGTCTGTAAGGGCTCATCATTATGAGAGACTGGTTCCCTCAAAGTTCTACTTCCCAGATAAAGCCACTCATCCCTCCAAAGGAGGGATGTGAATATCTTAGAAGGATTTTTAGTCATTGGGAGGAATGGAAGCACAAGATGCTTTCCATGTTTGTGAAAGAAGTCAATCTAATTCTAAGGCTCTCCCTATGTCTCCTACCTCCTAAATCTTCATCAGATACCTTCAGGCACAAGCAACTCCATGCTCCAAGCAACTTCAAGCAACTTCAAGCATCCTTACCTTGTCTTCAACTTGTCTTCAATCTCAACCAAAGGCAAACAAAGCAAAACCCTAATCTAAAGGAACTAAAGAAGTTAATCTATTTGAGTTAGTAAATTAGGATCACCTAAAACCTAGTACTAAAGTTAATCCTAACTAAAATACTAAAACCAATTGTTAAATCCTACAAAAATCACTATGGGAACCTAGGTCAATCATTACTCTACCATATTAATTCCAGAGATCAAATCATCAAATAATACCTAGAAATAAATTCTACACTATAAGGTACTAAACCTAAACCCTAAAAGGAAGCACCTAAAGGTTCAATCTAGAAAACACACCTATTTTCATCACAAAAATGTGAGAAAAATTCTATGGGAGCATACATGTCTAAGCTAATCACACACAAAAAAATCAGGATCAAAGTCATCACCACATGATCACACAAAATTCCACAAAATTAGGTATCAAACATAACCATTTTAATATCAATTAAAATGTAAAATTCCCATAAAATCAGAAAATGTATGGAATGAAAATATTTTTTTTCTAAACAATACTAGACTCAATCATGAGTATAATGCAAAAAGAATGGGATTAACTGGATCATTTTTCAATTTATTATGAATTAATCAATAACCATGTATAAAATGAAAAAATAATGAAAATCAAAATAAAATGGGCAAGCACACGGTGCAGATAGAAACTAAAATCAGTTCAAATAATGGATTGGGCCATGAGGGGGGTGTGGATATCTGTTTTTTCACTAAGCCCAGCATCAACACTAAATGAAACGATGCGTTTCATTAAATCAGATCCTTCACAACTTGAAATTAAAACGTGGTCGTTGGATCATGTCTTCAGTCAAAGGGTCTCACCACATCCAATGGCTCTAGAGTCATCTTCTACCTTTTGAACCTCTGAACTTCGCGCGCAGCTCCGGCCACCACCGGTGGTGCTCCGGTCATCGTCCCCAACCCTAACTCTCTCTAAGATCCTCCATTGCAAATGGTCTATACATGAAACTTGTCCCAAATTCCCTCACGAATTCATTCATGCCCTTAATTCTCTCTGGAACCTCAAGATTCACCATATCCAATTCTCAACCGAAAATGGTAACACCCTAAATTGGTCACTAATTCTCAAATTAATGGTCTGAAATCGTTCCTACACCGTTCTACAATGCATCTAACACCTTAATTCATCTTGATTCTACCTAATTCATGCTAGAGGAAGAAAGTTACTAACCTGAAAATCTTGGATGAACAGATGCACTAAACCTTCAAATCAAGCTCTCCAACCTTCCAGACACGATCAATGGATCCTTTCCTTGCTTCTGTATGCAATAGGACTGGTTGAAAACTCCTGAATCTTGAAACCCGATGGTGAGTTGCAGGTGGAAAAATTCAATTGCTCATACACGATTCAGCCACGAATTCTCTTGGATTATGATCTGGATTCATTCCCTAGCATCCATGGAAGAAGTTGCAATCAAGAAAATGGATGGAAAGTGAAGAAATTGGTGAAACCGAATTCAGTTGCAAGCTATGCAATTTCAATCTCAATCTATGCTCTCTCCTTCAATCATCACCAACCTTTCATCTGAACCTCTTCTACTCAATATATAGATGATGTATGTATGATCTAGAACCCTCTAGATCCTTCTAATGAGAGTTTCAATCTCTCATGTCATGAGATTTTCAACCATATGCCATGATATGCATAGTTCTGTTTGCAGCTTGGAATCCATCCCATTCTCTTCCAATTTCTCCCCTAGTGACATTTTGAAAGTGTTTAGCTTGCAAAGGGCCTTGGTTATGCCTTGATTCTAGGTTTTGCACATGTTACTTATGATGTAAGTAATCACTTTTCAAAGCAATTCCACAAATTAGACCTCAACTCAAAAATCTGGCTAAACCAATGTTCTTAAAATGTTTTCTAGAGTCAAAATGATATATTACATGCCATGGTTTGGATGTGTAGGTTGAAAATATCAATTTCCAACTTTGATTCATTTAACTTATACCCTTATTTTAGGTCATTTTTGCAACTTTGAGCTACAAGTACTTCCAACATCTCATGACCTCTTTACTAGCCTTAAAACATCATTTTGAACAAGTTTTATGTTGAACATGTTTCCATTTGAAGCTTGGAAATAGGAGTTATGGCCTTATGCTTGAAATGACCTGTAACCTCCAAATGACCAAAATGCCCTTGACTTGTCAAAGCCATAACTTGAGTTCTACAAATCCTATCAAGGACTTCTAGTACTCTCTAGAAAGCTAAGAGGATAAGGAACAACATTCATGTTGACCAAAAGTCCATAGGAATCATCCTTCTTGGGGAAAAGTTTGATGCAAGTTGGGTAACTTTCAAGCCCCCAAATTCACATACCTCAGATGACCTGTAACTTGTCAAAGTCATAACTTGAGTTCTACAAATCCTATCAAGGGCTTCTAGAACTCAAATTAAAGCTAAGAGCAATCCCTACAAAATTCATGTTGGGGGAAAGATGAGATGACAATCACATCTTGAGCTAAATTGCCTTGAAGATAGGGATCAAACTAGGGGATTTTGCACTGTCAAGTCTTAGAAACCCTAGCTTGAAACTTCTCAAACTCTTAAATCATGATGAGTTGACCTTGGAATCATCTTTATAACATCTCAATGCATCAATCCTTGATCACATGGATCTTGGATTAGGTCTCAACCTTCTTCAAATCATCAGTTGACCTAGGGTTGACCCAGTTAAGCCCTAATTGCACCACTCATGGCTGAGTCTTCTTAATCTTGCACAATGACCTGTCTAGGATTCAAAGTGATATTCAACACTTCTCATGAGCTCTCTCAAGACCTCAAGTCTAACTTCATGGCTTCAGAATCATCTGATGACTTCCCACAACTCTCAAGTTAGGAGGCACACACTCTTGGTTTCAACCACTCTCTTTGAGGATCTTTTAACTTCTCTGACAAGGATATCAACCCTTGAAAACTTGAATAACCTTCTCAACTAGCTTCAAAGTCTTGTGTAGCCCTTGATTGGTAATCATACCTCTTGATCTCCTGCATACATGTCAATGAAATGCAAATGATAATGCTAATGTGAATGAAATGAAACACAAGCTAGGTAAAGAAATGTTGGTCAAATTTTGGGGTGCAACAAGTATGTCATATGGCTTGGTTTGGACTTGTAGATCAAAAACCCCAATTTTCAACTTTGGTTCATTTAAAATTCACCTTCATTTTAGGCCATTTTTGTGATTTTGTGAAGCAAGCCATTCCAAGCTCTCATGACCTCTTATCTAGCCCAAAAACATCATTTTGAACACATCTCATGTTGAAAATTTTTTCCATTTGAGGAGTGGAGGATGGAGATTTGGATCTTTGTTGAAAAATGACCTGTAATTCATCTTTCCCAAAATACCCCTGGGTTGCCAAGACCATAACTTGAGTTCCACAAATCCTCTTGAGGATTTCTAGTACTCAAATTAAAGCTAAGATCAAGATCTACAACTTTTATGTTGGCCAAGAATCCCTTTGAAAACTCCTTGATGGGCAAAATTTGCTTGGAAGCCAAGTGACTTTCACAGATAAATTTCAATGTCCTCTGATGACCCATAACTTGCAAGAACCATAACTTGAGTTATACAAATCCTCTTGAAGACTTCTAGTACTCAAATTAAAGCTATTGAGAAGCTCTACAAGTTTCATGTTGACCAAGAATTCATTTGAAGCTTGCATTTTGACTTGTCTGGCTTGGAAGTTAAGCCTAAATTAGGGTTTTTACACTGAGACCCTAATTTAGTAACTCCTCCTCCTCTTGATTCTCTTTGATTTATCCTTGGCACAACACCACAATTGTACACACATATCAATTCATGAATCCCACATCCTTTAACTAAGCCTTGATGCTCTTCAATCACTCAGTTGACCTAGGGTTGACCCAGATGAAACCATAGTTGACTGCACTTCCACTGTGGCTCTTGAACTTGTATCAATGGCTTGTCTCATCTTCAAAATGACCCTCTAGGTCTTCCATGATCCTGGTGCACACTCCATACCCTCAATTTGTAGTTCATACTCCCTTGATGATACTCAATATACCTCCAATTAGGAGGGAAATCCACTGGTTGACCTTCAAACTTCTCAAAGCCTCAAACCTTTCTTGATGACTGGGATGGTCTTGAGCTTGAATAAAACCCCTTGATGGGCCTCTTTCTGATAAAAATGGCACTTGGTCCCTTGTCAGATGACTTGTTATGCTATGCTATGTAAATGATTAGACTATGTACATGACTTATTATGCAAATGACAATGCAATTGAAACATAAACCAAGTGAAATAGGTTGAGCAAATTTTAGGGTGCAACAACAGGTTGTGATGGTTCAGGAGGTGTTTGAGTTTGTTTAGTAGGTGGGTGATCAGATGATGGATGTTCAGATGGTTGTGGTATGGATGTTTGTGGTATGGTGAGTTGAGGTGTGGAGGTTGATGTAACAACATCAGATGAGGATGGTATAAAATCTGTGAAGTTGAATTTGAAGCGAAGAGGGTTGTCAGATGCAGGTAGATCAGATGGTAGTGGTTTATAGGGATCAGGAATTTGTAAGCTAGCTGGTGAGGGGACTTCAGATTCATCAGAATCAGATGATTCAGTTGAATGACATGACGTTGAAGAGAGGACATACATGGTTACAAGTTGTGATACATCCAGAATGTCTTCAGATGGTTGTTGGACAGATGGTTCAGGATTTTTGATGGTTGGTTCTTCTGGTGGTTGAGTAGATGAGAGTGGTTCAGATTGTTTTTGTTGTTCTGATTGTGTTTGTTGTTCAGATGATTGTTGTTGTTGTGATACAAATGATGGTTGTTGTTGTGGTTCAGATTGGTTTTGTTGAGGGGGTACAGATGAATGAATGAACTTAGGGCAAACTTGAGCGTGTATCCAGAAATCTTTTACCAAAATTGGATAAACAGGACCCATCATCCTATCAAAATACTTTTCCCAGTTCTGAGTTTTGATGGTTGAAAGGAGGTCAAAACTATTTTCTTTGATGGATTCAAAATCCACAAAGTTCTCACACAGAACTTCAAGTTCTTTAATTGGAGTGAGAAGAGTTCTCACAGGTGCTTTGTATACAACAGCAGTTTGGGAAGAACCAACAACATTAGGAGAAGGTGCAGCAACAATTGAAGTTTTCATCTGAGCAGGTGTTGAAAACAGTGAAGCCATTGAATTTCTTGAGATGCTTCTGGATTTACGAGAGTTTTTGGGTTTTGAAATGAGATGGAAACAATAGAGAAGGCAGAAATGCATATGAGAGATGATAAGAGTAAAGTGTGATTTGTGAAGTGTTGTGAGAATTTATAGAAAAATTTTAGGGCATGCAAAAAGACACACACTCTCAAGCGTGCACAAGCATTGAATGAAGTGAAACATAATCAAATCAAACAATTAATGCAAGGAATAAAATCATATCAAGCATTTAAGATTCTGACAGAAGGGGGGAAAATCAAGAGATTTTGGATTTTCAAAGTAATACCTTAAATGTCACTTCAGTATGGTGCACTCTACCTTTCCAGATTCTGAGCTACATGTGTTTGCTTGCATGTGCCTCTGAATCTCTCTTCCTTACCAAGTGCGCTTGTAGGATGCATTGGAGTCTTTGCCAATTTGCTTTCATTCAGATTGAATTTCTTCAGAAGCTCTTTGACATATTTAGTCTGGTGAATATATGTGCATTCTGGAGTCTGATTTACTTGGATTCCCAGAAAGAATCTAAGTTCTCCCATCATGCTCATTTCAAATTCAGCCTGCATTGACAAAGAAAACTCCTTTCCCAGCATAATATTGGTAGATCCAAAAATAATATCATCCACATAAATTTGACAAACTAGTAAATCTTTCTTAAATGTTTTACAGAAAAGGGTTGTGTCCACTTTGCCTCTGATAAAGTTCTTTTCCAGAAGAAAATTACTTAATCTTTCATACCAAGCTCTGGGAGCTTGTTTCAAACCATAAAGAGATTTTTTGAGTTTGAAAACATGATCTGGAAATTTATCACTTTCAAAACCAGGAGGTT
Source organism: Lathyrus sativus (assembly GCA_963859935.3). NCBI lineage: Eukaryota > Viridiplantae > Streptophyta > Magnoliopsida > Fabales > Fabaceae > Lathyrus > Lathyrus sativus. The sequence goes on along the minus strand of OZ012736.1, from coordinate 212,869,966 downwards.
AATGGACATAAACTTCTTCTTCTATAATACCATTTAAGAAGGCGTATAGATTTTAACCTTGCCACTGGAGCATAAGTTTCAGTGTAATCATTACCTTCTTGTTGACTGTACCCTTGAGCTACCAGCCTTGCCTTGTTCCTAACAACTTCTTCTTGCTCATTTAATTTATTTCTGAATACCCACTTTGTTCCAATAATGTTGAAACCTTTTGGTCTAGGTACCAGATCCCACACATCATTTCTTGTAAATTGATTTAGCTCATCTTGCATTGCAAGTATCCAATCATTGTCACTCAGAGCCTCATCCACAGATGTTGGTTCAATAATAGACACCAACCCAAGAAGTGATGTTCTAGATGATCTGATAAATGACCTTGTTCTTATAGGGTCATCTTTCTTCCCAATAATCATTTCTTATATATGAGAAGCCTTGATTCTGGATAATCCTTTAACTGCTGGTTCTTCAGAAATATTCATGTTATTCATCTGAGCAGCTAATGGAGTTGCATCTTGCATAGCTTCTTCTTGAGCTTTCTCTACCTCTGGTTTCTCAGATTCTATGAGAATAACTTCTCCATCTGCAGAGTTTTCAATCTGCTTTGGCTTTTGATTGCCAAGCTTATCATCAAATCTAACATGTATAGATTCCTCCACAATCTGTGTCTCAGTATTGTATACTCTGTAGCCTTTAGAGTGTTTAGAATATCCAAGCATGAAACACTTTTGTGCTTTAGAATCAAACTTGTTAAGATTCTCTTTAGTGTTTAGTATAAAACAAATACATCCAAAAGGATGGAATAAGAAATGTTTGGATTTCTATTCCTCCACAATTCATAAGGAGTCTTTTCCAGAAGAGGTCTAATTGACACTCTGTTCTGAATGTAACATGTTGTGTTAATTGCCTCTGCCCAAAAATGTTTTGCCATGTTAGTCTCATTGATCATGGTTCTGGCCATCTCTTGCAAAGTTCTATTTTTCCTCTCTACAACTCCATTCTGTTGTGGAGTTCTAGGACAGGAGAAATCATGAGCAATGCCACTTTCATTAAAATATTTTTCAAAAAGTTTGTTTTCAAATTCACCACCATGACCACTTCTAACTTTAACAATTTTGAAATCTTTTTCAGTTTGGACATGTATGCATAAGTCAAAGAACACAGAGTGTGACTCATCCTTGTGTTTTAGGAATTTTACCTATGTCCATCTGCTATAGTCATCAACAATGACTAATCCATACTTCTTGCCTCTGATGGATGAAGTTTTCACTGGTCCAAATAGGTCAATGTGAAGTAACTCTAATGGTTTTGAAGTTGAAACAACATTTTTGGATTTAAAAGATGATTTTGAAAATTTTCCTTTCTCACATGCTTCACAAAGAGCATCTGAGTTGAACTTTAGATTAGGAAGTCCTCTAACCAGATTAAGCTTATTAATCTGAGATATACGTCTCATATTAATATGACCCAATCTTCTGTGCCAGACCCATTGCTCCTCATTAACAGACATAAGGCATTTAACATTCTGAACCTTAAGTTCTGAAAGACTAATTTTGTAAATGTTGTTTTTCCTTTTACCATTAAAGAGGATTGAGCCATCCTTTTGACTAATAGCTTTGCAACACTTTTGATTAAAGATAATGTCATAACCATTGTCACTTAATTGACTTATGGACAATAGATTATGAGCTAACCCTTCAACAAGCAAGACATTAGTTATGGAAGGAAGTTTACCATTGCCTATGGTTCCAGAGCCAATTATTTTGCCCTTCTAATTTCCTCCAAACTTGACATCTCCTCCAGATCTAAGCTCCAGACTTTGGAACATAGACCTTTTTTCCGTCATATGTCGTGAGCATCCAGAGTCCAGGTACCATGACTGGAGTCTTGACTTTGCTGCTAAGGGTGTCTGCAACATAGATTATCTTATCCTTAGGTACCCAGATTTTCTTGGGTCCTTTTTGGTTAGTTTCCTTAAAGCTTTTTCTGAACTTCTGTCTTTCAACATAAGACTTGTTCTGATTAGCTTTGGATTTATTAAACACAGAATTGTTCTGATTAGAACTTGTGTGTTTAATATCATTTAAGTGACCAAATGTAAACTGAAAATATAAGGGAGGATACTTGATATCCATTTTATCTACAGATTTTGGATTTGAATCTTCATAAGAGAAAGATTTATATCCAACACCTTTTCTATAGTTTCTGCTAATACCATAGATCATTGAAGTCATTTTGCTTCTATCTAGGCTTTTAGTTAAAAACTTTCTGAAACTATAGTCATACTCTTGTAAAATATTTTTAGAGCATGATTCAGATTTTGAATCAGAGTTTAGTCGAGCAGTTTCTAAATTATTTTTCAATTGAAGATTTTCAGCTTTTAGTTCAACTATTTCTGATTCAAACTTGTTACTCTTAAATTCAATATGCTTTAGAAGCTTTTTGTATTTGAGTTTAACTTTACTATAGTTTTCAAGAATATCAGATAAACTTTCAACAAGTTCCTGTCTAGAAAGTTCAGCAAATACCTCCTCAGAATCAGATTCTGATTCTGATCCAGATGATTCAGCACTGTCCTCAATGTCAGCCATGAATGCCACATTTGCACATTCCTCTTCTGACTCTGATGACGAATCAGATGCATCTGAGTCATCCCAGGTAGCCACCAGAACTTTCTTTTTGTGATCTGACTTTCTTTTTGGGTTCTCCTTCTGAAGCTTTGGACAAGCACTCTTGTAGTGTCCAGGTTCTTTGCATTCATAGCAAACAACCTCTCTTTTTCCAGATCGTCTGTGTCTAGAGGATTCTCCAGATCTTTTGTTTCCAGAGTGTTCTCCAGATCTTTTGTGTCCAGAAGATTCTTTGTGTTGATCTGGTTTTCTAAAGTTCTTGAACTTCCTTTGCTTATTCTTCCAAAGTTTATTGATTCTTCTGGATAGCAAGGATAGTTCTTATTCATCTTTGGAAGCAGACTCTTCAGAGCTTTCTTCTAATACCTGCAATGCTTTAACAGCTTTATTAGATTTTAACGCAATTGACTTACCTTTCTTTAGAGGCTCATCTTCCTCTAGTTCAATCTCATGACTCCTTAGAGAACTGATTAGTTCCTCCAGCGTAATCTTGTTCAGATCCTTTGCCAGCTTCAAAGTAGTGACCATGGGTCTCCATCTGGTTGTCAAGCTTCTGATTATTTTCTTGACATGATCTGCTGTAGAGTAACCCTTGTCCAGAACATTTAGGCCAGCAATGAGAATCTGGAATCTGGAAAACATTACTTCAACAGATTCAGATTCTCCTATCTTGAAGGCTTCATACTTCTGGATCAATGCCAGAGCCTTGGTTTCTTTGACTTGAGAGTTCCCTTCATGAGTCATCTTCAGGGATTCAAATATATCAAAGGTGGTTTCTTTGTTGGTTATTTTCTCATACTCAGTATGAGATATAGCATTTAGCAATATAGTTCTAGCCTTGTGGTGATTTCTAAATTCCTTCTTTTGCTCCTCAGTCATTGATTTTATGTCAACTTTCTTGCCATTCCCATCAGTGGGATGAACATATCCATCAATAACTAAGTCCCAAAGATCAGCATCAAATCCTAGAAAGAAACTTTCCAGTCTATCTTTCCAATAATCAAATTTCTCTCCATCAAACATGGGAGGTTTTGTGCTGACTCTTTCTTCATATTTGTTGTTGTTGGGTGTTGGAGTTTCAGCAGCCATAATGTATATCAACCAAGAGTATCAAGAGTTTTTCCCACTGGATCTTTTCTGGTCACGGTTTAGTGATAGCACAAACAGAACCGGAGCTCTGATGCCAACTGAAGGTGAGAAAAACACTTAGAAGGGGGCGGGGGGGGGGGGGGGGGGGGTTGAATAAGAGTTTTGAGAAATATGGTAATAAAAGCAACTCAAGATTTTTATCCTGGTTCGTTGAACTCAACTACTCCAGTCCACCTTATCAAAGATGATTTGCCTTTTTCTATAAGGACTTAATCCACTATTGATCAACTGATTACAATAGAAAGCACTAAGACCAATTGTCTTAGTCTTCTCAAGAACTACTGACCACACCTTGGTCTTTTTAAGGAACTTCTTACAATTTAATGTGAACTAACAAGTGTTTGAATGCTTCTAATAAGCTGTATCACAGCTGTGATGTTTACACTTAAGATTAAGTACAACAAAAACTATATGGTTTTATGAAAGATCAAATGAGTAAGATCTTGTGAGATTTTCTCTTTTATGAATCAAGCCTGTATTTCTTTCTGAGTGATCTAGCAATGAGCCAACGGTGAGTAGTGAGTTAGCCACCTCAAAATGTTGAAGTAGTTCTCCTTTTATAGCTTTTTCAAATGCCTTGAGTGATGTGCAGCTGAATATAATATTTGATTGTATGACTTTTCATCACCAAAAGTATGGGCAGAGATATGCTTTCTGCAGAAAGGTATGGTTGTAGAAGCCTTGGGATTTGCACCACGTCACTTCTTTGGACAAATTAGTCGTTGGTTACTTTGGAAGTAGCACCACGTCTAATCAAGTTTACTGCTTCTTCAACAAGCTTCCTTCAAGATGAAGTCTTCATTATCTGCACTTCAGAACTTGTAGTAAGCTTTAAAAGGTATGTATTGCTTTAAGATGATTAGAGCTTAAGATGAATGATAAGTTCAGAGTCTTGATAGATGATCAGATCTTTAATGTATCAGAGTCTCAATCTTGATTAGAGTCTTCATCAGAGTATGCAGCAGTAATGTGCTTTGAGCGTGAATATTAATGATAAGAGTTTCTTTATCAAAGCCTCTGAGTTTGTAGTGAAAAGAACTTCAGAGTCTGATAAAATCAGAGCTTTCAGCTTTTGTATACTTCTTTCATTAACACTTCAAATCATTTTGTAGCTTCTGCTTCAGATCCTTCTGGCAGCGCTTCAGAATCTTCTGATAGTCTTGCATCTGATACTTCAGAGCTTTGCATAGTTTCTTTGTACTTATGTATTTTGCTTCTTTAAGAGTATTTAATTTTATACCTGAAACAATAATACTTTGAACAAATTTTAGAGTGTATGTTTTCTTACTACAAAATTCCATAACAGTTATCATCAAAACATAGAGATATAAGAAACACTTTTCTGTGTTCTAACACTGTCAACTATGGACGGTGAAGATTTTACGCTTCTGTTGCGGTGAAAATTGGATATCAAGCTATTAAACTAACTTGAATCTTAATTCTTTTACAACCGAACTTTAATTTATCCAAAGGAAAGGTCTAAAGGAAGAAAAACCTTTTTCGCGATGTAACGACAACGCTTAAGAGATTCGAGGATCGGGGGTTGGTTATACCTAGGAAAGGTGTTAGCACCCTAAGCATCTGTAGTACTTTACAGGAACCTTTTGTTTGATTGTTTTGCTATGTTTGTGAAATGTGCTAAGATTGGGAAAAAGGTGTAGGTTAAAACCTAAAGATATATACACTAAGTTTGCTCGCAAAGATATCGCATCTTCTGCCTACGTATCCTAACTAGGATAGAATCAGAGCAATCGTAGTTCACCTCACAAGGGATGAAGAACACTTGATTATGATCAAGGTTCAAAGGGGAACAAACATAACAATGTTTGTGTGGAGTTTGACAAAACTCCCTAATCTAAATTATAACACTCAAAAGGGGAAGTAAGAAATCATGACAATGATTCTTACATAGAGTTGACAAACTCTATCCTAGGGTTCTAGTTGAAGAACACTCCTAGTACAGGTGGGTTTCTTAGACTTAAAGAAAAGTCTAAAGGTTTCCAAACTAAGGTTAAAGTGACTTAACAAAGTCAAGAGAAAGGTGAATGAACTATCCATGACACAGGGGTCAATGGAAAGACCTTTCCTTTGGAAGGAGAGAGGGGAGGCAACTTGGATGAGAACTAGCAAGTTTCATCACTTGGGGAAAAGAAAACATTTAATCAAAGTTTTAAACATGATGAAGGTAAGAGCATGGTGACAACCATTAAATGAACATGTTAAATATAAACACAAGATATGCATTGATGACAATCAAAGCAACTGATTAAGCAGGAAATGTGACGACAGATCAAGCTTAAGTACATTCCTCAGAGGGGACAAAATGAACATGATAAGAACCAAAAATAAAATCCTATCATGTTGACTAACATCTAAGGATATGAATGTAAACAAATATCACAAACAATCACAAGTATAACAAGAAAGAATTCATCTGCATACGTGAAAACGATCACAAAAACATACTTAACTTGCAAGTGGTTAAAAGGGATAAAAAATTGGGCAAACATGTAATTTTAAAATATGACATAAAAGTAGACATAAAAACAAACACAATGCAAAAAGAATGGATGCAAAATGATTAAAAATGAGGGAGATATGATTTTTTTGAAGTTTGAATGAAAAATGGTGAAAAATGACAAAAGGGTTGCCCTCCTTAGGGGTCGAACCCAGGTTCAGCTAGTACAAGGCACTTAGGTGACAAGGTGATTACCACTGGGGTGGCTGTACATCCAAGTACAAATGCCACCCCATAAACATATAGGGCGTGTATTCAAGGCAGGCTGGGCAAGACACACACATCAAAACCAGATTTGCATTTTCAAGTGTAACTCAGCCAATTCTCAATGGTTTTTCACAAAAATTAGGTCTAAATTGTGTAGAATTTCACAAGGAGCATGATGGTGGAATTAGTTTTTTGAAATTCCTCCTCCAACTCAAAACCCGATAGTACATGCTTTAGAGATATTTGAAATGCATTTTGAAATGTAGATCATGCCACAATCAGTTTTAACTCAATGCAATCATACACACACACCACAAAAATGATAATGAATAATTCTAACACCTAGATTGAGTTCAAAGCAAACTGTAATAAAAATGGACTGTCAAGTTGCAAACATGTGTTTGTGAGATGCATGATGATGTGCAGATCCAATTCCAACTAGTTTTACACCATTCCAATCACATACACATACCATATAAATGCTCATGAGTGAATCCAAACACCAATTCAGGTTGAAAACAAGATGTTATGAGAAATGGTGCTCAAGTTGCAGATGTCATGAACAGGATGCATAATGGTGTTTAGTTTTAATTTCATGCACATACAAGTCAAGTAAGTCATGTACACAAGTCACATACATACTACTGAATGAGTTTCAGCACCAAGAATAGTTCATAAATGGTCTGTGGTGAAAAGTGGTATTCTAGTGCAAAGTTTGACATGTGTGATGCATCAAAGAGTACAATTTAGGTTTTATGCATATTTACACCAAGTGAATCATATATACATCTTGAAAATATGTTAACAAATGAAATCAACCAGAAGAAATGGTTCAAAACACACTGTAGCAAAAAATGACATTTAAGTTGCCCTTTGGTATTAGGATGATGCAATAGGATGTTCAGTTTCAATTCTATGCATATACAAGTCAATTTAGACAAACACACACCATACATACATGTTATAGAGTGAATCTAAACAAGGATTGAGGTCAACAACAGACTGTCATGAAAAAATAGGGGTTAAGTTGCAATTTTGATGTTTTTGATGAAATGCAAGATGTTGCTCAAACCAACTCCATGCACATATAGGCTAAATACATTATGCACACAAGTCATATGCATCTTGATAAATGAGTCCAAGCACCAAACTGAGTTCAAAAATAGGTAGCCATGAAAATGATGTTACAACTGCATTTTGGTGATTTGATGATGCATGAAGAATGGTCAGTTCAGTTCTAGATATCTTTTGATCAAATAAATCATGCACACAGTTCACATATATGCTATTAAATGAATTCAAACACAAAGAAGGGCTCAAAAAGATCTGTTATGAAAAATGGCATTCTAAATGCAAGTTTTGACAAGTGCAAAGCATCATGATGCTCAGTTTTGATTCTAATCACATATTGATCAACCTAGTCATGTACACAAGTCATATATATGAAGATAAGTGTGTTGAAACATAAAATGGAGTTCAAATCATGCTGTAGTGAAAACTGGCTGTCAAGTTGCGAAGTTAGGTTGTGAAATGCATGAAGATGTTCAAATTTAATTCCAAACATTTTTAGACTAAACTAAACATATACACACCACACATACATGATATTGAATGATTTTAAACACCAAGAATGGTTCAAAATGGTCTGTGATAAAAATGGTTTTCTAGTTGCAATATTGGCAAGTATGATGCACAAGAATGTTCAGTTTATGTTTAAAGCATTATTTTGGTAAATGAATCACATACACACATCATATACATGGAAATAAGGATGTTCACACTTAAGAATCAGTTACATTGTGCACAAAACCAATTTTGGGGTATCTCATGGCCACTTGTCTTGAAATATGCATTTTAGAGGTGAAATGTCAAAACAGATGGGGATAGGTTAGGCAAAAATATATACACATATTCTAAACATGATGGTAAGTGTGTTCATACCAAGAAAACAAGCAAACTTTCATCAATGCAAACTTTTTCATATGGAATGCTTATGCAAAACTGTTTTGGGACAGAATGAGTGTAATTTCAAAATATGACCTCAAACTTTCAAGATATGATAAGGTAAAGTATGAGAGGGAGTTTCAAAGTCACATACCTCTTGTAGACAGTTTTGAACAAGTGAAAACACCAAGAAACCCCATAGAACTTCAGTCACCTCCTTGCCTTGAGACGTTTCTTTAATTGACGGTTATTTAGCTCATTTCTCACAACTTTCAGATACATTTTCTCCAGCGATCTTATTTCCACTTTGGTGGGCAATTCTACGTTTACTACTCATGCGCTTGGAAAATTTCTGGGTTCTTTTGTATTCAATCACCTTTTACCTTGACAGTTTGAAAGCGGTTGCTTTTCATACCCGCAGGTCCAAGTCGATTGAATAGGGGCAGTTGTTGCACCCCAAAATTTGACCAACTTTTTCTTTCTAACTTGGCTTATGTTTCTTATCATTTAGAATTTGCATTTGCATAGCATTGGTTCTGGGCAGGGGATCAAGAGGTTGTTTTAGCCATTCAAGAGAGAAGATTTCTTTTTTCAAGCTCAAGCAAGGGTACTTATTCAAGTCAACAAAGGTTCATTACCATTAGAGTTGAGTCTCATAGCTCCGTGAGAGGAGAGAGGTGTGGGTATGGGTGTTATCTCCTATCTTGAGGATCATCAGAGGGTCATAAGTTCATCTATTTGGGTAAGGAATGGTTCAAAAGCTCAATGTGCATCTTGATATTTCTTTGTGGAGTTTGTATGGTCATTCAAATCATCTGCAAGAACTTCAATCAATAGAGGAGAAGTTATGGTTTCATCTAGTCAACCCAAAGTCAATTGTGGACTTGAGAGGGTTCAAGACTAGGTTCTAGGTCATACAAGCCATGGGAAGTAATTATAAGTCATATAGAATGTCATGTTGAGATCAAACCAAGAAGATTCAAGAGTTTAAGAGGTTACTAAATTAGGGTTTCAGTTGATTTTAGTGTAAAATCCTCTCTTTTAGTCTTCAACTCAAGGATGGATTTCATTATAATGCAAGTCCAATATCATTTTCCCACAAACATGAGACTTATTCATCATCATTCAAGATTTAATTTGAGTACAAGAAATTTTCCATTGGGTTTGTACATCTCAAGTTATGGTGTCAACAAGTTGGTGTCATCAGTTGAAGAGAATTTTGAGGTGCCCAAAGTCAGCTCACTTCCAAGACATGTTTCACATGGAACCAACCTTCTCCTAACTTTCAAGTGAACATAAAAGTTGTTCCTCATTGTCTTAGATTTCCAAAAAGTCCTAGAAATCATCATTCTCATGTGTGGAACTCAAGATACGATCTTCACAAGGCAAAGATATTTTTGGAAACCTAGTTTTAGGTCTTTCATTTTAATGACAAATTCCATGAACTTCATGACCTCAAGTCCATTTTCAACCAACATGAAACTTGTGTCTAATTGCCCCAACATCATCTTGAGTTCAATATCCATGATGTTTAATATTAGGTCAAAAAATTTGATTTTTGGACATGACATGAGTTTCTTTCATTACAAGTCATAAAGTGCTATTGTTTTTGAATTTTGGAGACAACGTCATCACCATATATTGGTCTTGCATACCTTTACCTCATTTGGACCGACATTGAACCATTTTTCATGCCATTTTTCACATTACCATACCTTAAAAAGTAAGGATCAAAACTTGGTACAAACTCTTTCTTAATTCACCAAATTCCACAATCCATTTCTACACACCCCAAAGTGCCATTTTCTGACCCAATAATGAATGGAAAAGAGAAAAACCCGTGTGTATGCATGAAATGGAATTTTTTGGAAAAAACTTCAAATCAAACAAATGAGGCATTATGGGCCTGCATGGAGTGCATTAAGCCCTCAAAAGTCTCAAATCAACCCTAGGGCATAGGAGGAAGCTTGCTGCGTGAGAGAAGAGAGAATCACTCAAAAATTTCACAAATTTTCTCTTGTTCGAGTTGGCTATTTTCTGGATATTTCTTTCAAGTTGTGGCTCATTTCTTCATCACTGAAGATCAAGGAAGAAGTTGAAAGCATCAGAGTAAAGCTTACAACCAGTTCGAAGGGCCAATGGAGCAGCTCCGTTAGGTAACCTTCTTAGATTCAAACCTCTCATTTTAGGCACTCTTTTAGGGTCATTATTGGCGCATATGAAGCATTACATCTTATAGGCAATGTTTGCATTGTTATCATGCTTGTTTGCTTCACTTTCAGTTTGAACTTCAAAAACTCGTGGCTTGTTTTCACATGGTTACACAAACCTTTTTTAAAAATGAAGGTTAGATTCTTGTTCTACATGAAAAAACCCTTTAATTTGGTATCGGAATCTGGCATTTTTATGGTGATTTGAGGTTGAGCTCCGGTAGCCCTTCCCAGAGAAGACGATTGGAGCCCTTGCTACGGCGTCTGGTTTGATCAGAGTTGAAAGCTGAGGTGGAACTTTGACTTGCACATGTGGCCTGTTTTAACTCCTGCGTGGCTTGTCAACTCGTTTAATGAAACGACTCGTTTCATTTAGAAACTGAGCTCTGGTAGATTAGGCTTTGTCAAATTGATACCCGCACCCCTCATTTGTGAGGCCCAGATGCATGCTGAATGGAATTAGTTCAATCCATTTTACTTGTTACACCCCTCTTCATGTTTATTTCTTTTTTATTTTCTTTTATTTACAATTTCCATTATAAGCTTTTTAAAAATAATTTCATAATTCATAAAAATACCAAAAAATATTCTTCTATTATTTTGAGATGTTGACTTAATTTTCAATAGTTTTATTTTATTTTTCCATTTTATTTAATTTTTTTTAATAGAATTTATGATTTGATGTGTTTCTTGTTGCACACTTTATTTTGAGGTGGATCATTGACTCTCCAGTCTAAATCCCCTAGGACCAAAATTTCTCTCCCACTTAGGTGATGGATTGAGTTATTTTTTAGGTTTGATTTGAGGTGTTAATGATCATGTTTCAATTGTTTTACATTGCCTTTTTGTGGACCCTCGACACACACTTGATAAGTGGAACACCTTGCTTTCTTCGACTTAATTGGTGGTGCTTTGAGTGAACTCTTGCCTTAAGTTTTTGCACACTGATTTATGGTTGTTTCAACTTGGTTTGAGTATTTTATTTGGCATTTATTGGAGTCTCCTTCTATTTTTGGTGAATATCTCAAGTTCAAGTTGATTTAATTCAAGTGTATGCATGCTATTTTGACCTAGTCTTTGGGATATGATCATGAGTGATCCCTTGAGCACCTCTTAAGCCTTGTTAGCTCTTGTTAACATGCTTGAGGTGCTGCCTTGCATGTTTAGAGGTCAATGGTATGTGTAACTTATGCCACAAGTTTCTTTTGGATCATGTCTTTCCACTTGCTTGAACTGTGAGATAATTGCTTGAACTTTGGTTCTTCAATGTGACATGATCATTCTTGTGCTTGCTTGATGGTTTACTTCTTGTTCATGATGATTTGGTGATGATGATTCCACTTTGAGTTTGTCATGAACAATTGCATTTCTTTTGCATTTCTTGTTTGCTTTTCTTTATTTGGTCCTGAAGTAAGTGTTTGGTTGAGTTGACTATGAGTTGGTGGCTTCCCCATACTTTTTCCTCCCTCACTTATTTGTTTGTGCTCTTTGAGTAGCACCTTTTCTCTCTTGATGGTTGATGGTACTTGGTTGTAGGAGCTTGCTTCTCCCATTTCATCTCATCTCTTGTTGACTTGTTTAAGTTGACTTGTGTTTGTCTTGTTGTATCTTTTCATATTTGCACTGGTATTTGCATTTCATATCTCATTTCATCTTCATCTTGTGATTGATTTGCTATTTGTTTACTTGTGCTTCTTGCCATGATCCCTTAGGATTCCTAGTCCCCTTAGAGTCTTGTATCTTCTCTTCTCATCTCATAACTTTCTTAAGAAACTTAATAAAGGTTAACGATTGTTGTACGCTACAAGCCTTAAGTACATAAGGAATGATGAGTGGGGGGCCTCCTCTCACATTGTCTAGAGTGTTTAACGTATGCCCTTTGGGCGATATGTGACACATTCTCTCTTGTGTCATAGTCTTTAGTGCAACATAAGTTACAAACTAACTCAATTCATTTTTTCTAAAAAACAGAAACAAAGTTCAAACCTTTTCATCCTTCGGGATTGTTTCAAACCTAATTTTCAGAAAGAGTGTGTTAAGTTTCTGTTCTGCCGCAAACAGGCATCGTCCCTAACTGCTAGAACGAATATTTAACATTGCTCGTTAAAACTCTTAACCAACCAGTAGTCTTGTTTTCCTGAACTATGTTTGCTCGGATTTCTCATACCAGATGAGGATACATAGGCACAAGACGGCGATGTCTTGGCGAGCAACCTCCCCCGTAGTTTCCCAAACTACGTTGACTCTGACTTTCCCATTGCACGAGGGAATACGTAGGCATAGGGCGCCAATGTCCTATCGAGTCCTTTCTTTCTCTTCATCCCCGTTTAGTAGTAGCATTAAATAGTTTTTACCCATAGTTTAGAAAAAAAGCATGGATCCCATTAAGTACAACGAACGTGAGGGGTGCTCATACCTTCCCCTTGCGTAACCGACTCGCGAACCCAAGATTTGGTTGCGATGACCTTGTCTTTCCCTGTCTCTTAGGTTTTCTTCGATCGTTTCCTTTCCCTCTCTTAGGTATAAATAATTTTCGGTGGCGACACTTCTGTCTAGTTTGTTGGCCCTTTTTCGCAGTTGAGACAGAAGCTTGTAAGCAAGATCAAGTATTGTCTTTGAAGAATGTCTTCTATGTTTTATTAATTTGTTGTTATCACTGCTGTGATTGAGGGGGAGTGAGAGGTGTCTCATATCTAAGAGTGTCTTAGATAGAAATTGTACGGCTAGAGATTAGGTGCGAAGATTGTAAACTAGAGAGAGTTTACTGAGAATCTTCAAACTAATTATATTTAGTGAATTTCCTACCTGGCTTGGTAGCCCTTAGACGTAGGTGTGTTTGCACCGAACTCGGTTAACAATTGCTTCTCTCTTTACAACTGTTAACTGTTTATTATCTTGTTCATATATTGGTAACTGTTCAGATATTAGTGTCGTGACATCTCTTTTGACATCTCATGTCTGATACCAGAATTTCAGTTTTCACAGATAATGCATCATATGGAAAATTCGATAGCAACATCAAAAATGACATGTTATATGCAAGAACATGTTGACAATTAAATTTACATGGTTTCAGGAGCAAACAAGTGATCAAACACGCCATATGGAACATATAAATGATGTTTACAAACATCACAAATCAAGAGAGGATATTAAACCACATATAGCACATGAATTGGCCAAAATGCCAAGTTTGAGCAAGAACATTGTGATAGACAGAAATGCAACATTTCAATAACAATTAAGTGATTCAACACAACACATATAACATGTAAATGATGTTTACAAACATCTAGCACCTATGATTAAACATAAACACATGTTGCTTATAGGAATTAAACTTTATGTAAACTAGCAAGCAAAACCAATAAGACAGTCACAACCATACAAGTTTAAGAGTAAACCAAAGTTCAAACATGTCCAACTCAATGCACATCAAAAACTTGCATGATTCCAAAAGTAGCTAGTTATGAGTACTTACCTCTTGTAGCCTCCTTAAGAAAATGCACAAAGCAAGAATTCCAGTTGAGAGGTGATGACTCAAACAGCCTCAAGATGCTCCAAATAAACTATTCAAGTGGTCCAAACTCCCTCCAAGTGACTGCTTTGATAGAATGATGGTTTTTGCTAGGAATGACCAAGAACTTCCAAGGGAAAACCTCTAAAATGGTGTTATATAAGTGTGGTAATGATTTGGATAGCTCAAAAAACTTATATGTAAGGTGTTTGAAGGGTTAGAGTAGCTGGAAATAAAATGGACAGAGTTTTTGTTTCAAAGATGCAAAAAGTCAAACTATCTTGGATTGACAGTTGACTTTTTGAATGAGTTGTTTTATGGTGAAGGTGAGTGTTTTAACAACTTCAATACTTCATTTGTGATGTGTTTGAAGTATTGGTGGAAGTGTTTGATGGCTGGAAAAGGTTTGGACAGAGTTTTTGCAAAGGCAGTTTTTGTGCTACAAGAGAACAATTTCACAATTTGCAAGAAGGTTATGATCAAAGGAATGAGAGATATTTTTCCTGGTTTCTAGCTCAATCTGGTGTGGTTTTGATGTGAGAAGAGTGTCCTATTTATAGGCAAGGTTAGAGAGAAAGTGGTATGGGCAAATCAGATCATTTTGCAAAGTTTTGCTTTTTCGGGGGGAAAAGTCAGCAAATCCCACTTGTGATTTTGTTTCTGAGAAAGCCTGCAATTAGCTGGTATGACATGAACGAAGACTTGCATTTGATGCAGCACCTGAATTGCAGCAGGTTGTGACATAAAGTTTCTCTTTCATGGCTACTTGGTTGTACTTTCTTTGAATAAACAATTCATTTAATCAAAGTTCTGGTTTTTGCTTGTGGTACCTTTCTTTAATATCATCAAATAAATGTCTAAACATCAGAACATGAGCTAACTAAGTGGTTAGGAGGGATTTGGCTGGTTTATGCATCCATTGACAAGAGTTGTACTTGATTTTGTGACATGACAAACCTTCAACTAGCCTCCTTCGATTCTCCCTAAACATAAAGGAAGAGAAAATGCTCTTGTACTTTTTAAAAAGCCTCAAATATGATCTACAAGTTTCATGTTTAACAAAAGTTCAAATTCCAAAGGGAACTATGTCAAAAATCCTCTTGAAGTTGGATGCAAATTTGACTTACAAGTCAAGAAACATGAAATTTTTTCTAAGTGTGGAAATCCTTCACAACTTGATGAGCTCATAACTCCAAATCTATGAATTTTTGGACCTCCACCATATAGGAGACTTTTGTAGGACTCCTCAAGAGCTTTCCAACAAGCTCTAAACCACTCCATTTTGATGCGTGGTTAGGAAGTTATGATCATTTCAAGTTGGCTTAAAATTAGGGTTTATCATGAAGCCTAGTTTCTTGATTTGCAAGTTATCCATCAATCCTTGAATAAATCTTCACCAAACTCACAAGTTAGGCATAAAATGATGTTGGAAAGTTTGACTTCCACAATTTGGGGTCAAAACCCTAAAAGTCAAAGAGTTGACTTTCTAGACAGACGAACCTAACAATTGAAATCTTCAGGATCAATCCTCATTGTTCTAGGTTCTTTGAGCCTTTCAAACATCTTTAGGAGACATTAATAATTCATAGGAGTACCATGAACCATGATTCAAGCCTTGAAAAACCATCTAAGCCAAAAGTCAAACTTCAGTTGACTTTTTCCACTCGAAACCCTAATTAAGGTTTTGCACTGCACTACTCATACTCTTTTGGTAACAATCTCAAATAGCACTTTTTATTGGCAATATATGAGAATCTTGATGATATGAAGAATTGATTTGTAGAAGATCAATCCAACACCTTGACTGATCAGTCCACAGGGTCCTTGATTTTGACAGTGCGAAAGCTTAATTCATCTGCATCTTGACAAAGACCAAACTTGAAAGAGGTTAAGTTAGATAACATATGCTTGATGCACCTAGAATGATAATGGAATCTAGGGGTCAAATTTTGGGGTATGATAGTTGCCCTTATTTAAATATCTTTACCATATGGCAATGAGAGATAACGATTTCCAAAGAATCATGGTGAAAGGTATTTAAATATAGCAAACTGAATGTTTTGACCTTAGATATAATGGTATGCAAAAGGAAAAGTGCCAATCATGCAATGAGTTCTAAGAATAATGCTTTATGATGCTTGAGTGCAAGAAAATACTGACACAAGCAAAAGGAAAAAAAAGGAAGAACAAAACAACGAGTAAAAACTCACTAGGAACACAAACACATTGGGGAGAGATCCAAAGCATACCAACCAATAGTTCAGACATGACTAATGATGGTACTTTACGGGGATCCTCTACACAGGGGACAGGGAGCAAAAACTCCATCCGAGAAGACAAACCTCCACTGGGGAAAACAAATCTCCAATGGGGAAAACAAACCCACAGTGGAAAAGTATATCCGGATGGAAGATTCATCAAAGGAAACAAGGTTAGGAAGCCACACAGGGGAAAAAAGTCAATAGACTCAGACTCCAACTGGGTATTCAAAAGACAAGAGACACGGCCCCTATTGGGGAACAAACCAATGGGGATCCTCCTTGCAACGAAGAGTTCAAACGGGATCTTCAGGATAAGACTAGAAACAAGACTAGACTTACTGGGGATGTAAGTGACTACCAGACCTCCAAAACTTGCTAGGGACATCCAGGGATTCACTAGGGATGCTGGTAACAACCTACCATCCTAAGATCAGGTTTAGATGAACATTTCCAATAACCATTAGGATTTTATACGAGTATGGTAACGACCATAATCGAGGTACCACCAACAATCGAACTTTAAACAATGTCAGTCAAAACATTACAAGGAAACCAAATCAGCAATACCAATTACAATTGGATCTTATCAAATAATGCCAGTAACTACTAGACTTACTGGGAATCTCATAAAAGAGACGCGGGGTACAACCATATTCCAATAACAATTGGGTTTCAAAGAGTGTCAGTAACTACTGGACTTCAGGGAAAAAAAGATGTAGGTTACAACCACATTCCAATAACAATTGGTTTCAAACAGTTCCAGTAACTATCAGACTTCAATAGGGGATAGAAATAACAATTTTCAAATGGCGCTAGTAACCACCAGACTTCAAGGGGAGATGTTGGTAATGACCTTATTCCAGTAACAATTGGGTTTCAATCAATGTCAGTAACTACTAGACTTCCTGGGGAAATGTTGATAACAAACAACATTCAGAGAATATAACGATTGGATTTTAAGCAATGTCAGTAACTACTATACTTTCAGCAGATATGGTAACGACCAAATCAGCGATACCAATAACCATTGGATTTTAAAAAATGCCAATAACTACTAGATTTTCAGCAGATATGGTGATGACCAAATCAACGATATCAATAACGATTGGATTTTAAGCAATGCCAATAACTACTGGACTTTCAGCAGATATGGTAACGACCAAATTAATGATACCAATAACGATTAGATTTAAAACAATGCCAGTAACTACTGGACTTCCCAGGGGACGTGTGACAACAGCTCCACCATCGAAAATGATTCCTAGTGACGACTAGATTTGACAAACTGGTGTCAACCAGCTTGATGATACCATTAACAATTGGATTTTCGTGAGGATTGCTAGTAACGACTAGACCTGACAAACTGGTGCCAACCAACTTGATGATACCAATAACAATTGGATTATGGAGGATTGCTAGTAACGACTAGACCATTAAAAAGATACTGGTAATGACCAGATCAACAATACTAGTTAAAATTGGTTTTACACAAAGATTGCTAGTAACTACTAGACTTCATGGGGATATAAGTATTTATCATAATAATACCTGAAGTTAGCGGGATTATACCTGAGTGAATCGCACACTCAAAGATATAACAGAGTCGCCACCGAACTTTATTTAGTCCCAAAGGACAGGGAAAATATCGATAAAACCCAAGGGAAAGTGAAACGGGAAAGGGGGTCGGTTATGCGACAGGAAGGTACTAGCACCTTAAGCATCCATTGTACACGATGGGAATCGTTTCTCTTACTTCTAGGTTTGGATGGGTTATCTATCTAAAGGCTTCTATCTAAAGAAAAGAAAAGGAGAGGGGAAGAAAATAAATAAATAAAATAAAGTGCTCGAGGAGGATTGGGGCCCTCGTGCCTACGTACCCTCATAGTGCAATGAGGAAGTCAGAGCTCCGTGTCGCATTGCTGCGAATAGGGGCCAGAAATGATAGAAGAGTCGCCACCTTTCGTTATTTATCCCAAAAGAGGGAAAGGAAATGATCAGAGAAAACCTAACAAAAACGGGAAAAGACAGATCATCGCAACCATGTCTCGGTTTCAGGAGTTGGTTACGCAAAGGGAAGGTATTAGCACCCCTCACGTCCGTCGTACTCGACGGTATCCAAGCTTTGTTGTCTATCTAAAAGGGTGTTTACTATCTAAGCTACGGCTCAGGGACAAAAAGAAAAGAAAAGAGACTCGATAGAGCATCGCCGCTCTATGCCTATGTATTCCCTCGTGCAATGGGAAAGTCAGAGTCAACGTAGTTCGGCTAACTACGGGTGAAAGGTGGGGGAAGGTTGCTCGCCAAGACATTACCCTCTTGTGCCTACGTATCCTCGTCTGGTATGAGAAATCAGAGCAAACGTAGTTCGGGCTAACAAGAACACCGGTTGGTTCAAAATGTTTTAGGCCCGAGTAGGGTTAAAACTTAGTTCTAGCAGTTAGGTGTATGATGCTCGACCATTGGAGACTTAGGCGTTACCTGTTTGCGGTAGAACCAAGAGTTAAACAAACTCTCCTTATGTAAAAGGTTTTCCCAATTAAGATCCCGAAGAATTTCATTGATTATTGTTTGTAATTCATGTTTCACTAAGGACTATGACCTAGGAGCGAATGCGTCGCATAATGTCCAAAGGACATATGCTATACACTCTAGATAATTCAGAGGAGGCCCCCCAATCACCATTTCCCAAGTACTTAAGGCTCTTAACATACAACAATCCTTAACCTTTATTAGATGTTTTGAGAAAGTTTGAAGATGAGAAGAGAAAGACACTCTAAAGGGAGACTAAGACTCAACCTAGAGTTCTCATACGAAGTGCACCTATGATTGGGGTAAAAGGGAATGATACTTAATGTTATCATGCATGGATTCAAGCCTAAGGTCTATCATAATCAATCTTGAACAATAGAGATTAGAGGTCCTAAGGGAACATGGCAAAGAAGAACAAAAGAAGAAGAAGAAGAAAGTAAAAGATAATGCAAGTATGCAAACATGTAATGCACAATTAGAATGAAAGTGAGGGAGGAAAAAAAGTGTGGGGAAGTAGCCTCCACAAGCACATATCAACCTCAAGCATGCATATGAGATGCAAAGAAGAAGGAAGAAAGAATGCACACAAAAGAGATCAAACAAGTGCACAAAAGAATCCTCAAAGAATGACCATTCATGACATGTTCCAAGTACCTCTAAAGGAGAGACAAAACCATCTCAAATGGGACTCAAAAGTCATTCAACAGAAGCAAAGATGATAGGAGAAGGTACATAAACCAAAGAAGGAAAAGCACAAAAGAGAATGCAAGCATAGCATGGAGAAAGACTTAAGTCTTAAGCACACTCAACACTTGAACTTCAAGTGGAAAGCCTAAAAAGCAAGGCAAATCTCAACAAGCAATGAACAAGTTTATGACCTAAAAATGAGCATTCAAATATCTCAACATGTTAGAAGTATTAATCCATAAGCATTGAGAGCTAAATGGATCCACAAGTGTCATTTCCAAATCAAACAAGGTCAAGTGCTTGTATGAACCTCCCTTAGAAGTAACTTGACTTGCAAGTTACCTCAAAAATAGGAAAAAGGCTCAAAAATAACCAAATAAAATCTCAAATGCTCATAAACGAGTTGGCAACCAGAGGCCAAAAGAGCACAAACAAAGTAACTTCAAAGCATCATCAAAGAGTTTGATTCACAAGGATGCCCCACTTCGAAGGAGGGTTGTCGAGGGTCAACAAAAATGAAATCAAAGTCAAACCAAAAATGGTCAAACCAGGGGAAAATTCATCCTCAAAGATCCTTCAACTCATTATTGCAATGAGGAATGGATCTTATTCATTTGAGAAAAAGATTGCTCAAGGAACAAGCAAGAAACAAGAAAGAATGAAAGAGAATTCAATTAAAAACCATTCCAAATAGAAAATCCCATTTTTATTGAAAAATAATTGAAAAATGAAAATAGAAATTTCCAAAAATTAAATGAAATCTCAAAGTGTGTAAAAATATTTTTGTGGGATTTTAAAATATTTGGAACTATTTTTAATGAATTAAAATGAAAACAGAAAATCAAAACAAAATAAAATAAATAAAATAAGGAAAAAGGTGCAAATAGCAAGAAAAAGAACTAAGCGCGTTGGGCTGGACCAAAGGGGGTGTGCAGATAGAAATCTGAGCCCATCTAAAACCTAAAGTGAAATGCACCGTTTCACTTAACACGCGTGGTAGGTCAAAAACACATCAGCTAGTCAAAGTAGATCTCATCCGTTGATCAACCTCAGGTCAACAAGTCAGAGGCATGCGTGGCAAGCCAACTCAACACGCCTGAAATAAATACCAGACATTGGAGCTATTCTCCGGTCGTCTTCTCCGGTGAAGCAACCGGAGTTGCAGATCCAAAACCTAATCAAAAGAAGCCAAATTTTATACCAATCTCAAGAGGAACTCAAGTAGATCATGAATCCAGGTTCCATTTTCATTAATCATGCATAAATCAAGCGAATCGAACGATCAAAGTTTTGACCATCAAACTGAAATTATCACAAACATCACAAATAATGATCCAGAATTTGCCTACACATGTAGGTCTTCAGTTTGCAACAACAATGGCATAGAATGGATACATATTATGAGAGAAATCTTGATTTGAGGATTACCTAATGGAGCCTCTCCGTTGGAGCTTCAATTATGCTCAAGCTTGATCCAAATTACGCAGAAACACTCAAGGAAGTTCAAGGAAGGTGTTGCTGGATTTGATTTGAGTTGAAAATGCTTGAATCTCAATTCACGATTTCCATTTTTCTCTTGAAAATTCTAACTGCTCCTAAGCTCTCCCTCCATGAAAGTGACTGAATGAATCTTCAAAATTCATCTGGAACTTTTATGTTATGGATCTAGAGTGATTTCGAGGCCCAATTTGGCCTGATTTGCTTGAATTTAAAAAATGCCCAAAGTTGGAAATGAGCTTCATGCATACATGAAATTGGCTCCAATTCTCTTTGATTTTGATTCAAACTAGTTGTTGGGACATTGCTTTGATCATGTGGATAAGAATTACTCATTAATTTGATCCAATGGTGGAGATTGAATGTGAAACTTCTTCTTGAAGTAACTTGAAAATGCACGTGTATTTCACATTATGAGCCAAAATGGATTTGTGCATCTTTCTTTTTAGGACAAAGTGAATCAAAATGAGCACAAATATGGCACAAAAAGGTTCCAAAACCAAATCAATTGAATTCATGACTTTAAGTTCAAATTTCCATGGAATTTCTTCACCAATCCCCTAATCCTTGCATAATTCATGACAATTTGATGTTTCATGATGAAGTTGATGCCATTTGAAGCAACTTTCATGTTGGAGAAAATTTCATTTGAAGTGCTTAAGATCATGAAAAGGACCTATGATGAAAATGACCTATAATCTCACTTTCCCAAAATACCCCTGCCTTGCAAGCTTTATAACTTGAACTCCACAAATGAGATGAAGGAATTCTAGGACTTTTTGGAAATCCAAGATCATGAGGAACAACTTTCATGTTCATCAAAAGTTGACGAGAAACATGATTCTAGGTCAAAAGTGTCTTGGAAGTTGGTTGAATTTTGTTGACTGAAAATATGATTCATCTGAGACCTCTAACTTGCCAGCATCATAACTTGAGTTCTAGAAACCCAATGGATGAGTTCTAGTACTTAAAAGAAATATAAGAACATGCTCTACAAGTCTCATGTTTTCATCAAAGTGAGATTACACTTGTATCTTGAGATATGTGGTCTTGAAGTTAGGCACTAAATAGGGGGTTTTACACTGACAAACCTCTGAAACCCTAATTTAGTAACTTCTCACACTCCTGATTCTTCTTGAATTGATCTTGAAATAACATCTTAGATGCCTCACCACAACTTTCCATGAATCCAAAGACTTAGAACTAAGTCTTAATCTCTTTCAAATCCACAATGGATCTTCCATTAGACAGATCAAACCCTAGGTGTGCAATCCTTTGACTGCAATTTCTTGCACATGATGTATCAACTTGCATAAGCTCCACAATGGCTCTCAAAGCACTCAATGAGCTTCAGAACATCTCATATCCATATGCATGAACTTGTGATCCTCATATGATCCTCAATTGGCCTCCAAGATAGGAGATAAGCAATATACATCCATTCACTTTCTCAAAGGGCTCTAACCAGCTTCTAATGACTTGATGAGCACTCAAGCTTGCTTGGAACATTTGAAAAACCTTCTCTTGCTATGCACACCTCTTGATCCCCTGCAAGTGAACAATGACATGCAAATGAAAATGCTAGAACAATGCAATGAAAACATAATCCATGTAAATAAAAGGTTGGGCAAATTTTGGGGTACAACAGCTGCCCCTATTCAAGCGAGTTGGACTTGAATGAGTGACAAGCAAACAACTTTCAAACAATCAAGGTAAAAGACGGTTGAATACCAAAGAACCCGGAAATTTTCTAACCGTAGAAATAAACTGCAAACCCTGATTGGGGATAAAAATCTCCGGAAATAACTGAACTGATAGTTGCAACGGTAACAAGCGAACTGATTACCAATTTCAAATTGTCGACACTAAGTCGGAAAGATCATCTGACATCGCCGTTAGGCATCGACACTAAGTCGGAAAAATATCTGATATCACGTAGCGGATAAGGAACCTCTGACTTCGTCGTTAGGCCTCTGCATCAATTTGGGAAAACATCTGACATCACCGTCAAGCCTTTGACCTTGCCGTCAGGCATCAACATCAAGTCGGTAAAACATCTGACATTGCCGTTAGGCATCTGATTTCGCTGTCAGGCATCGACATCAAGTCGGTAAATCACCTGACATTGTCGTCAGTCATCTAACCTCGCTGCCAGGCATCGACATCAAGTCGGTAAAACATCTGACATTGTCGTCAGAACCAATGAACATAAAAAGCATTGAACCTGAAGGCTGGCTCAACCCATAGCTGAGCAGAAACATCTGACATCTCTGTCAGGCAACTATTAAATAAAAACAGGCATTAAATCCAAAGACGTATACCTCCAAACAGGCATTTGCTAAATAAAAGCGAGTAACAAGAATGACAATTGGGTCAACACAATAGCATCTGACATCGCCGCCAGGCCTCTGTTGAGTTGATAAAAACATCTGACATCGCCGTCAAGAATCCACGAAGTTGATATACATCTGGCATCGCCGCTAGGCACCTACAGGGTATAAAACATCTGACCTCGCGATCAAGTATCCATGTAGTTAAAAAACATCTGACATCACCGCCAGGCATCTATAGCAACCAATAGGCCACGAACCCGAAGGTAAGGACATCTGACATCTCTGCCAGGAATTCTCTAAATAAAAGCGAGCATTGAACCCAAAGATAAGGACATCTGACATCACCGTCAAGCATTCTCTAAATAAAAGTGAGCATCGAACCCAAAGGTCGGATCTACCGAAGCTGATAAACACATCTTGAGAATACTCCGCTAGGGAAGAGAGAAACTTAACCAAGCAACTCTGGCAGGGAGAAAAAGAGAAATTAACCAAATAACTCTGCTTTGAGAGCGTGAAGAAACTTAACCAAGTAACTCGGCTGAGGAAGAAAGAGAAACTTAACCAAGTAAATCTGTTGGTGATCACATAATAAGATGAACGTGTCCATCAATGATTGTACCATGGTCTGGATACCACATGGGCTTATAACAACAGATAAAGTCCGACGACGTCGCTGGGAAAAACGTAAGTCGGGGTTTGGATACCACACGGGCTAACGAGAACTGCCATGGTATGGATACCATTCGTGCAAAAGATATCAGTCATCTGTCGGAGATACACTTGCAAACAAAGAGGTAACCACCTGGCTTATGTTTCACATGCATATGTTTGAAAATGGCATAATGCTCCATACGAAATGGAAATGCTACGCGTTTGGAGGATGCTATGCACATAATGCAAAATACAATGGAACCAAAACAGCAAAATAAATGCTGAGAAGAAAACCCAAATCCACCCTGCTGGGGAAAAGGTTAACCCATGTCAATCGCAACTGGACTTAAACTGGGAAATGAGCCTTGGACGACTTCTCTACTGGGGAACAAAGTTCTTACGAGAACAAGAAGTTCAGACTCAGCTGGGGATTCACATCAAAACCTGCTGAGGAAAATGCCCTGAACGGCCTTCCAGAATACAACACTTATGGGGGAAAGACGGCTCTGCCAAAGATAGACAACTAGACATTGAAACCAAATTCACCCTATTGGGGAACCAACAACTCTGCTGGAGACTTCAGAATCAACCACCGAGGTTCACAGCACGCCCTGCTGAGGTTCACAACATGGCTCACCAATACTCACTTGAAAGTGACGACTTACTAGGGAAAAAGTCAAAATCTAACCTGCCGGGAATTACTCACCTGAGGCACAATCTATCTCTGCTATAGATCCACTCTGCCGGGGAACCACAAACTTACCGAATTTGCTGAGAAATAGTCTACCTCTGCGGGGAAATAGGACTACTTCATGCTGACTTTGCTGAGGATAGAGACAACTCTGCTAACCTCCAAGGGGAAAAGCCAACTCTACTGGGGATCGCCCAAGGAGGGAAACAACATCAACCTCTGCTTAGGGATGAGCCAATAACTCGAACTCTGAGGGGATATAAAGTTATATGCTCAAATTCTGTGAGGAGACCACCTGACGTTGCCCGTGCTGTTGGAAAAAATTCCACACCTACACGGTGGAAAGAAAACCAGTCTCAACTTGCTAGGAGAGTAAGTGCATACCTACAACCTGCAGGAATTAAATGTGTACTAACCAACTACTGGGGATAAGCGTGCACACTTAATCAATCTGTTGGGAATATCAATCTCGACCCTCTGGGGATAACCTTACTCTGCTGGAGACTTCGGTCTCGAATTGTGAAGAGCTAAATGTGTACCGACCACTTGCTGGAGATAAGCGTACACACTTACCTGCTTGGTCCACCTGCATACAGTTCCACCGGGGATAGAGATGTTCAAACTTCAATAGCTGGGAAATGGTGATCATACCGGTGATACATCTCTGACAAATTTCCCCAAGGGTAACGACCCTACAAAAATAAACAAACAGACAAGATATCTTGTACAAAGGAACTTTCTCAGTCATCATCTGTGACGTTGTTCAAATAACTCAAAGTTATAAAATTTATTGGCAAAGCCTGCAACTTTATGTATGCACAGTTTATCAAAACATCGAGTGTTTTTTGAAAATAAAACAGTAAGGCTAAAACAAAACAAACAATTACTGAATAGTATATATTTTATTGACAGATGGCCCTGTAAATATGCAAGATTTGCAACAGATGCAACCCCTGAAAAGAGGAAGTTGCGTAAAAATATACAAAAATGCACAGAAATATACAGAATGTCGGTAATATGGCACAGAAGAACACCAAAAGTTGATCCATCTATGACTCACATGACTCTGATGCTTCACCGATGCTTTGTCTTCCGAAGTGATTGATTCAGATAAACGGGCCTCAGGTCCTCCCTCTATCCACTATACTCTGAAGATCACACGTAGACCGCAGTCATTTGCTTTTTAAATCCCTAAATTTTTCCTGAATCACCCTTTCGGGTTTTCAGTTCACCGGGATACCCATTTTTGCCAAAGTCGCCTTTTCAGGTTTTCAACTTTGTGGGTTGACATCTTTTTCTTTTTATCCCTAACTTTTTCCCGAACCCATTCTTTTTATGGTTCGTCGGGATGCCCCATTTTTGCCTGGATGTTCTTTTTTCTTTTCAGCGGGTCTCTTTAAGCAAAGTATTTTTTTAACTGCGTCTGTGTTCACAGGGGATGTAAAATCCTCACCATCCATGGTGGATAACAGCAAGGATCCTCCGGAGAAGACCTTTCACATGATGTATGGACCTTCATAGTTGGTAGTCCATTTCCCCTTGTGATCTGTTTGTAGAGGGAGAATCTTCTTCAACACAAGATCGCCCGTCTGAAAGCTTCGAGGGCGCACCTTCTTGTCGAAAGCTTTCTTCATCCGGCTCTGATACAACCGACCGTATGCAATAGACGTTAGCCTTTTCTCATCCATCAGGCTAAGCTAATTCAATCTATTCTTTACCCATTCTGCCTCATCGAGCTTGACGTCGACCAGAACTCTAAAAGAAGGAATCTCGACTTCTAATAGTAGGACAACTTCCATACCATACACCAGCGGGAAAGGAGTTGCCCCAGTTGAGGTGCGTACTGTAGTATGATATCCATGCAAAGAGAAGGGCAACATCTCATGCCAATCCTTATAGGTTACAACCATTTTTTGCACTATCTTCTTGATATTCTTGTTGGCCGCTTCAACAACCCCGTTCATCTTCGGACGATAGGGAGATGAGTTGTAATGCTCGATTTTGAAACTCTGACACAATTCCTTCATCATCTTGTTGTTCAGGTTCGAACCATTGTCAGTAATGATTCTTTCAGGCACTCCATATCTACGTATGATGTCCTTTTTGATAAATCTGGCTACGACTTGCTTCATGACATTAGCATAGGAGGCTGCTTCCACCCACTTGGTAAAGTAGTCAATGGCTACCAGGATGAAGCGGTGTCCATTAGATGCGGTGGGCTCAATCTTGCCTATTATATCAATGCCCCACATGGAAAAGGGCCAAGGAGACACCATGACATTCAGAGGACACGGCGACACATGAATCTTGTCTGCATAAATCTGGCTTTTATGGCATTTATTCACATATTTGAAACAATCAGATTCCATTGTCAGCCAATAATACCCTGCTCGCAAGAGCTTTCGAGACATGGGGTGCTCGCCGGCATGCGTGCCAAAGGCTCCTTCGTGGACCTCTTCCATAAGCAAGCTTGCTTCTTTCTTGTCCACGCATCTTAATAACACCAAATCATAATTCCTCCTGTAGAGTACACCATCTTGGTTTAGATAAAAGTTGCCGGACAACCTTCTTAGAGTCTTCTTATCCCAGGTCGATGCCCCTGGCGGATACTCTTGTTTCTTAAGAAAGTTCTAGATGTCATAAAACCATGGCTTGCCATCAGAGGCTTCCTCAATGGCAAATACGAACGCCGGCCTGTCAAGGCGCGAGATGACTATTCTTGGAGCATCATTCCAATAGTTCACCTTGTACATTGAGGATAACGTCGCTAGAGCGTCTGCCATCTGTTTCTCCGCTCTCGGCATGTGATAGAACTCTACACGATCAAAGAATGGCAACAGTCTCCTTGCATAGTTCATGTAAGCAATCAGATTGGGTTTCCTGGTCTCCCATTCTCCTTTTGATTTGATTTACAACTAGCGCTGAATCGCCGTATACATCTAGGTTCTTGATCCTCAGATTAATAGCTTCTTCCAACCCCATGATGCACGCTTCATATTCTGCTTCGTTGTTAGTGCAAGGAAATGTCAATCTGGCAGTGAATGGTATATGAGAACCATGGGGAGTCATAATGATTGCCCCAATTCCACTTCCGTACGAGTTAACAACACCATCAAATATCATCTGCCACTGGGAGCCAAGCTTAGGACCTTCGTCAAGAAACAGTTTATCATAATGTTTCGTCTTCAGATACATGATGTCTTCATCAGGAAATTCAAATTTCATAGGTTGATAATCTTCGATCGGCTGTTCGGCGAGATACTCTGACAGAACACTCCCTTTGATGGCTTTCTGGGACACATATTGGATATCGTACTCTGTCAGTACCATTTTCCACCTGGCAATTCTTCCGGAAAATGCTTGCTTTTTGAAGACGTATTTAATCGGATCCATCTTCGAAATCAGCATGGTTGTATGATTAAGCATATACTGTCTCAAACGCTTAGCAGCCCACGCGAGTGCGCAACATGTTTTCTTCAACATCGAGTACCGAGACTCATAATCTGTGAACTTTTTACTCAGATAGTATATTGCATGCTCTTTTCTTCCAGTCTCGTTGTGCTGACCGAGAACAAAACCCGTACTGCTCTCAAGAACCATTAGATACATTATCAAAGGTCTTCCAGCGACTGGGGTTATCAGTATCGGAGGTTCCTGCAAATATTCTTTGATTTTATCAAATGCCCTTTGACAATTTTCATTCCAAACAACCACCTGATCTTTCTTTAGCAATTTGAACATGGGTTCACACGTGGCTGTGAGATGAGATATGAACCGAGCAATGTAATTCAATCTCACCAAGAAAACACGAACCTCTTTTTCTGTTTTTGGCGCTAGCATATCTTGTATAGCTTTTATTTTTGCAGGATCGACCTCGATTCCTTTTTCACTGACAATGAACCCCAATAGCTTTCCTGACCTGACCCCGAAAGTACACTTGTTAGGATTCAACCTCAATTTGAATTTCCTAAGCCTCTCAAACAGCTTCAACAAATTGACCAGATGTTCTTCCTCCGTTTGTGACTTTGCTATCATGTCATCAACTTAGACCTCAATCTCATGATGAATCATATCATGAAACAAAGTGACCATAGCCCGCTGATAGGTTGCCCCTGCATTTTTCAACCCAAAAGGCATTACCATATACCAGAAAGTCCCCCACGGGGTGATAAACATAGTTTTCTCCATATCCTCCGGTGCCATCTTGATCTGGTTATAACCGGAAAAACCGTCCATGAAGGAAAATACGGAATATTGAGCAGTGTTATCAACCAATACGTCAATGTGGGGGAGCGGGAAATCATCCTTCGGGTTCGGCTTATTCAGATCTTTGTAATCAACACACATCCGTACCTTGCCATCCTTCTTAGGCACAAGCACGATGTTGGTGACCCACGGAGGGTAAGTTGTAACGGATAAAAATCCTACGTCCAACTGCTTCTGGACTTCTTCCTTGATTTTCATAGCCATATTTGGTCTCGTACGTCTGAGCTTCTGCTTGACTGGCGGACACTCTTCACGCAACGACAAGCGATGAACCATGACGTCTGTGTCAAGCCCGGGCATGTATTCGTATGACCAAGCAAAGATATCACTATACTCACGGAGCATTTCAACCAATCTTTGCTTGATGTCACTCTGCAACGCAGCCCCTATCCGAACATTCCTCACAACTTCCTCAGAACCCAAGTTAATGACCTCGATTTCCTCCTGTTGAGGCAGAATAACCTTTTCTTCCTATATCAAGAGTCTGGCTAGCTCTTCTGGTAAGTCTTCATCTTCTTCAATCTCTTCTTCGGCCTGAAATATCGGATTATCAAAGTCGAAGCGAGTCATAGATGTCTCTGGCGCGGTGTCATCTACAATGTGAATCCTGCAATGATAATGGTTAAATGCTTAAAATGATATGCAAAACAAGCATAAAGGCACATTGCCATTTTATTATTAAAAATAAAACATGAAAAACAAGGATCACAATATTTGAATGCAGAAAAATGCCCTTTGATTAATTGAAAAAGATTGTGCAAGCATAAACAATAAGGCCCTGAAGACAAAAACCACTATGCTCCGGGTAGAACATAGGGTTGTACAATAATCAGAAAAACAAAGTATTACACTTTTGTTGTCACTTGAATGAATTCCTCGATAGACCAATTGTTGAGGTTTTGTCCTGGAATGCATGGTTGTATCCACAATTCCATATCGCAGTCGCTATCCCCGTCTTCATCTGAAACAATGTTGATCCACTCGAAGATAACCCCGCCTTTGGTAAACTGCATCGGCCCTTTGTAGCATAGCGCGCTCTGTGATGATGACGAAGAAGATGGGCAGTATCCTAGACCAAACTTATCCTGCTTATAAGGTATATCCAGCACTTGACCCCAACCTTGCGTTGCCCCATCCTACACTGCTGCTTGGGCCTCCTTGAAGGACGACATGGCCACTTCGGGCGCTTTGCTCACAGCAGACACTTTGTCTTTAATCTGTACCATCTCAAAAGCTTGACAAAGATTCTCATGGATTTCACCATCCACCTCAACGTATTTAAACAAAGATAAATGACTAGTCATTATATCTTCCTCTCCGCATACAGTGACAACGCTGCCACCTACCATGCACTTGAGCTTCTGGTGCAGCGTGGAAGTTACAACTCCTGCTGAATGAATCCATGGATGGCCCAACAAATAGCTATAGGTAGGATGAATGCCCATAATATAGATTACCGCATCAAATACTTCGGGACCAACTTGAATTGGTAGCATTACTTCCCCAAATATGGACCTACGAGTCCCGTCAGAAGCACGTACTACCAAGTCACTTGGTGTACAGATTAACCCTTGCATGTCCAACTTCATCAGGGCTTTCTTCAGAAGTACATTCAAAGATGATCTTGTATCTACCAGCACGTGAGACAGGACGGCTCTACGACATATAATTGAAATGTGCAATGCACAATTATGATTCCTGCCCTTCGGTGTCAAATCCAAATCCGTGAAACCTAGACCATTACCTGCATTGACATACGTTACAACCCCTTCGAGTTGGTTAACTGATATCTCTTGCGGCACGTAGTATTCAATATCCTCAACAAAGCATTTTGGTGCGCTTCCGAACACAATAACAGAGACAAAATAGAGATCTTGGAGGGAGTCTGTTGCAAGTGATCAACAATCTTATAATCACTCTTTCTTATCAATCTCATGAACTCCTCCGCTTCTTTCTCCAAATAATTCTTCTCGCCAGCTTGAGAAGTTTCTTCAACCACAACTTTCTTCCCCTTATCAGCTCTGTTAGCGACCACTTCAGGT
The DNA here is from genome assembly GCA_963859935.3 of Lathyrus sativus. Lineage (NCBI taxonomy): Eukaryota > Viridiplantae > Streptophyta > Magnoliopsida > Fabales > Fabaceae > Lathyrus > Lathyrus sativus. Next base: position 212,838,840 of record OZ012736.1, on the reverse strand, counting down.
GACGAGAACACTCTTCCGCTTTGAGTGATTCCCCCAGCTCCAACCATATTATCCACTGAATCAACCGGCAAGCTTTTCAATTCTTGTTTCTGCCCATTACAATATACCTTTGCTCCTTAATTCCACGGAATTGCTTTGGTACTCTCATACGGCACAGGACTAGCCTTGGTGATGATAATGGTTGGCGGCATCGGCAGCGCATAAATAGTTATAGTTTTGTATGGAATCGAGATCATTGCAACCTCATTCCTTTCCTCAACCATTATCTCTTCAAACTTCTTCTCAACAACCCGTTCAAATTGCAACATTCCGTCATTCATCATACCCTGAATACAACTCTTCAGCTCTGCACATCCCTCGGGATGACTCAAACATTCAGCACACGATTCATTACAGCTCGGGAACATCCCTCACTTCAATAACTTTTCCATCACAAAGCCGAACGACGTCTTCAAATCATTGACATCAGTTATCAGAAGTAACCTTTCGTCTTCAATGATTGCACTGACTCCGGCTGCCCCAGGGTTGGGCATGGGGTTCTGCACGACATTAGGGGCGTCGTGAGAAAATTTTATTGCCTTGCTATTTACCAAATCCTGAACTTTGTGTTTAAAGGCCTTGTAGTTATCAATGTTGTGCCCCGGTGCACCGGAATGGAACTCACAACGAGCGTTTGCATCATAACCGGGTGGTGGTGGTTATGTTAGAGGAGCCATAATCCTCTTCTAGATTAACTGCAGTTGTAACAAATGCCGAAGCATTTGGGAATACGGCATCGAAGGCGCGTCAAATTGTCTATTCACCCGGCCTCGATCCTGAAATCTTTTATAACCCTGTTGATTCTGCTGTTACTGTTGTTGCTGTGGTTGTTGTTGATGTTGAGGAACGGCTGGAATTGTGATGCTAGCAACCTGCTGCTGCTGTTGACGATTTTTCACTGGTCGTTGATATCTATTCCTTGGGAACTAGACACTAAATTGGTCTTGCCTTCACGCTTCTTATTACCAAATACCTTTTTACCTCCTCCTCTAGTTGAGGGCACCTCACTAGATTGGATTTTTACTAACTTTATACCATTTTCCACCCTCTACCTAGTGATTATCAAGTCGGAAAAGCTACTAGACATGCTACTGATAAGCTTCTCATAATAGACACCAGGAAAAGTAGCCACAAACATATCAATCAATTCACGCTCCACCATTGGAGGCTGCACTCTTGCTGCTAGTTCGCGCCACCTCTGGGCGTATTCCTTAAAGCATTCACCAGTCTTTTGAGACAAATTCTAGAGTTCGACCCTGTTAGGAGCAAGGCCACTATTATACTGATAGGGCTTCACGAAGGCTTCAGCTAAGTCTCTCCAACTGCAGATATTAACAGGTTCTAGTCCCATATACCACTCAAGTGAGGGCCCTGACAAGCTGTCTTGAAAGAAATGCATGAGAAATTTTTTGTCATCCGAGTAAGCAGACATTTTGCGGTAATAAGAACACAAATGGACCCTTGGGCAAGTAGTTCGCTTATACTTGTCAAAGTCAGGGACCTTGAACTTCAGCGGAACTTTTAGATCTGGGATCAGCCCCAGATTGGCCATGTTTAACCCCATGGAATTTCGGTTCTCATAACTCTTCATTTTATCCTCCAGCAATTTGAACCTCCTATCAGTCTCAACTGGTAGCTCAGCACCGATATCCCTCATTGAAAAAGCATCCTCCTGTTGGTTTTCATCCCATTGAGGAACATTCCCATGAACAACACAAGGAATAGGAATAGGAATTGCAGCTTGATTTCCTCCGCCCGGAGGTACCATTGTGGAGGGAACAACGTTGGCACGTGGTGTACCAATCTCACTATGAGGAGGGTTAGCAGCAGCACCTCCATGAAGCACACCATTATTGTCAACATGAGCAATCAGTGGCTGGACCAGAGTCCTCAGCTGCTCTTGGCCATTTGCCACACCCTGCATTAGCTCCATAAACTGAGCCATCCTGTTCCTCATTTCCTGCATCTCAGCTTGTACTTGTTCCATAACTCTGTGTTGGTTACCTCTGGTGGCGTAACGATGAACTATCTGATTGTCTATCCTGAAACAAGCTAACAAACTAACAGGAATAAGATCAATGGTTCCGCTGCACCTGCTATGAAAAAATGTTATGCAAAATGCGGACATGTATATATGCATTAGGGATGTTTCCCTTTGATTCTAGTTCCTGCATGAACAATGAGACATAGGGAAACCATAGCCAAGCATAAAGCCAAACACCTCATGCATACAAGGAAAGGCCCAACAGGCCAGGTACAAGCATACAACTGAGTATAAAGAATCAACAGAAGGACCTCGGCCAACAGGTCTGGTGATGGCCAATACAAACATAAGCAACAAGCTACAAAGGAAATGAAAGATATCAGGTATGGTAACAAGCACGAAACTCCTCCAACAGCTCCTGTGTCTCAGGATGGTCTAGTCTGACGAGTAACCCCTAAATGAGCGCCTGTCTCTGTCTGATAGTAGTCTGTAAACCCTCAGCATAGTCTTCCCAGGCTCCCTCACCAAAGACTTCCTCTAGCTTGCACCTCTTCGAATCAACCCTCAACTTGTAATCCTCCAAGGTTACCAAAGCTTCGTTCAGTCTACGATCACTGTCACGTCTGAGTGAGGCTTCATCTGCAATCCTCTCATCCCTCGCCTTGAGCTGAGTCTTCAGTCTAGCAATCTGCTGCTTCAGCTTATCCTCACGCTCCTTATTGTTGGAAAGCGTAACATTCCACTAATCATTGAACTTGGAAATCTCCAGATAAGCCCTATCTAAGTCCTTCTTCTTATAAGAGAGAACATCATCGATAACTTTCAGATCTAAACCCAAACGTTCACGGGAACGAGTCTCCATAGTCAAATATGTACCCAACCTGTTCACAAGCTCAGTCTGCCTCTTGGCAGAATACACAGCTTCAATCTTCTCACTCCGGAGCTGAATGATATCCTTCTGTAACTCTTCATTAGCCTTCTGAAGCTCCTCTTTTTCAGACCATAACTGGTTGTACTTCTGGATATCCACAGTGGTAGGTTCTTCAATCATAAACGGATACAATGGCTCTACAGACGGGAAAAGCATCAGTAACCTCTTTGCTCTATCCTGGATCCAAGTCAAATAAGGGTCGTAAGCTCGACTGTTACTCTTCCCTAGAGAAACTTTTCCTTTCTTATGGATTCTGCCCCAAGCAGCCTCAACTTTAAGCAAAGTATCTCCCTCCAACAAGCCAATGAGATACAGAGATTCCTGTATCTCCTCTTCCTTAGGAGGATCTCTCAAGGCATACCCAAAATGTCTGACTAGCAAGGATGGGTTATAGTTGATGCATCATTTCCTTCCGACCAACGGGACGTTAGGAAAACCTCCGCAACTATAAATGATCTCAGTACCCAACATATCTCTGTCAAACCAGATGATGTTCTCAGCAGACAACCCCATCAACCTCTCAGACCATTCTAAAGTACCTGCAGTAGTAATAAAAGGACCAGATTTGGGAAGATGGCTCACAAACCACATATACAACAAAGGCACGGAACAAGATACGTTCTTCCCTCTTCTGTTTTCATTCTTGTAGTGCACAGAATGATAGACACCGCCTAGCAGCATAGGTATAAGATTCCCTAAAGCAAAGATATGGAACGCATCCAAATCTACAAAATCCGGAATGTTAGGAAATAACATGATACCATAGATACAGAGTGCTAAGATAGCATTAAACACCACCCAACAACCATCTTTCGCAAACTGTTGAGCTTTCTCAATCAAAAAAGATAAAGGGAACCCAGGTATTCCACTCCTCTTAGCCAAATGCTCCTTCAACTCAGAAACATCCAGATGCAAAGTAGCAGCAAGCTTAGCCATATCAGGCTCAGCTTCGGTGTGATAGAATGGCATCTGATCAAGGATAGGCACTCCTAATAACACAAAGAACTCCTCTAAGGTAGGCGCCAGAATATAACCAGGAAAAGTAAAGCACCTCTGTTGTGGGTCATAAAACTGCAAGAGAGCATAAAGACCATTCAACTCATACACTAATGGCTTGTAGACAACACTCAGAAGCTTCCCATATGATTCCTTGAAATCTTCCATCACTTTCCTGTCAGCCACATAAATCAAACCCAGCAGAGATCTGATGTCAGGTGTTGGTAACTTGTATACCACTATCTTCCTCAGGCTAGGCTCCATGTAAGAGAAATAAGAACACTAGAATCAATGGGAAATGTACACCTGCAGCATAAATACATGTTAATGAATATGCAATATGAAAATGCAAATGCACATGCAAACAGGGGATCAAGACTGTCGTGATGTTGATTGAGAAGAACCAGCGCTCCTCTTTGACAAGAACATATCACTGTCACTGATAGGAACCCCTTGCATCAAGAACACAGATTCACACTGCAAAGAAAACCAGGTAGTCTGGAAGTCAAGGTTTCCTGGATAACCCAATCCCTCTCACAGGTATGGACCTATCTACTGACAAGGCACGACATCTTATGCGGTCATCAGCGTCACCATTTCTGGTTTGGCATCATAGTCTAATGAAGCGGCCTCATTTAGCTGAATCACAAATGATCGGTTCCCAGAGTCGACAGTCCTCAGATCCAAAATCCCTTCGAGCCCAAAGGGCCAGAAAAGAAATCATCAAAGAGAATCTCGTCTGAGCGCGAATTTCATGGGAACTAGTGCATGCCAAACATACAGGTTCACCACTACTTTCCACTTCTAATGCTATGTTTGTACTCAAGCCTGGATCTGACTTATCTCTCAATGGAACATTCCCGCCCAACAGCACAGTAGAACTGATATATACAATGCTGAAAGTAAATGCGGGAAAATAAAGTACAACATATAAACACAACACCAAAAATAAACAACCAAGCACTAGGATTGACTCGCATAGGGGATGCTTTTGTCCCCAACAGAGTCTCCAGCTGTCGCATCGCAGCGAATAGGTGTCGACAATGACAAAAGAGTCGCCACCATTTGTTATTTATCCCAAAAGAGGGAAAGGAAACAATGAGATAAAACCTAACAAAAACGGGAAAACATAGGTCATCGCAACCATGTCTCGGGTTTGGGAGTCGGTTAAGCAAGGGGAAGGTATTAGCACCCCTCACGTCTGTCGTACTCGACGGGATCCACGCTTTGTTGTCTATCTAAAAGGGTGTTTACTATCTAAGCTATGGCTCAGGGACAAAAAAAAAAGAAAAGAGACTCAATAGAGCATCGCCGCTCTATGCGTACGTATTCCCTCGTGCAATGGGAAAGTCAGAGTCAACGTAGTTCGGCTAACTACGAGTGAAAGGCGGGGGAAGGTTGCTCGCCAAGACATCTCCGTCTTGTGCCTACATATCCTCGTCTGGTACGAGAAATCAGAGCAAACGTAGTTCGAGCTAACAATAACACCGGTTGGTTCAAAATGTTTTATGCCAGAGTATGGTTAAAACTTAGTTCTAGCAGTTACGTGTATGCTGCTTGACCATTGGAGACTTAGGCGTTACCTGTTTGCGGTAGAACCAAGAGTTAACAAAACTCTCCTTATGAAAAAGGTTTTCCAAATTAAGATCCCGAAGGATAAAAATATTTGATATATTTTTTGGTGTTTTTTAGAGAAGAAGTGCATTGGTTATTGTTTGTAATTCGTGTTGCACTAAAGACTATGACCTAGGAGCGAATACGTCGCATATCGTCCAATGTACATACGCTAAACACTCTAGATAATTGAGAGGAGGCCCCCCAATCACCATTTCCCAAGTACTTAAGGATATTAACGTACAACAATCCCTAACCTTTATTATATATTTTGAGAAAGTTTGAAGATGAGAAGAGAAAGACACTCTAAAGGGAGACTAAGACTCAACCTAGAGTTCTCATACAAAGTGCACCTATGATTGGGGTAAAAGGGAATGCTACTTCATGTTATCATGCATGGATTCAAGCCTAAGGTCTATCATAATCAATATTGAACAAGAGAGATTAGAGGTCCTAAGGGAACATGGCAAAGAAGAACAAAAGAAGAAGAAGAAGAAAGTAAAAGATAATGCATGTATGAAAACATGTAATGAACAATTAGAATGAAAGTGAGGGAGGAAAAAAAGTGTGGGTAGTATCCTCTACAAGCACATCTCAACCTCAAGCATGCATATGAGATGCAAATAAGAATGAAGAAAGAATGCACACAAAAGAGGTCAAACAAGTGCACAAAAGAATCCTCAAAGAATCACCATTCATGACATGTTCCAAGTACCTCCAAAGGAGAGACTAAACCATCTCAAATTGGATTCAAAAGTCATTCGACAGAAGCAAAGATGAGAGGACAAGGTACATAAACCAAAGAAGGAAAAGCACAAAAGAGAATGCAAGCATAGGCATGGAGAAAGACCTAAGTCTTAAGCACACTCAACACTTGAACTTCAAGTGGAAAGCCTAAAAAGCAATGCAAATATCAACAAGCAATGAAAAAGTTTATGACCTAAAAATGAGCATTCAAATACCTCAACATGTTAAAAGTATGAATCAACAAGCATTGAGAGCTCAATGGATCCACAAGTGTCATTTCCAATCAAACTAGCTCAAGTGCTTGTATCAACCTCCCTTAGAAGTAACTTGAATTGCAAGTTACCTCAAAAATAGGAAAAAGGCTCAAAAATAACCAAATAAAATCTCAAATGCTTATAAAAGGGTTGGAAACCAGAGGCCAAAAGAGCACAACTAAAGTAACTTCAAAGCATCATCATAGAATTTGATTCACAAGGATGCCTCACATTGAAGGAGGGTTGTCGAGGGTTAACAAAAATGAAGTCAAAGTTAAACCAAAAATGGTCAAACAAGGGAAAAATTCATCCTCAAAGATCCTTCAACTCATTCTTGCAATGAGGAATGGATCTTATTCATTGGAGAAAAAGATTGCTCAAGGAACAAGAAAGAAACAAGAAAGAACAAAAGAAAATTCCATTAAAAACCATTCCAAATAGAAAATCCCATTTTAATTGAAAAATAATTGAAAAATGAAAATAAAAATTTCCAAAAATTAAATGACATCTCAAAGTGTATAAAAATATTTTTTGTGGGATTTTACAATATTTGGAACTATTTTTAATGAATTAAAATGAAAACAGAAAATCAAAACAAAATAAAATAAATAAAATAAGAAAAAAGGTGCAAATAGCAAGAAAAAGAACTAAGCGCGTTGGGCTGGACCGAAGGGGGTGCGCAAATAGCAATTTGAGCCCATCTAAAACCTAAAGTGAAACGCACTATTTCACTTAGCACGTGTGGCAAGTCAAAAACACATTAGCTGGTCAGAGTAGATCTCATATGTTGATCAAGCTCAGGTCAACAAGTCAGAGGCATGCGTGGCAAGCCAACACAACTCGCTTGAAACAAATACTAGACGCTGGAGATATTCTCCGGTCGTCTTCTCCGGTGAAGCAACCGGAGTTGTAGATCCAAAACCTAATCAAATGAGGCCAAATTTTATACCAATCTCAAGAGGAACTCAATTAGATTATGAATCCAGGTTCCATTTTCATTAATCATGCATAAATCAAGCGAACCAAACTATCAAAGTTTTGAGCATTAAACTGAAATTATCAAAAACATCACAAATAATGATCCAGAATTTGCCTACACATGTAGGTCTTCAGTTTTCAACAACAATGACATAGAATGGATACATATTATGAGAGAAACCTTGATTTGAGGATTACCTAAAGGAGCCTCTCCGTTAGAGCTTCAATTATGCTCAAGCTTGATCCAAATTGCGCAAAAACACTCAAGGAAGTTCGAGGAAGGTGTTGTTGGCTTTGATTTGAGTTGAAAATGCTTGAATCTCAATTCACGATTTCCACTTTTCTCTTGAAAATTCCAACTACTCCTAAGCTCTCCCTCCACGAAAATGACTGAATGAAGCTTCAAAATTCATCTGGAACTTTTATGTTATGGATCTAGAGTGATTTGGAGGCCTAATTTGGCCTGATTTACTTGAATTGAAAAAATGCCCAAAGTTGGAAATGAGCTTCATGCATACATGAAATTGGCTCCAATTCTCCTTGATTTTGATTCAAACTAGTTGCTGGGACCTAGCTTTGATCATGTGGATAGGAATTACTCCTGAATTTGATCCAATGGTGGAGATTGAATGTGAAACTTCTTCTTGACGTAACTTGAAATTGCATGTCTATTTCACATTATGAGCCAAAATGGATTTTTGCATCTTGCTCGTTAGGACAAAGTGAATCAAAATAAGCACAAATATGGCACAAAAAGGTTCCAAAACCAAATCAATTGAATTCATGACTTTAAGTTCAAATTCCATGGAATTTCTTCACCAATCCCCTAATCCTTGCATAATTCATGACAATTTGATGTTCCATGATGAAATTGATGCCATTTGAAGAAACTTTCATGTTGGAGAAAATTTCATTTGAAGTGCTTAAGATCATGAAAAGGACATATAATGAAAATGACCTATAATCTCACTTTCCCAAAATACCTATGCCTTGCAAGCTTCATAACTTGAATTCCACAAATGAGATGAAGGACTTCTAGGACTTTTTGGAAATATAAGAACATGAGGGACAACTTTCATGTTCATCAAAAGTTGAGGAGAAACATGATTCTAGGTCAAAAGTGTCTTGGAAGTTGGTTGACTGAAAATATGATTCATCTTAGACCTCTAACTTGCCAGCATCATAACTTGAGTTCTAGAAACCCAATGGATGAGTTCTAGTACTCAAAATGAATCTAAGAACATGCTCTACAAGTCTCATGTTTGAAGTTAGGCACTAAATAGGGGATTTTACACTGACAAACCTCTAAAACCCTAATTTAGTAACTTCTCACACTCCTGCTTCTTCTTGAATTGATCTTGAAATAACATCTTAGATGCCTCAACACAAATTTCCATGACTCCAAATACTTAGAACTAAGTCTTAATCTCCTTCAAATCCACAATGGATCTTGCACTAGGCAGATGAAACCCTAGGTGTGCAATCCTTTGACTAGAATTTCTTGTACATGATGTATCAACTTGCATAAGCTCCACAATGGCTCTCAAAGAACTCAATGAGCTTCACAACATCTCATATCCATATGCATGAACTTGTGATCCTCATATGATCCTCAATTGGCCTCCAAGATAGGAGATAAGCAATATACATCCATTCACTTTCTAAAAGGGCTCTGGCCAGCTTCTAATGATTTGATGAGCACTTAAGCTTACTTGGAACCTATGACAAAACTTCTCTTCCTATGCACACCTCTTGATCCCCTACAAATGAAAAATGACATGCAAATGCAAATGCTAGAACAATGCAATGAAAACATAAGCCAAGTAAAGAAAAGGTTGGGAAAATTTTGGGGTACAACACTCCGTAGTTCAAGGAACCATGGAAAAGAAAGAAGAGGATCTGGACGGACCAGAGAGACAGAAGAATGGAAGAAGATGAAGGAAGGTGGCTCGCTAAGATTTCACAATCTTGTGCCTATGTGCCCCCATAATGCAATGAGGAAATCAGAGCCTACGTAGTTCGGGGAACTACTGCTGGGAAAGAAAACAAAGACGACGTCAAAGCCAAAAACAAAAAGAGAAAGCAAAACTCAATTGGGGAATGTAAAAGGAATGGTGTCAAAATCAAGACAACTCTGCTGAGAAACAGAGAAGGGAAGAAAGAACTCTGTCAGGGAATACAGAAGAAAAGAGATGACTCTACAGGGGATAAAACGAGAGAATGGCGACGGAGCCAGGGAAAAAAGGAGTAAAGTACTAGAATCAAAATAAAGGTAAGATCCACGGGGGACTCGATGTATTAAATGTAGCAGTGATTAACCGAAGAAAGAGAAGAATAAAACTTTAATGGGAGAGCAAAAAAGGTTGGTGTAAACAGACGGACTGCGACGAAACAAAAGAAAGAGAGTACTGAACCAAAGAATGGTGTTTGAATCAGAGGTAAAATTGGTATATTAATTAATAAATAGTGGTTAATCGAAAGGATAAAGGAGCTAGTTTTAACCGATAAACGGTGATCAACCAAAAGAAAGGGTGTGAAACCAAGCAAAGGTTGTGACCCAAGGAACGATACATTGATTGAATAAACAACACTCGACCGAAGGGAAGGGGTATTCAAACCGAACAAAGGTTACTAACCCGAAGTTGGCTGTGTTTGAACCAAAGAAAGGTTGCTAACTGCAGGGGTTCGGTGTTTAACAGACAGACTATGATTAACTGAAAAAGAATGAGTGATTAACCAAAAGAAGGTGATTAACTCAAAAGAAACTCAGTATCTTAACAGACGGGTTGTGGTTAACTGAAGAAAAGGGTTATTGGTTCAAATAGGCAGACTGTGATTGACCAAAAGGTGGGTGATTAACCACGAGAAGGTGATAATCTCAACGAAAAAGCTGGTTTTAACAAGCGGACCGTGATCAACTAATGATTGGGTGATTAGCTGGAAGAAGGCGATTAACCCAAAGAAAAGTTGGTTTTAACAGGCGTACCGTGATCAACCAAAGATAGGGTGATTAGCCGGAAGAAGGAGATTAACCCAAAGAAAAACTCAGTATTAACAGACAGACTGTGATTAACTGGAGAAAAGAGGATTTAGTGCTTGGCTGTTAAACTGGGATGACCCAAACAAGAAGGAGAAAGAACCAAGAGGAGGCTGCAAACTCTGGTGGGGAATAGGTTAGAACAAGAAGACTATATAAACTAGAGAAGAAAGATTGACTTAGCTGAGGAAGAAGGGAATTAGGTTTAAACTAAAGGACAGTTGATCAACCAACGAAAATAGTGATTACAAATCTTTGGGGAAACTAAGAATGGTGATTGGCCGAGAGAGAAAAAAGTGTTGGCTTGAAAGGAAGAAGCTACTTCTAAAAAGGAGGTAAGGGTGCAAGTGATCAAGGATCGACTTGATTGAAGAAAGAGGGATACCACAATAAGGAGGTATAGATGACTACTCCAAGCACAAGGTCATTCTACCTTTGAGTAACCGGTTACTTGCTCAAAAATTGAGAAAATAGGCTAAAATTATGCAGAGTAACCGGTTACCCTATATAGAGTAACCAGTTACCACTATAACAGTGGCAGAAATAACTTTTTGAAAATCACTTTTTTACAACCAAAAGACTTTCCCAATCATCCACATGCTATGCTTGACATTTGTGCATAAAAAACGATGTTCAAAAGCACTTAAACATCAATTAATCATCAATGGAAAGAATTGAACATGGAGAGCAAAGATCAAGAAATCACATGATTAAGCAAAACCGAAAAACGATCGAACTAGATCGTAAACGCGGGAAATAGATTGAAACGGTAAATCAAGTGAAATATAACCAACCTACAAGGCTGAGATTTTCCTTGGATGTTGTTACTATTGATATATGGCGAGAAGAAGAAAAGTAAACCAGAGAGTTCAGATTTTGCAACTGAACCGTAGTGAAACTGAGCAAACTGTGACGAAATCTCCAAATACGAAATTGCACCGAATAAGCTTGAAGTAATCACTTGAGATCAATCAAAAGCCAATAAAACTCAAGAAAATAAGGTAGAATCACAAGATGATGATGGCTAATCTCAAGAGAAATTACTTCCAATGAAGAAGTTGCTACTCTTTAATGGAGGATTTGAGCTTTAGTGAGATTTTGGCAAGATGATGGAGATGAATGTGCAAATGTTCTAGAAAATTCAGAGAGAATGTGAGAGAATTGAGATTGATCAATGGAGAATTTGGAAAAAATGATTGAACCCCCTTGTGAAATGGTGGTGATTTGCTTATATAGAGTTTTGCTTCGGAGTTGCTAGGTTCGAAGTGAGCTTTGGATGTAGCCTCGGAACTAGCCTCGGAGTTAGTTAGGCTCAACTCACTGAGTTGGAGGTTAACTCAGTTAGTAAGGTAGTTGACTCGGTAACCATCCCAATGCAAGTTGAAAATCCAATGGTTCACATGCTTGGAAACAAAGGTGTATGGTGGTTTTGATTGGAAATGATGTATTTGAGAAAATGCCTTCAAGTGTCTTGAATGTTCTCAAAGTCTCTAGAATTGTCTAGAAATGTCTAGAATGTTCCATACAATGCTAGAACCTCATAAACCCCAAAATGTAGAGAGAAAAGTGGTTGTCCCAATAAATGCAGCAAAATCTGCATTTTTGCAGTGGGTAACTGGTTACTTGGTTTTGCCTAGAAAATGAGTAACTGGTTACTTCAGGCAAAATTTGCATATTTGCTTGAAAAATGGTGTTGTGGCCACGGTTCCGATTTTCGACCTTTTTCTTTGATGAATAGGCATAAAAACCTTCATTTTGTGCTTGTTTTGGTGATGTGATATCTTTGAGAGGATGTGATTATTTGGGCTTGTAAAACGAGAACATTCCTGCAACAAAAATCACAGAGAAAAAGTGATAATACGTCTGTCAGCGATGCAAATGCAAATGCTTATGCAAAAGGGAAAAAGGAGGTCAAATTTCGGGTTACGACAACTTCCCCTATTTAATCTTCTTGGACCTGAATGTTCAAATTGCGATATCTCTTTGATTATTCAAGGTGAAAAAGGATTAAATAAAAGAGTAGCTCGAAAGCTATGGCCGACGGAGACTGATGGGAAAAAGATAAAGATGCTCAAGAGCAAGGTTTGGCTGAGATCCGTTGGGGGAGATATATCAGTCAAAGGGGAGTATGCTATGACACATATGCTATGATGCTCAACATGATGCTTGATATCATGCTATGCAGCAACAAAGGTTGCGATGTGGTTTTGCAAGAAAACAGAGATTATAGCAAAACAAACTCGACATCCTCATCTGGGGGACCTTGACCGTGCTGCTAGAGGAAAGAGCTTAGAAAACTTAGACTTCCAAACTATTACCAACACTTCTTGCTGGAAAGAAAGGAATTTTCTAACCATAGCTGACCCTGGATGGGGAATGAAGAAATCATAGCTGATCTTCATCTAACCAACTCTTCTTGGGGAGGAATAAAGTAAAGATAATCAAAACGAAGCACCACCGACGTTGGGGAAGGAAAACCTTGCTCTGTTGGGGTGTTGCGAGAAATTCTGCTTCTACTAGGGAAAAGCAAATAGGTCTCTGCTTAGGGAATATGGCTCTTCTGAGGATATGGAAGACGAGTCTTTTTAAAGAACCAACCCGATGTCTGATGGCAAAATTCTGGCTTTGTTGGGGAGAGGAGTGGTAAACTAACCATTCCATGGAACCAAATCGATACTTGCTGGGGAAAAGGAATGCATCCCTCATTCTTAACCAATTATGATATTGTTCACTAGAGATCAAGATAAAAAAGGAACACTACCCATCTTCCCTTGAGGATTTCTGGTAAAGCATGCAATGCATAATGTTTTCCTGATTGATTTTAGCTTTTTGTTATTCTCAACGCTTTATAGTATTATGTGATCACAAATAATTGTTCAATTTTCAAACAAAATACTGAAAAAGAGACAAATAAGAAATCGAAGGATGAAAATTTTATTGAATTCAAAAAGGTTTTGTACATAAGATGGGTACGAGGATGCAAAAATCCTTAATGAGGAAATTTACCATAAAATTGAAAAAAAAAGTAAATGGCAATGGGAAATTTGACTTTGAATTGATTACAATGTTGGATACCATCCTTTGTAAGTCCGGGTTCCAACACTGTGCGTCTGTTGATGATGACTTAACTTATCACTTCCCGTCTGAGGTCTAGCCATGACGAAGATAGGCTCAGGTCTTTATAATCAAATGCCTTTATCCCTAATTTTTTCTGGACATTATATTTTTTTTCGTCCACCGGGAGAGCCATTTTTGCCTAAGTTTCCCTTTCAGGTTTTCAACTTAGTGGGTTTTTTATTTGTCCCTAACTTTTGCATGGACATTTCTTTTTTTTGGTCCATCAGGACACCCATTTTTGCCTAGATTGCCCTTGTGGATACCAATCTAGTGGGCTTTCATCATTTTTTTAGGCATAACATTTTTTGACTGAATCGGAGTTCACGGAATGTGGTAACTCCTCCCCATCCATGGTGGTGGGGATCAAGGCTCCACCTGAGAAGGCTTTCTGGACAACGAAAGGTCCTTTGTAATTGGGAGTCCCCTTGCCGCATGGATCCGAATGAACATGAGAGTACCTCTTGAGCACGAGTTCACCTGCTTGGAACGCTCGAGGAAGAACTTTCTTGTCAAAAGCTCGCTTGAGACATCTTTGATACAATTGACCGTGGCAAATAGCTGTCAGACACTTCTCCTTGATGAGATTCAACTGATCGTATATGGACTGAACCCATTTAGCTTCATCAAGATCTGCTTCCATGATGACTCTGAGAGAGGGGATTTTGACTTTAATGGGTAGAACAACCTCCATACCATATACAAGTGAATATGGAGTTGCCCCAGTGGAAGTACGAACTAAAGTTCTATAGCCATATAATGAAAAGGGAAGCATTTCATTCCAATCCTTGTAAGTCTTGACCATCTTCTGGACAATCCTCTTGATGTTTTTGTTTGCTACTTCAACGACACCATTCATCTTAGGACGATATGGTGAAGAGTTGTGGTGCTCGATCTTAAATTCTTGACACAAATCTTGCATCACCTTGTTGTTCAGGTTGCTTGCATTGTCATTGATAATGTTGCTAAGAATACCGTAGCGACAAATTATCTCTTTCTTGATAAATCTGGCAACCACTTGGCGTGTAACATTTGAATAAGAAGCAGCTTCAAACCACTTGGTGAAATAATCGATAGCAACTAGAATGAAGCGATGACCGTTGGAAGCCTTCGGCTCGATCATTCTAATCATATCAATACCCCACATAGATAAGGGACAAGGAGAAGTTAGAACATTCAATGGAGTTGGAGGCACATGGATCTTGTCACCGTAGATTTGGAACTTGTGACATCTTTTAGCAAAGTTGTAGCAATCTACCTCCACGGTTGTCCAATAATACCCAGCTCGAAGGATCTTTTTAGTCATAGTAGGACCTTTGGCATGTACACCCTCACAAACTTCATGTATGGACCTTATGATTGTGTTTACATTGTGTCTATCCATGCATCTGAGCAACACAGAATCATAATTCCTCTTGTATAGTACACCACCGCTTAAGAAGAACTTGGCGCAGAGCCGCCTGAGAGATTTCTTACTAGTGATGGTGATACCCTCGGGATATTCCTGTTTTTCCAGATATCTTTTGATGTCGTAGAAATAAGGCTTGTCATTGGACTCGTCCTCGATTGCTAAAACGTGTGCTGGTTCATTCAAATGACCAATTTGGATAGAACGTGCTTCGTTCTTCCACTTGACTTTGAACATAGATTCCAGGGTGGCAAGACCATCAGCTAATTGATTTTCTTCCCTAGGAATATGATGAAAAGAGATTTCATCAAAGTAGGAAATCAATTTCACAACGTGCTTCTGGTACGAAACCAGCTTGGAATCCTGAGTTACAAAGTTCCTTCTGAATTGGCCGATCACCAGGGCAAAATCTTCATAGACCTCAAGAATCTTGATTCTCATGTCAATTGCAGCTTCGATCACGTAGATGCATGCTTCGTACTCAGCCATATTGTTGGTACATTCAAAGCATAATCTGGAAATGAAGGGAAGATGAAAACCTGTCGGAGAGATGAGGATAGCACCAATTCCATGACCTTTAGCATTGGCAACACTGTCGAACACGAGAGTCCATCGTGCCCCTAGTTCTTGTACTATATCAGGGTCTGGAGTCTCATAATCGCTGATGAACAGAACAACCTCATCGGGAAAGTCAAACTTCATCTGCTGATATCCTTCCACAAGCTGATGAGCAAGGTAGTCAGACAAGATGCTCCCTTGTATTGCTTTCTGGGTAACATGTTGGATATCATACTTAGTCAACAACATTTGCCACCGAGCAATTCGTCCAGGGACAGCAGGATTTTCGAAAATGTACTTTATCGGATCCATCTTGGATATCAATAAAGTAGTATGGCTAATCATGTATTGTCTCAAGCATCGAGCAGCCAAAGTCATAACACAACAAGTTTTCTCCAATAGTGAGTATCTGGTCTCACAATCATTGAACTTCTTGCTCAGATAATAAATTGCATGTTCTTTTCTGCCAGTGTCGTCATGCTGACCTAATACGCATCCCATTGATTCATCAAGAACAGTGAGATACATGATTAAAGGCCTACCAGGAACCGGAGGTACTAAAATCGGTGGTTCTTGCAAATGTTTTTTTATATTGTCAAAAGCTTCTTGACAATCATCGTTCCATTCGACTGATTGATTTTTTCTTAGTAATTTGAAAATTGGTTTGCAGGTAGCCGTCAGATGAGAAATGAATATGGAAATGTAATTAAGTCGGCCAAGAAAGCCACAGACTTCTTTTTCTGTTTTAGGAGGCGACATATTCTGAATTGCCTATACCTTGTCAGGATCAACTCCGATGCCCTTCTGACTTATGATAAAACCCAAAACTTTGCCAGATCGAACTCCAAAAGGTGCACTTTGTCGGATTCAACCATAGTCTGAACTTGCAGAGTCTGCCAAACAGCTTCTTCAGATGGTCCAGATGATCATCTTCAGTTCTGGATTTGGAAATCATATCGTCCACGTAAACCTCAATCTCTTTATGGATCATATCTTGAAAGAGGGTTGTCATGGCACATTGGTATGTTGCCACTGTGTTTTTCAAACCAAATGGCATGACTTTGTAGCAATATATGCCCCAACGCGTGATGAAGGTAGTCTTTTCCAAATCAACTGGGGACATCATGATTTGATTATATTCTGAAAAACCGTCCATGAACGAAAAGACAGAGAACCGTGTTGTGTGGTCTACCAAGACATCAATATGAGGCAGAGGAAAATCATCTTTCGGGCTCGCCTTGTTGAGATCTCGATAGTCCACACACATTCGGACCCTTCCATATTTCTTCGGAACCGGGACGATGTTGGCAATCCATTCAGGATATTCGGAAGCGGCTAGGAACCCAGCGTCAAACTGCTTCTTAACCTCTTCTCTCATTTTAAGTGCCATGTTGGGTCTGGTCCTTCTGAGTTTCTGCTTGACAGGAGGACAATTAGGCTTGAGTGGTAGGTGATGTTCGACGATGTCGATATCCAACCCAAGCATTTCTTGATAAGACCAGGAGAAAATATCAACATACTCTTGCAACAGCTTGACCAACTCGGAGTGTACATGCTTAGCAAGGGATGCTCCAATCTTGACTTCCTTTCTGATATCATCGGTACCAAGATTGACAACTTCCACTGGCTCTTTGTGTGGCTGAATCTCTTTTTGTTCATGCTCAAGGAGCCTTGCTAGTTCAGCCGATAATTCACAATCTTCCTCACCATCTTCTTCAGCTTGGTTAATTGGAATCCCAGAATTACAATGGACATTTGCCAAGTTGTTATCAACGCAACTACTCGTTCTGCATATTTATGAATTATGTTTAGAATGAAGCTCTTTGAAAGGTGAAAAATAAAATAAACTTTGCCATTTATTTATTTATGAAAAATAAAGTAAAGAAAGAAATAGGAGCATGATTTGAATGCAAAAAAACTTTTATGTATTGATCACATAATGTTTCAAAAGCGCGAGGCCCTTACAAGTTATCCACTCGTCTCGGGAGAGGACGAGGGAACAGGAAAACAAAATGCGTTACATATTTGTAGGAAAAACCACAAGAAAAATACTGTAGACGTCCAGTTGTATAGCTTGAAGCCCGGCGGGCATTTGCGTATAAAGCATGTACTTCGCCTGCTAGGACCTGCATCGTCAATGGCTGACACCATATCCCTCTCTTGGGATCCTGCGCTTGTGAACTTGATCAAATTTCTCTTCTGATGACTGCATGAACTTGATTGCTGATCAGGATGACAACCTAGTCCAAAGCGATCATGCTTTTCAACCACATCCAGGATTTTCCCCCAGTTAGGCAAGGCACCTTTCTCAATGGTCTCCTTAGCACTCTTGACAAATGACATGGCCATTTTTGGTAGTCTACCAGAATTGACAGAAGTGAAGCTGACATCTTTAAATTCGAGACATTGCAACGGCACTTCAGTTATGCCTTCATCAGTCTTGACATATCGAAAGGATGATAACTCGCTTACTAGCAAAATTCTTCACCACAGACGATGACCATCTGATCTTCAAACATGAATTTTAGCTTTTGATGTAACATGGATGTAACTTCCCTTGCGGCATGGATCCAGGGTCTACCCAATAAACAACTGTATGTAGGATTGATATCCATCACTTGGAAAGTAATGGTAAACAAATACGGCCTGACTTTAATGGGTAAATCCACTTCGCCAATGAGTTGCCTTCGAGAACCGTCAAAAGCTTTAACGATTAAAGCGCTTGGTCTCATCTCGCTCCCCTCTACCAATAGTTGACTTAATGTACCCTTAGGCATCACATTGAGAGAAGAACCAATATCCACAAGAACACGAGATAGCAAAGAGTCCATATATGTCACTGAGATGTGCAAGGCTCTATTATGAGCAGTACCTTCAGGAGGCAACTCTGACTCGTTGAAACCCAAGTACTGACTAGCAGTTATGTTTGCAACGACGTCGTCAAATTGTTCTATTGGAATCTCGTGTATCACATGAGCGGTGTTCAAAACTTTCAACAAAGCTGATATGTGCGATGGTGAGCTCATGAGCAAAGATAAGATAGAGTGACTAGAACTGATGTTGCAATTTATGCCCCTAGTTGTACCACAGGGGTTGCTGAAGTACATTTCTCCTTAGGAGGAACAATAGTTGGAATTTGCACTGGCTTAGACACAACCTTCGGAGTAAATACTCGCTCGCTGCGGGTCATCCCTCTAGTGGCAGTTACATTCAAGATTTAAGATTCTGAAAATTGGATTTCTCGACCCCTAGAGAACACATTTGGACCATACTTCCAAGGAACTTCCTTCGAATTCTAATACAAAAATGGCTTAGGAACACAGACAGTGATATGCTAGATCTTCTTCTTAGGAGCTTCCACAAGAACCTTCCTATATACGATTTTGAACGACTCGATAGTAGCTAACTCTTCCATATACTTGGCTCTAGCAAATTGAACTACACCTCGATTCATCAAGATCTGAACACATCGTTTCAACTTTCGACACTAATTAGAATTATCATCACAGATCTGACACTTCCCATGAAGACCTTTCAATAACCCTTGTTCCTTCAACTTCTTGATCACAACAGTCATTGGAGTTTTCACTTCGTCAACATCTCTAATCAACTCAGCCCTTTGATCATCCTCAATCATATTAACCACAGGTCCACCATGAGTAGGCAAGGGATTAGTTTGTATATTGGAACGCTCCTCAGTAAATGTCAACATTTTTTTATCAATAAGCTCTTGAACTTTTGGCCTAGAGAACAATGCAATCTTTGGTAGCATGTCCTATGTACCTAGCATGGTAGGCATAGGATGCATTCGGATTATGCTTCGGACCAAAAGGAAACAACTTTGTGTAAGGCACATGAATTCTGTCGAAATTCATCCGCTTACGGTTATTATGATTGTTGTTCTGTTTGTTCTGATGCTGATTCATGTTGTTTTGTTGAGATTGTTGTTGTTGAGGCTGATTCTGATTTTGAGAATTCTGAACTTATTATTGTGGATGATACTGATAAGGAGGTTGTTGATATTGAGCAGCAGCAACATAAGGAAAAGGATAATACGGCATGGGCGCCATGGGAATCTGATACTAAGGAGAGGCCTTCTCAATCATAGCATTTGCTTCACCTTCCTTTTTCTTTGAATGACTATTCTGAGGTTTCTTGGTTGGTTGTTTAACAGTGGAACCAGCAATCCTACCAATCTTCAACCCGTTCTCAATCCTTTCACCAATAGTCACAATATCAGCAAAATTTATCGAAGAACTACCCACCATTTTATCATAATACAACCCTTGCAAAGTTCCCATGAAAATGTCGACTAATTCATTGTTAGAGAGAGCAGGTCGCACTCGAGAAGCCATCTCTCGCCACCTTTGTGCATATTCTTTGAATGTTTCAGTTGAGCGCTATGACTCATTCTGTAACTGCAATCTGGTAGGAGCCAAATCAAGATTATATTTGTATTGTTTCAAGAATGCCTCTGATAGGTCTCCCCACGAGCGAGTCTTGCTACGTTCCAAACCCATATACCAATCTAGAAAAGCTCTAGACAAGCTATCTTGTAAACAACGCACCAACAATTCATCATTGTCATTATAGGATGCCATCTTCCAATAATACATGGTCACATGACTGCGAGGACAACTTAAACCCTTGTACTTTGGCAATTTAGGAATTTAGAATTTCTGCGGCAGCATGACATTGGGAACCAAACACAAGTCCTTGGCTTCCATACCAAAGGCAGAATATCCTTCAATCGCACGGATTCTCTCATCCAACAACCTATAATCAGCAAGTCTGTTATGATCAGCAGGTCTGACAAGAGCCTGGCGATTTGGAAGCTGTGATGCGGCTAGAGCAGGTATCTATGGGGAACCAAACTGAGATGGATATACCGATCCAGAATTTACCATCTGACCAGCATTCTGACCCATTTGAAAATCATACGGATAACCGGTAGGAAGTACCACAGTAGCAGAAGATGCCCAAGGGTGAGGCATAGAATAAACATTCTGACCCATAGTTTGAGCAGGCTGAGACAAAACCGGAACGTGAATAGGAGGGCCCCTATACACATGCCCGTCTTTGTCATGAATCTTAACATCAGTAGACATAGGAGTCTGGCGAACCTGCGCCTGAGGAATCTCGTGATCATCATGATTCACCATAGGAGGTGGAGTTAGAATAGGCATGCCCCAAGGATAAGCGTGAGAATTACCATTGAGCATCGGCGCAACAAAAGATTGATACGGAGCAAAATCACTATCATTGGCAATTTGAGGTGTGAAATTTGGAGGTATTCCCCACGGGAAGGCAACATGCATTATATTCAAACCAGGCTGAGCAATAGTCTCAACTGGCACTTCGACAATTGTTGGGGAATAAGCAACGACAGGAGTAAGGACTACTACAGGAGTTATAATAGTAGCATCAGTAACAGTTGCAACAACAAAAGTAGCAGCAGCAGCGTCCTTCCGAGCACGAAGGAAGTCCATGATAACATTCATGTTAGTCTGGAACTAATCCATCCGACCTTGAAACTGAGCCAAAGTCTCCTTGTAGGAAGCATTCTCTTGTTTAATGTCAGCCATGATCCTGGTCTTGTTTGAGCGAGTGAAATAGCGATGACGAGTCGTTGTCTTGCTACAAGGCATGATGGACAGTGTAAGCACGTGGTTTCTAGGTGAAGGACATGCACATGAATATGATTGAATGCAATGTATACAAAAAAAAGGTTTATGCATATGCCAAAATGTTAATGGTTATGATGAAATAGCATGCAACACACAAATAACGAAGCCAAGCACAAATCCGGACAATCAAATCTGCGAAATTTGAATATCTAAATATGCAAAAACTGGATATCTGTGTAATTCTGTGTCGGTGCAAAAATCTGACGTGCGTGAGAGAACAAAAGGTATGAAGGTTCTTGGTTTCCTGCAAAATAACCCATATCCCACTCACAGGTATGATCTAGACACAACAAGGTGGTCCCTAGAAAGGTCTCCCAAACCATAAGACTCAAACGAAAACACCCCGCCGTAGCGAATTCTCACAGGACGGAAGTGTTCTCAAGCGAATCACGATCTGGGATGTGGCTCTCGTGACAACCTAATGCGCAAAACGCAGGCGTCACGACTATCCACATTCCTAAAACAGCAGAATATAGTAGATATCTAGAATATGCAGCATATGAATATTTAAAGCAGTAAAGAAAATGTAGTAAATAACATAAAAATAAAGCGAGTAAAGCATAAAGATAAACACCCAACTTACAAGCGCAAGGACTCCCCAGCAGAGTCTCCAGCTGAAGCTGGGGAGTCCCAGCTAGCCAGGAAACAAACAAAGCAAGGCGAGACTACAACCTGCAAGAGAAAGGACTCCCTAGCAGAGTTGCCAACTGAAGCTAGCGGGATTATACCTGAGTGAATCGCACACTGAAAGATACAACAGAGTCGCCACTGAACTTTATTTAGTCCCAAAGGACAGGGAAAATATTGATAAAACCCAAGGGAAAGAGAAACGGGAAAGGGGGTCGGTTATGCGAAAGGAAGGTACTAGCACCTTAAGCATCCGTCGTACCCGACGGGAACCATTTCGCTTACTTCTAGGCTTGGATGGGTTATCTATCTAAAGGCTTTTAGCTAAAGAAAAGAAAAGGAGAGGGAAAGAAATAAAAGAAATAAAAGAAAGTGCTCGAGGAGGATTGGGGCCCTAGTGCCTACGTACCCTCATAGTGCAGTGAGGAAGTCAGAGCTCCGTAGTTCAAGGAACTAAGGAAAAGAAAGAAGAGGATCTGGATGGACCAGAGAGACAGAAGAATGAAATAAGATGGAGGAAGGTGGCTCGCCAAGATCTCGCAATCTTGTGCCTACGTACCCTCATAGTGCAATGAGGAAATTAGAGCCTACGTAATTATGGGAACTACTGCTAGGAAACAAAGACGGAGTCAAAACCAAAAACAAAAAGAGAAATCAAGACTCAATTAGGGAATGTAAAAGGAATGGTGTAAAAACCAAGACAACTCTGCTGAGAAATAGAGAATAGAAGAAATAACTCTGTCGGGGAATGCAGAAGAAAAGAGATGACTCTACAGGGGATAAAACAAGAGAATGGCGACAGAGCCGTGGAAAAAATGAGTAAAGGACTAGAATAAAAATAAAGGTAAAATCCATGGGGGACTCGGTGTATTAATTGTAAGCAGTGACTAACCAAAGAAAGAGAAGAGTAAAACTTTATGGGAGAGCAAAAAAGGTTGGTGTCAACAGACAGACTACGACGAAACAAAAGAAAGAGAGTACTGAACCAAAGAAAGGTGTTTGACTCGGAGGGGAAATCGGTATATTAATTAATAAACAGTGGTTAACCGAAAGGATAAAGGATTTGGTTTTAACTGATAAACGGTGATCACTAATCTACTTCGACGAGGGTAGATTCTCTAAACCCTAATGGGTTTCTTATCCTTCACAGGAATTCAAGCAAGTAAGAATATTCTTCTAATGTCGACATCAACTGGTAATATGGAAAGGTGAACCAGTGGTACAACAGATCATAGAACTGAACCAAGGTGCTAAGAACCTCTTCTTCCATTCCAGTCTTCACAATACTCAGGAGTTTCCCGTATGTTTTCCCAAAGTCTTTGGATACCATTGTTCCTAGCTTTCTCAACTCCATTGTATCATATTTCTTAAATTTATATTTCTTAGTGTTTCTTTTCCCAAAATCCATGATAACTCTGGTTTCACAAAACGAAAATGACTGAGTTTTACAAAACCAGTGCAACAAAATGAGATGATATGATGATATGATGATATGATGCACACATAGCACATACACAAGCATACATAGATACACAATGCACAAATGCAAATGCTGACAAGCAAAGGTCCTAGGTTCAGGTTACGAGCATGAAGCCAGGGCATACCCTCCTAAAGGACCGACTTTAAGGTTTTCATTGTACTTGTAGAACGGGTTCTATCAAGAGTTCCCAGAGTCATAGATAAATATATCATATATTATCATCCAACATGACTACTCACGGGGGTCAAAAATATTCTTGGGATAAACTCGTCTGAGTGGAGTATCGCGTAATATGTTTTTCGGGACTACTCCCTCATTGTCTCTGCACTACGTCCTAAAAAGGCCAAGTGGGGTAAGTGGGTAACTAAAAGTCCTCAATTTCACGGACTATCTGGTTGAAATAAATAATCAAATACCTTACTACTCATACACCATCAATTATCTCAAGAAGGTCTCAACTGGGCGTGGTTATATCATATGTCAAGCATGTTAGGATTACTCCCAACATTCAACTATTGATCATACCACATCCTATCATATGTACACTCAAGTCCGAGTTAGGACTTATCTCACCACTCAAGATATCACCCAAATGATCCAATGAAAACAATATAATTATATATTCACAAATATACATGTATAGGCAAACATACAGAGATATAGCATACAAGCACACAAAGTGGGCTAAACCCTCAAGAAGTTTTATTCCCCAGTGAAGTCGCCATTTTTGTTGCGGTGAGAATCAAATTTCAAGCTATTGATTAACTTGAACTTAATTCTTTGAAGTTCACCACCGAGCTTCTGTTTATCCAAAGGAAAGGTTAAAGAAATAAAAACCTTTTGCGCGATGTAACAACAATGCTAAAGATTCGGGGATCGGGTGTTGGTTATGCTTAGGGTAGGTATTTCACATCCTAGACATCTATAGTACTCTACAGGAACCTTTTGTGTGTGTGTATGCTAAGTTATCTAAGTTGTTTGCTAGGGGTATAGGATCAAGGTTAGAGTAAAGTTGAGGTAAAGACCTAAGGATAATTCTAAGTTTTCTCGTAAAGATATTGCATATTATGCCTACGTATCCTAACTAGGATGGAATCAGAACAACCTTAATTCACCTAACTAGGGATGAGGAACACTTGACTATGGTCAAGACTCCAGGGGGAAACGAACATAATAATGTTTGTGCAGAGTTTATCAAAACTCTCTAGATCTAAGTTTAACATTCAATGGGATTGACTTTGAAAAAAGCCAAGAGGGTAGTAAGTAATCATGATAATGATCCTTACATAGAGTTAACAAACTCTATCTTAAAGTTCTAACAGAAGGATACTCCTAACAAGGGGTAGGTCTTTAGACTTAAAGCAAAGTCTAATGGATATAGGTTCTAACTTAACTAAGTTAAAGGACCTAATGACTTAACCAAGTCAAAGGGATGGGTAATGAGCTATCTATGAATGTGAAGTCAATAGAGAGGCTTTCCTTTGGAATAAGGGAATAACAAGGCAACTGGATGAGAACTAACAAGTTCCATCTCTTGGGGATAACTTAACAAAGTCAAAGCACACATCACCATTAATTCAAATATGATAAAGATATAGAAGTCATGGTAAAAACTAATAAATATTAAGGCAAGCATGTAACAACATGAAACAAAAATGATAAAGAAAAAACAAGTTGATGGGAATTAACAAGTTTCATCCCATATGAATCAATCTTGACAAGATAAGTAGAAATAAGAGATGATCAACTTGAAATGCAACAAGCATGGTAACATCCAAGGTTTTTCACTTAACATAATAATGTTCAAAGATCATGAAGGTAACAAACCAATAAGAGCAAGCATGAAACATGTGTTACAACAACAAGTTCATCAATGGTAAACAAACAAAACTCATGCATACAAGTTACAACTTGAGTCAAACATGGTATATGAATCAACAAAGATAAATGTAACAACATTTAATCATTTTCAAGGCATATTGATGAATATCAATCATAGATAAGCAAGAAGAGTGAGAACAGTTCAAGCAGGGGTTCAAACTTCACATAAGGGAAGGGAAAAAAGATTGATAGTATATTTCAAAGCAAGAATCAATCCTAAACATGTTATGGTTCTAATAAGACACATAAATAATTAAGGTAAGGTAGGGGGTGTTGAGGATCATGTTCATGAGATTACAACATCAAGAAACACACAAGGATTCACATAGAAGTTCCAAGTCATACATTCACATTCATGTATTTACAAAGGCAAGAATCAAACCCTAAAAATGTTATGATTCTAACAAGACACATAAACAAGTAAGATGAGGTTAAGGTCTCATGTTCAAGAGGTTATGTTGTACCCCAAAATTTGACCAACCCATTTTCTTATCTTTGGCTTACGTTTCATTGCATTCTAGCATCTTGCATTTGCATGACATAGTTCTTATAGGGGATCAAGTGATTGTTTGTGTGCCATTCAAGAGGATAGCCTTATTGGGTTCAAGCTCAAGCAAAGGCATTGGTACAAGTTATCAAGTGGGTGTTATTATCATGAAGTTATCAAAGTTCCTAGAGAGGAGAGGTGTGCCATAACTCAATGTCAAAGAACCATCAGATGGTTGTCAAGGGGTTCATGAGGTCTTATTATTGGTGTAAGAATGAGTTAGAAGCTTGTTGAGTACCTCACAGGTTATTGTGGAGTTGGAATGGTCACTCAGTTCATCTGCACAATACCTAGGCAAAAAAGTTGAAATTAGGGTTTCACTTTTAATCAGGTTAAACTTGTTTCGTAAAGAAAAACTTGTTTCCATGGTCTTCCATATGTCCTAAGGTGTTTGGGGATGGGAGATTGATCATCAATTTTAATCAGAAGATCTTAAATTGACCAGTCAATTAAAAATCAGGAGATTTGGGGAAAAAGTCAACTGTGCAGTGGAAAAGTCAACTCCTGACTTTTTAAGGTCAAAATCATGTTCCTCAATTTAAATGTGGCCAGTGGATGGAAATTTGATCAAGAAATATCAAGGGGATCATGAAAAATCAAGAAATATTGAAAGTTGCCATTTTGGGAAATTAGGGTTTTAGAAACTTTCCATTTATGGAAAGTTTCATGGTTGAAGCAGCCATCTTTAAGGCCATTTTTCTTCACGATCAAGGTTTCAAATGGACTTAGGTCAAACATCAAACTTGTTCCTTACACTCCAAGATTTCTTTTGAGTATCAATTCATCACCATATGATACTTGGAGCTCAAGTTATGATCATTCAAATTTGGGGATTTCAATGACTTCAAAATTGGCAAGTCTAGGCAGATTTTTGGACCAACTTTGCAAGCCAATTTCCATCTAGCTGTCATTGTCAAATGGAACTTTGTCCCAAATTAATGTTGTAGAGCTTATCCCAAGCTTTCCAAAAAGTCCTAGAAGTCCTCCATATGATTTGTGAAGCTCAAGTTATGAAGACTCAAAGTTGGAGAAAAATAGTTCAAAATACATAACTTAGAAATTTTTCTAAGTTACCTCTAGGCAGATTTTGTGCCATGCTTTTCAACCTCAAATTTCATGTCCTTCCAATGATCAAATGGAACTTCCACCAAAATCAAATTTTCTCTATTCCATACAATCTTTCATTTAAGCACAAGATCTAAGCCAAATGAGTTTTGTGCACCAAGTTTCATTGTCCCAAAGTTGGTGGTTTGAACATGTTTTCAAGGCATAAAATTATGTGATATTTTGGCATGTTTATGCACTTCAGTTATGCAGCATTTTCAATCCTTATCCCATGTGCATGAAGTTGCATTTGGAGCACACCAAACATTTGTAAGAACAGAGTATGCCTAAGAGGGGGGGGGGGGGTGAATTAGGACTTTTGAAATTTTTCCGGTTTTTATATGGTTCTTGGAAATATACTGGATGGTGTTCTTGGTTATGGAAAGCAGTAAATCAACAGAAAGAAAAAAGACACAGGATTTATAGTGGTTCCCCTCACAATCCGAGAGTACTCCACTCCCCTTTCAACATGAAAGAGAATTTTCACTATTGTTTAAAACAATACAACCTATCACACCATCAACCGGTGAGGCCTACTATCAAACAATAAAATCTCACAAGTGTACAAGAACAATCCTCTTGTAAACACTCACCCTTGTGTCCAACAATCCTGGATCACAAGTCAAATACAAAATAATTGTAATGAATTTGGATTGAGTATAATTGTCAAAGTGATCTTCTTCAATGAATCAAAATTCACTCTTTGTAATTTCTTCAATACAAGTGTTCAATGAATGTGAAACTTTCAATGCAAGTATGAACACTTTTGAAAAATGAATTTGATTCTAAGACAATTTTAAAAATGAGTATTGGTTTTTTGTTGGTGTCTGTTGGTGTTTTTCAAAATGAAAAACTCAGAATTTATATGAGTAAAATAACCTTTCACAAAAGGTATGATTTTAAAAGATTCAAACCATGAAAAGGTATGATTTTAAAAAATAATTTTGAACTCAAAACAAAGCAATTTTTCACTGCACGTTCAGTGTTAATCGGTTAACCCATATGGTTAATCGGTTAACACTGGTACGTTAGCCCAGAAAATTCAAAATTCAAAATGGTTAACCGGTTAACCCATATGGTTAATCGGTTAACACTGCTAATTTTCAGAAAAATGCTTTTTAAAATTAATGTTATACCATTTTTAAAGTTTCAAAAACATGTGTATGTATTATGCACAAAAGATTGATGTTTTTGAACACTTGTATATCAAAATTAAAAAGGTGGATTTGATATACCAGTAATGCAGGCAAGTCTGGAAGAATCAGTTCCATATAGCTTGACTTGAAAGATAGCTTGACTTGATCTTGATGACTTTGAACAGCTTGTCTTTTTGCAATCAAGAGATATTAACTTTGAGTAGCATTGACATCATCAAAACTTGAGACTGAAGCATGCTTCTACATTCTCCCCCTTTTTGATGATGGCAATCAAAAATGTTGTGCGATATCTCTTGGTTCTTGATCTGGTTCTCCCCCTATGTCTAGCAACTCCCCCTATCTTAACAGAGGAAAAAAAATCTGCACACAGAGAGATATTAACAGAACCAAGCTCTTCTCCCCCTTTGACATCAGCAAAAAGGAAGAGCTTTCAAAGAAACCACAAGATAGCAGTATATAGTAATAAGCACATGCAAAGCCAAGTAAACACAAAACACAAACATAGTACATATAAAATGCAGCAAATAGAAATTGTACTGGTTACAATAAAACATAGTTCAAATGAAAGCATAAAAACTTATAACTAGAAAGCAAAGCAATAAAAACAACAGCAGCAGCATATTCTCTAAACATCCTCATCCGCCATATCCTCCTCCTCTTCTTCTTCATCACTATCAACCTCTTCTTCAATCTCGTCGTCCACAACTCGGGTGCTGGAATGAGGAGGGTTAAGTATGAGGTTTCTAAGGGAGGCAATTGCTCGGGAGGTCTCTCTATGCA
Source organism: Lathyrus sativus (assembly GCA_963859935.3). NCBI lineage: Eukaryota > Viridiplantae > Streptophyta > Magnoliopsida > Fabales > Fabaceae > Lathyrus > Lathyrus sativus. The sequence continues at coordinate 212,809,917 of OZ012736.1, read as the reverse complement.
TATTCATGGATTCTCGATGCTGGTTCATCATGGTTGTGTAGAGAAACTCACTGGTCAGACCCCCTTCAGGCATTGGATAAGCGTGATGCACAGGACCATCATCAGTATACCTGTAGGTACCGTCAGCCGCCTTGATGATTCCAGTATTCTTCACAATATTAATCTCATTGATCTCATTCGTTGTAGGTTTCATCTTGGAGGATGGTTCTCTGTTGAGGTCAAGTTCAGTTAATTCCAGAATTCTAGAAACCAAGCGAGCATACGGCAGCCGGGTAATGCAATGAAGTTGTTGCTGCAGATGATACATAATAGTCAAAATCCAATTGACTCTGATGCGATTCTTAATAGCAAAGATCAGCTGCATTTCCAAGTCGTTGATCTGAGAGTGATTTGAGTCCTTTGGAATGAGGACATAGCAGATGATGTAGTGAAGCATTCGATCAGATACTGTCAGATTCTTGGCATAGCATAGCATACGAGCAGTGCGAGAGTTGGCAATAACTGTTTCTTTTGGGAACCTGCAAATCTGATAGTAATACTCCATTTTATCATAGTTTGCCCAGGGTCCATCTACATGGTTTACACCTTTTCTCAGAAAGCATCCCTTTGATGGGATCTTAAGGTGTCTAGCAAGGGTGGATAAATTCTCAACAAACTCATGATCTCTAATGGTGGACCGGATCATGTGGTTCTCATCCATATCCAGATATACAGACATTTTATTCATAAAAGCTTTAACCAGATCAGGATAGATAATACCAGAGTCGGTGACGAACTTGTCGATACGCTGATATTCCAACAGAGTAGGAAAATCAAAAGATATTGGAGGAAAAGCTCGAAGATTCACATACTTTACCGGCATAAGTTGACGAACACGCACTTTGAAATCCATCCGTCTCTTCTTGGTGGTTTCCATTGGAATACTGTCGTCATCTGATTCTGATGCAGAATGGTGTTCTGGAAGTTTTCCCTTGCCGCGGTTTGATGCTGAAGCCATGGATGGAGGTTTGAGAGGTTGTGGGTTCTGAGGAAGTTAGGGTTTGAGAGGTTATGGGGAGTTTTTTTTTTCCAGCTTTTGAGAGTGGGAGAGAGAAGTCAAAATATATAAGAGGGAATGTGGATTTTGGATATGGATGTGGATAGTTTAAAGAATATGAACCACACAAAATATATAAAGAAAAAAATAAAATTTTCAAAAATTAATATAATTTTCGTTTCTGATTTTTGAAAAAATTTACAGTGTTAATCGGTTAACCATATAGGTTAATCGGTTAACACATTAAAAAATTTAATCAGAATTGAAAATTTAACAGTGTTAATCGGTTAACCCATATGGTTAATCGATTAACATGCTCGAATTTTTGAAAAAAACATAAAAACAGAATGCATACACATGAAAACATATCACAATTAATGCATACATAAAATAGAGACAAGGATCAGATGTCACCTTCATCAAGAATTCCAAGTTCTCTCCGAATTTTGTAGAATGATTCTTTTGCCAAAGGCTTGGTGAATATGTCAGCGAGTTGGTTGTGTGTGTCGACGAAAGTAACATCAACATCTCTGTTTAATACGTGATCTCGAAGGAAATGATGCCGGATATCAATGTGCTTTGTTCTGGAATGCATAACCGGATTCTTTGTGATATTTATGGCCCTATTATTGTCACACCGTAGAGGAATGCATCCGAGGTCAACACCATAATCCAGAAGTTGTTGTTTCAGCCATAGAATCTGTGCACAGCAACTTCCTGCGGCGATGTATTCTGCTTCGGCGGTGCTGAGTGCTACACAAGCTTGCTTCTTGCAGGCCCATGATACTAGAGCATTTCCGAGAATATGACATGTACCACTTGTACTTTTTCTATCGGTTTTGCATCCTGCATAGTCAGCGTCAGAATAACCAACTAAAGAACATATACTACCTTTAGGATACCATAATCCAACATTGGTCGTTCCTTTGAGATACTTGATAATTCTCTTCACAACAGTGAGATGCGATTCCTTCGGATTTGCTTGGAAGCGCGCACACAAACAAACACTAAACATAATGTCAGGACAGCTTGCCGTCAAATATAGTAATGAACCAATCATACCTCGATATTTAGTAATATCAACTGGAGTACCAGATTCATCTTGATCAACATACGTTCCGGTTCCCATAGGAGTAGACATTATCTTGCAACTATCCATATCGAATTTCTTTATTAATTCCTTACAGTACTTGGATTGGTTGAGGAAGATTCCATCCTTGGTTTGTTTGATTTCTAGTCCAAGAAAATAATTTAACTTTCCCATCATGGACATCTCGAATTCTTCTCGCATCATGAGTGAGAATTCTTCGCACAGTTCTTTGTTTGTTGATCCAAATATGATGTCGTCGACGTAGACTTGTACTAACAAGGTGTTACCCTTGATCTTCTTTATAAATAACGTCTTGTCAACCTTTCCTTTTGTAAATCCTTTCTCACATAAGAAGTTGCTAAGGCGATCATACCATGCTCGTGGTGCTTGTTTTAAACCGTAGAGAGCCTTCTTCAGTTTGAAAACATGTGAGGGATTTTTGAAGTCTTCAAAACCCGGAGGTTGTTTGACGTAGACTTCCTCAGTAATGTATCCATTCAGGAAAGCGCTTTTGACATCCATCTGGAATAACTGAAAATTCATAGAACAAGCGTAAGCAAGTAGTAATCTAATTGCTTCTAACCTTGCTACCGGAGCGAATGTTTCATCAAAATCAATTCCTTCCTCCTGGTTGTAGCCTTGTGCGACCAATCTAGCCTTGTTACGAACTATAATCCCATTCTCGTCAAGTTTGTTCTTGAACACCCATCTGGTTCCTATAATATGCTTATTGTCCGGTCTTGGTACAAGGGTCCAAACTTGATTTCTTTCGAACTGATTAAGTTCTTCTTGCATTGCTATAATCCATTGGTCGTCGCCTAAAGCTTCATCGATCTTTGATGGTTCAATCTGAGATACAAATGCCATGTTGAGACACGCATCCTTTAAGTTAAGTCGAGTTGCCACGCCTTGACTAATATCACCAATAACTTTATCAATTGGGTGATCTCTGTGTGTTCTCCATTCTTTCGGAAGATCTTGATTTTCTTGAGTAACATCTTCTTGTAATATTGTTTGATCTTTTGAAACAATTTCTTCATTTTGTGAAGTATCTACAAAATCATCATCATCATCCAAAACAATATTATCCTCTTTCGAGGGGTTAGTCTCATCAAACGAAACATGAATGGACTCTTCAATGGTAAGAGTTCTTTTATTAAAAATTCTAAAAGCTTTACTATAAGAAGAGTAACCAAGAAATATACCTTCGTCGGACTTCTCATCAAACTTACCGAGATTGTCCTTATTGTTGTTGAGAACGAAGCATTTGCAGCCAAATATGTGGAAGAATGATATATTCGGTTTCCTTCCCTTGAACAACTCATACGGAATCTTTTTGAGTAGCGGTCGAATATTCACGCGGTTGCTTACAAAGCATGTCGTGCTTACTGCTTCTGCCCAGAAATATTTTGGAAGATTTGTGTCGCTGAGCATTGTTCTAGCAAGTTCAACTAGTGAGCGATTCTTCCGTTCTACGACGCCGTTTTGTTGAGGAGTTCTTGGTGCCGAAAAATTATGAGAAATTCCATTTTCTTCGCAAAATTCTTCAAAGTCTGAATTTTGAAATTCTCCACCGTGGTCGCTTCTTATGGAGGCTATAGTGAGTGACTTCTCGTTTTGAATTTGTTTTGCATACTTTTTGAATGCTTTAAACGCATCATTTTTCTGCACTAAAAACATTGTCCAGGTATATCGAGAAAAATCATCAACAATAACTAAAGCATAAATACTACCTCCAAAGCTCTTCGTTCTTGATGGACCAAAAAGATCCATGTGCAATAATTGAAGTGGTCTTGATGTAGAAACCACTTGCTTGGATTTGAAAGTTGTCTTGGTCTGTTTTCCCTTTTGACATGCATCGCATAATTTATCCTTGATGAATTTTATCTTCGGAAGCCCAACAACCAGATCATGCTTGATTAATTTGTTTAAATGCTCCATGTGAATGTGAGCAAATCTTTTATGCCAAAGCCATGCCTCGTTGTTGTTCGCCATAAGACATTTTACCTTCAAAGAAGAATCATCAAAAGAAATCATAAAAATATTATTGTATTTTTTACCTTTTAGCAGAATCTCATGAGTGACTTCGTGTTCGATCAAGCATTCCTCCTTTGTGAAGTTGATTTTGAACCCTTTGTCACACAGTTGACTGATGCTAAGCAGGTTATGCTTAAGGCCTTCAACAAAAAGAACGTCTTCGATGATTGTACATGGAGGTGCACCAATGGTTCCAACTCCAAGAATTTTTCCTTTATTATCATCACCGTAAGTGACGTATCCTTTGGCCTTTAATGATAGACTTGAAAATTTGTTTATATCTCCCGTCATATGCTTCGAGCAACCACTATCAAGATACCATTCATTTGTGGTTGTCTTCAAGCATACCTACAAAACAAAATTAGGTAGTGTTAGGTACCCAAGTTGCTTTGGGTCCTTGATAGTTAGTACCTTTTTCCACCCACACATAATGCCCCTTTGCAACACCAATATTACGTACATAGCAAGCATTAGGTGTGTGCCCTTTAATACCACAATAAAAGCATGTAGGTTGAAAATGACTTCTATATCTAGGAATATAATTCTTTTTCTTATTAATTCTTTTCTTGTTATGATTTTGATGCTGAGTCTCAGAAGTGCTTGTCTCTTTCTTCACAATTTGTTCACTTGCTCTTACAAAAATGGTCTTATTGGTGCTTGGTTTTGAAAATTTAGAATATCCCAATCCACTTTTATCATTAGGATACCTTTGATGTTTAAGAATCTCTTCCAAGCCAATTTGACCCTTTTCGTATCTTTCTAAAACTCTTTTAAGTTGAACAATTTGAAAAGACAAAGACTCACAATTCTTACATACAAGACTTTGTTTTTCATCCATCACTTTTTGCTTTTCATCTTCAATATTTTTCAAGAAATCGGAATTTTGTTTTTCTAAAAGTAAAATTCTTTTCTTTTGTGATGAGATGTCTTTATACAAAGTCTTGCACTCTTTTAGAAGTTCATCTATAACTTCTTGTGCATCATTATCATAGACAGAAAAATTACTACTAACCTCATTTTCGTCATCAGAGTGGTGAGAGGCCATTAAGGCAATATTTGCACATTCATCACTATCTGATTCCGATGATGAACTCACTTTGTTGTCGTCCCATGCGACATAAGCCTTCTTTGTTTTGAAATCCTTCTTGCCCTTGAATTTTCCTTTATTTGCGAGTTTTGGGCAGTCTGGCTTTATGTGACCTTGTCTTCCACATTCATAGCATGTAATTTCTTGGTTTGATGTGGATGCTTCCTTTTTCCTGAAATGTTTATTCTTTTTAGGAAAAGAAGAAGTTTTATTATTATTGAAAAACTTACCAAGCTTCTTTACTAGAAGCATGAAATTTTCGTCTTCGGAAGATTCGTCAATTTTGTCATCCTTTGTGTCAGTCTTCAAGGCAATTCCTTTGGACTTCTTGTCTTGACTTTCATGTTTCTCAAGCCTTCCAAGTTCCAGTTCATGCTCTTGAAGTTTCCCGAATAATGAAGCGGATGTCATCGTTGAAAGACTTTTCTTTTCCGAAATGGAGGTCACCTTTGGTTGCCATTCTCTTGTCAAGGATCTTAGGACTTTTAAGTTGAGATCATCATTGGTGAAGGTCTTCCCAAGAGCAATCAGGTGATTTGTCAGATGAACGAACCTCTTTTGCAAGGCAACAATAGATTCACCGGGCTGCATACGGAACATCTCATATTCTTGACTTAACGTGTTAAGTCTTGATCTTTTTACTTCTGTTGTTCCTTCATGCGTTTCTACCAAGGTATCCCAAATCTGTTTTGCCGATTGACACTGTGATATGCGGAAGAATTCATCCATACTGAGAGCGCTTTGAAGTATGTTGATTGCTTTCTTCTCATTCAAGATTCTCTTCTTGTCATCTTCATCATATGAGGATTTGATCTTTGGGGTTCCAACACCATTTACCACACTTGTAGGAACATGTGGACCAGTTTCAACGGTTTCCCATATACCATCTCCTTGAGCCTCAAGATGTGCCTTCATACGGATTTTCCAAAAATCAAAGTATTCTCCAGAAAAGAGTGGTGGTTTGTTACTACTTCCACCATCTTTGAAAACCGGGTTGGTACTTGCGGAAGCCATACTGAATCGTTAGGAACAGGTTACCTTAACCTGCTCTGATGCCAATTGTAAGAACAGAGTATGCCTAAGAGGGGGGGTGAATTAGGACTTTTGAAATTTTTCCGGTTTTTATATGGTTCTTGGAAATATACTGGATGGTGTTCTTGGTTATGGAAAGCAGTAAATCAACAGAAAGAAAAAAGACACAGGATTTATAGTGGTTCCCCTCACAATCCGAGAGTACTCCACTCCCCTTTCAACATGAAAGAGAATTTTCACTATTGTTTAAAACAGTACAACCTATCACACCATCAACCGGTGAGGCCTACTATCAAACAATAAAATCTCACAAGTGTACAAGAACAATCCTCTTGTAAACACTCACCCTTGTGTCCAACAATCCTGGATCACAAGTCAAATACAAAATAATTGTAATGAATTTGGATTGAGTATAATTGTCAAAGTGATCTTCTTCAATGAATCAAAATTCACTCTTTGTAATTTCTTCAATACAAGTGTTCAATGAATGTGAAACTTTCAATGCAAGTATGAACACTTTTGAAAAATGAATTTGATTCTAAGACAATTTTAAAAATGAGTATTGGTTTTTTGTTGGTGTCTGTTGGTGTTTTTCAAAATGAAAAACTCAGAATTTATATGAGTAAAATAACCTTTCACAAAAGGTATGATTTTAAAAGATTCAAACCATGAAAAGGTATGATTTTAAAAAATAATTTTGAACTCAAAACAAAGCAAATTTTCACTGCACGTTCAGTGTTAATCGGTTAACCCATATGGTTAATCGGTTAACACTGGTACGTTAGCCCAGAAAATTCAAAATTCAAAATGGTTAACCGGTTAACCCATATGGTTAATCGGTTAACACTGCTAATTTTCAGAAAAATGCTTTTTAAAATTAATGTTATACCATTTTTAAAGTTTCAAAAACATGTGTATGTATTATGCACAAAAGATTGATGTTTTTGAACACTTGTATATCAAAATTAAAAAGGTGGATTTGATATACCAGTAATGCAGGCAAGTCTGGAAGAATCAGTTCCATATAGCTTGACTTGAAAGATAGCTTGACTTGATCTTGATGACTTTGAACAGCTTGTCTTTTTGCAATCAAGAGATATTAACTTTGAGTAGCATTGACATCATCAAAACTTGAGACTGAAGCATGCTTCTACAACATTGCCCAAACAAGCCAAACCAAAGCATGTACCTCTTTGCTCCATTTTGAAATTTCTTGCCAAACAAGGAAAGGACAAGCAGCCCCTTTGTTATGATCCTTGCAGCCTATCCAATTTTCCTTTCCACTAAAATGAAACAGCCATATTGCAAGCATGCTCATGTACCACCTCTCTCATCCACCATTGAACCAAAATATCAAATTGATCTCGCATCTGCACCATCCATTTTTTCACCACAGTTAAACTTGCAAAATCACTTTTCACTTCATACTTAAGCTAAAGAGAAACCCTAGAGGAGCCTCAGCCACCATTTGCATGAAAAATCAGAACTTGAGTTTTTGCATTCTCTGAAAAAACTCCTTCGAAACTCTTTTACCTTTGATCCATTTCACAAACTCTTCATCAAAACATCATCACCTCAACATCGTCCTTCAACTGTTTGCATCGAAAACCATTTGTGCACACATTTTATCTCAATTGCTCAAAATCATTTTTGGAGATTAAGGAGGATTAAAGGCCATTGATGGTTAGCAAGAGCTTTTACAAGTCACAAGGGTTTGATCTGCAGCTTTTGGTGAAGTTTCAACAAGTTTTAAAGGGGCAGTGGACCACTCTCCACTAGGTAAGCATCTTTGAACTCACCTCCATTTCTGCCCATATTTGCATTGATTCAAGATGTATTATTCATGTGCATGCTTAGTTTGAGAAGTGTTTGAGGTTATTGCCATGATTTTGTTTGTTTTTTGCTTGAGTTTTAAGTTGAATGTACATTTGGACCCGTGACTTTGAACCATTATTTCTATGCCTTAGAGTGCTTATTCTTGGTTGTTGTTGGGTTGGGATTAATCCTTGTTTTGTGTAGACCATTTTTGGTCTTTGAATCTTTGCAAATGGTTGAGTGAGCCAAGAGATATGATGGCTGGAAGTTGTGGGTTCCATTCTGAAAACACGACGCATGGCTGGTTTTGTTCTTGGTTCCATGAAGAAAATGATGACATGGCGTGTTTTTGCGTGCGTGGCTGGTTTAGGGCTTGCGTGGCTGGTGACTCATTTAATGAAACGCTTAGTTTCATCCTTGGCTTGCTATGTTATTTGTTTGGCTGAGTACTTGAAGCAATGGGCCTAGCGCATTTGCTTTTCGCGCCCCCACACCTCAGGCCCATATGCGCGTTTAAGCTAACCTCTGTTCAACACCCAACTGCTAACGCACTCCCCTCATTTGTTTATTTCTTTTTTATTTTATTTATTTGTTGTTTACCTTTTATTTAATTTAAAATAGTTTTAATCATCATAAAATCCCAAAAAAATATATTCTGTCATTTTGATGTTTTATTTAATTTTTCATATTTTTTATTTTCATTTTCACTTTCACTTTATTTTATTATTTTATTTTAACTTTTCAAAATCATGTGTTTTTTAGTGTGCACTTTGTGATTTCTTTCTCATTTGAACTCCAATTTTTACCTCCAATGACTATGGCTTCTCCCTCACCTAGGTAAGGGATTGAGACAGTCTTATGGAGGATTTTGATCCATGTTTGATCAATTTATGGTTGGATTTGAGTGGACTTTAGTTTCCCGTCGATTCATGCTCGATAAAGTGGAGCACCATCAATCTTTGATTTGTTTGGTGATGCTTTATGTGAAATTATGTCATGAGGTTTTGGCTTCTGTTTTTCACTTGACTTGGGTAACTCGTGTAATTTTCTTGGAATTTATTGAGCATTTTTCCTATTTTTAGTGAACCTTGCAAGTCAAGTCATTTTTTAGGGTTGTTTATGCTTGCTAGTTTTGAACTAATTTTTGGGATATGATCATGAGTGATCCCTTAAGCACCTCTTAAGCCTTGTTAGCCCATTTTGACATGCTTGAGGTGTTGCCTTGCTTGTTAGAGGTCATTTACATGTGTAACTTGCATCACAAGTCACTTTTGAATCATGCTTCTCCACTTGTTTAAGTGTTTAGATTGTGTTAGGACTTTGCCCCATGTGGTTTGCTTTGCTTCTTGTTTGTTGATTGAATTTGGATCATTTCCTTTGAAGTTCACTTCTGCCCCATGTGGTTTATCACTTGTTCATGATAGTTTGGTGTCATTTGTGTATACTTTGAACTTGACATGAACCAGATCTGTTGGATGAGGTCATTTTGATTCTCTTGTATTCAGTGTTGTGTTGTACTTTGACTCTTGGATCTCATCTTATCTATGAGGAGTTTTCTATGCTTATTTGTTGGCTTTCCATTGTCTTACTGTTCTCATGGAACTAGAATAAAGGGGAAATTTTCCCTAACGCATATTTACATGTCTGCATATTGCATCATTTCTCATTTTGCATCACAGGTGCTTCGGAGTCGTTAACCTTATCTCTGTAGTTTGTTCAGCTTGTTTCAGGATTGACAACCAACCGACTCATTGCTACGCTACTCGGGGAAATCAACGCAGGATTGTGGATCAGATTCAGGCTGAACTTCAGGAATTCCGTGACAGGATGGCCCAGTTCATGGATATGATGCAAGGGGTCGCCAATGGCCAAGAGCAGCTGAGAACTTTAGTGCAACCGTTAATTGCTAGATTTGACGGGAGTGGTGTGCTTCATGGAGGAACCGCTGATAAACCTCCTACTTCTGACAATGTCACCCCACATACTAATACTGGTCCTACAGTTGTTATACCTTCGAGCGGAGGAAATCATACAAGAGTTCATATTCCCGGACCTACGTGTGCTTTGCATGGGAATACTGCCCCTCAGTGAGAGGAGGATGATCAAGAGGATGTGTTCTCTATGAGGGATGTTGGTGTTGGTCTGCCATCTGACGCAGATAGAAGGTTTAAGTTGCTCAAGGAAAAGATGAAGAGTTATGAGAATCATAATTCTATGGGGTTGGATATGGCAAATTTGGGGTTGATTCCATATTTGAAGGTTCCTCTGAAGTTCAAAGTCCCGAACTTTGATAAGTATAAGGGGACACCCTATCCAAGGGTTGATCTTCGTTCTTACTACCGCAAGATGTCTTCCTATTATGACGATGAAAGTTGCTTATGCACTTTTTCCAGGACAGTCTTTCTGGTCCGTCCTTGGAGTGGTACATGAGCTTAGAACCAGTCAACATCTGAAGTTGGAGGGATTTGGCTGAGGCATTTGTTAAGCATTACCAATACAACAGTGATCTAGCACCGAACAGGGTCCAATTACAGAATTTATCTCAGAGGAATAATGAGTGCTTCAAAGAGTACGCCCATAGATGGCGTGAATTGGCAGCTAGAGTGCAACCTCCTATGGTGGAGAGGGAGTTGATAGACATGTTCGTTGCCACGCTTCCGGAGATGTTTACGAGAAGCTAATTGGTAACATGTCAAGAAGTTTTTCAGACCTAATCATTACAGGAGAAAGAGTTGAAAACAGAATCAAATTGGGTAAAATTCAGGCCGGTGAAGGATCCTCAGCTGGAGGAGTTAAGAAAAGTTTTGGCAATAAAAGAAGAGAGGGGGAAGCCAATTCAGTATCTAGTTCCCGAGGAAGAAACAAAAATCAGCGTCGATCTCAACAATACCGTCAACAGCAACCTCAGGTTGCAAGTATTACCACCTGCAACACAACAACCACAACAACAACAGCAGCAGCAACAAAATTATGCTCCTCGCAGATTTCAGGATCGGGGCAGAGTAGTAAGCAGGCAGTTTGATGTGTCCTTGATGCCATACTCGCAGTTGCTTCAACACTTGATGCAATTACAGGTAATACATAAGATAACTATGGCTTCTTTGACGGGTGCACCACCTCCTGGATACGATGCCAATGCCCGATGTGAATTTCATTTCGGTGCTCCTGGATACAATATCGATAATTATAAAGCATTTAAGCATAAGGTGTAAGACCTTATAGACAACAAAGCCATCAATTTCTCTCATGATGCGCCTAATATCGTGCAGAATCCCATGCCTAATCATGGGGCAGCTGGTGATAATGCCATTATTGAGGATGAGGGTTTGAACTTGGTAGCTGATGTTGAAGATTTGATGACTGAATTGAGTTTTGTGAAGGATAAACTGTTGAGTGGAGGGGTATTCCCTGATTGTGACAGAGCTTGTGCAGAGTGTTTGATCTATCCTGAGGGGTGTGAGAAGTTGAAGAATCATATTCAGAAGCTGATGAATGATAGTATTCTACAATTTGACAGAGTGTCAGAAAAGAAAGATGAGGAAATAGTTGATGAAGAAAAGAATGAAGTTGCGACAATTTCGATTCCATAAAAGATAATTACTATTTCTGCGCATCCAAGGCTGCCAACCATCATTATTACTAAAGCTGGAACAATCTGGGCAAAAGCAGGAACTGAAGGGTTCACCATTGGATTCTGTTTACAACCTGGTAGGGACTAGGGGAATAACCCGAAGCGGAAGAGTATTTTCACGCCCCGAAGTGAGTACTGAGAAAGCTAATAAGGGTAAAGGAAAAGTTGTGGTCGAAGAGAGTTCTCAGGCTGGTGAGAAAGAGTCCTTGTTGAAGGAAGCAGAGAAGTTCATGCGGTTGATCCAGAAGAGCGACTACAAGATCATAGTTCACTTACAGCAAACGCCGTCAAAGATCTTTATTCTATCGTTGCTGCTATGTTCTGAAGCACACAAAAATGCTATCTTAAGAATCCTGAATACAACATACGTTCCACAGGAGATATCTGTGAATCAGCTTAAAGGAGTAGTGGCACACGTTAATGCAGGTAATGGGCTAGGCTTTACTGATTTGGATTTGACGCCCAAGGGACGAAATCATAATATGGCATTGGTTACTTCTATTAAATGTAGAGGTTCGATAATGTCGCACGTGCTAGTGGTTACTAGGTCATCATTGAATGTACTTCCCAAGAAAGCGCTGATGAAGCTAGATACCCGAAGTATAATGTGTACTCCAAGTGACTTGGTGGTACGAGCTTTTGACGGGACTAGAAGGTCCGTGTTTGGGGAATTGACTTTTCCAATCCAGGTCGGTCCTGAAGTGTTTGACGTTGTGTTTTATATCATGGATATTCAGCCAGCTTATAGATGCCTGTTAGGACGACCCTTGATCCATTCGGCAGGCGCCATAACATCAACGCTGCACCAAAAGTTGAAATATATGGTGGGTGGCAGTGTTGTTGTTGTTTGTGGGGAAGAAGACATTATGATAAGTCATTTGTCTTCGTTCAAATACGTCGAGGTTGACAGTGAGATCTACAAGACATTATGTTAGGCTTTCGAGACTATACAGATCAAGGATAAAACACCAGTTGTGGCCAAAGCACCTGAAGTTGCCATGTCATCTTTTAAAGAAGCACAGGAAATGGTGAAATTTGGGGCATCTCAGGGTTGGGGCCAAGTTCTGAATATCCCCAACAAGCAAGACAAATTTGGATTGGGATACAGCCCATCTCCCTCCTCGCAGAGCGCGCCGCGCTATAAGGGACCCGTCCAGTTCACCAGCGGTGGGGTGATCTTTGAGTAGATCAATGTTGTTCTGATGGAGAAGGGGATAGTGACTGCGAAATGGATTCATGGATTCGGCCGTGTACTCCTGGACAGAGCCTAAACAACTGGACCGTCAAAGAAGTCATCCAAGTGACGACATAAGAGTAATGATTTGTTTTCTTGATTATCTGTAGCCCTATGTGCTCTACCCGGAGCACAGTGGTCTTTGTATGCAGGGCCTAATATTTATGTTGAACAATCATTTTATCAATTAATCAAAGGGCGTTTTTCTGCATTCGAATATTGTGATCTCTGTCTTTCCTGTTTTTATTTTTGACAATAAAATGGAAATGTGGTTTGTGCTTGGTTGCATATCATTTTAAGCATTAAATCATCATCATTGCAGATGACACCGCTCTAGAACCGTCTATGACTCGCTTTGACTTTGATAATCCGATATTTCAAGCCAGAGAAGAGATTGATAAAGATGAAGACCTACCTAAAGAGCTCGTCAGGCTACTGAGAAAGGAAGAGAAAGTCATTCTTCCTCATCAAGAGGAAATTGAGATCATCAACTCGGGTACTAAGGAAGCCAGAAAGGAAGTCGGGATAGGGGTTGCATTGCAGAGTGATGTCAAGAAAAGAATGGTTGAAATGCTCCGAGAGTATAAGGATATTTTTGCTTGGTCATACGAAGATATGCCCGGTCTTGACACAGATATTGTGGTTCATCGCTTGCCTTTTCCTGAAGAGTGTCCACCTGTCAAGCATAAGCTCAGGAGAACCAGACCAGATATGGCGGTAAAAATTAAAGAAGAAGTCCATAAGCAGTTGGGCGCAGGATTTCTCGCCGTGACAACTTACCCTCCGTGGGTCGCTAACATCATACCTATAACAAAGAAAGATGGTAAGATGAGGATGTGTGTTGATTATAGATACTTGAACAAAGCAAGCCCGAAAGATGATTTCCCGCTCCCCCACATTGACGTACTTGTTGATAATACTACGCAGTATTCTGTGTTTTCCTTCATGGACGATTTTTTCGGATATAATCAGATTAAGATGGCGCCGAAGGATATGGAGAAAAAAACTTTTATCACACCGTAGGGGACTTTCTATTATAAGGTAATGCGTTTTGGGTTGAAGAACGCAGGGGCAACCTATCAGCGGGCAATGGTGACGCTCTTTCATAATATGATTCATCATGAGATCGAAGTCTATGTTGATGACATGATTGCGAAGTCATAGATGGAGGAGGAACATCTGGTAAACCTTTTGAAGCTGTTTGAGAGGCTAAGGAAATTCAGACTGAGGTTGAATTCGAACAAGTGCACTTTTGGTGTATGGTCAGGAAAGTTGTTGGGGTTCATTGTCAGTCCAAAAGGAATCGAGGTCGATCCTGCAAAAATAAAAGCAATTCAAGAAATGCCAGCGCCGAAAACAGAGAAAAAGGTTCATAGTTTTTTGGGTATATTAAACTATATTGCTAGGTTCATATCTCATCTCACAGCCACGTGTGAACCCATGTTCAAATTGTTAAAGACAAATCAAGCGGTGGTCTGGAATGAAAATTGCCAAAGGGCATTTGAAATAATAAAAGAATATTTGCAAGAACCTCCGATACTTATACCTCTGGTAGCTGGAAGACCTTTGATAATGTATCTAATGGTTCTTGAGAACAGCATAGGTTGTGTTCTCGGTCAACCCGACGAGACCGGAAGAAAAGAGCATGCCATATACTACTTGAGTAACAAGTTCACAGATTGTGAGTCCAGATACTCAATGTTGGAAAAGACGTGTTGCACACTCGCTTGGGCTGCCAAACGCCTAAGACAGTATATGTGAAATCATACAACTATGCAGATTTCGAAGATGGAACTGATTAAATACGTCTTTGAAAAACAAGCACTTTCGAGAAGGATTGCCAGGTGGCAAATGGTCTTGACAGAATACGAAATTCAATACGTCTCCCAAAAGGCTATCAAGGGGAGTGTTCTGTCAGAATATCTTGCTGAACAACCAATTGACGACTATCAACCAATGAAGTTTGAATTTCCGGATGAAGACATCATGTTCTTAAAGATGAAGGATTGTGATGAGCCATTACCTGAGGAAGGTCCCGAGAAGGGTTCCCAATGGCAGATGATATTTGACAGTGCTGTCAACTCCTACGGTAGTGGAATTGGGGCAATCATCACGACTCCCCATGGTTCCCATCTACCATTCACTGACAGGTTGACATTTCCTTGCACCAACAACAAAGCCAAACATAAAGCGTGCATTATGGGATTGGAAGAAGCCATTGATATGAGGATCAAGAATCTAGATGTATATGGCGATTCAGTGCTAGTTGTTAATCATATCAAAGGAGAGTGGGAGACTCGACAGCCTAATATGATTCCTTACATGAATTATATCATGAGATTGTTACCCTTCTTTGATAGGGTAGAACTTCACCATGTGCCAAGAGCAGAGAATCAGATGGCGGATGCCCTGGCTACTTTATCCTCAATGTATAAGCTGGATTTTTGGAATGATGCTCCAATAATTGTCATCTCGCGCCTCGATAGGCCAACTTTCATATTTGCAATAGAGGAAGCTTCTAACGGCAAGCCATGGTATTATGATATCTAGAATTTTCTCAAGAATCAAGAGTATCCGCCTGGGGTTTCGGCCTGGGATAAGAAGACCTTGAGGAGGTTGGTTGGAAATATTTACCTGAACCAAGATGGTGTACTCTACCGGAGGAATTTTGACTTGGTACTGTTGAGATGTGTGGACGAGAAAGAAGCAAGTCTGCTTATGGAAGAGGTCCATGAAGGTGCCTTTGGTGCATACGCCGGCGGGCATGCCATGTCTCGAAAGCTATTGTGAGTAGGGTATTATTGGTTGACTATGGAGTCTGATTGCTTCAAGTATGCAAAGAGATGCCATAAATGCCAGATTTATGCCGACAAGATTCATGTGTTGCCGAGTCCTCTGAATGTTATGGCATCATTGATATGATTGGCAAGATCGAGCCGACCGCATCCATGGACATCACTTCATCTTGGTAGCAATTGACTATTTCACCAAGTGGGTCGAAGTTGCTTCCTATGCTAACGTTACCAAACAAGTGGTAGCCCGGTTTATCAAGAAGGACATCATCTGTCGTTACGGAATGCCTGAAAGAATCATTATTGATAATGGTTCGAACATGAATAACAAGATGATGAAGGAACAGTGCCAGAGTTTCAAAATTGAGCATCACAACTCTTCTCCCTATCGTCCAAAGATGAACGGCGTTGTTAAAGCGGCCAACAAGAATATAAAGAAGATAGTGCAGAAGATGGTTGTAACCTATAAGGATTGGCATGAGATGTTGCCCTTTGCTTTGCATGGATATCGTACCACGGTATGTACTTCAACTGGGGCAATACCTTTCTCGCTGGTGTATGGTATGGAGGTTGTCCTACCATCGGAAGTCGAGATTCCTTCTTTGAGAGTTCTGGTTGACGTTAAGCTTGATGAGGCAGAATGGGTGAGAAACCGATTGAACCAGCTCAGCCTGATGGATGAGAAGAGGTTAGCATCCATTGCATATGGTCGTTTATATCAGAGTAGGATGAATAAAGCTTTTGATAAGAAGGTGCATCCTCGAAGCTTTCAGGAAGGCGTGTTAGTGTTGAAGAAGATTCTCCCTCAACAAACAGATCACAGGGGCAAATGAACTCCCAATTATGAAGGTCCATATATCGTGCGAAAGGTTTTCTCTGGAGGAGCCTTATTGTTGTCAACCATGGATGGTAAATATTTCACGTTTCCTGTGAATGCAGACGCAGTTAAAAAATACTTTGCTTAAAGAGACCCACTGGAAATAAAAAGAATATCTAGGCAAAAAATGGGCATCCCGGCGAACCGTAAAAAGAATGAGTTCGGGCAAAAGTTAGGGATAAAAAGAAAAGATGTAAACCCGCAAAGTTAAAAATCTGGAAAGGAGACTTTGGCAAAAATGGGTATCCCGGTGAATTGAAAACTCGAAAGGGCGATTCAGGAAAAAGTTAGGGATTTTGAAAAGCAAATGAATACGGTCTGCGTGTTTAATATTCAGAGCATAGTGGATTGAGGGAGGACCTGAGGGCCGTTTATCCGAATCAATCTCTTCAGAGGGCGAAGCATCTGAGAAGCTTCGAGGTCAGGCGAGTCATAGATGGATCGGCTTATGGTGTTTTTCTGTGCCACATTGCCGACATTCTGTATATTTCTATGCATTTCTGTAAATTTTTCGCGCAGCTTCCTCTTTTCAGAGGTTGCATATGTTGTAAAATCTTCCTATTTACAGGCCATTCGTCAATAAAGCATATATTATTAAGTGAATTGTTGTTTTCGCTTTAGCCTTTACTATTTTGTTTGCGGAAAAACGCCCGATGTTTTGATAAAATGTTGCATACATAAACTTGCAGGCTTTGCCAATAATCATTAAAACTTTGATTTATTTGAACAATGTCACAGATGATGACCGAGATAGTTCCATTGTGCAGGATATCTTGTTGTTTGTTCATGTGCAGGGTCGTTACCCATGGGGCAAGTTTCTCAGAGGTGTATCCCCGGTAGGATCACCATTCCCCACAGAAAGAAGGTGTGTAGTTGAGACTCATTCATCTCCAGTAGCGGTCCTAACGCACCTTGTCCCTAGCAAGAGTCTGCTTCTACAGGAAAGAATATGCAAGTGTGTGGTTGAGTGTATACACTTGTCCCCAGAAGTTTGTCTGTATGCACTTATTCCTCAGCGGTTCAAGTTTAATTTTTTTGGTAGAATGAAGTCATCCTCAGGGGGTCGAGACTGATATCCCCCATGCAGTTCAAGTGTGTGTGATTATCCCCGGCGGATTATAGGTATGCACTTACTCCCCAGAGAGTCAAGACTGGATTTCTTTCCACCAGGAAGATGTCGAACTTTTTCCCAAGCAGCGGAGCAAAGTTAGAGTTTTATTTCCCCACAGAGTCCAAGTATGTTTGACTTTGTATCCCTTCAGAGTTTGATTAATGATTCGATCCCCAAGCAAAGGTTGATGTTGTGTCCCTTATTGCTTCTTCCCCTACGAAGTCGGCAAGGTATATTATTCCTCAGCAGAGTAGGTTCTTTCCCCACAGGGTGAATCGTTTCTGAGAAAGTTTATTGATGCATCCCTAGCAGTTGGGATACCTTTTGATGTTGATTTCCCACTGAGTAATCCCTGGCAGGTTGGATTGGGATCTCCAGTGGAGTGGGTTTATCCCCAGATGTTTGCTTTATATCCTAGAAGGTTTCGGTGTTCTAAGAGGCCATTCAGGGATGCTTTCCTCGCCAGAGCGCAGGCTAATCTCAATGATTGTTTGTGGTTTCTCCCGCAGGGTCGTTGATTTCCCCAGTAGGTTGGTTTTGATTCCAACAGTTGGTTGTTGTCCCCAGCCGGGTCGTTTGTTCCCAAAAGAGTGATATTCTGGAAGGCCATCCAGGGCATTTCCCTCAGCAAGAGTTTGATTGGATTCCCAACCGAGTGGATTGTGTTCTTGTCAGAACAGTGTTACCCAGGAGAGTTCTTTTTCAGGAGATCATTCAGGGCTTGCTTTTCACCAGCTTAAGTCCAATCGTAATTGGCATATCCCATCTCTCCTCGGTGGAGTTGGTCTTGTCTCTTCAGCATTTATTTTGCTGGTTTGGTTCCGTTGCATTTTGCATTTGTGCATAGCATCCTCAGAAAAGTGTAGCATTTCCATTTCGCATTGAGCATTACGCCATGTTCAAACATATGCATTTGAACATAAGTCAGGTTGTTACCTCTTTGTTTTCACGTATATCTTCAGCAAACGGTTGATTTACTTTGCTCATGTGGTATTCAGACCCCGGAAAATGATATTACATCTCTGTAGCACGCGGTATCCAGACCCAGCATATTATCAGTTAATTCTTGAGCCGGTGTGGTATCCAGACCACGGTGAAATATTTTGACAGATGTGTTTATCTTACCATTTGTTCCCCAATAGAGTTGCTTGTTTAAATTTCTCTTTCCCCGACGAAGTTCTCTTTTGGATTGTGAATTGGTAAATTCTCATCTCAACTTCGTGTTGAGCCGGCCTTTGGGTTCGATGCTCGCTTTTATTTAGCGAATGCCTGCTGGTTAGCAGATGTTCTTCTCAACTGTATGTTGATCCAGCCTTCGGGTTCGATGCTCGCTTTTATTTAGTGAATTCCTGCTGGTTGGCAGATGTCCTTCTCAACTTCATGTTGAGCCGGCCTTCGAATTTGATGCCTATTTTTATTTAACAGATGCCTGGCAGCAATGTCAGAGGTTCTTCTCAACTTCGTGTTGAGTCGGCCTTCGGGTTCGATGCCTGTTTCATTCAAAGAGATGCATGATGTTGAAATCAGAGGATCTTTCCGACTTAGTGTTGTTGCCTGCATGTTAGCAGATGCCTTTTCCGACTGCGTGTCGAGGATTTCTGGTTGGTAATCAGTTAGATTATTGTTGTTGCAACTATCAGATTCAGTTATTTCCGGGGATTTTTGTTCCAGTAACAGGGTTGCAGTTCTATTTCTGTGGTTGGAAAATTTTCGGGTTCTTGGGTATTCAACTTTCTTTTACCTTGATTGTTTGAAAGCTATTCGCTTTTCACTCATTCAGGTCCAAGTCGTATGAATAGGGGCAGCTGTTGTACCCTAAAATTTGACCAACCCTTTTCTTTTCTTGGCTTATATTTTCTTTGCATTTTCGCATTTCTGCATATCATAGCATTTGTTCTTGAGACAGGGGATCAAGGTTTTCCTGTGGCTCAGAGTTCTTTTTTACTGTAAGAGTTCAATCAATGAGCATCAGGAGCTCCGACATTTATTTTGCCCGACGATCGAGCGGCTAATTTTATTTTGCAGGATAATTTGTAGCCCAAGAAGCAACACTCAAGCTATATAAAGAATTCTCACAGTGATCATATTCAAGAGCAAGGTTCAGATGTTTTATGGGGCTCAAAACGGATGAAAACAGACAAATGTGCACATTTCCCTTCAAAAAGTGCCAAAATTCAAATTTTCTAAGTGTTAATCGATTAACCCAAATGGTTAACCGATTAACCAAGGAAAATTTTGCCTCTACACGTGAATTTTTCAAGTGTGCCACTTTGGGGTCCATTTTGATCACTTGAGAAATTGATTTCAAACGAAAGGAAGGATCTAGAACCACTTCAAATTTTGGTTAATTTTCAAATTAATCAAAGTTCCCTCCAATTTCCCATTCCAATTTTCACAAACCACATTCCAAACCATATTTGGATCCTAACCAAGAGCATATTTAAATTATTTGCTCCAAACCTCACACACACAATCCTCATAATTCCATTTCATTTTTCAGAATTCACTCACTCTTGAATTTTGCTCTCAACTTTTCCATCTCCCAAACTCCACTAAAGCTCTTATCACCTTGAATTCTTTGATTCTCCATTGGAATCATTGAATTCTAAAGCTAAAACCTTCATCCTTCATCCATATTGTTTCTAATTCTCCATTCAAATTTCGTGCTATTATGGATCTGAATTTTGAAGTTGATCTAGAGGAGCTTATTTGGATTATTTTAGCTTAATTTTGGTGGATCTTCATTTCTACTACAAGAACTCACTTGGATCTTGAAGGATTTCCGGATTTCTAGCTTGGACCTGCTCAATTGGAGTGAATCAACACTCACCAAAGCCAATCTCCGCTTTGTAGGTTGGAAATTCTTGATTTGATTCTGTTTTTGAGCTTATTTGCATAATCATCATGTTGATCTTCATTTTTTATTGATTTTGTTGATTTTTGATCCATGTGATTCATGATCTTGCTGTTTTAATGTGTTTACATGTTGTTGTATCACTATTTTCTAGTTTAAAGTCGTGCTTAATTGATTATATAATCATCTGGGTTATTGGAGAAGTGATTATTTGCTGAAAAGTGCTTTTGAGCTGCTATTTTCTGCCTATGGTATAGTGTTAATCGGTTAACCAGTTGCAGTTCAAACTGGTTAATTGATTAACCAATGCGAATTTTCAAATTTTCAAACATTTTCAACTGGTTAATTGGTTAACCATTTGTGTTAACCGATTAACACTGAACCAGAATGTCATGTTTGCTGTTTTTGAGCTTATTTTGGGTATCATTTCACTTTGAATCTTCATGGATCAGTATGATGCATTTGAGTGAGATGTTTGGATATTGTGTTGTTGTTCTTGATTGTATAATCATAATTTCTTCGACACGCGTGTGTTGTACCCAGAAATTTGACCAACCATTTCTTGTATCTTGCCTTATGTTTCGTTTCATTTGCATCTGTATATCATTTATCGCATACTGTGCATTTTTGTCAGTCGGATTGATTTATAGGGATTACAGCCCCTTTGCTCGTGTTTCAGGCGATTTAAACTAGTTCAAATGAGGAGATTTTGTTTCCGAATCAAGCGGAGGTTGCTTTTTCTAGTAATTTAGTCTATGCTGTTATTTTTAGGGATATTTCGGTGTCCGCCTTTTTACCGTTTATTTCGCTGCATTCTCGCATTTTTTATTCACTGCTTTAATTGCTTTTCATTGATTTTTTCTTAATGGAATTATTAATATTTTCTAGAATTTATTTCATTAATTTTTGGCATAGAAATTAGATTTTAAATAGTTTTTATCTTTTATTTTCTAGTTTAGAAGTATTATTAGTTTTAATAAATTTTTAAATAGTTATTTCTTAAAATTAATTAGTTTTAGATATTAATTTCTTTTTAGAGTTTCAACTAGACTTTAACTTTTAATAGTTTTATTATTTTCTAGGAGTTAATTAGAATGTTAGGTTTTTTATTATTTTAGAATAGTTGAAGTTATTATTTCTATTAGATTTTAATTAAAACTTGTTAATTTAGATTATTTTGTTTAGATTTAATTTGAATTTAGTTGGAATATTATTTTGTTATCATTTAATCTTAGGATTTAGATTTTTTAGTAGGGTTTTAATTAGTTACTATTTTAGTTAACTGATTTAGTTTTAAGTCTTTTTTTTAGTCAGAATTTACTAAGCCAACATTTGTTAACTAGTATTAGTTAGTTTAATTATTTGGCATAAGTCTTAGTCAGCATTTTATTCAATTTTGTCATATTAATTAATATTAGTCACTTTCATTAATCATTCAATTTCATTAATCTGTCAGTTGCATTTAATTAATCTGTCTTTAGTCCTAATCTAGGCCACGTGTCGTGTAGCAGAAGAATAAAGTCATGTTCACCTTCTCTTTCATCAGAAGTTACATGCTTCCCCAAAAAACCCTAATTGCCTCGCCGGAAAACCTAACGGCCGCCCTTCAACCTCGCCGGAAAACACATCCTCGTCAGAAAATTCATCAATCTTCACCGAAAAATGCATCATCTTCATCAATTTATCACTAGAATTTTCCAGATCTTCATATCAATCGTTCATCCCTTTTCATTCGTTTTTTCAAACACCTTCAATATTACCCAGAATTCTTCTAACATATTCAAAGTCCAACCACAGATCTGAACCCTCCTTCTTCACCGATTCCAGCTTCGAACACAGATCCATCTTCAACACTCCTCATCAACCATTAAACCCTCCATCTTCAGATCCGTAAACGTGTTCATTGTAACACCCCCTTTCTATACCCCCAAATAACACAATTAAATCATTTAGGCAAGAATTAAAAATTCCATCAGAGTATATTTATTTCATGGTGTAAAAGAAGTGCGTCACATTACTCACGAAACGACCACATGAATATTAATGTTTCTAAAGAAATAATTCAAAAGGGGTAAATCTCAACTAAAAAGAATAAACACATGGTTCTTAAAATAAGCATATTCATGTTTTCTGTTTAAGCGGAGGACTAAAACATTGAATTACTTAAGACATGATAAAATACAAGTACACGTCATTAGGTTGTTCATAACATCAATCACAGTTTACCACACATCATCAACTATTACATACATATAATGTATCACGAAGATACTCTACAAGCCTAGCTACCCGACGTTACATATCAGAGCGACCGACTTAAGAGAAAAGGAACTATACTCCAAAATACACCTCCAGCAATCCTAATCTACAATGCCTCATAGAGCATCATAAAACAGCAAAAGGGTGAGAAATATTACCATAATAACAATGCATATAATTACGTATATAAACAACCATAAAATACATATATGCCACATTTCTCAATCAATTCACACACTCACCACTCCCACATCAACATATCATATATATATATATATATATATATATATATATATATATATATATATATATATATATATATATATATATATATATATATATATATATATATATATATATATATATATATATATATATATATATATATATATATATATATATATATATATATATATATATATATATATATATATATATATATATATATATATATGTATATATATATATACACACATATGTACACTTCTCCTAACAATCACATATACATTATATTTCATTTACCGCAAATCATATAAGCATATACAATCATACTTCTATAATTCACATCATTTTCACATAAACATTTACAACATGTTTATTCCATTGCTAATTCACAATAACATCTACATTCATGTTTATTTCACCAATGCATCATATGAAGATGACAACTTGCAACTCATAGAGACCGACACACGACTCAATGCAGATGCAAATGTGGTACCGACTTATTTCAGCAGGTTCAATTTGAAGAACCAAAAATAACCATCGCTCACACCCCACAAGGGCACACGAGGTTCTGCAGATTCTCCGAGGAATTAATATAACCATCGCAACATACGAGGTTCTACAAATCCTCTAAGGGATCAATAAAATAACCATCGCTCACACCCCTTAAGGGCACACGAGGTTCTGCAGATTCTCCGAGGAATCAATATAACCATCACAACATACGAGGTTCTGCAAATCCTCCAAGGGATCAATAAAATAACCATCGCTCACACCCCACAAGGGCACACGAGGTTTTGCAGATTCTCCGAGGAATCAATATAACCATCGCAACATACGAGGTTCTGCAAATCCTCCAAGGGATCAATAAAATAACCATCACTCACACCCCACAAGGGCACACGAGGTTTTGCAGATTCTCCGAGGAATCAATATAACCATCGTAACATACGAGGTTCTGCAAATCCTCCAAGGGATCAATAAAATAACCATCGCTCACACCCCACAAGGGCACACGAGGTTCTGCAGATTCTCCGAGGATTCAGACACACAAGAATGCATACCATGATGCTTCACCTGCAACATGACTCATGGCACTCTTGAAATGCACACATGTTTACAAACTTACTCATGCATTCATCATGTTAATCGCATATATTCATTATGCACTCACAATATTTAAACATGGTTCACATTTACAATCATCATACGTCACATACGAGCAATATGCACTTGCAAATATCGTGCCAAACGGCAATAAACTCAATCACATCCATCATGCATTTTCAATCAATTTAAACAACGCGTCACATATGCCAATAGGCCACATATTCACAATCAATTCATAATCTAGGATTCACGTCATACGGCTACCCACAGCACACATAACAGCCTATAATTAGTCATCTCAAACAAGGAATGATCGCAACCAAACCACACAATCAATCCACGAATGGAAAGCACAAGAAAAGAAAACATGCTGCTGTGTTCGCTAACCTTCGCCTGGCGAAGCCCCTGGCGAACCTTCGCTACCCCGTTCGCCTGGCGAACTTGGCAGCGAAGTCCACTGGGATTTATTCTGGAATTACTCGCTAGCACACTCGCCTGGCGAACCTTCACCACACTCATTCGCCTGGCGAACTTGCCAACGAAGACAGGGTGTTTGGTTCTGACTTGATTCGCTACCGTTCCCTGGGCTTCGCTTGGCGAAGCTTCGCTGCCATTCGCCTGGCGAACCTGCGAGATCAGAACTTCCATGGTTTTTCAAAAGCCCAAACCTTGTAAAACCAACCGATTTAATCCGAATCAGTTCCAGTAGCGCCGCCCACTCATCACCCGACTATACTACACCGTCTATTCCAAATTCTAACCGATAAAACTCAGTTTCTACCGATTAAATCCACATCCGGCCTAAAATGGAAAAATGTAGGAAACCCCCAACAAATCCAAACACACACATATATAATCATACACATTGATTAAGATAGTAATATTTCACACCCTTACCTCGATTAATCGGAAGCTAGAAGTCGTTCTTGAGCTTTTCCAAGCTTTTCCTTCTTTTTCCTTCTACTTTCTCTTCTTCCTCCACTTTCCTTTCATGTTTTCTATATTTTTCATTGTCTTTCCTCTTCCCCCATATATATATGTCCTACCCTTCTATTTCCCTCCAATATATTTCTTCTCTTAAAATATTTGTCAATTCATTTTCTCATAAAATACCTCATCTTGACATTGGTTAGAAAACATCTGATAAATCCTCATGATTCTACCAAATAGAATAAATCAGTTAAATCCAATAATCCACTTAAACCATACAAACCAACTAACTAGTATAATTAATCAATTATTAAAAATCGGGTTGTTACAACTCTCCCCCACTTTAGGAATTTTCGTCCTCGAAAATATTATTCGATTCAAATCCAAATTTCTTTAGTTGATCCTCCAAAATACCTTTACCAAGACAATCCCTTTTCTTAAAGTTGTCTCAACAGTCAAATCCTCTCTCACTCATACACCATCCATCTAGATCGATGCGCTTCCTCAGCTTAGACACACGAACACATCATGCAATTTCTCCTAGTGACAGCGGTAAAACAATCTAACATGCTATTTTCCCATGCTTCCGTTGCGCTACTCTAATACAGATTCAACAAGACACAGTTTGCTTCCGAGACCTCAAGCTCGCTCAACACCAGTTACTATCGTAACTCTCAAAACACGTCCTTTCTTGGATCCTCTAATCTTTTCAGTCGTCTCTTGTACAATCCCAAGTCCGAGTACAACACTCTTGCCAGACACACATCAACACAAAGGAGTCCCACACATCCTTCTTACCCATCTTGATCCAACACACAAGCTCTCAACAAATCCTCTACATACTGGATAGCTCCTTTTGTCTGCCCATCCGTTCACGGATGCTAGACAAAGTTTAACTTCAACATGGCACCCAAAACGTCCGCAAACTCTTCCAAAATCTCAATAAAAATACAGGTTCCCATCTGAAACAATATATTAGACGGTATCACATACTACTCAGAATTACTTGACAGTTTCATCAGGCCAACAGTCTCTGATGTTCACACTTCGACGTTCAACAAGTCTAATCAGCATATTCAAACACAACCACTTCTCTCTCCATCCGTGGCCACCAAAAAAATTCTTTCAAAGTACTCTTATCCAATCCACACTATTCGGACACATAGACTCTATCACAACATCTCATGTCACCATTTCCATAAATTCGAAAATCAGCCCTTCGACTTCATTCCATTAAACTCAATCAATCTATTAACTCCAATTAAAATTCCAACCTTCTCGAATCCCATCGAGAATACCAATAATCAGTCTCATCATACAAAGCTCAACTCTATACGAAGTCCCTATTATCTCCTCTGCATCCTATGCAATTTTCTCAAACCAAATAAATACCTTAAGCCCTTAAGATCATTAACCATCTTGAATCTCAACTAAACAATTGAGGCTCCCAAACTCCGGTACAAACACACAACAGCAACCAACCCTAAGTCACTTGTCAGATATTTCCTCTTATATACTTTAAATCGCCTTCAAGCAACTAAACTCACTGATGTTACACTTGACATAACTCCTAAACATACCCACGAGGCATCACAAACCACGATAAACAATTCTGTCGAATTTCGGTAAGAATCTACAAACGAGTTGTTGACAACTCTCCGAAACTCTTTGAAACCCTCTTCGCCTTGGCATAAAAATTGCTTTCCCTCTCACACTGATAACTTAGGTTCCCCATGCTCAACATGATTCCATATCTTCTTTGAATACACCAAAATATCATAGGTTAACACAATCATTTCCTCGTTCCATCAAGTAGGGAAAATCCCATGCCAAACGGATACTCACTCTCGCAAGTTATGGCGGAAACACACACCACACGCTCTGCATCTACAACAAAATCCAAAAATATTCCTTCAATAATTAACTTAATTCCATCCCAATACTCCATCATCATCTAGACCTTTGGACTAGCTTTCCAACGCTTCGAACCGTGCGTCATTCCGAGTTACGGTTCTCCCGTTACGACAAAAACACCAAAACAACTTTCTCTGCCCAGGACTTCCTCGATTCAATCCTTGTCCATCCAAACAAACATACCATATGGAGTCCTCACTCTCGGACCGGTTCCCGTAACTGAGTCTGTCACAACTACACTTCACGTTCTGACTGCTAATCACTACCTTGTCAAGATAACTCTTCAAACAACCACAATCAATTGGCTAATTGCCAACTTTCCCACTTCTATTATAACTCGAAGATTTCCATCAAAATTCAAACACTTCAACATTGTTCTGAGCCGACCGGCCCAAACAATTCTCAAGCACCCAGTTGAACTCCAGACAATTCACTGCTCACACCATCTAAGCTTGCAAGACACGTCCATCCTATCCAACACAATCCAAACTACTATCAACAAGAGATTAAGGGTGACCAGTTCCTCAATTTGTCAATAGACAGCCGAAATCATGATGGGGTATAAACCATCTTTACCAAACTGTAGGGCCATTCAACCATACTGAGCTACAACTCCACACTTTGCAGCAACCCGGAGAAGCACAAGTTCTCCCCCACTTGGGTCATTCCAACTTCTGCAGACGAAGACTAGACAACAAATGCGTACCAACAGTGTTTCACACACATGTCGTGTACAAGGAAACAACCAACATTAGACAACTTGGTTGGATGGACCGACCTGCTCTGATACCACTTAATGTAACACCCCCTTTCTATACCCCCAAATAACACAATTAAATCATTTAGGCACGAATTAAAAATTCCATCAGAGTATATTTATTTCATGGTGTAAAAGAAGTGTGTCACATTACTCACGAAACGACCACATGAATATTAATGTTTATAAAGAAATAATTCAAAAAGGGGTAAATCTCAACTAAAAAGAATAAACGCATGGTTCTTAAAATAAGCATATTCATGTTTTCTGTTAAAGCGGAAGACTAAAACATTGAATTACTTAAGACATGATAAAATACAAGTACACGTCATTAGGTTGTTCATAACATCAATCACAGTTTACCAAACATCATCAACTATTACATATATATAATGTATCACGAAGATACTCTACAAGCCTAGCTACCCGACGTTACATATCAGAGCGACCGACTTAAGAGAAAAGGAACTATACTCCAAAATACACCTCCAGCAATTCTAATCTACAATGCCTCATAGAGCAT